>CM066321.1:130531729-131131729 GCA_033807775.1 Saussurea involucrata | reverse complement strand
AACAAATAGGTTTACCGATTTTCAAGTTTGCCTTGTACAGTCGATTCTTTGATCGCGTGACCCTTAGTAGAATATCTCGATTTGAGTCATATAGTAGTAATAGATTCCTTTCCATGACTACTTTGCAACCATTTTCTGTCAATTGTCCTAAACTGAGTATATTACTCCTTAGGTTTGGTATGTAGTATACCTGTGAGATAATCCGTTGTTCTTTATTTTTGCATTCCAACAGTATAGATCCTTTTCCTTTGATCTCTACGTATGATCCATCTCCGAATTTTACGTTTCCAGTAATCTTCTCGTCAATTTCCTTGAAATGATCTTTGACTCCTGTCATGTGATTGCTTGCACCGTTGTCTAAATACCATAGACTTTCATCATTTGAAATTGTCTTGCTTGGTTCGAAAATCTCTTCATTCAAGTGAACCTTCTGGTTTTCTTCAACAGTTGCCATAAGCAGTGTTGGTTCTAAGTCTTCTTCAATGAGATTAGACTGTTCTTTCTCTTCATCGTTCTGTGGACATCTGGTTGCATAGTGTCCAAATTTCTTGCATTTGTAGCACTGTACTTTACTCTTATCAGGAGTAAATTTCTTTGTAGTGCTGTTCGGTTCTTTCTTGTAGTTGTTCTGTTGAGATTCCCAGTTTTTCCTTTCTGGTCTGAATTTGTTAATCCCTCGGCCTCGTGATTGGTTAAATCTGCTATGACCACGTCCTCTGTAAGATTGGCCTCGGTATTCATGTCGTGTGAACATCAATCTATCATGAGTATCTGCAACTCTTTCTTTCTTATGTTTAAGTCTTTCTTCAAAGGTCTTCAGTCTCCCGATTGCTTCGTCTAGAGACATAGTATCTAAGTCTGAGTATTGTTCAATGGACGCTACAATTTGAAGAAATCGGTTGGGTACTGCATTTAGTAACTTCCGAACGAGAGTGGAATCTTCATAAGTGTGTCCCAAGCTTGCTGCTTTATTTATAATACTCGTTAACTTCATAGTGAATGAATCAACTGATTCATTTTCTTTCATCTGTAACATCTCAAATTCCGTCTTGAGTGTTTGTAATCTTGCCTTTTGGACACTGGTTACTCCAACGTGTCTGGCTTTCAGTGCTTCCCAAACTGCCTTTGCAGTCTTGTATTTTGAAATGAGAAGCAGTTGATCTTCTGGTAGTGACTGATAGAGATAAGCAGTAGCGGTCTTATCTCTCCTCACATCGTCTTTTGTTGTTGATTGTGGTTCAATTGCTTCCCAAAGATTGTTTGCTTCCAAAATAATTTGCATTCGAATTGCCCATGTTGTGTAGTTTGTTGAACTTAACATCGGACATTGAAAGTGAGCACTAGGACTCATTTCCTTGCAAATTTTGGAATTTCCTTCTTGACTTTCTTTCCCAGTCATAATTTTTTTAAATAAAATTTATATTTAAAAAAAAATTGTTAAAAAACTTATTTACCAAAATTATTTTAGTAATTTATTAAAAATGAATAAGCAAAAATGATAAAAAGGCTTCTCCTTTTTTTATATATTTATTTAAAAGAAAACAAAGTAATGTTTGCTTATTAAGGGTTTGAAAAAAAAAATGAAAGAAAAGAAGGAAAAAGGGCGTACGGTTAGATTTCGTCCAAAACCTTGGTGTCGATTCGATTTTGTCTAAACCCTTGGTGACGATTCGATTTTGTCTAAGCCCTCTGGTGTCGATTCGATTTTGTCCAAGCCCTCTGGTGTCGATTCGATTTTGATGATGATATTTCGATTCCTCTTTATGAATCGATGGGGTTGATTCCTTCTGAATCGTTATTATTCTTCGATTTTTTTGGTAAAATCGCAACCTTCTGGTATGTAATGATCGGTGGTTACTCCTTTCCGATCTGGATTCGATTTGAACAATTGATCTTCTATCGATTGTTCTATGAAGCGACGCTTGCTGCGTTTTCTGCTTTAAAAATCGATGGTCTTTCTGACCAAACGATTTTGCCGGATGTTGTTCCTGTACCGATTTGATGCCGGTAGGCGGTAGAATCCTTCTGATTTCGGCCGCCCTGGGTGTTCTCCTGAGATTCTGATTATCCCAAATGATTACTGTGATGGTGATAAATCGTTAATCTCTAGGGGTTTCGGTGACTATCTCTATCTCTCGATTTTGTGTGATAATCGGTAGATGATGAGAACTTTGGTTGATGAACCAAATGCTCTGATACCAAATGTTGGATCAAGACAATGACAATAACCAAAGTTTATAGACAATTCTGAGAAAAGTTCACAATTTGAAATGTACATGATCAACCTATTTATAGACACCGAACGGGTGCCTTTGAACCATCGCAATGGTTCACTAAAGGTTGTATTGTTTTAGAACAATCACACCTTTCCATAAATAACTACCTATACATAAACTATATATATGCATATTTACATACTAGTTAAACATAATTGAGATTAATCTAACATCTCTTAGTCTAGAAAGATGATATGATATGATATGATATGATAGTAGTATAGCATCATACAGAACAGCTGGAATAGCTAGGTGAAATAACAGTTTATCAACTTTACACTTTAATTAGTATATATATAATTTATATATGTATTGCACCCTGAACAGGAGAGAGCATGTGCAATATGAATAGTAAGTAAACACAAGTTAATAACTGGAAGAGGGTTGGCCACATGGTATCTTTAATTAATTATGATTTTAAAGGACATGGAAACATGTTTAAGAGTTCAATATGAGAAAATGAAAACATTCTTTAACATAAATATCTTTCTATACAGTGTTTTATCTCCTGCAATTGGTGTTAATTCACACCAAATCACTTCAGATTTGGTTCTACTTGGAGACCAGGATAAGGGCTACACTATGAGTTCCAACACAAGACTAACATAATCTTTAAATGGTTTCATAAATTTGTCAAATCATTTTTCTGTCATACTCTTACATAAACCTTATCTCACAATCATAAACTTCTTACTAGGGGTGTAAATGAGATGAGACAACTCGTGAGATACTCGAGATCGACTCGGTCAACATTCGATTCGAATAGGCTCGACTCGAACTCGAGTTCGACTCAATATACTAACGAGTCGAATCGAGCCATCTGATACTCGACTCGATAAGCTCGTGAGATACTCGAATATATTTTATATATAATTAACTTTATATTATAATTTATAACATATAATGTAAATAAATTATTATTTTAGTATACTATAATTATCTAAATAAAGTAAAAAAACAATTATTTATAATTATTTATATTCCAAAAGATGGGGAAGTAGAGAAAGAAAAACTAGTAATGACTATGGTGAGAAATTCCATCCCACATTAGTGGGATTCAACTCCAAACCCATTGAGGTCTAAGTATATATAGGTCTTTATCCTTCCAGTTATACCATTTAACTTGCTTAGTGGCTTGAACCTAAAGGCTTGTGCCTAAGGGCTTGAACAAAATGGCTTTTTCTATTTGATGTACCCTAGTGAGTGGTTCATCTTTAGTTCTTTTAAGATTTTTGTTGATGTTCGTTATCATTTTACTGATTTTTGCTTGATACGAGTTCGAGTTCGAGCTTGATTCGAGTTCGAGTTCGAGCTTCATTCGAGCTTGAAACGAGTTCGAGCTCGAGAATTGACTTTCGAGTCGAGTTCGAGTTTGGATTTTCACTACTCGCGAGTTTTCGAGTCGAGCTCGAGCTCGAGTATTTGCTTTCGAGTTCGAGTCGAGTATAATAATACTCGAGCTCGACTCGCATCATTTACACCCCTAGTTCTTACAGTATCATATAAGGTAAGAAAAAAAACTGCAATAATGAAAATATAATCAGAACTTATGTTAACAATCCTAGATATTCGATATATATAAAAATACTAATAATTCTTTAACGGCAACTATATAATTGAATGAAAAAAATATGTATATCCAGAAATAGAAACACTAATGATACTTTAAATGAGTAAATATATATCCAGAAATCGAAATACTAATAATTCTTTAACGGCAACAATATATTTAAGATTTTCAAAACTTGAATATGAGGAATGAAATAAAGCATCCATAGTGAAGGAATTGAAGAACTATGGGAAAACCAGAGAATAAAAATAATACCAAATCCTAAAGCCTATTAACATATGTATTTATGTATTTGGCCCAAACCAAGCACCAAGCCATATATATATATATATATATAGGCTCCGTAAAATGCAAACTTGCATTTGTTGCACCCCTTACAAACCACAGTCTGCATGTGTGCAGAGTCGTTCTGCATATATGCATATGAATATGTGTAAAAATATACATATAATGGACATACATTCATATGAGACAATGCATATATGCAGAACCAGTCTGCACATATGCAGACTGTGGTTTGTAAGGGGTGCAACAATTACATGGTTTGTATTTGATTTGTACCCTATATATATATATATATATACTTGGCTTAGCCTATTAACATATATAAAGGCATTTATTTTCTAGTTTGGTTTTCATGTGGGACAAATATAACAAATTAGTTTACTTGAATGATCATAGCATTAGCATGCATAAAGAGTAAACTTATCAAAATCTAGCCAAATCATGCAATGCAAGTATGCAACAGTGAAAGGGAAACCAAACTGAACTTAGTAAAGGCTTTTCAATGAGATTACCTTCAGAACAACTAATCCCCTTGCACTTATGGACCATATACACAAGGATGGTGGCAGAGAAATGTATACCATTTACTTTCAAACACATGCTAAACTTGGATTTTCATTTTTTTGGTAACCGTGGGTTTCCGGACCTGTTACGCTTACCGACTAATCCCAGGGTGACCACGAACAGGTGAACCTCCATGGCCACAAGGGGTGAATTTGAACCATGGGTAGATATTGCATATCAATTGATAAAAATGCTTCTGAGCAGTTGTTTTGCTACATTAAGACGTGCCTTTCTTTAGTGATATATCCCTGACTCACATTGTGTTTCCATATTAAGTTAGGGTTGGTTCAGATTTGTTGATTTCAGCTTCTCACTCTCCACCAAACAAACATTGCTGATTTATGCAAATTCACCTTCAAACATGAAACTTAATCCAAACAATTCAAACACATACCTTATAGTTCCAACCTTCCTGAGACATTACCGACGGAAGAGGATCGTATCATCTACATTAAAAACAAGCAATTGTTCAATCTGGATGCTAATTACAACTTTTTTTCGTGACTAAACGAACACTAAAACAGTCACTAAACTTTAATAGACGATTGAAAAAAAAATGACAATGATCTTACCAGTTACCATAGCTTCCAGGCTACTGGAGGCTAAAATCGGATCAGGTTTCCGGCTCTTTTAAGCAATCATCATACCATATGAAGGAGTTCACATTTTCAACATTGAATGAAATCGGTGGAGAAACCAAAGAAATTGGTAAATACAACGCGTCTGGACTCTGGAGGGGCATTATTTGCTTTATGGCTGCAAATTAGAGGAAGATCAGTTAACCATAATCGGGCCACTATACTCGGCCTGAATAATGGGCCGAGATATATCGAAAACAATGGGCCTCAAACGAAATTGAATAATACGCTTAAACAGTCGCGTATCCACGATTATTGCATCTTTAATATGGATCAAAGACCTTCAGAGTCATTCAATGTGCATTTAGGCTATGTTTGCCAAACTAGCTGATAAACTAGCTGGTAGCTGATAAGCTAGCTAGTAGCTGATAAGCTAGCTGATGAAAAAGTCACGTTTGACAAAACTAGCTTATGTAAAATGAATAAAAAGGACATATTTAAAAAATTAATATTTATAATAATATTACTTAGTAAATAATAATAAGGGACAATATTTGAATATTCACAAAAACCTACTGAAGCGCTACTCCAAGTAGCGTTTCAAAAAGCTAGCTTTTGGTCATCCAAAAAAAAAAGCTAGCTTATTTTTGCCAAACAATGCATTAGCCGAATTTCATCATTTCGAGTACTATTCTTTACGTTTTTAGGCATTGTTTGGCAAAAAAAACTAGCTTATAAGTTAGCTTGTTTTTTGGGTACATATTTGAATGACCATAAAGTAGCTTATAAACTAGCTTTTTGAAACGCTATTTGAAATAGCTTTTGAGTAACTTTTTTGTAAATATTCCAAAATTATCCTCATTAATATTAATTATTATTTATTAACTATAATTATAAATATATATTAATTTTTTAAATTTAATTATTATTAATTAATTAATATTGATTAATATTAACTGGAAATTATTAAATTAACTTTTAATTATATGTTGATATTAATTTTTAATTATTTAGAGTTATTGTTAATCATATAAATTATTTTTATATATTTTTTATATTAATCAATATATTTTAATTATTAATTATTATTTTTTTTTAATTATTATTTGATAATTTCTTCCATATTGTATGTAACAATTATTTAAAATCATAAGTTAGTATATATTTTTTCTAAAACATGTTTTTTAACAAAATCAAAAAATTATACATGTAATGATAAATTTTAAATTCTTTTAATTAATATGTTATATTATTTAATTTTTCTTTTCTACATTGGTTGTATTAATTAACATATTATATTGCTATAAATTTGTTTTAATTATATAATTAAATATTCTAATTGATAATTTTTGAAGATGTCATTTTTAATCATTTTACATGCTTATAAGCTAGTTTTTACCAAACTTGATTTCATTCATCAGCAAGCTTATCAGTCAACAACTAGTTTATCAGCTACCGGCTAGCTTATAAGTCATCAGCTAGTTTGCCAAACATAGCCTTAGTTGATTTTGGGGGATTTTTAAGCTTTTTGGTTGATTTCAATTTTTTTTTTTGTTTTTGTGATTGATTTCAAGATACTTTGTATTTTTTTTAAGCTTTTGGTCTTTCGAGATACTTGTCCAACCGAGTTTGTTCATATGATTAGGGTTACTTGTTTATAACTTAATGAATAGAACAATCTTTGTTAAGCATTTTGAAGATATCAAACATGTTTGGATGACTCGTTTTTAACTTGAATGTCAAACAAAGTGATAATAAAATAAAATTTTGTTCATTTCTTCGTCATTATGTCAAATTGGTATTAGATTATTGTTAAGGTTGTAGAGAACAAAAGGAATCGTCACCACACATTTGTATGGCACGTGAGTAACGTAACATCTAGAATAAGGTTAATTAATATGCTTCCAAAATCGACAAAACGAGGTTGGGTTAGGGTTCAAATTGCTCCTACCAAGTTTGGCCTATTTATACATGTGCATTTAATTCCAAGACACGTATAACATGCACATAATTCTGTTCTTAGATTTTGTTATTTAGGTCAATTAAGTTTCAAATAAAAGGGAAATATTATTTTAAAAATTCTAGCCATTGGTCTACATAATACATAAAAATTATGATACATCGATTTTGTTGCTTCCAAAATATCAGTTGTCATGTTTCTCACTTCTATTTTTGGCTTTTAATACATGACCTAATTCAATACAAGGTTAATTGGTTTTATCACGGATAATCGTATAACCATTCATCTATGGCATGGTAACTGGTCCAGCATTAACGCACGTTGTAGTTTGTGGTGTTCTCAACTTCATGTCGACCTCTTACACTTTAGAAAAGTTAAAGGAAACATATGCCATCCACATCTTCAATCTCTATTTCAGGCCTTACTCACATTTCCGTTGTTATTTGTGGTGTTCTCAAGTTCATATCAACCTTTTACACTTTGGACTAGTTAAGTCGCATATACCATCCACATTTTCGATCTATTTCAGGCTTATCTCCTTATTCGGATTAAGATTCATAAAAAAATATAATAAATTTTAAATAATTGTACACATAGATTCAAAAATGAACTTGTATTTATATTTTATACTTGTATATTGATATTATAAATTTATGTACCAATTATTGATGTCATGGTATGGAGCTACCGAAAATTGGATTTGCGACAATAAAACCAAAATTATCTTTAAAATAATAAGTTTTCTTTATTAAATTGATAGAAAAAAAGTAATTAAATAAAGAACCATGTTATCTTAAAAGTTTCTGGTTCTATGTAAATTGCTTTTAAAGAAAAGGCAATTATATTATAACAAAACACTCATGTACAAGAAGAAGAAAAAAACGGCTAACAAATACATGAGAAGTAGAAAACAAGAGCCCCACTTTTTAGTCCCAAAACATTTCGGTACCAACCAATTCGGTACCTGTCCGGTCCCGATCTCATCCCTAAACAAGACTATGACATACAACTAAAACTAAACAAATAACCTCAAAGAGAAACAAAAACAAATTTTGATGACACGTATCATGTGAAAACCACAAAAATTTAAGAACCAAAAAAATTATAAATACATTCAATGATGGGAATACATATTTTGATAGTGTACATGCATCAATGATTCAATGAATATGCAAGTTTTTACGGTTCTCAAAAACTTTGTGGTTCTAACATGAATTATGAGCCTAACTATGATAATCTAAGGAGGGTGCTATTGGCATCAAAATTAGGCTAATGGCACCAAAAAAGTCAAAAAGCATTACATTGTTTTCATAAATAATCATTGTTTGATTAAAATATATATATAATATATATATTTATATAATATATATATATTATTATTTATTTGTTTTATATATATATATATATTAGAAATATAGAAATATATATATTATTATTATTATTCTTTTTGTTTATATCTATAGGGGTGTCAATTTTGTACCGAGACAAACCAACCAATTTTCATACCAACCGTACCAATTTAATTGGTACCAATTTAGTTGGTACCGACCTAATTGGTTGGTATATCGTACCAACTATTTAAACTTGGTTGGTACGTGGTATTAGAAGTCGTGTACCACGGTAATTCCGTACCGTACCGACTTATTTTTCTAAATATTTATTAATTAAAGTTTAACAATAATATTGTATATTTTGATTTATAAAATTTTAAATTATCTTGTTTTACGTTTTGTTAAATTGTAATACAAATTGATATATAGAAGTTGATTGAATTCATTCGTTTATCCTTAATAACTTTGATAACTCGCCTACATCTTCACTCTTCATGGTCCATTCTCGCTCATTAATTGTCGTTCGTAATTTTTGACATACCTTAGGGACCAAAAAATAATTTACCCGTGTTTTTTTTTTGAAGGAATAGATAGCATCTTGTTTTTTTCAAGAAAAGTACAAACATCCGTGATATATATCGTCCTTTTCCCCTTTATAGGCCCTAGGGCTTTCGACAAAATTGTGATTTTATTTGATATTTACACTTTTAACCCCTATGATATGTGATGCACATAATCATGATTTTGCATTACATTTGGAGGGACATGCATATGCAAGACGATTGTCTGAAAATGAAGCTCGATTGGTGGAAGATTTGTCAACAAACAATGTGAAGCCTAAAAATATTTTATCAACAGTAAAGCAGCAATATCCAGATAATGTGTCTACAAAAAAACTATACACAATCAATGCCAGAAATTTCGACTTCAGAAGAATGCAAGTAGAAACTTACATGTTTAATTTCTCACAACTTGAAGCAGTATTACGAAGCTATCCAGGTACACCTTAATATATTATTATAAGTAAAATGTTATATGTAAGTTTAACAATCACTAAAAAGGTTAAATTGTTCTAATTTTCAGGTGTTCTTGCTTATCTGAATGACACATGGTTGAAATATAAAGAAATGTGTGTATCTGTTTGGACTGACAAATTTCTCCACTTTGGAAATCAGACAAGTAACAGAGTGGAGAGTCAACATTCCAAGTTGAAAAGTTACTTGGATTCAGCGCAATCAAGTCTACCGACATTTATGAGCAAGATCAATCAAATCATTCAGTCACAAGATACAGAAATTAAAGCAAGTATTGAAGTGAGCAAAAGTGTCACGAAACATCGTCATCGCATAACACACTTCAATCTGTTGTGTGGTTTCGTTTCACATTATGCATTAAACATAATATTCCAAGAGTATGAGCAAGCTCAATCTGTTGGCTTATTTTCTGAAAATTGTAGTTGTCTACTACGTACAAGTTATGGGTTGACATGTGCGCACGAACAAATGCAATACTTGAACAAAGGTCATCCTATCCCAATTGATTCAATTGATGTATTTTGGACGACGCTTGATTTATCACCGTGCCAATCTTTACAAGATGATGACGTAGGTTGTGAAGCTGAAGTCCAAATGTTTACTAAGGAATTTAACAAGCAATCGAGATCTGGTAAGTTCAGTTTTCTGAGGAAGATAAAAGAGATAGCCAGTGCATCAAAAACATGGGTTCGTGAACCTGTTGTTAACAAGACTACTCGTGGACGGCCCTCGTTGAAGGATAAGCTTTTCAGAAAAACTCATGTTGATCCCTCATTTGCAACTCATGTTGATCTGTCTGTTGCAACTCATGTTGACCCGTCTTTTACAAGTGAAAGACCCCTTAGACGTAGTAGTTCGAACGCGTCAACATTTGTTGACTTGGGAAAAATCAGTTACCAGGAACCACCGAGACACGGTTCTTTCATGGGCAAAAACTATAATGTACATCCATACATTAATCAATTTCCAAAGATGTTTCACCCTTACATTACGCATGTACATGATGTGAGAGGTGATGGAAATTGTGGATTCCGAGCAATAGCTGTCTGTCTGGGTCTTCATGAAGATGCATGGCCCACAATTCGGTCTAACTTGATGGAAGAGTTAGATACACACAAGACAGAATACTGGAACGCTTTTGGAGGTCAATATTGGAATATTGTTTATAACACTTTAAACTTCTTTCAATCAGATGGAGGTGCACCGGTTGAACACTGGATGACAATGCCTGAAATAGGTGTCTTGATTGCTTCAAAGTATAATGTGATATTACACGTTATAAATATGGCAGGCTGTGTGACGTACTTGCCGCTTAGGTCCACTCCGCCAGCGTGGTATCAACATGTTGCTTTTACAATTGGGTACGTTAATGGTAACCATTATGTGAAATTAGATATGGCAGAAGGATACCCGTTCCCTACTATAACTCAACATTGTATCCACTTCCGTTATCCGTGTGCTGCAGGATGGGCTACCCCGTATTCAGATCGAATACAGAAGTACCAGCAACTTTTACGTGTTAATTGTACGACGGATAATGTTATTTTAGAATAATCGAATGTAATATAGATTATTTTATGTTCTATTTATATGTTAAATCGCAATGTTTATGTTTTATTTTTATAATTATATAATTGACACCCCTATATATATAAACAAAAAGAATAATAATATATATATATATATATATATATATTTCTATATTTCAAATATATATATATATATATATATATATAAAACAAATAGATAATAATATATATATATATATATCAAATAATATATATATATATTATATAAATATATATATTATATAAATATATATTATATATATATATATATATATATATATATATATATATATATATATTTTAATCAAACAATGATTATTTATGAAAACAATGTAATGCTTTTTGACTTTTTTAATGCCATTAGCCTAATTTTGGTGCCAATAACCTCCCCTAATCTAAATGTACATTTTTATATTTATTTCATAAACAAATGAAAATAAAATATATTTAGCTATTTATGTTGTACTTAAAATGAAATGAAATTTCATATATTCCATCATTTACGGATTTCATATCATATATGATGGAATTGAAGTCAATTCATGCCCACTTTTCAAAAAGACAACCATAGGTAAGAAAAAAAACATAGCTAACAATATACACTTGTTCGTTACATTTGGACGAGTCACGACCCCACCACCGCTACCTCTGTTACCGTCTTCACCCCAGCGACCGTTGTTCTTACCATCGTCGCTATCACCAGTTAATATTATATCTATACTGTATTTACTAGTTAAGTAAGAAAGTATGAAAATTTAATATTAAAAAAGTTATTTTGACGTTTATTATTATTTTATTCCAGTTCTGAAATTACATTTGAGAGATTTCTTTCAAATTTTTGACAACCAAACTCATGGTTAAAATTTGTTTCTTTCAACTTTGATTATTTTAAATTTCAATTCCAACAAATTTATTATGTAAATAA
This sequence comes from Saussurea involucrata, assembly GCA_033807775.1. Taxonomy (NCBI): domain Eukaryota; kingdom Viridiplantae; phylum Streptophyta; class Magnoliopsida; order Asterales; family Asteraceae; genus Saussurea; species Saussurea involucrata. The sequence goes on along the minus strand of CM066321.1, from coordinate 131,119,638 downwards.
TACACCCCCAAGTCCTTATTTTCCTTGTGCAAACTAAAGTTAAATTAGAATTGTTCTTTTATTCAAATACAATAATCGTTGGAACATTCAAGAATATATAGAGTTGATATTTAGCACTATTTTTATGCCAAACAATTGACATCCCAAAAATTGGGATGTCGATACCTTTCGTTGACGACACTAATCAAACCTTACCTTTCAATTTCTCTTACTTACATGTTTTGAATTATTTGTGCTATTTTAGACGTGTTGTGTTTTTTCTTTAGGTCAAGACTGCCAATCGACCAACTATCATACAAAACTTGTTCTTTTCTTCTATTAATAATCGTTTGTCTAGAATCCTATTACAAATCATAAAAGCCACATTCGATGAATGATGTCACGTGTATATTGATGTATTATTAATGATTAACGATTTTATAATTAATATAGGTAAAACATCACGATCATTGTTAAATCATATTTCTTTACTTAATCTTATACTTATTATTTTTAGAATTGTTGAAATTCTTCATCCGGACATACAAGAACTAGTGCTATACCCGTCCGGTGGCCGGGTATACAACGTGACGTAAAATTCTAGTATTATACCCGTCCGTTGGTCGGGTATATGACACGACTTTAATCTAGATTCAGGTGTAAATCTTCAAGTGTCGTTCTATTGTTTTCAAATTCACGTGATCAATGGATACAAGTTAATCTAGAAAACTCACAGCATGTTATGGCAAAATTCTACTTCGGGAAGGTTGAATCTTTTTTATGTTGTCAGCTTGTGCAGAAGCAAAACTATCAATACGATTCGTTCCTTTATATATCAGGTAGGATGTTGGCCAATGCACGCACATACTTCTTATGATGTGTAAGAGTTGCCACTGTTCAACTGGTAAGGGAGATGAAGATAATGAGGATATATATACACACAGTTGGGAATCTATTTTAATTTTTAAGTCGAGAACTTGGACCTTCAGTCACTACTTTCGTTTTGTTCTATTTTGGGTCCCTCATAATATAATTTTTTTATATTTTGAGTTGCTAATCGACATATATAAATTCAAAGATAATATGATTTATTGACAACGGTGGAAAAAAGTTGCATGATTACATGGTTTCCAACCAAATAGTTGTTTTTGCCTTTTGGAAAATGATTAATGTATTATTTTTTGTAGTTGATGGAACCCCTAATTAATCATTGTTGTTCTTAGCAATGTTCAAATTGTAAGTACGGCCTTTTTTTTAGATTTCCCAACTAAATTTGGTTGTTTTTAACAAAATGTTTAAGTTCAACTCATTTATATTAAAAAAAACATCCGATGTAAGGTTGAGTATAAGACAACAACAACCGGAGGTATCAACTAAAAGATGGATAAGTTTACCCTTAGAGTTTATAAACAATTAATGCTACACGAAGTTTATTTGAATATGTGATTACTTAGCACTTTGTTGAACGTTTACCTGAAAAGTTTTTTATCTAATCACTTCTTTTCATCTAATCATTTACCTTACCAGAGGACTATGACAAGGGCCGAGAATCTTACCCGATAAGTGAGGATGGCGACTCTTGCCCGGTTAACCGGATAAATTGTTGTATACATTGCCGCTCTGATGGACTAAAATCTTACCCGGTAAGATAAGTGTAAATATTCTATTCCTAAATATAATCCAAAACCAGGCAACAATTTTGACAAAATGTAGAAGCAGCAGGTTTGATAAACCAAAAAAAACATAGATTGAATTCCCTTTTGTATTATAAGATAACCCCATTACTTCTCCAGCAAGCAACAATACTTTCAATGCCTACTGCCCACCATGGGCTTCCTATTTTCTCCCATTACGGTTGCTGCTTCGCCTGCAAGATAAAACATTGGAGAAAACTCCAAAAATGATTACCAGGATAGATAAATGATCTTTTATTATAAATTTATAATTCACCAATAAGAAACCTTGAAATGAAATGTTTAAGATACAAAAAATATTATATGTAATACTTTAAATTTTAATAATATAATTAATGATGTAATCTCCAAAATGGAGAATCTGTTGGAGTTGAATGCAATTATTTTCAGAGATTTTGGATTTTGATTCTCTAATTTGGCACAACACTTGATGGGTAAATATGATAGCCTCTGTTCTGAAAAGCAACATTTGTAGAAAAACTTACCTACAGAAAAAGGGAAGAAATAGAATAAAAATGTCATTCTTGTGGACTAAGTTAAAAAACTACTGAGTTTGCACCACGAGTACCGGACCAACCTGTTCAAAATAATTCTTGAAATATGAATGTGGACTCGGGATATTCTTCATGAATTTATCCATCGACGCTCATTGTACGGGCAAGAAAATAACCTAGGATGTATGCAACAGACCTCAATAAAAAACTGAAATTTTTGAAGGGACATACCAAACTAAGAGTCCCTTTACCTTGCCGGATAAATATGGCAAGGACTGAATTCTTACCCGGTAAGAGCGATGCAAGGACCAAGAGTCTTAATTATAAATAGTTTTGAAATGTTGAAAAAAAGCGTTTGAACTGTACCTTAATATCCAATGCAGGTGCAGGGCAATGTGCTGATCTTCAAACTGTGACACCTCTACTTGTATATATACACACTTGGACATAGATAGATCGAGAGATAAGGAGAGAGATGGAGCAATGTTACAAATATATATATATATATATATATATATATATGTCAAGCAGTTATGCTAAAAGAAATAAAGAAATTAAAGCTTAAGCATGATTAGTGGATATAATGAAGATTTCTATAGCTTCCCTAATAATAATTAATATTATTATTTATTATACTTAATTATAGCATCAACAACTATATCTTATCTTTGAACACATAACCAAATGGACACATTATCAGGTTAAATGCTTCCAGCTAGTTCTCTTTTAGTTTTTTTTTTCTCTAGTTCTCTATTAGCATCTTGCATCTTGCTTCTCTAGTTCTCCAATTTCAGTAGGTTTATGACACATAATAGGCTTATATGTTTATTAATCAAACTGAGTAATGAATGTAACTAATAATAAAATTCCTACTCGGTCATGGCCACTTAAACTTGGTTTTATTTAGTTTGGACACATTATAGAAATAAACAGGAGTTTCCTATAAATGATAATTGTCTTTGTAGTTTTGACCTTTGAGAATGTAATCAAGATAGTTCAACAAACCTTTGAGGTTTAAGGATGAAGAGTTGAGGTTTTTGTGGGATATTGGTGGTGTTAGTTGGTGCATGTAATCAAGACAGTATGCCATTCCCATTGCAGTTCTCATCCTCATTGCCCAGTCCAAATGCGCTGCTTCTTGTACTGCAAAGTTCACAACTTAACGAAGGTAAATGATTGAAAACTTTTTTAGGCCATGATTACGCATGTACCAAAACTATACAGATGTACAAATAATAAATAAACCAAAATATAAAATTCCATACCATTATATTAAAACTTTTGCAAATTAGGCAACAAAATTGAGGCTTGATTACTGCATTCTTTTGTGCTTCCAGTGGCATCAAAGATCCAGTCTGTCCTGTGTTTGCATTGAGCCAAATCAAACTTCCTTCACTAATAGCAACAACCTTATTTCCAACATATTTTTTGTAAACCAACAACAACAACCTTATTTCCAACATATTTTTTGTAAACCAACAACAACATCAAACACCTATGATGTGCAATCCTATTACCAAATAAAAAAAGGATATGATGCATATACTTAAATAAAATAAGATATTTTTAAATAAAGAACAAATGAAAGAAATCCAAAAAGGTGTTGGAGACTTGGAGGCCTCCGTGTTATGAAGGGTTTATCGGCAAGAACAACAATCTTCTCTCTGCTCAACCAGAAATCAGATCGAGTGGATTTAGTATATAACTGAATAAAATTTAATTGAAAACGAAGTCTGAGATGAAGAAGTAGGAATGTTCCTGGTTTGATCCAAATGTAAGGAGTTATTGGAAGCAACCGCATCAATGGGACCTGTATGGTTCTATAATCACCTTGTCCAGATTGCTCTACAACTATCAAAACTGCATTTGTAGTCGAACAATAGAATCACCCCTAAGTCATTGCCTTATGTTCTGTAGCCGGTTCGAACAAACATTGTCAAGACCAACGATGAGTATCTGGGAGCTTCTGTATTAACATTCAATCTTTAATTACCATTAAAAAAAGATAGATGTTCTCATCTCTTAAACTTCCTTGGCCCTTGCTTGTTGCTGCAGGAATCAAAAAGAAATATTATAAACAACCCAATTTTATAAAACACTAATTTACAAAAAATTGAATGGTACCTTGATCGAGTTTCAGCAGCGGCGGTGGTGGATGTTCTTGGGAGAGTCCCAAAGCCAGCAACTTCATCCATGCTCTGACCTTGGCGGTGGTAGCGACCACCGGTGGCGACGAAATCAGGGCAAGGACGGTAAGCTTTTATCGGCCACCAACCATTCGATTAGATGAAAAAGATTTAAGCCAAAAGCTAAATCGACTACAAAAATGAAGGATGGAAATCGATTCCGATGTTGAATCGTCGATTTAGATGCAAAAATCTTAGATTTTGAAGATTTGAATGCAAGAAATTGAAGAAGAGAAGAGTAGAAGAAGAGTACCTCTTGAATTCAATTGATGTTGAAGACCTGAAGGTTGAAGTCGTGCGTTGTTCAATCGAAGTAGATTTGCAATGGGTGTGTGTGAAAACTTAAATACTCCACTCGACGATGAAATCGGGGGAGAGCGGAGAGAATTTAGGGCAATTTGCAGCTTGTGGTACTTGAATTTGGGGAGAACGTGTGAAGAGTGGAGAGGGGTTTGCGAATCGTGAGATGCGAAGAAGAAGGCTGCTGAGTGTTAGAAACTGGCCGTGAGTGTTGGAGAGGAGTTAGCATGAGAGGGAGTGGGCGGTTATAGACTTGGGCGGCTGGAGGGAGATGGCTTAATAACTGGCTTAATGATTTTGAACGGTCCAGATTTAATTTGAAGATGAGTTTATACGGCCCAGATTGATCCAAAAGTGGTTGGACTCAACTGGGTCCATAGTATAGGTAATTAAATTATACATGATTACTGTAATTATTTAAAAAACACATATACATGTTTAAAATTGAAACAGAAAAAAATTATAAATAAAATGTCCTTTTAGTTTAGAAAATCTTTAAAGACATTCAAAACCAGAGACCTAATTGCTTAAGCAATATTTAATGTGTGCTTATTTATTTATTTTTTTGAAAGGAAATGTGTGCTTATTGAAAATTAAGTTTCTCTAACAAATAAAAACGACATGGTTATCATTAAAAACCTTTAAACTTTGATTTCGCTAGATATTATCATCATTTTGATTTGATATTTTTACCACCTTATCCTTTTAATGAGCTATGATCATAAGTAAATAAAACTTTTTTGTAGTATTTATGAAACAAAACAACTAATACCTCCATTTTCATCTACATGTTGTATGGAGAAAAAAGTCAATAAATTATCTGATTTTAAATGCTTAAATACTTAAACTATTTTTTTGAATGATAAAACTCTTAAATCTTCTAAAACTGGTTAAATAAATACCTGTAACCCATAAAAACGGGCTAATGTGATAAAACTTTTAATCTAAAAAACCGCAACAAATTATCTGATTTTGAATGATTAAGTTTCTGAATTTTTAACAAATAAACCTCTAAACTTTTTCCTAAATCTTTTTACTACGTAAATTCTTGAACTTCAAAAAAAATTGAACAAAAAGTTATATACAAATATCTCACCGACAACAAAAGTAAAATAAATTAATTAAACATAGAAACATTATAAAATTTTCATTATTAATTTCGGATCATTCAAAACTAAAGTATAATAAGTTACATAAAAAAATATTCATTCCCTTCACAAAAATATACCAAAAAAGTCAACCGCTTCACAAAACATATAAAAAACGTCTACCATTTCATAAAATATAGGCAAAAGACCCATCTATTCACAAAATATAACACAAAAACAATCTATCCCTTTGGAATTAGGGGTTATTTGGCATTTGGTGAATCGTTAGTTGTAGAATTATCAAGGGGCCAGAATAATTAAGAGGCTATTATAATATAGTACAAAATGAAATATGGTTGTTTAGTAATTGTTTGAAATGAGATTAGGGCGTTGAATGGTTAAGAGACACATAAGATACAAAATTATTCAGAGGATTTTAGAACCATTAAAAGACGGACTTCTTTTTTACAAACAAGATTTACCTCTTAGCAATTCAAATGTTGTCTCTTATTAGAACTATTAAGAGGTAAACAAACAGCCCCTTAGTAATGAAAATAGTATAATTGTTCGTTGTTTAATTGGTTAACTTTACTTTGTTGTCAGTGAAAAAAGTTGTATATATATATATATATATTTGTTTATTATTTTGTTAAAAAAGTTTCGGATTTATTTATTCAAAATTAAGTCCATTATTTTGTTTTGTAAAAAATGGAATTTATTGGTAAAAAAATTAGAAAAAAGTTTTGAGATTTATTTAATTGAAAAAAATTGAGTCCTACCTCTTAATTATTCGAAATCAGATAGTTTGTTGAATATTTTTAAACTTTTTCTAAATTCTTATCATATTAACTTGTTTATATAAGGGGTTGTTTGTTTACCTCTTTATAGTTCCATTAAGAGGCAACCTCTGAATCGTTAAGAGGCGAATCTTGTTTGGCAAAAAAAGTCTGCCTCTTAATGGTTTTTAAAACCCTAATGATTTTGTATCTTGGGTTTCCCTTGACCATTCAGAACCCTAATTTCATTCTAAACAATTACCAAACAACCATATTTCATTTTGCACTATATCATAAGAGTCTCTTAATCATTCTGACCACTTAATCATTCTGCACTAAACCATTCAGCAACGGCCAAACAGCTCCTAAGTTACAGTGATGTATTTAACTAATTTTAAATAGTGTATAAGGGTTTTATTATTTAAAAAAATTGTTTAGTGATTTAGTCATTTAAAATTAAATAATTTATTAGGTTTTTTTATAAAAAAATTAGTTTATTAGAAATAAGTAACATGGTCCAACATATTAACTACCTTTGATAAAAACAAGACACTAGGATTTTATGGGATGCGGGCTGGCAGAATCGGTGGATATCTCCAATCGGTGAGGCCGTGAGGGTATAGCCGAATGGGTGAACACTGGAGCACAGAACATGGGATTCCCACACCTGCCAAACAAAATTATCTACAACAACGAACTTCCTATCACCACCCTAAACATTAAAACACACATAACTACCCCCCCTACACTTTATAATATACATAATTAAGCCCCTAAACTATATAACATACTCTATATATGTATATACACTTCCTTTTTGGACTAAGAAATAAATTTATCAACTTGTCTGAATTAGTTGAGCACATTTACATAGTATTATTTTAATAGGGATAAATTGCTCACGTTATTTTTGTAAGCCGATAAACAAAAAAAAGATTAATAAAAGAATTAAAACATGAGTTATAACTTCGTGATATATTTAATGTTTATAGTTTTAAGGGCATGTTCAAACGAGAAGTTAAACCTTATGCGAGAATGAAAGAAGTGCGATATCATATACGATACACAAACTTAATCATATATGATTAAACACATGTTACATTGGCAATACATAGACGTTTAATCATATACGATTAAACACACCTACAACGTATAATCATATATGATATCACACTTCTAGCGTTCTCGCACTCCCAAATCTACAAGCCGTGTAATCATATATGATATCACACTTCTAGCGTTTCTCGCATAATTTTGAAAGCATAGTAAAATTTGGGAGTCTTGAGTGCACCACTTAGATAAAAATCAAAATGCATGTGTATTTTGTAACCAAAATTTAAAAAATAGTCCGAGAACTGATATAAAAACAGGTCAAAAATTGATGGCATAATGACAAGTCAAAATGTATCAATCCGGGCCTTCTTTCTTCTCCTGCAGAGCCCTGATAAAGTACGGCGGCAGGTTAGTACAGTTCTCCTGCTTGCATTGACAATTGGTCGACTATATCACTACATTTCCATGTATTATTTGGTGCTTGCAGACGTGAATGTTATGGGTCTCGTATGTAAACTTCGACTAGCAAATCAATTCTTTAAATTTTGTATTATCTTTATATCTATTTTGTTTTCTTATTGGCTATATATCTATCAGTATAAGGTAAATAATCGTGGGTTGGGTTCGTTGAGAATTTGAGGTTAACATGAGAAGTGTGAGAAGTAATTATTCGTTAGATGATAAATGAATATACATTAGAATGAAATGCATTGAGAATTTGAGATAAGATGACCAAGATGCACCAGGTCAATTATTTTATAAACCGCAATTCACGGAACCACATTTGATTAAAAATGATAAACAATTCAAATTTGTTTTCACGTTTCTCATGTCAACTTTTTACACAATTATTTGCCTAATGATTATTATATATACATATACTAATAGTGGTTTTTTTAACCTTTGTTAGTGACAAATTTATAATAGGAAAGTTTTTAAAGAACAATTTCTTTTCAAAGGAAGAAAGTGAAAGTGAAAGATGGATCATGAAAATCTCTAAATTTAAATAATTTTTTAAGAAACAAAAAAGTTTCCTTGTTGTAATTTTTAAAAGAGTAGTTAATTACACTCTTGGTTCTATGTATATGAAGCCCAGGTGTGTTTGTGTGTGCATTTATATAACCAATGTGTTGTATATTAGTGTGTGTATATAATCGGGCATCAGATCATGTGAGAAATGTCATGTTATGGAACAAGTTAATTCCTAGGAAAGTGAATGTTTTCGTTTGGAGGGCTCTTCGTAACAAGTTGCCGGTTCTTCAGGAGCTCAACAAAAGAGGAATCGATCTTGGTCCAGTGTTATGTTCGCTTTGTAGAGATCGTGTTGAATCATTGGATCATTGTTTACTCGGTTGCAAGGTCGCTTCCTCGCTTTGGCATTGTATTTTTAAATGGTGGAATATCAACTACACTATCCCCTCTTCCGTCTCAGAGTTTTTGACTTTTGATGGTGGGAGGCAAATCACGGGGACCTTTGAAGGTTGTGTGGCAAGCGGTTCTTTGGATTGCTGCTTATTCTCTATGGAAGACAGACAAGGAATGCTTATATTTTCAAGGGGCGCTTTCATCCGGGTGATCTTTTTGGTGACATACTGTAGTAACCGTGTCCAAATAATAAGAGTTTCAAGCCTTGTGGTGGAAATGTAATAAGATGGAAGTTGAGGGGCTATTTGTTAAAAATGGGATGAGGTATATAAGGGCACAAAACCCTAGAAACATTCCATTTTGGCTGAAAATCTGTGTGTGTCGGCTGTGTTCTTGGAGAAAAAATAAAGAGAGAAGGGTTTTGGGGCTCTTGTGGATTTTGGGAGAAGAAGGAGCTTGGTGCTTGGAAATCAGAAGAAGGATTGTTGTGGAATTCGAATTTGCAGCAAGGAGTCAACAGGTAAACTCTCAATCCATCCCTTCTCTTGAATCAGATTGGTGAATGTTGAGTATTGAGAAGTTTTGTTTATAAAAGTTATGCCAAAGCTCTTGTGGAAGGTTTAAACTCCTCTTGTATATGTTTTTATGGATGTATATTGTGGGGTTTGGCTCTAGTACGTTTTTGGTAGTTGTTATTGCTTAATCGTTGCTTTGGCGGAGCTCGGGACGGGATTTTGAGTGAAAAACTCGAACAACGCCCGTCCGGAAACCTTCAGTAGAAGAAGGTGTCCGGGTAAGCACCCGGAGGGTTTAGTATCCAGATAGAGGTGTTGTCCGGGTGGGTAGGTTGTCCGGATAGGCGTGTAGTCCGGATGAGTATGTTGTCCGAATGGACCTGTTGTCCGGATAGTTGTGTTGTCCGGATAGGTGAGTTGTCTGGACAATTATTGCGTCCGGATAAGTTGGATGGTTTAGCTTATACTTCTGCCTCTGCGTTCAGGGAAGTCGTTTGGGAGTCGGGATCAGCTTAGAGGAGGGAAGTAAGAGCATCAGGTGAGTTTTTCTAACTAAGCTTGATGGTACTTGTTGTTACTCGTACATGCATGCTTATTTAAGGTATGTTGCATATGAATTTCTTATGCATGATGTGATATATATATATATGGGAGGGTGTGTCCCATATAATGCGGTGGTTATAATTGTGTATGGGAGGTGTGTCCCATATGCACGAGGTGCTATACATGGGGGGGGGGTGTCCCATATGCACGAGGTGCTATACATGGGGGGTGTCCCATATGCACGATGTGTTATACATAGGGGGTGTGTCCCATGTGAGATGGTACGATGTACATGGGGGTGTGTCCCATGCGGCGGGGTATGCTATGTATGGGGGATGTGACCCATATGATATAGCACGATTTATATTTATGGGGGGTGTGTCCCATATGACGTGTTTGAACGTGGACTATCTGGGGAATGTTATTCGCCCAACTTCTTGTTGATTTATATATCTAACAACTCCTTAATATGAATGTTGTGGTGTGGTTGTAGCTGAGGGACCTCACTAGACCTTATGGTCTAACCCTCGCATTTTCAAACTGAACCTTTTTCAGGTAAGCAGGTTAGAGGCGTCTCCACTAGTGGGAAGGAGAAAGCGTGAACGGGCGTGGATTAACTTAGTAGACCTTTCCTTACTTTTCTTGCTTAGAAACTCTCAGTTGTAACTAGGGTTATTTCCGCAAACCCAAATTTTGGAATTTTGATGGTGTGAACTTGGGCCATGTTTTGGCGATATTTATATTAATTGCGTCTTTTTTTGGTATGTTTGGAGTGGGTCGTTACAGTTGGTATCAGAGCCGTAGTTTAAGGGATTTAGGTGACCGGATGGGCCTAAACTTAAACTGTAGAAGTACAATTGAGAAATAGGAAGGCCTAGGAAGACCTCACTAGGGAGAGTAAATAATAGGGTGGTGAAAACTATCATGTAAGGTAAGCTCAGGATTACACCTGGCCAGTGTAATTGTGAATTTACAGGTACATGACTGTGATCATTCTTGCCTTGTTATTTTGGGATTGTTGTTAAGCTTTATTTTGTGTAATGTTTCAGTAATTGAGAATGTCGGAACGAAGTTTGAGGAGCAGATCTGTGCCGGTTGTGGAGCCTGTCCCGGAAGTGGGGGGAAATCCGGGTGGAAGAGATTGTGGAGGATGAGCCAGTGCATCCTCCGAGGCAAACGGCTACCCGCGGGAGAGGCAGATGTCGTGGAAGGGGCAGGGGAAGAGCACCCCGACAAGCTGCCGCTCAGACTGGAGGGACGGGTATGGTGACTAGAGGTAAGAAGAAAGCGCCGACTGTCCGTCAGGCTAAGGGTGGGGAAGTTCCTGTGGTAAGCGAACCAACCCAAACCGAGAGCACTGCTTCCGGGAATGATAGTCCGTCAAAGAGCTTGAGTTCGAGCCACAACCAGGCTTTTGTGACTGAAGAGAGATTCACTGCTGAGATGGGCAAACTGCAAGAGACCTTGTAGGCTTTACTGAAGCAGCGAATTGGGTCGGCATCGGAAGGGAAGACTGAAAGTGTGAAAGAGACCGAGGCGGAAGCATCCAAATTACCAACAGCGGAGACTGAGGGCCACTCTCATGAAAATCCATTTGTGGCGGGAGAGTCGAAGTCAGTAAAAGGGTGTACCTTCAAAACTTTCGTGTCTTGCAAGCCTCCATCCTTCAGTGGAGAGCGGGACCCGATATTGGCGATGAGGTGGATCCGAGAGATGGAGCTGGCGTTTGATACTAGTAAGTGTGCTGAAGGGGATAAAGTGTTGTTTGCCATGTCAATGTTAAAGGCAGATGCGATCTTTTGGTGGGATGTAGAAACAGGAGGAAAGGGTTCAGAAGTGGCGAAGGTAACCTCGTGGGAGACATTCATTGGGAGGTTTAAAGCACAGTTTTGCCCGCTGGCGGCAAGAAAGAAGTTGGAAGAAGAGTTTATGGGGCTCGTGCAGGGATCGATGACCGTGCAGGAGTACACTGCTAAGTTTATCGAAAAGGCACGTTTCGCTGAGATATATGTGCCTACTGAAGAAAGACGAGTTGAAAGGTACATTTGGGGTCTGAAGATCAGCATAAGGGAACTGGTACAGAACCGTGGCCCTGCAATGTTTCAAGCGGCGGTTGACATGGCAGAACTAAATGAGAAAGAAAAGAATCGTCAGCTGTCGGAGAGGAGCGTTGATAAGAGGAAGTGGGATGGACCAGTTCGGGATGTGAAAAGGTCGAAGCCCTCTAAACCCGAGTTGCGGGTGGGGCAAAGGTTCAGTGACAGGCCGTGTGGAAAATGTAACAGAGTGCACCGTGGAGATTGCTTCGAACCTGATGGTTGTTATAAGTGTGGAAAACAGGGGCACATGGCGCGTGATTGTTCTAGCCCGAGAGTGTGCTACCTGTGTGGCTCTCCGGATCATATCAAATCTGATTGCCCACAGTTGAGGAAGGGATTTGCTGGTGGATCTGGAGGAGGTCAAGGAGGAAAATGTGGGGAAAAGAAGGTGGAACCGGGTCGAGCAAGAGCTAGAGCCTTTCAGATGTCTGCGGAAGAGGCGGTTGATGAGCCTGATGTGGTATCAGGTACATTTCTTGTTAATTCGAAGTTTGCTAAAGTGTTGTTTGATTCGGGTGCGAACCGTTCGTTCGTATCGCCGATCTTTGCTCGGTGTCTGTTTGTGACGCCGAAGCGGTTGGAGCGTGGAATTGAGGTAGAAATTGCCGACAATAGTTGTGTCGTGGTGAGGGAAGTGTTCGAGGGGTGTAGCATCGAAGTAGAGGTTCATACTTTCCCTTTGCGTCTATACCCGATGGGTATGGGGGAGTTTGATGTGGTAGTGGGGATGGACTGGTTGGCTAGTAATGATGCCAGCATTGTGTGCAATAAGAAGATGATTCGTATTGCCTTGCCAGATAAGTCAGAAGTCGTAATCTATGGGGATAGACGAGAGCATAAGTCTTGCCTTATCACGGTGATGAAGGCGAGGCATTGTTTAGAAAAGGGGTGTCGGGGTTTCCTAGCGTATGTATTAGACGCTAAGAAGGAGAAGAAGGGGTTGGAGGATGTACCGGTGGTGAGTGAATTTCCGGAGGTATTTCCGGATGACCTGACGGGTTTACCCCCGGATCGCCAGGTCGAGTTCAGGATCGATCTTATGCCGGGCGCCTCGCCGATAGCTCGTGCACCGTATCGGTTGGCACCGGCAGAGATGAAGTAAATGATGTCGCAATTGCAGGAGTTGTTGGACAAGGGGTTTATACGTCCTAGCTCATCACCCTGGGGAGCGCCGGTACTGTTTGTCAAGAAGAAGGACGGATCGATGCGAATGTGTATTGATTACCGTGAGCTCAACAAAGTGACAATCAAGAATAAGTATCCGCTTCCGAGGATCGACGACTTGTTTGATCAGTTGCAAGGGGCAAAATTCTTCTCAAAGATAGACTTGAGGTCTGGCTATCATCAGCTGAGAGTGAGGGAAGAGGATGTGCCGAAGACGGCTTTCCGTACAAGGTATGGGCATTTCGAATTTCTAGTCATGCCCTTCGGATTGACGAATGCTCCGGCGGTATTCATGGACCTGATGAATAGGGTGTGCAGCGCACTACTAGACAAGTGTGTGATTGTATTCATCGATGACATCCTCATTTATTCCAAATCTCAGAGCGAGCATGAAGAGCATATTCGCTTGGTGCTAGACCTGCTTCGGCGGGAAAAGTTGTTTGCCAAATTCGCAAAGTGTGAGTTATGGCTTAAAGAAGTTCAATTCTTAGGACACGTGGTGTCGGAAGATGGTGTCAAGGTGGACCCGGCCAAGGTGGAGGCCATTAAGGGATGGGAGACCCCGAGGTCGCCATCCGAAGTAAGAAGTTTTCTTGGTTTAGCGGGTTACTACCGGAAGTTCATTCAGGATTTTTCCCGGATAGCTACGCCGTTGACCGCTCTGACCAAGAAGAATTCTAAGTTTGAATGGACGAAGGCCCAGGAAGAAGCGTTCAGTAGGTTGAAAGAAAAGTTGAGTAGTGCTCCGGTTCTATCCTTGCCTAATGGAACCGAAGGATTTGTAATCTACAGTGATGCGTCCAAGTTGGGGCTAGGGTGTGTTTTGATGCAAGATGGAAGGGTGATCGCTTACGCATCTCGACAGTTGAAAGAGCACGAGAAGAATAATCCGACGCACGATATGGAGTTAGCGGCGGTGGTTTTCGCGCTAAATATTTAGACACTACCTTTACGGGGTTAAGTGTCAGATTTATTCTGATCATAAGAGTCTCCAGCATCTGTTTGACCAAAAGGAGCTTGTTGGGTCATTACAGATTTGAAATTGACTCAATTAAACCCACTTAGATACTTAGAATATTTTTTGGATTCTTTTGTGTAACTTGTACTCTTATATCAATTGTTCGGTGAAGTCGAAGATCAACCGAAACCAAGTGCGAAGACTATCTCATTGCGGAAGTGAGAAAATCGGCAGCAACTTTCTACAAGTTACATCACCACCGATATGCTTGTGCTATCGGTGGACAAGCATCACCGAATTGAAGAAATTCGGTGAAAAGCTTAAGAAGACTTCCACCGAAATGTGTTCAGAAATCGGTGGGAGTTCAAGAAGACTGCACCGAAATATTTTACACTTCGGTGAAACTCTCTCTCTTTTCTAAAGAAGTGAGATTTCGAATTGGTGCAGTTTCCAATACAGGAGGTCGGTAGCCCTATTCTCTAAAGACAAAAGAGAAGATCATTTATTATGAGACAATATCCAATTGTCAGATAAAGGTGGCATTTTGTCATTTTATCTATTCTCAGATAAGGTCTTTTTCTGGTACGACTGTCCTCCTGGTTCCTGGGATAAGTTAAAAAGGAGATATCAGCTTTTCAGAAGTCAACCTCTACAATGAATGGAGGAGTGACAAGTGTCCCAAGCATTAAATGATGCATGGACTATAAATAGAGGTGAAGACTCTCCATGCAAATTACGGCTTCTGAAGATAACTAAGTGCAAGCTCCTTTCTTACTGAAACTGCATCTTGTGTCTAAGTGTCCAATTTGTTCTAAGTGTTTTTCAGTTTACTTTGTGTTAGATTGTTAGAATAGTTTAATTGTTCTTTTCCGCAACAATCTTTTGTTTTCTATGTGTAATTCTTATTGAAAGATTTTCAATATATTGAATTAAAACTTTTGAAAAATCTAAGTATTGTATTCAACCCCCCCTTCTACAATACTTGTTGAGCCATTTTGGGACCAACAAGTGGTATCAGAGCGGAAAGTTTAATTCATAAACTTGATCCACAATGGCTGGCTCATCTTCATCCCTAACTGTGGAAAACACTGGTCAAAACAATTTTGCTGAAAATGGTTCCATTTCAAAACCTCCCGAGTTTAATCCTAACAACTTTTCTCTATGGAAAACCCGTATGATGCTATTCATGGAAGGAGTGGATACTAGATATCCAACCATTCTCAAGGAGGGACCTATCATCCCGAGAGTTTGGGCTCGCTATGAAAAGCAGAGGCCTGGTAAGGAACCAGTTGATAAGTCAAGTGACTCTGATGATTCTGAACCTTCCGACATAGAGAAAGCAAAGACTACTGGGCGTTACATTCTCAAAAACCCAAAGGAATATACTGATGAAGAAAAACGATTGGTGTCTCTGGATTCTCGGCTTAGAGCAATCATTGCTCTCTCACTTCCTGATGAAGTCTATCACTCTCTTGTTAATTTCGTGTAACATCCCGAAATTTCCATTGTAAATTAATAAGAGATAAATTGTATTTGGTACAATTTAGTTGAGAAAGTTAACTTGGAGGGGTGATTTGTCATTAACTGGAAGTTTGGGGTATAAATTGGAAAATGGGTAATGACTCATGTTTTAAATGTGAGGTGTCACATTAGGAGGAATCAGTGTTAGAAAATACTGACTTCCTTTGTTTATTAATTGTCTAAAAAGAAAAGGGATAGAAAGAAACAGAAAAATAGCGAGAGAAGTAGACGAGAGGAAGAAAAAAAGAAGAAAAGAAGAGAAAGCATTTTGGTGATTACTGTGGTAAGAACTTACTTTCTGAGTTATAATCATTCATCTCCATGAATTTAAGTTATAGTATTGTGTTCAGATTGGGATTAAGCTGTTGATTAAGCCATTTGGACTGGAAGTTTACTGTGTTCAAGTTTACCCAGGTGAGTTATTCATTCTTGTTAAAATTAAGCAATTAAAAGTGTTATAGATATACTATACTTGTATTTAATAACACTGGTATGATTGGATTAAGAAATGGTAAGCTTAATGAACAGTAGAGAACTGAATCAAAAATGGAAGTGACGATGAACAGTAATTTTTCATAATAGAGGATTGCGCAAAGTAGAACTTTTCGCAACAGTTGGTTGCGAAAAGTGAAGTTGTCGCAATAGAGGGTTGCGAGAAGTGGGGTTTTCGCAACTGTGGGTTGCGAAAAGTGAAGGTTTTCGCAGCCTTGGCTTGCGAAAAGTGTGGTTTTCGCTACAGTAGCTTGCGAAAAGTTTTTGACTTCCAGTAGCATTTTGAGGCTGTTATGTGACATGCAATCTGATATGAATATGCTAATTGTTATATGCTTATAACTCAGTTGTTGATGTAAAAACCATGATATATTGAATTGTAATGACTTAATTATAAGTCCGGAGCCATAGTTAATTGTTGAAATATTGATCCCCGATGCTAAATGGCAAAGTGGGGATAATCGTTGAATTTAATATCCTGTACATAGAGATATAGAATATATGTTGAATTGTATAGCTTTAGTATACAATAGAATGAGTGATCATACACATTTATTGTGTGGCGTTGGCTAGAAATCTACATCTGGTCTAGTGGGCATATAGTACGGTATAATGAGAACCGTTTACTAGCTGGGGACCGTTAGGATGTATTTCTAGTTGTTGGAGTGAATCTTGAATCATCTGTGAGGGTCTCTGGTGGTTGTTGATCGCGATAAGAAGGAAATCTCATTTGAGACCAGTGATTCAAGATGGGGAGGAAACGAAATGAGGAATGGCAGACTTGGAGTTGTAATTCCCATTTCAAGCGAAAGATGAGATATCTTTATTGTTGTTGAGGATTTGACATCCTAATTCAGAAAGAAGCAGGTTTGGAAACTGTAATTTCTGGGAGTTAGAGTTACTTATAAGTCCGGTGGGATTTATAGTAATTCTCGTTGTAATCTTAATTCAGAAAGAATCAGGTTTGGAAACTGTAATTTCTGGGAGTTAGAGTTATTTATAAGTCCGGTGGGATTTATAGTAATTCTCGTTGATAGTATGATGACTAGATGAATTAGTCATGAGTAAGGGAATAAGTGGATTCCAATGGTCGATAAGAGCTTGGTATGGTAAGATTGTTGATAACAGGTTTGGTATATCTGTTAATATTTTTGTTGATTAATTTTAATTTGATTTGGATAATCTCACTAGGCGAAAGCCTAATGTTTCAAATTAAACTGTCTTACCAGGTACTGGCTCTGGGATATAGTTTGGGAAGTGAGATTTCAGTTGAAAGGAATTAGACTCGGCGATAACGAAGGATCAAGATATTCTTTTGAGGACTTTTGGGACGAGCCTAGATAATCTAGTTGATCTTATTGTGATGTATAATTAGATTGAACAGACTATTTAAGTTAGACGACTTTGTGTATATATAGAAATTTACTTATGATCCTTTGGTTTATGAAAGTCTGACATTTTGATGATCTTAACTCATGTATTTTGAGGTTTAAATTGGCCCTGAATATTAGGGTGTTACAGTATGGTATCAGAGCTCTAGTTTAAGCGAACTAAGTATGCTGATGAGATACTTAGACTTAAGCTGAGATAAATTAAGTTATGATTGTGAGAGATGGGTAGAAGTACTAAGACGGGATAGTCTTAGAATTGACGGAGATATGAGAAGTTGGTACGGTGACAATGGTAACGAGGATTCTCCTGTATGATATATTCACAATTCCAATTAGCTACTGTGATTATGAATATATTGTTACGCGAGCATACTTATTTCTAAATTGTTACAGTGACTAACGATCGGTAAGTACATTTTGTATAGGGGTATGTGCATAACCATTTCTTATGGTTATCCCTTTAGGTTATAGTAGAACGATGGTGATTATACCACTAAAATCCTTTGGAGGACAGATCGGTAAATGATTGGGGTTGGAAGGACAACCTGGAATTGGCGGGACTCATGAAAGTCCGCCAAGGCAACCTTTAATAGGTGATTTGATATGTGCAGAGATAGAGTATGAGATGATTAATTAAGACGGAATTAGTATGACTTGTTGAGTATGGGGGCCATGGAATGCATGTATAGCAATTATTATAAGGCCGAGAGGGCGACCTCTGGTCGGAAGTAGAGTGTCAATGATAAGTTACGTAAGTAAAAAGATTGACCTTGTTTGAGTAAGTGGCCTTCATTGCGAGTAAGTTTTGTGCATGGTGTTTTAGTGTGTGTTACATGAGTTTTCTTGATTTCAAACCAAATGTATAAATAACAGTTCTATTCAAGGATGAATTAGTAGTGCAAGTATGTATTTAAAGAAAAAAGGGCAATTTCAATTACGATGCCTAACGAAATTTTGGAGTTTAGCAACTTGCAAAATATTTCATACTTTACATAAAAAGTTGTATGATAGCAAATAGGTCAAGAAAGTGTTGATCAATAAACTTTTTATAACCAACAAAAGTATTGATTTGATGATATCGTATAAATGAGTCTGAGAAACGACTAGTTTACTTTGTGTCAGTAAATTTTAAACTTTTGTCGTATAAAAAGATCTTCGTATTACTGTTGTAACAACATCTTTTGGTTGAGAAAGATTGAGTTTTACGAAAATTTATATACAAACGATTTTTTTTTGAGATCGTTGTGTAGTACATGGGAGTTATGAAAATGATTGGGATCATGTGTGCCCACGTTGTTCCGAATGTTGTTTATTTAAACGAGAAAAGAGGGGATTGAATTATTTATTATATTGTCATGCATGAAGGCTATGACCTCACTAGGTCGTAGAGTATTACGCTATAAGCTAAGAAAGAACTCCAAGAGTGGAGAGGTGTTGGATAAACCTTGGGAGAAAGTTTGTGGTTTTGATAATTGTATTCAAGTGAGAAATGAACAGTATGAGAGTCAAAAGTGGACTTTAGTGTCGGTTGCATGAGAATCTGTACCCTTGTTCACTGACTAGGAATATAGTTGACGAGGGACGGTTGTGTCCAGAGGAAGAATTAGGTTCAGTTAAGGACCTTAAGGTTAAGAAAGTGTCGACGTGTCAAGTATTGACTTTGAAAACGATAGTTGTGTAAGGTGTATGAGGTCTTGTGGTCTGTCACTGGGTACGGTCTGGATGCATCCCGCGTATGCGAACGAAACCGTGAGCGGTACCGGCATGATGTTATGCAGAGGGTATGCGCAATGTGGATATTATTGTGTATGACGATTGGGGGATTTTGGATGATTGTCAAATAAATTATTAATGAAAGAAGTTTTGATTAATTGTTATACAAGTGAAAGACATGTAGTCAAAACGCGCTTTTAATATATTATGAGTGTGCAATAATTTTGATGTATTATATTTTAAAATATGGACATATGAGTTGAGGGATTTTGGCAAATTTGACCATGTAAAGTTTTGAGTATAAACCTTTGATATAGGGCCGATGGTCAATAAAGGAATCAAAAAGGTAAAGAGTTTGAGTAACAATGTATTTTGGTTTACGAAATCGTATGAGTGGCACAATGTTTAAACCAAACAAATATTTTGGCCTTAAAGGCTTGATTTATATTCAAATAAGTCTTTTGAATGTTTGTCAGTTTTAATGACTCGAGATGGAGTATTGGATGTATTATATGCTTAACTGCATTGTATTTGAACCAGTGACGGTTTAAGCGTTGGTCTTAGGTGTGAAGACTGTTTGATATTTTACTTGTTCTTAGTATCTTTGGAACTAATGAACCTGGGCGTATTATATATATTGGGGAGTATGAAAAGAGTTGCATTTACGTGTACTTGCAAATGAATTGACTTCATTGGGAAAGTAGCAATAAAGGGTCGTAAGATTTTCACGCCTCGAAGTGTATGTTGCATAATGTGAGTTAGATGTATTTAAATTGCGTGAGTTGATATTGATAAATAATCTTTAGATCCTTTGAGTAGATGACTCGGTTTTGGACTCAGTTAAGTCTTAAGAACTTTGACCCGATTTGATAAGCTTGACGTAGGCTTGGGGTTGAACTTGCATGGGTAGTATTGTAAATTTAAATTTATATGACGTGAATGCATTGGTTATCCTTTTGGGATCATGTATGAATGTTAAGTTTAAATCAGAAGCTTAAAAGTTGAAGGATCACTTTGTGGGAATTGTTAGAACAGTGAAGGACTGTTGCTTTTAGATAAGTGTTTACTTACGATGTGGAAGATTTATAAAAGATGAAATATTAGAGATGAACAAAGGGGGTGTATAGATTGTGTTGATCTGTGAGGGATTGTACCCTGTCTATGCAACGTATTGGAACCACAAAGAGTTAGTAAGAACGAATAAGTTCAAGTTAAATAGAAAATCGTGAGTGGTAGTTCAACTAAAGTTGGGGAGGAGATATTTAGTGATATAGACTCGGGTATTTGGGCGAGAAAACAGGATTATAAAATTAATGGTGTGCGAATGACTATGAGAGACATGGTCAGTGGTAAATGTTATGGGTGGAAAATGTACGAACGAGTAGTAGCATTAATTACCAAGATACATGTGCCATCTAGTAGGAGACATGATGTTAGAAAGAGGAAGTATCCAAATGGAAGTTTCAAGAATTCCGGTTGGAAGGTACTATTTGTTAATAAAGTTGATGAAGCATGTGGTTTGTAAGATGGCTTATATCGGAATAGAATGTCGGGGCAATGGTGAGTGTTTATCCAAAGAAATTTCGATGGTATGAGGTGCCAATTAAGTTGTATTCTGAATCTCTGGAAGTTTAATAAAAATGATGAGTATGTCGGCCAATGTGGTGTAGCGGAGGTAAGGTCGTTAAGGAATATAAGTTGCTCTTCATGTGTGAAAGAAATGTACGAGAAATGTATAGTTGAAGATTTAAGAATGGTAATAACTTCGAACGGTAATGTCGTTTCAAGATAATTTAGTTGAATGTTTTAAGTTAGAAATCTTGGTGAAACTGTTTAGTTATGTTTCGAAATGAGAAAATACTATCGGTATGTGGAAAGTTGGGAGAAAGAGACAACTAATACTTGAAATATAGTATTCCATACTAACGTGGGGAAGCAAGGATAGAAAGATTGGACTTAAGAAGGTAGTTATACTACAAGTTCAATGGAGTTATCACCTTTTGATATACAACCCCTTAGTGCTTGGTTGCAGCGTGTTTGTGTGGTGCGATAGTAATGTGAGAAGGTGATAGCATTTTGTATCAAAGAAACGTGTAAGTCATGGATGCAATGATGGATTGTCATAGTTATTGAAGCATATTTGATGAGAAAAGTTGTTATGTGAAGGAGCGAGAATCGATCTTAGAGAAATATTTTGATAAATTACAATCTAAGAGATTGATTATAGGTATGATGGTATTATATCTTTGAATTGTTAATGTGGTTTTAGAGTCGGAGGAAGAAATGATGAAACGATACCCTCGATTGTTTGCCTTAGAGTGATTTCGGGGACGAAATCCTTTTAAGTTGGGGAGTATTGTAACATCCCGAAATTTCCATTGTAAATTAATAAGAGATAAATTGTATTTGGTACAATTTAGTTGAGAAAGTTAACTTGGAGGGGTGATTTGTCATTAACTGGAAGTTTGGGGTATAAATTGGAAAATGGGTAATGACTCATGTTTTAAATGTGAGGTGTCACATTAGGAGGAATCAGTGTTAGAAAATACTGATTTCCTTTGTTTATTAATTGTCTAAAAAGAAAAGGGATAGAAAGAAACAAAAAAATAGCGAGAGAAGTAGACGAGAGGAAGAAAAAAAGAAGAAAAGAAGAGAAAGCATTTTGGTGATTACTGTGGTAAGAACTTACTTTCTGAGTTATAATCATTCATCTCCATGAATTTAAGTTATAGTATTGTGTTCAGATTGGGATTAAGCTGTTGATTAAGCCATTTGGACTGGAAGTTTACTGTGTTCAAGTTTACCCAGGTGAGTTATTCATTCTTGTTAAAATTAAGCAATTAAAAGTGTTATAGATATACTATACTTGTATTTAATAACACTGGTATGATTGGATTAAGAAATGGTAAGCTTAATGAACAGTAGAGAACTGAATCAAAAATGGAAGTGACGATGAACAGTAATTTTTCGTAATAGAGGATTGCGCAAAGTAGAACTTTTCGCAACAGTTGGTTGCGAAAAGTGAAGTTGTCGCAATAGAGGGTTGCGAGAAGTGGGGTTTTCGCAACTGTGGGTTGCGAAAAGTGAAGGTTTTCGCAGCCTTGGCTTGCGAAAAGTGTGGTTTTCGCTACAGTAGCTTGCGAAAAGTTTTTGACTTCCAGTAGCATTTTGAGGCTGTTATGTGACATGCAATCTGATATGAATATGCTAATTGTTATATGCTTATAACTCAGTTGTTGATGTAAAAACCATGATATATTGAATTGTAATGACTTAATTATAAGTCCGGAGCCATAGTTAATTGTTGAAATATTGATCCCCGATGCTAAATGGCAAAGTGGGGATAATCGTTGAATTTAATATCCTGTACATAGAGATATAGAATATATGTTGAATTGTATAGCTTTAGTATACAATAGAATGAGTGATCATACACATTTATTGTGTGGCGTTGGCTAGAAATCTACATCTGGTCTAGTGGGCATATAGTACGGTATAATGAGAACCGTTTACTAGCTGGGGACCGTTAGGATGTATTTCTAGTTGTTGGAGTGAATCTTGAATCATCTGTGAGGGTCTCTGGTGGTTGTTGATCGCGATAAGAAGGAAATCTCATTTGAGACCAGTGATTCAAGATGGGGAGGAAACGAAATGAGGAATGGCAGACTTGGAGTTGTAATTCCCATTTCAAGCGAAAGATGAGATATCTTTATTGTTGTTGAGGATTTGACATCCTAATTCAGAAAGAAGCAGGTTTGGAAACTGTAATTTCTGGGAGTTAGAGTTACTTATAAGTCCGGTGGGATTTATAGTAATTCTCGTTGTAATCTTAATTCAGAAAGAAGCAGGTTTGGAAACTGTAATTTCTGGGAGTTAGAGTTATTTATAAGTCCGGTGGGATTTATAGTAATTCTCGTTGATAGTATGATGACTAGATGAATTAGTCATGAGTAAGGGAATAAGTGGATTCCAATGGTCGATAAGAGCTTGGTATGGTAAGATTGTTGATAACAGGTTTGGTATATCTGTTAATATTTTTGTTGATTAATTTTAATTTGATTTGGATAATCTCACTAGGCGAAAGCCTAATGTTTCAAATTAAACTGTCTTACCAGGTACTGGCTCTGGGATATAGTTTGGGAAGTGAGATTTCAGTTGAAAGGAATTAGACTCGACGATAATGAAGGATCAAGATATTCTTTTGAGGACTTTTGGGACGAGCCTAGAAAATCTAGTTGATCTTATTGTGATGTATAATTAGATTGAACAGACTATTTAAGTTAGACGACTTTGTGTATATATAGAAATTTACTTATGATCCTTTGGTTTATGAAAGTCTGACACTTTGATGATCTTAACTCATGTATTTTGAGGTTTAAATTGGCCCTGAATATTAGGGTGTTACATTTCGGTACCGCTAAAGAGATGTGGACTACATTGTGTGTACTTTATGAGGGTACAGAGGAAGTGAAGAAAAGCAAAAAGATTGGCCTCATTCGAAAATATGAGCTCTTTGCCTATGAAAAGGGAGAATCTCTTCCAAGCTTTTATAACCGATTAAACTCTCTCTTAAATGATTTAAAGTTGCTAGGTAGAGTTTATGATAATGAGGAAGTTCTATGCAAGTTTATGGATTGTCTTCCTGACTTTTGGGAAAACATTTGCACTTGCATTAAAACTACCAAGGATTTGGAATACATGCCTTTAACTGTTTTGTATGGAACTCTGTTCAACTTTGAACAAACCAAGCTTCATAGGAAAACCATCTTTAAAGAGATAAAAAGCTCTTCAATAGCTCTTATCTGTGAAAGATCCAAGAAAAGTCAAAATGTTCCTTGTATCACATATCCCTCATCAGACTCTGACACCGAAAATCAGAACAATCGTTCTCACCAAACGGAGGCATATCTGAGTGATGCCGATGATGAAGGTGATGAAATTTCGGTAGACCGAATGTCTGATGAAATGGCTATGATGGATGGTTTTAAAAATAAATCTCGAAATTTCAACAAACCCAGAACTTTCAGAAAACCATTATTTACAAAAATGTCTTCTTCTGACAAGACAAATAAAGAATGTTTCAATTGTGGTAAGAAAGGACACTTTGCAGCTGAGTGCAGAAACAAGCGTGTGTCAAAAGTCAATTCTACGTCCTCTGACAAATATCCTTCCAAATTTGAGAAATCCAAAGATAAATCTGTTAGTCCCAGATGGCTATAACAAGTATTGTAGAAGGGGGGGGGGGGTTGAGTACAATACTCAAATTTTTCACAAGTTTTAATTCTATTATTGAAAATCTTTCAACAAGAATTACACATAGAAAACTTAAGACTGTTGCGGAAAAGAACAGATAAACTATTCTAACAATCTTACACAAAGTATACTAACAAAACAACTAAGAACACTTAGAACAAAGCTGTAAAGTTTTTCAAGCAAAATGGAAATTCTTGCACTGAGAGAAATCTTCCAGTTTGCGTAGAATATCTAGGAGCACACAGTAATCTTCAAGTCTCTCAAGACGTGAGTTTTGATCTGCATGGAGAGGTCTTCCTTTTATAGTGACAAGGAGTGTGCAAGCATTGAATGCTTGGGACACTTGTCATCATCATACTTGCTGAGGATGTTGACTTCTGAAAAGCTGAGATGTCCTTATCACCTTTTACAAAGTACTGGAAATAGAACCCATGCATGAGAAAAGGACTTTATATGGTAATGGATAAAAGGACAAATTGTCACTTTTATCTTACAATAGGATATTGTCCCATAATAAAATATCTTCTCATTTTGTCTTCAAGGAGTACACCACCGATGCAAGCTTTGAGATATGTGACACATCTTTGAAGAAAAAACATCTTTGAGATATGTGACACATCTTGAAGAAAAGCATTTTTGACATCGGTGACACATCTTTGAGATATGTGACACATCTTTGAAGAAAGGCATCTTTGAGACTTCTTGAGATCCCACCTATTTGAGAGACTTCATAGGTGGGATAAGTTGGCCGATACAGAGAGTGATCGGTGGAGAGGTGTCCACCGATGTGTGAGACAACCATCGGTGGACAATGACTTGCATGTATTGAGTAAAGATCTTTCACTTCCACAATGAGAGAATCTTCAATCTTGACTTTGGTTGATCTTTGACTTCCCCAAACATTTGCTATCTTGTACAAGCCATTACAAAGAACCATGCATCCAAAATTTCTCTAAGTATAAAATGTTTTTCAAAGTTTAAAAGGAGATCATGAGGTCATCTTCAAATCTTGATGACCCAGCAAAATCCTATTTCAAGAAGAGCAGTCAAATCGTGAAGTGTCACATAGGTTCTGCGGTTTGGTCCTTAGAAGAGCAGTCTTCACCGGATTCTGAGTCTTTGGTCTTCTTTGCGCGTATTACAGAGCTTCTGTAGGACGCCTCTTTAGCTTCTGTAGCTTCTCGACCTTGATCTCTCGGTAAGTTCGGCAGAGCCTCTGTAAGAGGCTTTCTTCACTTAGCCTATTTTTCACTACTTCTAAATACTTCTATGATTAGGAAGATTGAAGCTAACAATCTCCCCCTAAGTAGTGAAAAATAAAAAATTGAACTTGAGTTTAATTAGGCTAAGTTAGATAAGACAGAGGTTAAACAATACCTCGAAAGTTCTTTCATTCAGAAATATGCCAGAGGCAATTTACATTTGAGTACAATGAAAGATAAACTTTTGACTTGGTTTGCAGAGATTTGAGGTTTGAGAATCATATTTTGGCATCTTTGAAATCGTTGTAGCTTCTGTTGTCTCTTCCGATTCTTCTGATCTCTTTGTAGAAACTGATGCAGAGTTCTCTTAGGCGGATTGTGGCATCAATTTCTCTGATGAAAGTATCTGCAGCATCTTTATCCATTTTCTCTGTACCTCTGTATTTTACAAGGCTTGCTCTGAACTTGTTCAGAGTACTAGTTGCGTACTTCTGACAGTCCATGCACACAAACAGTTTGACTTCGCCTTGTGGGTTTTGAAATACTAACCCGAATTTTGGTTCTGTAATGATAGAGTTGGGCACGGCGTCGGGTGGGCAGCGATCCTCTGGTGGTCGTAAATTCAGATGTTTGAGACCAAGATCCTTTCCCAGTTGAAAATCTATCATACTGTAGATCAGAAGCTTTTCCCTCATTGCTTTTCTCAGCACTTGATAGGCTATGGTGTTTGGCTCTGTGTTATAGTTGTCCTTTGTCCATTGCAGAAGTTCAGGTAGATCATAGGGATTCAGATTCCTTATGTCAGCATCAGCGAAGGTGGTTTCTGAATTATTTACCCTTTTGACTCTGTAAAGATTGTACCTGACTCTTGGATAGGTTCTTGTGAAGGAGAATCTTCAGAAGATTACCTTTTTGATCTTGTGGATAGAGAAGACTTCTGCTTTGGTTCTTGGCTTTGTTCTGCTGAAGATGTTCTCAAATTCTTCTCTGATCCTTGGATCTGTCACATGATCTGTTGGGTGATTGGTCTGAAAGGTTTGTTTGTAGAGGTATTTGTATACCACTTCTTCCATCTCTTTATGTGTTGTACCAGGTTGTGGTACTTGTCTTCTGAGAATATCCATCTGTTGAACAACTTCTGCAGCTCTACCTGTTAGTGGAATGTCTGACAGAGGCTTTAATCCATATGCCCAGTCCTCTTCTTCAGGTTTTGGAGTTTGGAAGGCATCAAAAGCGCTCTTCATCAATTTTTCTGTAGGTTTGGGCAATGATTTTTTCTTTGGTTCTTCTGTCAGTATCCCTTTGCCCTTGTCTTTGACTTTTGGTGGGGCAGAACCTGTTTCTTCTGTAGGTTTGGAGGTTGGTGCTTCTGTTGGCTTGATGGGGGTTGCCTCTGTAGGTTTTGACACTTGTGTTTGAGAGGACTTTTGTGGCGTTGGTTATGTTGGCTTTTTTTTGCTCTGTAACCTCTGTTGGAGGTTCTTTGGTGACTTCTTCTGTAAGCTCGGTTTCTGTGGATTGAGGTATGTCGAATCTTCTTGCCGTTTTGAAAGCTAATGTGAACTTGTGCCTTTCTTCTTCTCTCTGCGACATTTGATCAGTCATTGTATTGTGCATCTTTCTCAGAATAGAAGAAGCAGAGGTCGTTGCTCTTTTTGGTTTGGTGGCAATCGACTTTCTTCTTGGTATGGTTGGGGGTTTTTCTGTTGATTTTGTTGAGGGACTTTCTTCCAAAATGATTACCACAGGGGTGGTTGTTGCCTCTGTGGTTTGCTGATCAGCTTCTGGAATATTGGTTTCTTCAGGACTTGATTCCACAGAGATGGGTGTTGTCTCTGTGGTCTGTTTATTTTGTTGTTGATCTTGGGTTTGTTCTGGAGGGGCTTGACTGATTGGTTCTGCTGCGATTGGTGGAGCTTGTATTCCTCTGCTCGTAGCTTTCTCCCTTATATTCTCCCCCTCAGGATTATCTGATGGACCAGGATGGTCATCATCAGAATCATCCTGACTTTTATCAGAAGTACCCTCTGCTCTGCAGGAAGCTTTGGGTTTCTTTGGTAGTTCTGCTCCTGCGGCCATCAACTTCGCACATACATCATCACAGAGGCCGAAAAGAGTTGCAAGCTCTGCTTCTGTGTTGAAGCGCATTCTGCCGACACTTTTTCTGAACTCTTTGACGTAGTTGGCATTTGCAGTAGTGAAGGAGACAATGACTTCAGTGACCTGGTTTATGACATTTTGGTCGAGCTCTGTTAGCTGTGCTCTGGTCATGTAGTCTTTTGGCTGCATTATTGTAGTGTTGCGCATTGCCTCTTCTTGAACATTTTGCAGAGCCTTCTGTAGATCTGCGGGTGTGATGCTCTGTGATTTGTTGGATTGCTTGTTCATTTGTTCAAGGAAATGTTTGACTGATTCCTTGAATGCAGAAGTTGCGGCAATTCCAAAATCTTTAGCAGCAGAAGTGGCTGTAGTTGTTGCAATTGTTTGCGCAGAAGATTTCATCTCTGTGATGGCTGTTTTCACCTCTGTGGACAGATTGTCCATTTTGGTGTTCAGATTCAGCAAGGCCGTTGATGTTTTCTCTGCAAAAGATGTGAAAGAGCTTTGCAACTCTTTTATGGTTTGGTTCACAGAGGTGACAAGGGTTTGGAACTCATCCCTTGATACTTGTGTTCCTGGTGTAACCTCTGGAGGAACACATTCGTCTCCAGAGTGAGTCTCTGCTCCTGGGACACCTTCGTTCACCCTTGTTTGTACGTTGGGGGTGGAAGGATTTCCATATGATCTTTGAGAAGAAACCTGAGTTTCAATCTCTACAGAAGTTATGTGAAGAACAGTGTCCAATCCCACTCCAGAGGTGGGTGTCGGAATGTTCTTCTGTTGACTCGGAGACTTGTCTAGAGTCTCTTCGTCTTTGTGCTCACTACTTCTCTCTGAAAGAAGTGTTGGCCCTAGTTGTGTGCGTGTGTCAGAGGAAACGAATTCCTCTGTAGGGTGTTCTGTTGTGATCTGGGGCGATTGATCACGAACTATAGGTGAGTCTCTCTGAGGAGACTCCCTAGGAATGGATTCCCCGATTTCTGTGGGCGCAGAAGTCGAAAGAGTGACTTCTGGCTGATTGGATTGGGTTTGGATCGAGCTGTGCTGCTCTATTTCAATAACTCCTTCTGCAGCTAGACCTGCGGAGTTAGATGTGTGGGTTGCACTGGGAGGGGGTGAGGGATGTGTGCCTTCTTCATCTTCGGCATCTTTTTCTTTTACATTTTCTTTTCCTCCAGATGTTTCTACCCTATCTTTTGTTGAAGTTCCTTGCTCTGTGCCTAAGAAGTCATACATTTGATGAGAGCCGTATAACCTCATGACATGTGGATGATAGAGACCTTTTCGTATCCAGACAGCTTCTTCTTCGTCTGAATCTACCTCTGAGACCTCCATTCTTGTCTCTGTTACTTCATCTCTATTCCACTGAGCTTCTGTTTGTCCTATTTCTTCTGAAGTTGGGCTTGGACTCCTTCTGTGAACGTCCAATCCTTGCTGAATGAAGGGGTTCTGTAGAATAATAGGTGTCTCAGCTGATTGATCTCTGGGCGTTTGATCATCTTCTTGCAAATGTGTGTCAATGCCGGAAATAGAGAAGTATTGTTCTTCTGGGGAGTGGTGGTCGAGAGGTTGTGCCGTCCACCCTGCTGTATTTAAAGTGTTGGCAATGTCGGGGTTCTGTAGGAAATCGTTAATGTTTCCTTGGTGAGCAAATCGATCTGGGGATTGATGGGGCGATTGATATCCCTCTTCTGTCATTTCTACTTCTGCATCTTCTTCTTCTGCAGTTCTTTCTTCTGCGATTGCTTCCTCTTCTATGGTAACCAATTTTTCAAGTGATTTGCCATGCTTCTTTTTGGTTTTCCTCCTCTTAGGTTTTGGTGCCCCTTCCTCTTTGGTTTTTGATTTTCTTTTCTTCTTCTGTTTTGGAGAAGAGGGAGGAGCAGATGAGCCAATTTCTGTGGCATGAGGAGGTGAAGGTTGATCTTCTGCAGCACTTGTAGAGGTGCCTTCTGCAGTTTTCCTCTTCTTTGATTTTGGAGCAGAGGCAGAAGATTTCGAAGAGGACTTCTTTCCCATAAGCTCTGCACGTTTGGCTATGAAGCTAAGTTGAATAGCCACGTGTTTTGCTAATTTGTTATCTTTTTCTTCTTGAGTGGAAAGAGGTTCTGCAATCATTGTTCCTAGAGGGACACCTAAACGCGGGGGTGTCATAGGACTCGGTTTGGGAGTTCTATGATCGCGTATATACTCTTTCTTAAGGGTTTTATTCGAGGCATACTTCAGAAGTTTCTTTGACAAAGGTCTGCAGTGTGTGTAGCCATCTACATGATCAGTGGGAATATTTTTGTTCATTGGGAACTGTTTGGGAATTGGCCCTTCCATTGGCCATTTATGTATCAGCAACAGAGGTTCGAACAAGACTCCCAGTATTCTTTGGAATTGTAGAGGTGGTAGAAACTTAGGATCGTTCTCTTTGACCCTTCTTGTGTTGTTCTTTCTGTCGATGGTGTTGATGATCTCTTGCATCATTATGGTCGCATAATCCAGTGGGAGATCATAGTAAACCCCATACATGATGGTTAATATCTGATGTGAGCTCTGGTCAATACTGCCTATCTTCCCTGTCAGGCATCTGTTAAGAATTGAGAGCAAGGTGTTCCACAGAGGTGGTAATCTGCCTCTGCGGAAGTCATTTCTCTTCCTCAGTGGGGTGTTGTACCCAAGCATTTCTAGGAAACGACAGATCTCGTCGTCTGTTGGTTGCTCTGCGTACTTCTTCAATCCAAGAAGACCCCTTGTTGGTAGGTTGAATTCAAGTGAGAACATTGTTCTATTGAACTTGATTTCCAGATGCTCAGATTTGTCAGGTCTTGAAATGTACCCTTTGATAAGAGAATCATCTTTATCAAATCGGCAACTTTGCCAAAACTGGTTCAGATATCTAACTGGAATTTTCTTTGGGGTTCTTGAGAGTAAAGGGAAGAGGATATGATTTTCCATTATGCTTAGAAGAATGGCATGGGCTTCGCCGAAAGCAGTGGGTGAGAGGACCAAATAGAAATTATTGGATTTGATTGGTAGTACTTTTTCGAAATGATCCTTTGCTATGACGTTTTGAAGATGTGTGGTTGGAGCAAAGTCTGCTGAATCGCCGGAATCTTCTAGTTCAAAATTTTGGGCAAGGTTGGGGTTTTCTAAATGTTCAGAATGAGCAGGTGAATGTTCTGGTGAGTTCGCCGGAGAGTGTGCAGGGGAGATAGCTTGAGAAGATGAAGCCATTGGTAAAGAGAATAAGATACTTGCAGGTTTTTGCAGGGTTTCGCCGGAGAAGAATGAGGGTTCGTAAAAAGTTTATGAGAGGGAGAGCTTGGTTTTTATAGAAAGGTAAAATGGTAGATTTTGAAAGAGTAAAATATATGGCAATGGATTAAAATTTGGAATCCGTACTCAAGTTAGAACGGCGGGTTCAACTTTCCACAGAAAACGTTCCAAGTACGCCCAATGAAAATGGGACACGTAGGCCATGTCAGAGGATGACAGGACGTCGTGCGCGGCCCATTAATGCTAGGCGCGTGGGGTTATTCGTAGCCACATATAATTCACTCTCAGTAAAAGTAACCGTTATTACTACAGATTGACAGAACTTCTGTAGTTTACAGAAGCTCTGTGATCTTGAAAATCTTTGATGTTTATCCCTTTCTCATATATCTCATTGTTATCATGACTTCTGTGGGGTTCTTCTTTAACCAAAACGTTTGTAAAGGCATTGGAGAGGATCAAATAGGATTTTTAGTTAAGAGTTTTTACTCGCAGAGGTTTTGTGGCTCTGTTGGAACTTGCAGAAGCTCTGTGAGGGCCAACAGAAGCTCTATGAGGGAAAAATCACATAACAAAAATTCTATTAACTTTTCTGATCGTCCAATTTTTGATCTGTTTTAAGAGATGTTTTTCGGACATATTTGAAAGTTGGTGTCCGAAAAAATTGTTATGGAAAAAGTTTTGTTCGAGAAGGTCATGTTGAGTCTGTTTGGTTTCCGAGATAACATTCCAAAAGATCGATAGAGGTTAAATTTGCGATCTCAGAGCATATTTTTGGCAGAGCTTCTGTTGAGCTCAGCAGAAGCTCTATGATCTTAAATTTCTCATAACTCAAATTTTATGAAACTTTTTGATCTTTTGATTTTTGAAATGTTATCCACAGTATATTTAGGACATATTTGAAAATTTGTGTCCTAGAAAACTGTTTTTAAAAAACCTTTTGTGCGAGAGACATACCTTTTGGTTCTTCTTTTCTCGGCAGTGATGTCTGACTTCTGTCGATATAGATTCATCGACATTCTTCTTTGGCTTTCCCTTGAAAGCTTTATCTCTGTAGATCATTTCAGGGTCCCTTTTTGCTCCCCCTTGATCTAATCACCTCTGTAGATCAAGTAATTTCCTTTTGCTCCCCCTTGACCTATGCTTGGATCAAAGAATGATAAGTTTTGCATAGAACATAGGTCATGTTTTCCAGAGGTTCTGTAGGGGTCGTTAGAGGTTCTGAGTAGACTTACAGAAGCTCTGTGATTTTAAGAACTATTTAAGATTGAGAACTTACATACAGAAATAAATTAATTAAAGCAAAAATAATAGAAATACATACATATTTACAGAAGATAAGGCTATACTTACAAAGGATTTTTACGTCATGTTGATCATTCCTAACTTACCCACCAAGAAATTGAATCTTTTCTCGTCTAAAGCTTTGGTGAATAAGTCCGCGAGTTGGTATTCTGTGGGCACGAAATGCATCTCGATTGTACCGTATTCAACATGATGTTTCAAGAAATGGTACCTTATATCGATATGCTTGGTTTTTGAGTGTTGCACAGGATTGGCAGAGATAGCAATGGCACTCTTGGAATCACAGAAGATGGGTATTTTGAATAGGATGTGGCCGTAGTCTTTTAGCTGAGTCTTCATCCATAGAACCTGAGAACAACAGCTTGCAGCAGCAACGTATTCAGCTTCTGCAGTGGATGTTGAGACACAATATTGCTTCTTGGAGGTCCAACTGACTAGTTTACCACCTAGGAATTGACAACTCCCAGAGGTACTCTTTCTGTCGAGCATGCATCCTCCATAGTCTGAATCTGTATAAGCTTTAAGACTAAAACCAGAGTTCTGTGGATACCAGAGACCGAGATTTTTGGTCCCCTTTAGATATCTAAAGATTCTTTTAACGGCATCATAATGTGATTTCTTTGGATTAGCTTGATAACGTGCACAAAGACATGTGGCATGCATAATGTCAGGTTTGCTTGCAGTTAAGTATAACAGAGATCCAATCATGCCTCTGTAGAGAGTGCATTCTACAGAGATGCCATCTAGATCTAAGGATAACTTATTTCTAGTGGCCATTGGAGTTTTTATTGCAGAGGTATCAGAGAGGCTATACTTGAAGAGAATGTCAGAGACATATTTGGCCTGATTTATAAAAATTCCCTCTGATGTTTGTTTGACTTGGAGTCCGAGGAAGAATGTTAGTTCTCCCATCATACTCATTTCAAACTCACTCTGCATGAGTTTTTCAAAACTTTTGCACTCTTCTGTGTTAGAAGACCCAAAAATTATGTCGTCCACATAGATTTGTACAAGCATTATTTCACTGTTTTTACGTTTATAGAATAAGGTAGTATCTGTTGTACCTCTGTCGTAGCCATTGACTAGAAGAAAGGTAGAAAGTCGTTCGTACCATGCTCTTGGAGCCTGTTTCAGTCCGTACAGAGCCTTTTCAAGGTAGTATACATGCCTTGGGAACTTTGAGCTTTCAAACCCTGGTGGCTGATTTACGTAAACCTCTTCTTGGATTTCACCGTTGAGAAAAGCTGATTTTACGTCCATCTGATAGAATTTAAAACCTCTGTGAGCTGCGAAGGCTAAGAATATTCTTATTTCTTCGAGCCGTGCAACAGGAGCAAAAGTCTCATCGTAATCTATGCCTTCTTCTTGTCTATAACCCTTGGCCACCAATTGTGCTTTATTTCTGATGACCACTCCATCTTCATCCTTCTTATTTCTGTAGACACACTTAGTCCCAATGGCCTGTTTCCCTCGTGGTAGAGGTACTAAAGTCCATACTCTGTTACGCTCAAACTGCAGAAGTTCTTCTTGCATGGCGTCTACCCAGTTTGGGTCATATAGGGCTTCAGAAATCTTCTTTGGTTCTATCACACTAATAAAA
The DNA here is from genome assembly GCA_033807775.1 of Saussurea involucrata. NCBI lineage: Eukaryota > Viridiplantae > Streptophyta > Magnoliopsida > Asterales > Asteraceae > Saussurea > Saussurea involucrata. The sequence goes on along the minus strand of CM066321.1, from coordinate 131,085,586 downwards.
TTTGTAAAGAAACAAAAATTAGCAGTGGCAGACCTGGTTTTTACTGAGTCAGAAGGTTCTCCAATTATTTGGCTTGGAGGATGGCTTTTTGTCCACTGAGTGGTGCGTGGAAGATGGTCATCAATGTCATCGAACCTTTCTTCAGAAGCTTCTTGTGGATCTTCTTCTTGTATAGCCTCTGTCGTTCTTTTTACCTTGGTAGAAGATTCTACCATTTGTGGAATGATTGGTATGAGTGGTGGTGGAGTCTGTTCCTCTGAGGAAGTATAGTCTTGGTCCTCAACTTCCTCTGTAATTGGTTCTTCTGTGGATTGTGGAGTTTGTTTTTCAGCAGATTCTGTGGTCGTTTTTCTTGATGTTTCATCTTCTGCATTTTCTTCTTCGGCATTTGCATCTGTAGTATTTATAGAAGAAGATGAAGCATTATTTGGACCAGTTAGAGTCATACCTGTAGGATTTTGTCCAATAGAGGATGGTTCTTCAGAAACTCTGATGGTTCCAACAGAAGGATCAATGTTATCTTGGAACATCTCTAAAAATAGAAGGTTCAAGTCTTCTTTCGTTTGCGAGATGTCAGATGTTTCTCTTTTAAGTTCGAGTTCTGAACTGATTTGCTCAGAAGTCTTTTGGAATGAATCATCAAAAGAAACATTGATACTTTCTACGATTTTGCGAGATCTTGTAAGGTATACTCTGTAGGCTTTGGAAGTGGCAGAGTATCTAATGAATTTTCCTTCGTCAGCTTTTACTTCAAACTTTCCTCTTGAATCTCTGTCGTTTAAAACAAAGCATTTACATCCAAACACATGGAAAAACTTGATGTTTGGCCGCCTTTTGTTGATCAGTTCGTAAGGAGTCTTGATGTGTCTTTTTACAATGGTTGACCGATTTTGTGTGTAACAAGGGGTAGAAATTGCTTCTGCCCAAAAGTTTATCGGTAATCCGCATGCTGATAGCATAGTTCTTACGGCCTCCACGAGCGTTCGATTCTTTCTTTCTACTACGCCATTCTGCTGTGGAGTGCGTGCGGCAGAGAAGTTCTGTGATATTCCTTCTGTAGAAAGATAGGCTTCAATGACAGAGTTTTTAAATTCTGTGCCATTGTCACTTCTTAACTTCTGTATTCTGCATTCATAAAGAACTTGGATTCTTTTCATTAGATTAATCAAGATGATTGGAACATCCGATTTCTTTCGAATAAATTCAACCCATGTGAAACGCGAGTACTCATCAATTAAGACAAGTATGTATTTCTTGCCACCTAGGCTCTGTATGGCAATGGGACCGCAGAGGTCGACATGAAGCATGTACAGAGGCCTAGTGCAAGACACATCTGTTTTGCCTCTGTGGGAAGCTCTTCTGAGTTTTCCCATTTCACAGGCAGAACACAAGTGATCCTTGTTAAATTTAACATTTGGCAAACCTTTAACTAGATCAAGTTTGACCAGTTTATCCAAGGTGTGAAAGTTCAAGTGACAGAACCTGTTATGCCATAACCAGGCTTCTTTACTTTCGCAAGCTACAAGACAAACTTTGTCCTTGGTTTTTGAACAAAAATTCATTAGATACAGATCACCTCTTCTTTCGGCTCGCAGAAGTTCCATTCCTGTGTCTTCACTTTGCAGAGAGCAGAAAGTTCTTTTGAACAAGACATCAAATCCTGTATCACAGAGTTGACTTACACTGAGTAGGTTGTGTTTAAGGCCATTCACATATGCAACTTTGTATACAGAGACGTTTTCCTTCTTTATGACTCCATAGCCTTTGATGTGTCCCTTCTTGTTGTCTCCAAAAGTTACAGATCCACCATCGTGTGTTTCTTTGTACGTGGATAGTAAACTTCTGTCGCCAGTCATGTGCCTTGAGCATCCGGAGTCAAGATACCAAATTGGCACATACTGCTTCTGTAAGACAATCACAGAGACTTAGGTACCCATATCCATATGGGTCCAATATTGTTAGAATTTTTCAAGTTTGCCTTAGCATTCTTGAAATACATTTTATCTTTTGTAGAAAGATCAGATTGTTTCTCTCTAGGTTTTGACTTTGGAGTTTGAATTTTAGTGGAGAGTAAGCAATCTGGACTTGAGAAGTGATTTTTCAATTTGAACATAAGATCAAAACAATGACAGTATTTAATATGAGACGTGATTTGTTTGAACTTTTCATTGAATTCATTGAACTGAGTCACAGAGGCATTACATTCGTTCTTAACATTAGATTTCCTATTACAAGAAGATCTATGAATACTAGAATGTTTTTTGCAAAAATCTTGTTTAGGTCCTGCCTTCTGTGAGTCTCTTCTGTGGTGAACGTCTGTCTTCACTGTCACAGAGGAAAGATATTTGTTAGCTTCAGGCCTTGAAGGTTTTGAAAATTTTGAGCTTTTAGGATTTTCAGAGGCCTTTTTCAAATTATCAAGCTCTGTAGAGGTTTTGACTTGTATACACATTTTTAGAAAATCTGGACAGATAGGTATCTCTGTGATTTTCTCTTTTGGAGAAATTGTTCTGTTAAGAACTTCAGAGGAGAATTTAATATCCTCTGTGTCACAGTGAATTATCCCTGATTTAGAATCAGTCTCTGAGTCGTCAGAGGATGAATCGTCCTCATATACAGAGGTTGAGTCATTTCTTTCGACAGAGGCTGGATTTTCTGAGCATGTATCGTACGAGCTTTCTTCCTCTGTAGAAAAACTTTCATAGATGGCAGAGGTTTCTGATGAGATCTTTTCAGCGAGAATTTGATCTATAGAAGATGTACAGAGATTTTCTAAAACCTTTGATTTCAAAACTTCCAAGATTTCTTTTTCAATTGATCTTTTAAGTTTTTCTTCTGAAATGATGGGTTTAAACTCAGGAGCTTTTGCAGATAATTTCTTTTCGACATCTAACATACAGACAAAAGCAACCTGTGTTTGAGTCTCTGGTTTACCAAACTTGAAGATACCAATCTGATCTTGTGTTTTCAGATATTTCTTTGGTTTGATTCCTCTATTGACAGAGGTTGAAGATGATGAATTTGTGTTTTCAAACCACACATTGATCATCTTCGTATGTTTCCTTAAGTGAGGTTCTGCAGAGATTTTAACCCTTTTACTTACAGAGAGTAAGTTTGGAAAAGATGGTTTATTTGTATTTCCTATTACAAACAAAGAAGACAGAGGTTTAAGTTTTTTGCCTTCAACACCTAGAGTAATATCATCGTACCCTATACCTCGTCTTCCTATTTGTGAGTTTACTTTCTCATACACCTTTTGTGCATCTTTATAGTTTTTAAGTAAAACCTCTCTTCTGAGTAGATCTTGCCAAAGTACCTCTCTCTCTTTTTGAAAGTATTCTTTGAGAGCTCTTATGTCAGTTGTTTCACTCCTAGAAACTGAAAGCTCTTTAGTTTTGACTTTTAAAGCAGAGGTTAATTCATAAATTTGCCTTTTTAAAGGATCTACATTTTTGCTCCAATATTTCTCTACTCTTTCCTTTTCTTCAAAAATTTTGGCTTTTTCTTGAGTGAGAAGCCTTACTTCTCTCTCATTAAAGGTGAGTCTTTTCTGAATGCTTTCATTTATCTCTTTTAGTTCAATCAGTTCAATGTTAAGTCTAATTGAATCATTATCTACATATTTAATACAAGAGGTAGAGTTTGAAATGGATACCTCATTGTCAGTGCCCGAGTCGACTTCTGCCATGCCACAGAACAGGGCATTGGTGGTGAATTCATCATCAGAGGTAGAGTCTGACTCGAAGTCCTCCTTATTTGCTTCAGAATGCCCTTTGTTCGCCATTAGGGATTTTTGTGCATAATATTCAGCCTTCTTTTTGTAAAAAGTTGAGTCCTTCTGTGGGCGATTTTGTCTACTTCTGCAATCTTTTGCGAAATGGCCTGGCTTGCCGCAGTTGAAGCAACCTTGGGAGGTGTTTCCAGTTCGATCGTCGGACTTCTGTTGGTCTCCACCTTTCTCTGTTCGGCATTCGTTTGAGTAATGACCAGGCTTACCACATTTGTAGCATTCTTGTGTGTGGCCTACCTTGTCATCTGACCTCTGTCGGTCATTTCCTCTGTAGTTTATGTCGCTCGACCTCTGTCGGTCACTTCTGTAGTCTGACCTCTGTCGGTCACTTGATTCTTCTCTTCTTTCATCATCTCTTCTATCTCTCTGGTTGTCTCTGTCATTTCCAAAATTTCTTTGGTTACCTCTGAACTCTCTTGTCAATAGAGCCAATGATTTAGCTAATGACGCAAGAGTTATTTCTTCCTCTATCAGCTCGTCTTCTTCGCTATCAACCATCACTATCTTCTTCTTCTCCTTCTTCTTCTCCTCTGTTGCTCTCTCATTTCTTGGTCTCTCTGTAGCCTCTGTTGATTTACTAACCAATGCGTATGGTGCAATGGCTATTGTTTTAGCCTGTGCTATTTGAGGCTCTTGTGCAGCTAGTGTTCCATAGAGATCAGAGAGTGTCCATGAGTCTAGATCTTGGTTTGTTTGTAAAGACATAGACAGTTGAAGCCACTCATCATTCAGACTCTTTAGAAACATGACGTTATTTTCTTCCGAGGTTCTATGAATGCCAGACTTTCTACATTTGTTTATGAGAGAGTTGAACCTGTCGTACGTTGTTTGCAGAGATTCTGTTGCAGAGGCTCTGAATGCATGATATTCATTTATGTACTGTGCCCTTCGGTTCTTCTGTGTTTTAGCACCCCTTCCAACTGTCTTTCTAATTCTTTCCAAAGATCGTGCGCAGTTTCGCATGCATCTAAGGATTGAAAAAGCTCGTTAGGGATAGCCATTATCAGGATTCTTTTTGTTTTCTGTGCAACTTCATCTTCTGCTTTATCTTCATTTGACCATTCTTCTTTTGGCTTTGGTTTTTGATGTTCGGGGATTTCAGGAGATTCAGCAGTGGCTGGTACTCGTGGTACTGTTATCATGGGAACAGGAGGAAGGTTGTAAAGATATTGTACTAGATTTTTTTCAGTACCCTCAAAGAAATGAACCATTCTTATCTTCCATTGAGGATACTCATCTCGTAGGAGAGTAGGAGGCTTGGTGAGTGAACCAGTAGTAAAGAAGTTATTTGTATTTGTCATTTTTAAGGTTCTGAAAAGATAGTATGATTTAAAGAGTATGAGTCTGAAGATCTGGAAAGTTTTCTGGGTTTGAACAGTTCCCAGAGTACACTTTAATGGAGTTTTAACCTAGAGATGAGGAATAGGAAAAAATGATTTCTATCACTAATCTTGTAAAAACGAGGATCACTTGATATTGAAAATCAAGCTTCGCTCTGATACCAATTGTTGGTTCCCGGTTTGTTTATACAAGATTATTAGATCTATTAGTTCAAGTATGAGTTTGATGCGGAAGCGTATTTGAAGAACTAACAGATATGATTGATAGATTTAGAACACAATATAAATAAACAGTGAACAGGAAATAATATCTCAAAGTTTACTGAATATGTATATTAAGAACAGATTCAAGAACAGTGAGTAAGCAAAGCTTTTAAAACAGATATGACTCTCAAAGTGTTTAAAGCTATGTGTTCTTGTGATGTTTTTCTCTCTTGAATTCTTGTTTCGATCGTTCGATTGATCGATCGATGGATAGGAAGAACTCAACATGAGTCTTCCTTATATACTACTCTAAGGGGACCATAAAGCATAAGCTACTATTCACAAATGACTGTATGAATAGTTGGACGGATGGCATGAACAGTTTGGACGTGCTGTATTGCATTTAATGCAGCAGACGTCTATTATGTACTAAGCCCTATTGAGTCCACTCAGATTTTGACACGTTGAAGTTGGACAGGGTACGTTGCCATGCAAGTTGATGAACAGGTCCAGGAACAGTAGCAAGATATTATAAATATCTTTTAAGTCTTTGTTGAAGACCGCAGAGGCTCTGTGAAGTGTCACAGAGGTTCTGCGGTTTGGTCCTTAGAAGAGCAGTCTTCACCGGATTCCGAGTCTTTGGTCTTCTTTGCGCGTATTACAGAGCTTCTGTAGGACGCCTCTTTAGCTTCTGTAGCTTCTCGACCTTGATCTCTCGGTAAGTTCGGCAGAGCCTCTGTAAGAGGCTTTCTTCACTTAGCCTATTTTTCACTACATCTAAATACTTCTATGATTAGGAAGATTGAAGCTAACACTGTACAAATAATCGAAAGGAAAAGGAAAGAAGTATAAACAATATAAATAGAATGAATATTACTTGTATCTTTGGAGGGGCGAGTTGAAACTTGTGTCTGGCTTGAGGATTCTTCATTTTGATCAGCAGCTTGTTGATGTGTTGGAGAACTTTATCTTTCAGACACTTTTGCTTTTCTTCAGATGTTCCAAATCTTCAAGTCATTCACTTACTCCAAAAGATTTCAGCCAAGTGAATCTGTGGGTTTTGATAGGAGACAGCCCATTATAGTGACAAACTTTGAGGAGGGTTGAGTTTGAGTGAATCAGCCTCAGGATGCTTCTGCCAGACACTTGCATTTTCTTTCTTTCTCTTGGCATCTTCAGCTCTTCCTGTTCAGCATCATCATCATTTGTCTTTGTTTTGCTCCCCCTCAGTAGATCAGTCGGTTTTGTGTTTCTCCCCCTCAGTTTGATCCGCCCGGACTGATGTGCTTCCCCTTGACCGGTCCGCCGATTTCCTCATTTTTTTAAGTTGGTCGCTGGATATGAGTACTGAGGGTTGATGTTTCTCCCCCTCGAATGAATTCTCCCCCTCAGCGGCCGACGCAGGAAAACACCAAGAGAAAATGAAAAATCGGCCATAACCAAGACTACCACCACTTTTTTTTGTGCTCAAAACCACCGAATTTGGGGGCACACCACCGAAATTTCGGTGGTGTGGTCGGTGGTATGAATTTTTTTTTTCAAAAATTTATCATTCCCACCGAAATTTTGCAAGAGTTTGACAAAATCTGCTAAGGCATCAGGGAGAAAATCTTCAAGGTGAGGAAAAGATTGGAATTTCATCTTCCAATTTTTGATGACCCACAAAGATTTAGTTTGAGGAGTTTTTTAGTAGAAGGATTTGGGATGATATCTGTGGAAGAGTTTGTAGTATGTGGGTTTTGAGAAAAGGAGAGTTGGGAGTGAAAAATGATGGAAGAAGGAATGGGATGAGGAGATGACACATAGAAAGTTGGTTCTAGTGAGAGGTAGATTGGTGAGATGAGATCATGTTGATGACATCATTAAAAGGAAAAGGTGTCTACCATGCATGGGGGTGACATCATTTGGATGGGTTCTTTCCTATCTAGATACACAGGAAAGGAGATTTGTGAGAGAAGAATAGTGTCCACCAATGAGAATTCGGTGGAAACTTAGGACACATAGTTATTGATTATTGCACATGCCAAGATGACTTATTATGTTGCATGATAATCTTGAAGATTTCTTCAAATTTCTCACTTTGATATTCTTGCACATAGATCCATCTGTCCATCTCAAAATCTGCAATCACAAAGAATTTATTTTCTAGGTACCCATTTTGTGGTGGGTCCTTTTGGGTTAGAAGGAAAAGAATTGGAGTCACTTAGATCAATTCTTTCTTTCGGACAGTCTTTGGCAACATGAGAAGTATCACCACAGATATAACACTTTTTATAAAGAAATGCCTTTTTAGAAGTTTGACATTTTTCCTTATTTTTGCCTTTTATTTTCAAAGATTTTGAAGAAGTATAAAAAATTCGGGGTGCAGCACCTAAAATTTCTTTTTCAAAATTTGGGAGGACATAAATATTTTCCTTTGAATTGGACATTTTGAGGCTCACATATCGGGGAAGAAAATCGGTAGGAGAAGTCACATAGGTATTTTTAGAAAAAATTGGAGGATTTCTTTTTATTAAAGAATCGGCACCCAGAGACTTTCCTTTTTCAGAGTTAGAAAATATTTTGCTTGAGTTGGAAGAGGAGGAAACATCATCTAAAGTCAAGAATTTTTGAAATTCATGGATAGGTGTGGAAGAATCATTGGAATCTTGAGCCTTTTCCTTTGGAAAGGAAATATGATCTTTTGCCTTTAAAAACATTCCAAATTTTAAATCTTCAGATGAATCTGCAGAATTCATGGACTTAGACCCAATAGAATTGGAATTGGAAGTTTCACAAGAAGTAGGTGAAGCACATGAGGTGGAAGCATGAGATTTTGAAGATTTATCAGTTTCCATTTTTCCAAAGCCTAGACCAGTTTTGTTATTACAGGAAATCTGATCTTGAAAAATCTTTTCCAGGTTTTTGGAAGAACTAGTCCATTTTCTCATGATTTCTTGTTCCTTTTATAAACGTTTGAATATTTTGTTTTTCTCCTTGGCAAGAATAAAGTTGATGGATTTTAGATCTTCAAGCTCAACCTTAACTTTTTCAAAGTTTTCCAGTTGAGAGTGACAAAACAGCAGTTGAGAGGAAAGAGATTTTATTTGAGCATTTGCCTTTTGCTTAGCAGTTTTAGCATCAAAAAGATCAATAGTTAAAGAATCAAATGCTTCAACCTTTTCATTATCAGAAAGAGATAGAAATGGATGTACCTGTGATGGGGAGGAGAGTCACTTAGCTGATACAAGAGCAGTTGAGGAGATGTGGCCTTCTGAATCATCCATGTCATTTATCTTGGCCATGAAACAGACATTTGCGATGTCATTCTCGCTTTCAGATGTGGGTTCATCTGCCAAATCATGAGTTTTAGCAGGCAGACCCTTTGCTTTTCTGACAAGTCTTTCATTTCTTTCTTTTTCTCTCTTGTATTTTTCCTTGTATCTTTCAGCCCGGTCAGAATGTGCAGAAGAGGAGAGATTGGTGGAATCATGTTTGGAGAGAGAAAAGGATGATTTTCTACCAGACTTAGATTTTCCAGAAAGGTGGTGAGATTTAGATTTAGAATACCCATCCAACATGGCCATTTCATCAGATAATTTATCAACTGAAGTTTCCTCACATTCATCCTTAGCATCACTAAGATATGCCTCCGAATGATCATTGGGATCTTCTTGACTATCATGGTCAGAGTCGGATGGGTAGGTGATTTTTGGAAAACACTTAGTCTTTTTGGAAGAGTCACTTAGGAGAGCTAGAAGAGAGCTCTTTATGTCAGTGATGACAGATTTCCTTTGCAGCTTAGTCTGCTCATAGTTGAAAAGAGTTCCATAAAGAGAAGTGATAGGCATATGATCAAGATCCTTGGTTGTCTTTATACAAGTACAGATATTTTCCCAAAAATCAGGAAGACAGTCCATAAATTTGCACAAGACTTCCTCATTGTCATACACTCTACCTAACAGCTTTAAGTCATTAAGAAGACTGTTAAAGCGATTATAGTAGTTGGAGAGAGATTCTCTTTTCTCATAAGAAAAGAGTTCAAATTTTCTAACAAGAGCAATCTTTCTGCTCTTTTTAACTTCATTTGTACCTTCGTACAAACACACAGAGTGGACCACATTTCTTTGGCAGTAGAGAGATTTACCAGAGAGTGGTACACTTCATCAGGAAGAGAGAGAGCAATGATAGTTCTAACTTTAGAATCAAGAGACACAAGACGTTTTTCCTCATCAGTATATTTCTTAGGATTTTTAAGAATGTAACGACCATTAACAGCAGATTTTTCTTCATCAGAGGAATCATCAGAATCATCTTTGCCAACAACTTCCTTACCGGATTTCTTGGTTTCATAGCGAGACCAAACTTTAGGGACTATGGGTCCCTCACTGAGAATAGTTGGATATCTACTATCCATTCCTTCCATGAAAAGCATCATCCGGCTTTTCCACAAAGAAAAGTTGTTGGAATTAAACTTGGGAGGTTTGGCTATAGAGCCGTTTTCAGAAAAGGTGTTTTGAGAAAAAGCTTTATTTTTGGAAGAAGAAGCAGCCATTGCAGATCAAGTTTATGAATTAAACTTCCTGCTCTGATACCACTTGTTAGTCCTAGATGGCTATAACAAGTATTGTAGAAGGGGGGGGGGGGGTTGAATACAATACTCAAATTTTTCACAAGTTTTAATTCTATTATTGAAAATCTTTCAACAAGAATTACACATAGAAAACTTAAGACTGTTGCGGAAAAGAACAGATAAACTATTCTAACAATCTTACACAAAGTATACTAACAAAACAACTAAGAACACTTAGAACAAAGCTGTAAAGTTTTTCAAGCAAAATGGAAATTCTTGCACTGAGAGAAATCTTCCAGTTTGCGTAGAATATCTAGGAGCACACAGTAATCTTCAAGTCTCTCAAGACGTGAGTTTTGATCTGCATGGAGAGGTCTTCCTTTTATAGTGACAAGGAGTGTGCAAGCATTGAATGCTTGGGACACTTGTCATCATCATACTTGCTGAGGATGTTGACTTCTGAAAAGCTGAGATGTCCTTATCACCTTTTACAAAGTACTGGAAATAGAACCCATGCATGAGAAAAGGACTTTATATGGTAATGGATAAAAGGACAAATTGTCACTTTTATCTTACTATAGGATATTGTCCCATAATAAAATATCTTCTCATTTTGTCTTCAAGGAGTACACCACCGATGCAAGCTTTGAGATATGTGACACATCTTTGAAGAAAAAGCATCTTTGAGATATGTGACACATCTTGAAGAAAAGCATTTTTGACTTCGGTGACACATCTTTGAGATATGTGACACATCTTTGAGATATGTGACACATCTTTGAAGAAAGGCATCTTTGAGACTTCTTGAGATCCCACCTATTTGAGAGACTTCATAGGTGGGATAAGTTGGCCGATACAGAGAGTGATCGGTGGAGAGGTGTCCACCGATATGTGAGACAACCATCGGTGGACAATGACTTGCATGTATTGAGTAAAGATCTTTCACTTCCACAATGAGAGAATCTTCAATCTTGACTTTGGTTGATCTTTGACTTCACCAAACATTTGCTATCTTGTACAAGCCATTACAAAGAACCATGCATCCAAAATTTCTCTAAGTATAAAATGTTTTTCAAAGTATAAAAGGAGATCATGAGGTCATCTTCAAATCTTGATGACCCAACAAAATCCTATTTCAAGAAAGATTCTCAATCCTCCTCACTCTCACATCAGGAACGTGCTGAAAAGTACAAAGCTAAGTACAAGAAGGAAAAAGAAAGAAATGAAGGATCTCAAAGGAAAGGAAAAGGATTGATGGCAGAGGCTCATGATTGGGAAGAAGAAGAAACCTCTGACAGTGATTCTCCAAATATGTGCTTTATGGCCATATCAGTAGAGGTGGAAGAAGAAAAGGCAAAGTCTCCAATGGCATTAGTTTCAACTGAAGGCTCATCATCATACTCTCAGGTACATCCCTTTAATGACATGACTGATATTGAAAAGATAAATGCTTATGAATCTTTAACTCAAGACTTTTACACTGTCAAAGAAAGCAAGAAAAGAAAATCTGCTCAAGTTAAAAATCTCAAATCTCAACTTGAATCTTACATGTGTCAACTTGGAAAGTTTGAGGAAATCAAAACTGAGCTTGAAAATCTAAAGGTCATAAATCATGTAATTGAAAATGAGAAAAATAAACTGTTCAAGAAGTTAAAGAAAGAACAGGAAGTTGTCAGAAAATGGACAAATTCTTCAAGGAATCTTGAACAAATCTTTCAAGATCAAATCGGTGGTGATAACAAGTTTGGGTTAGGATATGAAAAATCCATGCTTGAAAAATCTTCCCATGCACTTGTTCCCATCACCGATACATGGGATGATGACTCTGAGTCAAACTCTTGTGATTCCATTTCTTTAAATTATGTTGATCTTAGTGAAGCCTTAAAATATGGAATGTTTATAAAAGCCAAAGAATCTTCATCAGATCAAACCCATAAAGTGCAAGAATTGAAGGATACTGTTAAACCCATTCATGATGTGTTCAAAGATTTAACCATTGATAACAACTCTTCAAATCTTTCAAAATCACAAGTGTTCAAAGAAAAACACACCATGGAAATATCCTTCACCGATTTTGTCCAAAAGGGAAAGACCGAAGTTTTCTCAAGAAAGACCCCTGACCATGCTTCAACCTCAAGAACCGAACTTTTTAGAGGTCCTCGCAATCCCCTTTTCGGTCCAAAGATTAAGATTGATATAATTGGAAAGGGAAAAGGAAAGGAACAAAAACCCAAAAGAATTTTCATCTACCGAAAATGTTATAATTGTGGTGATACCTTTCATCTTGCTAAGGACTGTCCAAAGGAAAGAATCGACAGATCCAAACCCAAGGTCTCTCACATTTCTAACCCAAAAGGACCCATTACCAAATGGGTACCTAAGAACTGACTTGATGTTGTCTGCAGGTTTTTGAGCACCAACAAGTTTGGTATCTAGATAGCGGGTGCTCACGTCACATGACTGGAAACAAACATCTTCTTGTAAACTATGTGTCAGAAAAGGGTCCTTCTGTAACCTTTGGGGACAACTCCAAAGGTAACACTAAAGGGTATGGAACTCTCACAAATGGAACCCTTACCTTCAATAAAGTGGCATTTCTTGAAGGTCTCATGCATAATCTCCTAAGTATTAGCCAACTGTGTGATCTTGGATACAAAGTTATCTTTGAACTGCGTATATGTACTGTTGTTGACAAGAATATGAAGGTTGTTCTCTCTGGAAGAAGGTTAGATAATGTGTATATCATTGATATGAGTCAAAACAACTCTTCAAATGTCTGCTTTGTGTTTGACGATCCAGTCAAAAGAAATTGGTTGTGGCATAAACGTTTGTCTCATCTTAACTTCAAAACCCTTCATAAAATATCAAACAAAGAGCTGGTGACTGGCATGCCTAAGCTGAACTTTGTCAAAGAAAAGCTGTGTGATGCATGTGAAAAATGGAAGCTCTCCAAGTCTTCTTTCAAAACCAAGCAATGCTCTTCCATCAATCTTCCACTTCAGATGCTGCATATGGATCTATGTGGACCAGTCAGCACTCCCAGTCTAGGAGGAAGAAGGTACATTCTTGTTATTGTTGATGAATTCTCTAGATATACTTGGGTGTCTTTTCTCAGGTACAAAAGTGATGCAACTGAAGAAATCATCAACTTTTTCAAAAAGAATGAAATTCTGAATGGTCAGCTTATCAGATCAGTAAGAAGTGACAATGGCACTGAATTCAGAAACAGTGGTTTAGAAGACTTCTTCAATAAGAAAGGAATCTCTCAAAACTTCTCTGTTGTCAGAACTCCACAACAAAATGGTGTTGTGGAAAGAAGAAACAGAACTCTATGTGAAGCGGCAAGGTCTATGCTGAGTGAAGCAAATCTACCAACCTATTTTTGGGCCGAAGCTGTCAACACTGCCTGTTTCACTCAAAATAGGTCGGTGATAACAAAAAGACATGAGAAAACCCCGTATGAAGTCTTTCATGGAAGAAAGCCAAACATTGGTTTCCTTCATGTCTTTGGTTGTGTGTGCTTTATCCTAAATGACAGGGAAAATCTTGGGAAATTTGATCCTAAGGCAGATGAAGGAATCTTTGTGGGATATTCCTTGACCTCCAAAGCCTACCGAGTTTACAATCTTCGGAGAGAATGCATTGATGAATCTATCCATGTAAAGTGTGATGATTCAAGATCATCTTCTATGACAAATGATGATGAAGAACTACATAGATGGATATCATCATGCATTGGTGAATCTCCCATTCCAACCTCCATCGATCCACCTTGTATTCCACATATTCCCTCTGTTCCAAACAATCAAGTTGGGTCATCATCTTTATCACCTGAAACCCCCTCTGCCGAAATTGCCTCCACCGAAGCCTATCCATCGTCCACCGAAATCAACCCCATCACCGAATCTCTTCCTGCCGATAATCCCTCTGACGACCCACCTTCATCACATCCTGCCAACACTTCAGCCTCGAACTTCCCTTCCACTTCAATTATTCCTCCACCGATGCCCCCTGCTCTTAAATGGACCAAAGATCATCCCATTGATCAAATCATCGGTGATCAGCAAGCTGGTGTTCAAACAAGGAGAGGCACCAGTAACATCTGTCTCTATGTGAATTTCCTATCTCTTGTTGAACCTAAAAAGATTGAAGAAGCTCTAAATGACCCATGTTGGGTTTCGGCCATGCAAGAAGAACTCTCCCAATTTCAAAGAAACAAAGTCTGGAGACTTGTGCCTAGACCTTCAAGGAAAACAATCATCGGTACAAAATGGGTCTTCAGAAACAAAATGGATGAAGATGGTACTGTCATCAGAAACAAAGCCAGACTCGTAGCTCAAGGCTACCGACAGGAAGAGGGTATTGACTATGATGAAACATTTGCTCCAGTTGCCAGACTTGAAGCTATCAGGATCTTTCTTGCTCATGTTGCTCACAAGAATTTCAGGGTATTTTAAATGGATGTGAAAAGTGCTTTTCTGAATGGAGAACTAGCTGAGGAAGTCTATGTGAAGCAACCACCAGGCTTTGAAGATTCTACACATCCAGACTATGTGTACCGACTTGACAACGCTATGTATGGGCTCAAGAAGGCTCCTCGAGCCTGGTATGACACTTTTGCCATCTTTCTACTCAAGCATGGCTATACTAGAGGTACAATTGACAACATTCTCTTCCATAAGCAAACTTCAGGTAATCTCATTCTTGTTCAAATCTATGTGGATGACATTATTTTCGGTGCCACCGATGAGTCTCTGCGTGATGACTTTGCCTCTCTCATGAAAAGTGAATGTGAGATGAGCATGATGGGGGAGCTAACTTTTTTCTTAGGTCTTCAAGTGAAACAAATTTCAGAAGGAATTTTCATAAACCAAAGCAAGTACATTAAAGATCTTCTGAAGAAATTTGGCTTTGAAAACTCCTCCCCCATGAAAACTCCCATGGCACCACATTTGAAACTTGATGCCGATTTAAATGGTGAATCTGTGGATGTTACCCATTATAGGGGCATGATTGGTTCTTTGCTTTATTTAACTGCTAGCAGACCATATATCATGTTTGCTACTTGTCTTTGTGCCCGTTATCAAGCAAATCCAAAGAAATCTCATTTGGATGCTGTGAAACGGATTTTCAGGTATCTAAAGGGTACCATGCATCTGGGTCTTTGGTATCCCAAAGACTCAGGTTTTGAACTCATGGGGTATTCAGATTCTGACTTTGCAGGTTCTAGAAATGATAGAAAAAGCACAACAGGCAGTTGTCAACTTATTGGTGGGAAACTGGTAAGCTGGTCCAGCAAAAAGCAAAATTCAGTCTCAACATCCACTGCTGAGGCTGAATACGTTGCTGCTGGAAGTTGCTGCGCACGGATTCTATGGATGACAAACCAGTTGAGAGACTACAATCAGTTCTACTCCAAGATACCCATCCTATGTGATAATTCAAGTGCAATTGCAATTGCAAACAATCCTGTTCTTCACTCAAGATCCAAACACATCGATATCCGATATCATTTCATCAGGGACCATATCTCCAAAGGTGACATTGAGCTGCATTTTATTCCAACTAATCTTCAGCTTGCAGATTTGTTTACTAAACCTCTGGATGAGGCCAGATTCACCTTTCTCATTGGTGAACTTGGCATGTTGTACTTAGAATAGGTTCAAAAAAAATCGGTCTGATAATTTTCGGTGGCAACAAGATTCTTTTTCGGCATGAGTATCTTCAGTGATCTTTTCGGTGATCTGATAATTCTCGGTGGAAACAAGATCCTCATTCGGCATGAATACCCCTTGACCCCATCCGCTAACCGGGTAGCGGAACCCCCGTGTCAAGTTGCCGAAGGGGAAATAATTGAGGATGAGGACGCGATAGGTTATTTAATATTCTTAGAATTGAGAATATGATACGAGAGTGGCATGATATGTTGTTATGTATATACGTTAATAAGGTGTAACGGATTTGTAAACACTAGTTACATTGGATAACGTAGGATAGGCAAAGTATAATTGCTATTCCTGTTTATAGAGGAATGTAATGGATAGGCAAAGTAGAATTGCTATTCATGTTGAAATGGTGGAATAGGCAAAGTAGAATTGCTATCCACGTTGAAATGATTGAATAGGTAAAGTAGAATTACTATTCATATTACAATAATAGAATATGCAAAGTATAGTTGATATTCTTGTTGAAAAGGAGGAATAGGCGAGGTATAATTGCTATTCCCGTGTATCCTTGGAAATGTTTGAATAGGCAAAGTACAATTGCTATTCACATTGATTGATGAATAGACAAGGTAGAATTGTTATTCATGTGTATGATTGAATAGACAAGGTAGAATTGTTATTCATGTGTATGATTGAATAGACAAGGTAGAATTGTTATTCATGTGTATGATTGAATAGACAAGGTAGAATTGTTATTCGTATGTATGTTTGAATAGACAAAGTAGAATTGTTATTCATACGGAATGTTGAATAAGCATAGTATAATGGCTATTCAGGTTGAATGAGTTAATGGGCAAAGAGAGTTGCTATTGATAATTGAGATGTGGGAGTGTGAATTAGATGAAGTGTAAGTGTTGTTTGACGGATTGGAAATAGGCGATGTATATATATAAGTGCTATTTCTGTATTCCATTTCAAAGAGAAAGTATGATGTTTGAATGTAATTCTGTAAGATTGATTGATAAACTAGAATCCGTAAGGATTAGTAGTAGGTTATTGGACATCGTGATATGACTTTATGAATGGTAGTTATACTCGTGGGTTTGAGTATGGTTATGTCATCATGAGACAAGTATGAGCATGGTAAGAATGGTGATAAAGCGAGTTTGAATATATGCGTTGATTATCTAAGATTCCGATGTTGTTAATGTGTTAATTTAAATTGGATGTTCTCACTAGGCGTAAGCCTAATCGTTTCAAATCAACTTTTCTTACCAGGTACTAGCTCAGAGAAAGTAAAGGGAAGAGGGACAGGTGCTTATGGGGATTCAACTTGTTGATTTTAAGAAGAGAAGTTGGCTGATATGAGATTGTTTTGATGAATGACTTAGACAATCCGTTTAATCTTTTCATAGTGAACAAGATTGGATTAATAAGTTGTTTTGGAGAATTTGAATTGTATGTATTAAACCTCATAGTTAATTCTTTAAATATATATGAAAGATGGATGATTCTATAGTTAGCCTTGATAAACTTAAGGTTTAAATTGGCCCTGATTTTTGGGCGTTACACTTTCACCACCGATAATCTCTTCATATTCCTCACCGATGTCCACCGAAATTCAATCCTATCCACACGTCACCCCTATAACCCTAGCCTGTCAGACCCTTCACCTCCCCGTTTCGTGAAACGGGTTCCTGACCACAATTCCCAAAGTGGTCATGATTACCTCTTTTATTTTATTTTATTCTATTTTATTTGTTTAAACCGTTCCCCCCATGTTTCGAAAACCCTATATATACTCAACCCTCCTCTTTCTTTTTTTCCTTTACGTTTCCTTCTTCTTCGTGCTTCCTCTATAACCTGCAACTACACCCTCTTCGTGCTCTCTCTCGTTCATCAATGACGTCCTCCAAGAACAACCCCCTACGTGTTTTTCCGATCTGAAATTCAACCCATGCAATCACGTTGCAAGATTTGAACCCGACCCTTCTCATCCAGAGTTTAACCACGTAATCAAGTTCTTCACTCGCTCTCCCCTTCTTCATGCCTTCACCTGTAATCCCAAAATGAGCAAAATGCTCATTGGGAAATTCTGGCTTACCTGCGTGTATGACTCCTCTAATGATGCGATCCATGCATCCATCCTTTCTGAAGACGAGGGTGATCACGACCTCACCTTTAGGGTCGATGACGTTCGTACTGCACTTAAAATCGATGCTTTCGATCCCTATGACGAATGGCATTCAGATACCGTTCTCGAAGATGTCCTTAGTGCAACAGGTTACGTGGTCGATGACAACTCCAAAAGCTCCAAAGGTCCTGGAACTCTTATTCGGAGTCACATGGGTGGTGTATGGAACTTCTTCTTTGCCCATGTGATCTACTGCCTCTCCCGAAAGACGAGCGGCCATGATCAATCCCCTTCATACATCACCAAACTTGCCCATGCCCTAATCTTTCAACGCCGAGTGGATTTCGCCCAGTACTTCTTCACCGAATTAGTGGAAGTGATCACACATCCAAAGAAGTGCCACGTTGCCTACCCCCGATTCATCTCTATGATCATCCATCACAAACTTGGCAAAGCTCTGGACGAAGACCGCAAGTCCCGATCTCCCAGATTCACTTATGACTGGTCTCCACCGATCGTCGGCAGCAAAACTCTCAACGTCGGTGTTCTCAACACCGATCGTCCTTTACGCCGAGGTATGATCACTTTAGCCATCTCTCCAGATCTTCAATGGGGTGATTCTGAACTTCCAGGGTTTCAACACCCCGATATCCCCGAGGTCCTTCCTGCTGTTGTGACTTCTTCCCCACGTCCCAGAGTAAAGTCGGTCGGCGCGAAGAAGAAATCGGCCGCCGACACCTCCGCCGCTGCTTCCAGGACCATGACACCGATTAACCCATCGGTGGCTTCCCTGGTCCAAAAACCTTCTAAGCAGAGGCACTCTTCGTCCCCCCCCCCCCCCCCCCCCCCCGAAAAATCGTCTAAAAAGATCTCGGGGAATTTTCCGTGAGCCATCCCCTTCCAGATCATTTTTGTTCACCACCGACCATTTGGTTATCCCTAAGACATCCCTAAATCTACCTCCTCCAACTCATTCTGTGAGTGAACACGCAGACTCTCCCCCCGAAAGTCTAGACTCTCCCTCCGAAAGTCTGGACCTTGCACTGTACGCCCTTTCACCCGGTCATTTCTTGATCGATGATGATGCACAACCCGATCAGGGTTCCCCCCATTAGATCCCCCCATGACTTCTTTGCAGGTCTCTTTGACGACACTGGTTCTCCCCGAACTTCCCTGTCGGCCGGAGCGATCCTCATTGAGTCCTCATCCCCCTCACCGACAAAGTCACCTTTGAACCAAACTTCTCCCTGAAGTTCTCCCCTGGTTCAAACTCCCCAAAGATCGCCTACGCCACACCGATCACCTTCCCCGGGTCAGAAATCACCCCGACAATCTCCCACTCCGCCACCGAGACCACTATTCCCCGATGAAATGTTATATCCCAGCAACATTCCCATTTCGGCGGAGGATCCCCATCGCATCCGCTACATAGTTACTGGGGATGTCGGGGGTGAAACCACTGTTCAAGCGCCCTCTTTGATTGAAGACTTACAAGAAAGTGCTCGACAATGTCGGTTTGTCGGCACCCAATTTGAATATTTCAAACATGCCACTCTTGCAATGATCGTCATGACGGGTTCCCGAATGTCAACTATCGAGTCTCGCCTGCCGCAGATTCTTTCAGATGCTATTACCAATGCTCTACGGCCCGTTACCACCGACATCTCCTCTTTGGTTTCCAAGGTGGAATCTTTGTCACAATCTCATGGGGATCTTGCCTTCTCCTTTGGTGCTTTCAAGGCAGCCTCCACCGTCAAAGATTCTGATGTAACATCCCGAAATTTCCATTGTAATTTAATAAGAGATAAATTGTATTTTGGTACAATTTGGTTGAGAAAGTTTTCATGAGGGGTTAAATTGTAATTATGTGGAAGTTTGAGGTGTAAAGGGAAATGAGTTAATGACTCATCTAAATTGTGTGAGGTGTCAAGTTTTAAGAAATTAGTATAGTAAATACTGATTTTGTTGTGTGGGAGTGTTTCACGAAGAAAAGAAAAAGACAGAGAGAAAATAGTGAGAGAGAGGAAGACGCAAGAAAGGAAGAAGAAAAGAAAGAAGAAAATATGTGGTGAAATAGAGGTTAGCAATTGATTTCTTAATTGATTGTGATTAGGAAGTATAGTTTTTAAAAAGTATGTTTAATTTCAGATTTGTGAGAAACTGCCATTAAGCTGTCATTAAGCTCGTACGTGAATAAGTGCATAATCGACATTTTAAGGTGAGTTTAATTGATTCTTGCTTAAAACTTATCATGTAAACATATGTGTACGTGTTTATCAAGCTTAAATATCAATTCTGTGCTAAATGCTTAATCTGATAAGAAACAACTTAATGAGATATAGATGACGATGAACAGTAACTTTTCGTTTTAGTTGATTGCGCAAAGTATAACTTTTCGTAACAGTTGGTTGCGAAAAGTAAAGTTTCCGCAATAGTTGGTTGCGAGAAGTTTTAGTTTTCGCAATAGTTGGTTGCGAGAAGTTTTAGTTTTCGCAACAGGAGGTTACGAAAAGTGTAGTTTTCGCAATAGAGGGTTGCGAAAAGTGTGGTTTTCGCTACAGTGGCTTGCGAAAAGTTGATGACTTCCAGTGGTATGTTGAAGCTGTTATGTAGTATGCTATCTGATCTGTATATGCTATCTGTTATATGTTTATAACTCTGTTAATGATGTAAAAATCCTGAATTGAGAAATGGTAAGGACTTATTTATGAGTCCGGAGTTGCGATTAACTATTGAGGTGATAATCCCCGATGCTAAATGGCAAAGTAGGGATAACAGTTGAGAATTATATTCTGTACTTAGAGATATAGAATCTATGTTGAATTGTATAGCTTTGATATACAAAAGAGTGAGTGATGATACACATTTATTGTGTTGCGATGGCTAGAAATTACATTTGGTCTAGTGGGCAACTTAGTACGGTCTAATGGGAACCGCATACTAGCTGGGGACCTATAATGTAATTCTAGTGGTGGAGTGAATTCTGAATCATCTGTGAGGGTTCCCGGTTGTTGTGATCACCGTTGAATAAAATCCCATTGGGAACCCGTGATTCAGGATGGTGAGGTATTGAAATGTGAGAGAATTATACTAAGGTGTAATTCGCATTTCCGGTGTTTATAAATGATGAAGTGTGAGAAAATTACATCGAGTTGTAATTTGCATTTCATGGGTTATTGAGTTTAACTTCTTATAAATCTGGTGGAATTATAAGTAGTTGTTGATGTTATTTATTTAAATGACTAGGTGAAATAGTCATAGTGGTTGAAACTTGATTTGGTAAAATGAAAGATGCAGGTTTGAGACACCTGATGTTTAGTTGTTGAGTTTTAAATTTGAATTGATTAACCTCACTAGGCGAAAGCCTAATGTTTTAAGTTGAATTGTTTTACCAGGTTCAGGTTCGGGAAAGAAGTAATGGGGAGTGAATTTCATATCAAACTATGAGGTGAAGGGATCCAGCAATTTTTGGAGATTTTTGGGACGAAGCTTAGATAATCTAGTTAATCTATTTATGTTGTAAGAATAGATTAATAAGATTATTTAGGAAGAAGTTAAATGTTGTATATAAAACGATGCTGTAGATCCTTGTTGTTATAAAGGTTTGGTATCTTTAATGATCATAGTATTTTAATTTGAGGTTTAAATTGGCCCTGAATTTTAGGGTGTTTCAGCCTCCACCGTCAAAGATTCTGAACTTCAGAGGATGCTTCAAGAAGCTAAGTCTCATCAAGACTTCAGCCAGGCCATTGCCAACTCTCTTCGCGACATTCATGCCACACTTCAAGAGTTCGACCAACTGGAGATGGATCTCGGTGACTTCACCATGGTTTCTGAAGAGGTACCGAAACGACTTTCTTTTCTTCATGATAAATTTGACTACATTTTTAGACATATGGGTATGAAGATTCTGGCTGGTGCTGAGGGGGAGAAAAAGACAACCCAACCCAAGTTGCCATCTCTTAAACAGTCGGTCATCCCCAAGCCTCCATCTTCCACCGATGACATCCCTGATACCACCAAAACTCACGTTGAAACCGCCGACATTGAGGGGGAGCAACTCTCTAAAGAAAAAGAGTTGGAGTTGGAAGACAAAGCAACAACTGAGGGGGAGCAACCTTCTGCGGCCGAAACAGACAAGGGAAAGAAAAGTCTTACTGCCGAACAATTGGCCGAACAAGAAAGAATAGAGAAAGAAAAGATGAAGTATGGGACTCGTCCCACCGATGCAGACAAACTCAAAATTAAACCTCCTTCATCACATCTGCAGGAACCCAATCTCGGTCTGACTTCTCAAGAAATTGAGGAAGCCAGATTAGCCCAAAAAGCCCTTGATGATACCAAGGCCTTCTCTTTAAAAGTTGCAGAGGAAGAAGCCAAGAAAGCCAAGTCCACCGATGCCGTGTTGGCACAGAAATCGGTGCTGAGTGAATTTGAACAAGAGAGAAATGAAGAAGTTAGATGGTACAAGAAGAAGATGCACCACCGATCCGACAGAACCCCGATCTCAGGTGTCAAGATCGCAACCTCCAGAGCCAACCCAAAAGACATCTGCCTTATCATTGATCGGGAAGATGGCTCCTTGAAAAGTGTGAGAGACTACCAACTCAAAACCTACGGTCTCCCCGAATGGTACGAGATCTCTCGACACTTGGCCAAAAATCCAAACCCAAAGAAGGACATCTTTGTCAAATACATTGATGGTCTAATGGCAAAGATGAAGGAGATCAAAAAGAAGTATAGCATCGTGCTGACCACCGATGAAAGATCGAAACTACAATCCTTGAAGGAAGAAGTGCGCCTTCCCAAAGTTCAGAATCCCCCCGACACTGTCTTCAAGGATATGGCAAAGGAAGGAAAGATACCGAATGTAAGTAACTTAAGTCTTCCCCTTCCCACTTCGGCATCATATCCCACGACGACTCTGGGTCTGTCACCGATTCCAGGACTGTATTTCAACGATGGTTTCGGCAAACGAGCCTTCTTCAGATTCTCTCAAATCCCCGTTGCCGACACCATGTTTCTTGAAGGCCTCCACAACTTGTTCCCTCACATCCCTGATGCTCAACCCTACTACCGAATCCTAATGGATGAGATCAAGCGTCGACAATCGTCAAAGAAGTAGATTTTCATTTTACCTTTCGGTAGTTTTGATAATCTTTTGCTTCCTTTCCTCACCGATGTATGAGAATGACTTATGCAATTCAAGTGTTTCTCTTGTTTATATGTAGCTGTACATACCTTTTATTTCCTTGCTTTATATATACTGTATAGATATACTCAAAGAAACATAGATCAAAAAAAAAGAAAAAAAGAAAGGTCTATGTGAAAAAGAACCCAAAAGAGTAAAAAAAAGGGTCAAAATGCACTTATTTTCATTTGCTCTTTAATATTCTAAGGATAGAGATCAAATTCAAATAGGGGGAGATTGTTGGGTCATTACAGATTTGAAATTGACTCAATTAAAGCCACTTAGATACTTAGAATATTTTTTGGATTCTTTTGTGTAACTTGTACTCTTATATCAATTGTTCGGTGAAGTCGAAGATCAACCGAAACCAAGTGCGAAGACTATCTCATTGCGGAAGTGAGAAAATCGGCAGCAACTTTCTACAAGTTACATCACCACCGATATGCTTGTGCTATCGGTGGACAAGCATCACCGAATTGAAGAAATTCGGTGAAAAGCTTAAGAAGACTTCCACCGAAATGTGTTCAGAAATCGGTGGGAGTTCAAGAAGACTGCACCGAAATATTTTACACTTCGGTGAAACTCTCTCTCTTTTCTAAAGAAGTGAGATTTCGAATTGGTGCAGTTTCCAATACAGGAGGTCGGTAGCCCTATTCTCTAAAGACAAAAGAGAAGATCATTTATTATGAGACAATATCCAATTGTCAGATAAAGGTGGCATTTTGTCATTTTATCTATTCTCAGATAAGGTCTTTTTCTGGTACGACTGTCCTCCTGGTTCCTGGGATAAGTTAAAAAGGAGATATCAGCTTTTCAGAAGTCAACCTCTACAATGAATGGAGGAGTGACAAGTGTCCCAAGCATTAAATGATGCATTGACTATAAATAGAGGTGAAGACTCTCCATGCAAATTACGGCTTCTGAAGATAACTAAGTGCAAGCTCCTTTCTTACTGAAACTGCATCTTGTGTCTAAGTGTCCAATTTGTTCTAAGTGTTTTTCAGTTTACTTTGTGTTAGATTGTTAGAATAGTTTAACTGTTCTTTTCCACAACAATCTTTTGTTTTCTATGTGTAATTCTTATTGAAAGATTTTCAATATATTGAATTAAAACTTGTGAAAAATCTAAGTATTGTATTCAACCCCCCCTTCTACAATACTTGTTGAGCCATTTTGGGACCAACAGAGCTGAATATGAGACAGCGTCGTTGGGTGGAGTTGCTAAGTGACTACGACTGCGAGATCCTTTACCATCCCGGTAAAGCGAATGTCGTGGCCGACGCCCTGAGTCGGAAGGAGAGAAGAGAACCAACGAAAGTGGTGGCCTTTCGATTAGAAGTGGTTCCTAGTCTAATAGACGAGATTAGGAAGTTTCAAGAGGAAGCTTTAGTATAGGAGAGGTGGAAAAACGAGAGGATGGTCGGCTATGTGACATCCTTGAAGTGTGACCCGAGTGGGGTGAGGCGTTTTGAG
This sequence comes from Saussurea involucrata, assembly GCA_033807775.1. Classification (NCBI taxonomy): domain Eukaryota; kingdom Viridiplantae; phylum Streptophyta; class Magnoliopsida; order Asterales; family Asteraceae; genus Saussurea; species Saussurea involucrata. Next base: position 131,061,236 of record CM066321.1, on the reverse strand, counting down.
GACCGGGTGTGGGTCCCTAAGTTGGGAGGTCTGCGTGAACGAATATTGGAGGAAGCGCATTGATAATGTCGTTTTCCGACATTATTTTGATCCCGAAGTTGTTCTGTTTGTTGTAAGTTCCCGAGTAAAAATAGTAGAATTTAATGGTTTTTATGAGAAAGTACAGGTTTATATGGAAGAATGATGTTGGAAGAGTTTTGGAGCAATCGGAGCAAGTCTACAACAGTCCAGTGCAAAAAGGAGAAAAATCATATTTTTGGACCAATCAGTGCTCTGCGCGCCTCTGAGCGCGCCTCCAAACGCTCCCACAAACGCGCAAGCTGCGCGCCTCTGAGCGCGCCTCCAAACGCGCCCACAAACGCGCCAAGCCCCTGATACGTTTTTAAAGCCTTTTTCTGCTAGGGTTGAGGGGGGAATCGATCAGTTACGGTTTGGGACTCTTCCTGGGCGATTTTGGGAGCACGAGGGCGATTTTTGAAGGCGAATAGAAGGCAAGAAACATCAATCAACGAGAATCAAAAGGCGAATCGAGTTCATTCATCGAAGGATTAAGCTTTTCATGGAGTTTTAGATTTCATTTCTTTTAAGAACCAACATGTTTACTTTCGTTTTTATTAATTCTTTTCTGAGTTGTGAAACCCCCAATATGAACTAATCCGTTCATGTTGGGGGGTTGGTTTGAATCATGGTTGGATGATTATTTAGGTTTACAGTAGATACGATCGATTTGATTCTTATGGATGAAACATGTGGGATTGTTCTTAATGCTTGTAATAGTCCGATCATCTATTATTTGATTTAATGAATCTTTTAACGTTTGAGAAAAGTTTTGAGGTTTATCTAATCCTTCATGTCTTAGTCGAATTTGAGATAGAAATATGATAATTCGTACTTTGTGGGTTTTTAATCATTGTTTGTTCAATTATCTTTGTTGAGATCGAATGACGATACAGAGTGTAGAATGAATGTTGCTATAGCTTGATAGAGTATAGTGATGGTTTGTGATTATACCAGTCATCCTGGAGTTATGTCAATCGTGTCAAATCTGTGCGTTAAGTAATTGTTTACCTGAGGAATCCAACCCTCCAACTCTCTCTCTATTCTGAATTAATTAAGTTTTAATTCGTGTTCTGATAAGTAACAACCCAAATCAATTTGCGATAGTCTAGTTAATAATCTATACAGTCATTGTGGTACTTGACACCTGGTTCCTTTGGTTCGATACTCGTACTTTATAAGTACTATTACTTGATTCGACCCGTACACTTGCGGTAGATTTAGGGGGGTGTAAACCCGCCTATCACGCATAAGTCGCGATATTCGGTTCATCCGGGTACAAATAAGATGTATCGAGACCTGAGGCAACTGTATTGGTGGCCGGGATTGAAAAAAGATGTTGCGTACTTCGTGGAGCGATGTGCGACCTGTCTGAAGGTCAAAGCAGAGCACCAACGACCTTACGGAGAGATGCAGCCCTTGGAGATACCGGTGTGGAAGTGGGACTGTATTACAATGGACTTCGTTACGAAGTTGCCTAGAACCCCGAAGGGGCATGATGCTGTATGGGTGATTGTTGACCGTCTCACCAAGTCGGCTCACTTTCTACCCATTCGGGAGAGCGACTCGTTGGAGAAGCTGGCGAGGTTGTATGTCAATGAAGTAGTGACGAGGCATGGAGTGCCGTCGTCCATTGTCTCCGATCGTGATAGTCGTTTCACGTCGTCGTTTTGGAGGAGTCTGCAAAGGGAGTTAGGCACGCGACTTTGTTTGAGCACCGCCTATCACCCTCAGACGGATGGACAAAGCGAGAGAACTATTCAGACTTTGGAGGATATGTTACCTGCGTGCATGATAGACTTCAAGGGTTCGTGGGAATCCCAAATACCGTTGATTGAGTTCTCGTATAACAACAGTTATCACGCCAGTCTTCAAGCGGCACCGTTTGAAGCGCTGTACAGGCGTAAGTGTAGGACGCCGTTGTGTTGGAATGAAGTGGGAGAGAAGCAGTTGACAGGGCCGGAAATCGTGCAAATAACGGCTGACAAGATCAGTGTGATCAGGGACAGATTGAAGGTGGCTAAGGATCGTCAAAGAGCGTACGCGAATAAGAGAAGAAAACCAATCGAATTTGCGGTAGGGGATAAGGTGATGCTCAAAGTATCAACGTGGAAGGGAGTAGTCCGATTTGGAAAGAAGGGGAAACTAAAACCAAGGTACGTCGGACCTTTCGCCATCACCAAGCGTGTGGGAGAGGTGGCGTACAGGTTGGAGTTGCCGGAGGAACTAAGCAGAATTCATTCGACGTTTCATGTGTCGAACTTGAAGAAATGTTTGGCCGAGTCCGATGTGGCCATTCCGTTGGAAGATGTCAGTATTGACGAGAAATTGACGTTCGTGGAGGAACCAATAGAGATCGTGGACAGTAAGGTCCGGAAGACGAGGAATAAAGAGGTTCGTCTAGTAAAGGTTCAGTGGAGATACCATAAAGGGAGAGAGGCTACGTGGGAGGTGGAATCGGATATGATGTCCAGGTACCCTCATCTTTTCGAGAATGGAATTCCGGGGACGGAATTCTTTTGAGGGGGGAGTGTTGTAGTAACCGTGTCCAAATAATAAGAGTTTCAAGCCTTGTGGTGGAAATGTAATAAGATGGAAGTTGAGGGGCTATTTGTTAAAAATGGGATGAGGTATATAAGGGCACAAAACCCTAGAAACATTCCATTTTTGTCTGAAAATCTGTGTGTGTCGGTTGTGTTCTTGGAGAAAAAGAAATAGAGAAGGGTTTTGGGGCTCTTGTGGATTTTGGGAGAAGAAGGAGCTTGGTGCTTGGAAATCAGAAGAAGGATTGTTGTGGAATTCGAATTTGCAGCAAGGAGTCAGCAGGTAAACTCTCAATCCATCCCTTCTCTTGAATCAGATTGGTGAATGTTGAGTATTGAGAAGTTTTGTTTATAAAAGTTATGCCAAAGCTCTTGTGGAAGGTTTAAACTCCTCTTGTATATGTTTTTATGGATGTATATTGTGGGGTTTGGCTCTAGTACGTTTTTGGTAGTTGTTATTGCCTAATCGTTGCTTTGGCGGAGCTCAGGACGGGATTTTGAGTGAAAAACTCGAACAGCGCCCGTCCGGAAACCTTCAGTAGAAGAAGGTGTTCGGGTAAGCACCCGGAGGGTTTAGTATCCAGATAGAGGTGTTGTCCGGGTGGGTAGGTTGTCCGGATAGGCGTGTAGTCCGGATGAGTATGTTGTCCGGATGGACCTGTTGTCCGGATAGCTGTGTTGTCCGGATAGGTGAGTTGTCCGGACAATTGCTGCGTTCGGATAAGTTGGATGGTTTAGCTTATACTTCTGCCTCTGCGTTCAGGGAAGTCGTTTGGGAGTCGGGATCAGCTTAGAGGAGGGAAGTAAGAGCATCAAGTGAGTTTTTCTAACTAAGCTTGATGGTACTTGTTGTTTCTCGTACATGCATGCTTATTTAAGGTATGTTGCATATGAATTTCTTATGCATGATGTGATATATATATATATATATATGGGAGGGTGTGTCCCATATGATGTGGTGGTTATAATTGTGTATGGGAGGTGTGTCCCATATGCACGAGGTGCTATACATGGGGGGTGTCCCATATGCACGAGGTGCTATACATGGGGGGTGTGTCCCATATGCACGATGTGTTATACATAGGGGGGTGTGTCCCATGTGAGATGGTACGATGTACATGGGGGGTGTCCCATGCGGCGGGGTATGCTATGTATGGGGGTGTGACCCATATGATATAGCACGATTTATATTTATGGGGGGGGGGGTGTCCCATATGACGTGTTTGAACGTGGACTATCTGGGGAATGTTATTCGCCCAACTTCTTGTTGATTTATATATCTAACAACTCCTTAATATGAATGTTGTGGTGTGGTTGTAGCTGAGGGACCTCACTAGACCTTATGGTCTAACCCTCGCATTTTCAAACTGAACCTTTTTCAGGTAAGCAGGTTAGAGACGGCTCCACTAGTGGGAAGGAGAAAGCGTGAACGGGCGTGGATTAACTTAGTAGACCTTTCCTTACTTTTCTTGCTTAGAAACTCTCAGTTGTAACTAGGGTTATTTCCGCAAACCCAAATTTTGGAATTTTGATCGTGTGAACTTGGGCCATGTTTTGGCGATATTTATATTAATTGCGTCTTTTTTTGGTATGTTTGGAGTGGGTCGTTACACATACAGTTTAATTCCTTCGATTGGATTGCTCCGAGGCTCAAAGATCGGTCTACTTCTAAAATGGCTTGGCTTATGTTCCCGTCTTCTGTTATTTCTTGAGGTCTCGTTTTTATTTCTTTGTTAGTCTTGTTTTGGTTTGTTGGTTCCGGTGGTCGGTTTGTTTCTTACGGGGTTGTTTTGTCCCCCTCTTTGTTATCTATCTCTCGCATATCTCTTTGTAGGGATGCTTGTCGTTGGTTCTTAATAAAATTTGCGTTTAAAAAAAAGTGAGAAATGTCATTTTTTGGTGAGACTTGTGAGAAATACTTTTAAACTGTTAATCACTTTTAATCAACTACATCCTATGAATTGCGGCTTATAAGGGAATTGATCTGGTGCATCTTGGGTTATTGGTTCTCTCCCATCGTTGGGTTCTAGATTCTAATTTGATGTTCTTGAGATGCGGTCAGGGTTTTTTTCTTCCCGTTTTGCTCATGGGAGAAGATGTCTAGATATAGAGCAAGAATGTTGTGGCATGCGGAGGAGGGAAGGAGTGAGAAAGAAGGCATGTCTTGCTTTGATTGGAGGCCTGGAAGTCTTAAATTTAAATATTCAATATTTATCAGAGAAATAGTTAAAAAAACATAAAGCCTTTTGAGTTAAATGAGTTAACAAACTTGTATCATTTCAGTTAGTGTGATGACCGAACTTGCAATGAAATATAAGCCACATAAATCCTTGATATGTTTACTTCAAAATAAGAATCATGTTCAAATTTTGGAGTAATCAGAGGGACCAATAGTGTAATTGACTCTTTTTTAAAATATAAAAGAATGCATTTTCCAAACATCCGAGACATTGACCCGGACCAAGCCCGTCTACCGCCACTATCTCCTTGCCTTCTCACGAGTCAATTTCTGCCACGTGTAGCCTTGGCACGTCATCAAGTTCGCTCCTCGACTCGAGTTCCAATTTCTGATTTTTTTGTTGATAATTTGTAAAATACAAAAAACATTTAAAATATGTTCCCCATAATTTAACCACGTTGTATATATTTTTAACTGGTGGGAAAATAATGAAAAACTAAGTCAAAATTTAAAGAAAAATTATATTTAACTTCTATATATTTTAGAGATTAAATATCAAATATTGTATTATTATAATATTTATGTGTAATAAAAAATCTTTAATTATATGTTTATTGGTAGCAATAACAAAAAATATTTTCTTATGTTGTATTTTTTAAACAACCATCTTTTAGAGTTATTTAAATTTGAAAGATTTAAACGTTTTTCTATTTATTTTTTGTTAGGTTTTAAAATAAATAAATCCTTAAGCTCTTCATTTTAGATAATCCGTTAGTGAGACTCTAATCTGTAGGGTTGTAAGCGAACCGAACGTTCAGCGAACCGTTCATGAACCGTTCGGCGGGAAGTTCGTTTATTTAATAAATGAACGAACATGAACATGTTTTTTTGTTCGTTTAGTTAAATGAACGAACATGAACAATGGTCTCGTTCGTTCATTTATGTTCGTGAACGTTCGTTCATTTATGTTCGTTAATTAATGTTCGTTCGTTTATGTTTATTTATGCTTGTTATATATATAAACATATTTATATAATATGAAATTAATATGTATAATCATCAAATAAATTGATCTTTTAGAATATATTTTTATACCTTCTAAGTTAACCCGGTTTTTCATTTTGTTAAAGTATTTTTTACGAACGAAATGATGAGTATGGTGGTTGTTTTTTGTTCATTTGGGTTCGTTCGTTTATGTTCATTTAAGTTCGTTTGTTTATGTTCATTTAAAGTCGTTCGTTTACGTTCATTTATGTTCATTTAAGTTCGTTCGTTTATGTTCATTTAAGTTCGTTCGTTTAACTCTTAATGAACGAACATAAACGAACACGAACAAGTAAAAATTCTTAACTGTAACACCCTAAAAACAGGGACAATTTAAACCTTAAAAAATTGCTACCAGTGATGATCATAAAACTTTAAACTTCTATAACCTGAGGATCAAATGTAAAGGTTTTATATACAACACAACTAATTCAAATAACCTATTAATCTAATCATACATCACAATCAGATTAATTAAGTTATCAAATCATTTGTCCCAAAAGCATCAAAAGAACAGCTAGATCCTCTGTTATCTCTAAGTTTAAGTCTTTCCAAAAGATTCTCATCACACTTTCCCGCTTACTTCCCGGAGCTTGTACCTGGTAAGAAAATTCAACTTGAAACATTAGGCTTTCGCCTAGTGAGAATATTCAAATCAAATTAAAGTTAAACAATTAAAATCTCAACAGATAAAACAAACCTGTTCTCACCCATCTTACCGTACAACAACTCCTTTCAATACTGGGAATCTACCCCACTCCCATACTTATGACTAATTCGTATAGCCATAATATCACTATCAAGAAATTACAAGTCAAAACCTGCCTATTTCTTAATCCGGAAGTAGAGATTACAAATTACTTTATGCCTATCTCTAATCTTCCTTTCACAATGGGAAATCTCCGATCTTCCATTCGAAATGGGAATTACAAATCAAAATTTGCCTATTCCACATTTCACGTCCTCACCATCTCAGAATCACTAACCCCAATGGGATTAATATATCGCGATACACAACCGGGGCCCTCACGATGATTCAAGATACACTCATTCACTAGAAATTACATCCCTTGGTCAAATGGCAAGTATTTCGGTTCCCATTAGACCGTACCCAGGTGCCCTACTATGACCGGATGCCTATTTCTAGCAATCGCCACACAATACATAAGTATTATTACCCTTACTATTATATGTGCATAACATACAATATATTCATCTCCAAAACATATTCTATATATATAAACATTTATAAAGAATATTAATAGTTTTGACACCTCGACTTCTTAACTATCCCCTCATTGCCATTTAGCACGGGGATCAACATATCATAACTTTTAGCCATCTATTTGGACTCATTAATGATTAAGACGAGTCATTTATTAACATGCTCAGACATGCATAATACATATCTATTTCAATATTAATTGCTGAATTTTAAAGAGAGTTGAATAAACTCACCTGGTATATAGTCACACTTCTTTTATTTCTTTTAAAGACGTGGGAACTTCTGTCTTCACCACCACAATTTACTGTAATATCCAATATACAAATATACTGATATTAAATTACAGAACAGAACTCTCTAAAACTAAGAATCCTTATCATCTAAAAATCTTCGTCTTAAGTCGCAACCAACTAAAATTAAAATCTCTTGTCGCAATGCACAGTGCAAGTCGCAATCAACTACTGCGACATGGTCGCCATGTCGCAACCTTCTATTGCGACTTCAACCCCAAGTCGCAACCTTCTATTGCGACTTCAACACCAAGTCGCAACCTTCTATTGCGACTTCACTACCAAATCGCAACCTTCTATTGCGACTTCGCTATCAAGTCGCAACCTTCTATTGCGACATGCATGAATGTCGCAACTCAAGGTTGCGATATCCATGATGTTCATCCATATCTCAGTCCACTATGTTCATCCTAAAACCCAGATTTTGCAGTTTTTACACCATAAATCTTTCTGATATTATGCAGATATGATTAAGGCTATGAACTGAACCTACTCACATACTCAGATTTCCCAAAACATCCAAAACATCCATATTTCATAAAAACTTATCTAACAACTTATGAACATGAAAGTAAGGATAGTTTACCTTTGTTTCTTCAATTAATCTCCGAACCCAACTGAAATCCTTGCTTCACTTGCTCTTCTTCTTTTCGTTCCTTCTATCTCTAACTCTCGGCTCTATCTCTCTCTCTCTCTCTCTCTCGTTACCGAAATAACCACACACACACACACAATTAGTCACTTAAGACTAATTGTGTGACACCTCCTACTTAAACATAGTGAGTCATATCTCAAAATACCAAATACACCCCTAACTTTAAAGGAATGACACAACAAACCCTCAAATTGGAAATCCACTTCAACCAATAACTTTAAACAAATACCAACTTAACCCTAAGTTAAAACTTGTAATTTACAAAAATAATACAACGAAAATTCGAGATGTTACATTAACGAACGAACATGAACACAAAAAATCTCGTTCGTTTACCGTTCGTGTTCGTTCGTTTGTTCGGTTAAGTTAAACGAACGAACATGAACAAGCCTCCGTTCGTGTTCGTTTGGTTCATTTACAACCCTACTAATCTGTATGTATGTGTATAGTAGATATAAATCCTCAAGCTCTTCATTTTTTTTGGAAAGCATGCATTTTATTAATACCCAAGCAAAACCAACAACACCATACAATGATGTCCATGATCGAGCAAGCAGCAAGCAAAGCACACGATCAGGCGAAAACAAACAAGCCCCAAACTAATTATTTTTTTAGGGGAATCATCAACCAAAAATTGGACGAGTGGCGGATGCAGAATTTTTATGTAGTGGGGACACCTTTAAGGTAAATTATGCCCGTAAAGTCGTTCGATTTATTTTGGGTCTATTCTTATTGTTTTGATGGATTTTTAAAGTTTTTTGATTGATTTCGATGGATTTTTTTAGTTTTTTTTATCTATTTCGAGAATTTTTTTAAGGGTTTTCTTGTTAATTCTGATTTTTTTTATGTTTTAGTTGATTTCAATGTATTTTTTTTGGTTTGTGGGACACAGTTAAAAATTTATTGGGGGGATACAATGATAAAAAGTTAAATAAATGTTTTTAACATAGAAAACTAAAGAAAACTAAAATTTTACTAGGGGATGGGACCCCACCTTTTACAAGATGAATTCGCCTCGGAATTGGACCAAGGTGAATAATGATGTAAATATTCCATAAAATAAGTTATACAAAAATATTATAATTATTTGAATAATTAAGAAAAATATTACAAGACGATATTTTCAATTTAGGTCAAGAACATGATTTTTTTTTCCAAATATCAGCAATATGCATCCGAGTGCCTAAATAACGCTAAGTCAACCAATGAAAAAAATAAGTATTTTAAAAGGGAATTTAATTAAAATACCCAAATTTTGACTTTAATTTACTAAAATACCCATTTTTTTCAACTTTTGCCAAAATACCCATTTTTCCCGCAATATGTCCCGTGATCGCGGGATAGAGTATAAAATGAAAATAGCGGGACGATAGCGGGATCAACATTTTCATTTTATATCCTATTCCGTGATAGCGGGACAATAGCAGGATCAACATTTTCATTTTATACCCTATCCCGCGATCGTGGGACATATCGCGGGAAAAATGGTTATTTTGGCAAAAATTGAAAAAATGGGTATTTTGGTAAGTCAAAGTCAAACTTTAGGTACTTTAATTAATTTCTCATTTTAAAAATATAATATAGAACACAATGTATAAAATAGTTATATTAAAATTAGGGAAATTAATTAAAATACCCAAAGTTTGACCAACTGTTACCAAAATACCCAAAAAAAATTCCATTTTGCAAAAATACCCAAAATACCCGCGATGGATCCCGCGATCGCGGGCTAGGGCTGACGTGGCACGTATTTTGGCCCCAAATGCCCCGCGAAGCCCCTCAACTTTGGCCGCGGTGCACTTTTGGTCCCTGCCCGAGATCGCAGCCCGCGATGGACCAAAATTTGCACTTTTGGTCCCTGAAAATTTACACTTTTGGTCCCTGAAAATTTACACTTTCAGCCCCTGTACTTAGACGAATCTTGCATGCTTTTACTGTTTTTTCCACAATTATTGTACTTTGAAGACCGATTTGTGGTTGAAATTCATTTGCATGTTTGAGATTTCATCCATAAATATCAGTAGTATGCAATTCACAATTCACACTTCCTCTTGCTTTCTTTCTTGATTTCTCTCTTGCTTTCTTTCTTTGAATTGATTTCTCTCTTCTCTCATTTCATCCACAAATGGCATCGTCATCAAACCCTAAGTCTACTCCTGAAAAAATGCCACCTCAAATCGAGGTCGCCATAGCAAAAAAGGAAAAGGAGATAGATGAACTAACAGAAGAGTGGAAAAAAATGATGGACAGGAAGGCAGTCCATTTGAGAAATGTTAGACAACCTAGGGGGGGTAAGGTTGTATTTAAAATCTTTTACTTTCAAAAATTCTTTTACAAATAAATACAGTACAAACAATACAGTAAAAATAAAGCAGAGTATAAACAAATAAATATACAACAATTATATAAACAGATATAATTTAAATGCACAGCGGAAATGTAAATAGATAAGGGAAAGAGAATACTTGACAACGAAATTTTTAAAGTGGTTCACCAAACACAAAGTTGGCTAGTCCACCTCGAGAAAATAACACTTCTCGGAGATCCAATACGAACGTGTTCTTTACGGTAGAAACACAAACCTTAATACAACAAACGCGAATCACTCTACTTTGAGAGATTAATGTGGATCACTCACTCTTATTCAAACACTTACAAGAGGGTATAATTTTAATATGAATAATCACTCTTGAATAAGGTTTATCACTTGGATATTTTTAGAGAGTTTGATCACTTGAGTTGTGTTGCTGATTCAACTAATCGAGAGATTTTAATCTGCTATCAACTCAAGATTTCTTACTCAAAAACGAGTTTTATAATTTTAACAGTTTAAATATCAAGAGAAGATGCTGCAGAGTCTTTATCAAATGCAGAGGAGTTAATGTGAATTGGTAGCATTGAAAGCTGGTGGTTGCATGTATTTATACTGGATGAGCAACAGTCCTGAGGCTTTCGCGGTATACCGGCAATCCATCGCGGTATACCGTGCAGAAGAAAGTACACTGCAGAGGAGAAGGTCAACCCTGCAAAAAAAAACGGTAATGGTACCCGCGGTATACCGCGTTGCACACGGCGGTATACCGCCTGACAGTCGTACAAAAAGGGTGGTCCAATCAATCAGCATGCCGCCGCGGTATACCGGCTTTCCATCGCGGTATACCGCCCAGATAAAAGGTGCAGGAAGAAGTACGCATCGCAGATTTCTTCTAGAAACAAATCCTTCTCAAAGACAGCAAGATGATAAGATGTCTGACTTGGTTTATTTTAAAAACACAGTATTAGAAAAATCCAAGTGGTATATTATTTTAGGGTGATTTATCATTTTAAAATAAAATGACGCAAATCTTCAGACTTGGATTCTTCAGATAAAAAATTTATCGAGATCATTTAATAACTGCACACTCAGATAAAATATTAGATAACAAATAATGCGGTGTGTTTTGTAATCATCAAAATAAATATGGAGATGTGATTTTATGTGTACCAAAAATATATCTTAATATTAAAGCTGGGTACACTTGCACCAACAATCTCCCCCTTTTTGATGATGACAAACACAACGCTAAACACGAGAGCATACTCGGTTTCTCTCCCCCTTTTGTCGAAGCAAAAAGGGTTTAAGAAAGTCGCTTATGCTCCCCCTCAAAAGATGCTCCCCCTCAAAATATGAAATATTTGAGAGTTAGTATTTATCAAGGGTTATACTCAAGCATGCCTAAACCAAGCCTTAATTTAAAGAACGCTTTTTTGTTAAGGGCTTTTGTGAAAATATCGGCCAAATTATCTTCCGAATCAACCTTTTCAAGCACGATTTTGCCTTTTTGAACATTATCTCGTAAAAAATGATGTCTCAATTCAATATGTTTTGTACGAGAGTGTAAAACGGGATTTTTGCTTAAGTTTATAGCACTTGAGTTATCACACATAATTGGAATTTTGGTTAGGTGTACCTCAAAATCGGTAAGTGTGTGTTTCATCCAAAGGACTTGAGCACACGCTCTTGCGGCGGCTACATATTCCGCTTCGGTTGTAGACAAAGCTACGGATTGTTGTTTCTTAGAGAACCAAGACACAAGTGAGAGACCTATAAAGGCACATACCCCACTAGTACTCTTTCGGTCAACAATAGATCCACCAAGATCGGAATCGGCGAAACACGTTACTTCTAACTCGGGTTTCTTTGCGTACCATAAGCCAAGATTAGTAGTACCTCGTAAATATCGAAAAATACGCTTGACAGCTTCATAGTGAGTTTGTTTAGGTGAAGATTGAAAGCGAGCACATAAACATACACTAAACATAATATCAGGTCTACTAGCAGTTAAATATAATAAACTACCAATCATACCACGATAAATCTTTTCATTAAAAACGTTTCCCTCCTCGTCACGAGATAATTGTAAGTTTGTGGTCATTGGAGTTTCAACGGATTTGACATTTTCAAAGTTAAACTTTTTCAACATATCTTTACAATATTTAGATTGACTAATGAAAATACCAGTTTCACATTGTTTGATTTGCAATCCTAAGAAGTATTTTAACTCTCCCATCATGCTCATTTCAAATTCGCTTGTCATTTTCGCAGAGAATTCATTACACAGTTTTTCATTAGTGGAACCAAAAATAATATCATCAACATATACTTGCACAACCACAATATCATTTTGAACATATTTCACAAATAAAGTATTATCTATTTTACCCATAATATAACCACTAGAAATTAAAAAGGTTTTTAATCTATCATACCACGCACGCGGAGCCTGCTTTAAACCATAAAGCGCCTTTTTCAATTTATAAACATGTGTCGGGTTTTCAAAACTTTCAAAACCGGGAGGTTGAGAAACGTATACCTCCTCATTTATAATACCATTTAAGAAAGCACTTTTAACATCCATTTGAAATAATTTAAAATCTTTAGCATTTGCAAAAGCGAGAAGCATTCGAATAGACTCCAACCTTGCAACTGGTGCAAAGGTTTCGTCATAATCTATACCTTCTTGTTGACTGTACCCCTTGGCAACTAAACGTGCCTTGTTTCGTGTGACTCCACCGTTCTCGTCTACCTTATTTCGGAAGACCCATCTTGTGCCAATAATGGTTTGACTACTAGGGCTAGGCACTAAGTCCCACACATCATTCCTAGTAAATTGGTTTAACTCTTCTTGCATGGCCAATATCCAATCCTCATCACTTAAAGCTTCATCTATGGTTTTAGGTTCTATGGTTGAGATAAAGGCATGGAAAGCACAATGGGTATGGATTTGTGATCTAGTTGTTCTTTGGTTTAGGTCACCTATAATTTGATCTACGGGATGGCCTCGAGCGGTTCTAAGATTAGGATCATCTACACCTTGTGGAATAAAACAAGGAGGGGCATCACTAGTTTCAATATTATTTGTGGAAGGTTGGGCACCTAAATCCACGGTACTAAGTTGTTGGGCTAAGACATCTCCTTCACAAACATTGTCATTTGCTAAGGGTGCACTCGGTTTGGGAGGACTCTCGTCAAAGCTAACATTTAAGGATTCTTCCACTACCATGGTTTCCTTATTTAGGATTCTATAGGCTTTGCTATTCCAAGAATAACCTAGGAACACTCCCTCATAGGCTTTGGGGTCAAATTTGGTTAGGTAGGATTTGGTGTTTAAAATGAAACATTTACAACCAAAAACTTTTAGGTGAGCTAGGGAAGGTTTTCTACCTCGGTAAAGTTCATAGGGTGTCTTATTTAGGATACCTCTAATTAGGACACGGTTAAGCACATAGGTCGCGGTAGCAACGGCATCACACCAAAACTTTTGGGGAACTTGATGTTCGTTTAGCATAGTTCTACTCATTTCTTGCAACGTTCGATTTTTCCTTTCAACAACCCCGTTTGACTGAGGAGTTCGAGGAGCCGAAAAGTTATGAGTTATACCATGTTTATCACAAAAGGCACCAAATTGTACATCATTATCGAATTCTCGTCCATGGTCCGTACGTATGGAAACAATCGTACAACCTTGTTGGTTTTGAATTCGTTTTCCCAAAATTTTAAACTTTTCAAAAGCCTCATTTTTATGTCTCAAAAATAAAGTCCAAGTATAACGGGAATAATCATCCACAATAACCAAAGTATAAAAATTTCCTCCAAAACTTTGAATAGCCATCGGGCCAAAAAGATCCATATGTAAAAGTTCTAAAACTCTTTGAGTAGAAATAACATTTTTTGATTTATGAGAAACGTGATGTTGTTTGCCGACACGACAAGCATCACAAAAATGATTATCAAACTTTAATTTTGGCAGGTCACTCACAAGCTCCTTATTTTTTAAGTTTTGCATTAATCTTAGATTAGCGTGACCTAAACGCCTATGCCATAAAGTAGAAACATCATTAATAGAAGATAAGCATACATTTTCAGATACAACAGTTTTACAAATATATAAATTTCCTTTTACAAAACCATTTAAAAGAACTTTGCCATTTTTTATGATTTTACAAGAATCTTCTTCGAAGACAACAGTTGTATTATTTTTACACAATTGGCGAACACTTAACAAATTAAAATGTAAATTATCAACATGATTAACATTAAGAAATTGAACACTGTTGCAAGAGACTGTACCTCTACCAATTATATTTCCTTTGGAGTTTCCTCCAAAAATTACCTGTCCACCATCACATGACTTATATGATGAAAAGAGATTATTGTTTCCGGTCATGTGACGTGTGCAACCACTATCGAGTATCCAGTCCATATCAAGGTCAATCTACAATAATGAAGATGTAACTTTTATGGTCCCCATTTCTCGTGGGTCCTTGACAATTAGTTTCAATGTCAACCAACATGCATATATATAAAGTCAAACAGAATATATATATATATAATACATTACACAATATTAATATATATATATAATACATCAAACCATATTAATATATATATAACATATTAAACAAACACCATATATATATATATGTAATACGTATATATATATAAACAAACAGTACATAGTAATATATATTACTTATATATATAATATATACAACAAATTATATTTAAACTATATATATATATAACATATATACATAACATATTTAAAACCATAAACGCATACCACCGGGATTATCATTACTAAACATTCCTTTTGGAATCCATTTATTTACCATTTTAATTTTGCGATTATATTTATCATACACATAAAAACAAGTATTTATATTCGCATTATTATTAGGTTTAGAATATTTATCATGGTACATGCGAGCATACGGTTTTCTCGTATTATAATTTACATTATTTATTTTACGCACATACGGATGTTTTTGCACATATTGATTTCTTGTATTAACTTTAGGTGATTCATAAAGTCTTTTGATGGGTTTACAAGAACATTTATCTTTGCATGTATCGGAACCAATACCTTTTCTACATTTTATACGGTTAGGCATATTAAGCATGTTAAGAACCTTTTTATTACTACTTTCAAAGGCTTTAGCTAGCATGTTATCTTTTTCATATGAAGCACATTTAGCTTTTAAACATGTAATCTCATTCTCAAGAATATCACATTTTGTACAAATAATATTTTCATGTGATTTTTTATTTAAGCATGCAATTTCTTTATTTAAAGCATCACAAGATTTACAAAAATCTTTTTCTCCTAATTTAGTTTCTAATTTAGCAATTATATCCATATCATTTTCAGATTTTTGTTTAACATTATTTATTTCCTTTTTACATGCATTTACAGTTTCTTTTAACATAGCATTCTCATCTTGGTAACGATTTGCAAGAGCGGCCATTTTATGAAAAGATTCATATAATTCTTCAAGATTATTTTCATTATCACTTTCATAATCACTATCGTAATCCGAGTAAGAAGATTTTACCTCGTCGTCGCTTTCGGCCATAAGACAAATGGCTTGATAGTCATCTTCTTCTTCACTCTCGCTCCACGCGCCTCCAATGAAGGCTTTCTCCTTCTTCTTTTGGAACTTGTTCTTTTTCGGACATTCATTGGCGTAGTGGTCTTTGTCACCACATGAGTAGCAAAAGCCTCTCTTTGGCTTAGCTTTATCGTCTTCACTCGAGTCGCCATTTTTCTTAACTTTTTCGTCTCGTTTATGGAACTTACGACTTCGATTTTCACCACCACGACGGTAGTTACCGTTTCTTTGAAATCTGCCATTGTTAGAAAATTTATTATTATTATTAAGAAATTTGGAAAAGTTTCTTACCAACATGGCGACTTCATCGAGAGTTTCGGATGGATCTTTCGAGGAGCTAGCTTTCTCCTTTTTCTTCTCGACTTTTGGTGTTGAGGCATTGAGGGCGATTGACTTCTTCTTGACTTGCTCCCGATCTTTGTTTCTTTTAAGTGCAATTTCATGCACTTTAAGATTACCGATCAAGTCATCTATCTTCATTATGGAAAGGTCACGGGAGTCTTCTAAAGATGTTATCTTTTGCATCCACTCCGAAGGAAGGGCTCGTAGGATTTTCCTTATATAGTCCTCGTTAGGATAAGTGCGATCCAAACCTTTCAAAGTAGTCACAATAAGGTTAAATCTTTTAAACATTGAGTCAATTGACTCATCTTGTTTCATTTCGAATAGTTCATAATCGTGAACTAAAATATTCACTTTACTAGATTTAACCTCCGTGTTTCCACGATGAGTATTATTTAAACTTTCCCATATTTGATTTGCAGTTTTATATGTATATACTCTTTCAATTTCATCAGTTGTTAAGGCAGCATATAATATATTCTTAGCTTCAAAGTTTAAACAAAAATGAGTTTCATCAGAAGTAGTCCATTCATCTATAGGTTTATCAATATAAACATCATCTTTCACAATGGTGGGTTTAAAATTCCCTTTTTCTATAATATTCCAAATCTTTTGATTTTTGCCACGCACGTGACATTCAAATAGCTCGGCCCAAATGCCAAACTTTTCAGTATCTATCAAAGGAGGTTTTGAAAACACGATATTAGTTTGTTGAGCCATTTAGAAGAATAAGAGAAATTTATGCAGAATATTTTTGAAAGACCTGCTCTGATACCAAATGTTAGACAACCTAGGGGGGGTAAGGTTGTATTTAAAATCTTTTACTTTCAAAAATTCTTTTACAAATAAATACAGTACAAACAATACAGTAAAAATAAAGCAGAGTATAAACAAATAAATATACAACAATTATATAAACAGATATAATTTAAATGCACAGCGGAAATGTAAATAGATAAGGGAAAGAGAATACTTGACAACGAAATTTTTAAAGTGGTTCACCAAACACAAAGTTGGCTAGTCCACCTCGAGAAAATAACACTTCTCGGAGATCCAATACGAACGTGTTCTTTACGGTAGAAACACAAACCTTAATACAACAAACGCGAATCACTCTACTTTGAGAGATTAATGTGGATCACTCACTCTTATTCAAACACTTACAAGAGGGTATAATTTTAATATGAATAATCACTCTTGAATAAGGTTTATCACTTGGATATTTTTAGAGAGTTTGATCACTTGAGTTGTGTTGCTGATTCAACTAATCGAGAGATTTTAATCTGCTATCAACTCAAGATTTCTTACTCAAAAACGAGTTTTATAATTTTAACAGTTTAAATATCAAGAGAAGATGCTGCAGAGTCTTTATCAAATGCAGAGGAGTTAATGTGAATTGGTAGCATTGAAAGCTGGTGGTTGCATGTATTTATACTGGATGAGCAACAGTCCTGAGGCTTTCGCGGTATACCGGCAATCCATCGCGGTATACCGTGCAGAAGAAAGTACACTGCAGAGGAGAAGGTCAACCCTGCAAAAAAAAACGGTAATGGTACCCGCGGTATACCGCGTTGCACACGGCGGTATACCGCCTGACAGTCGTACAAAAAGGGTGGTCCAATCAATCAGCATGCCGCCGCGGTATACCGGCTTTCCATCGCGGTATACCGCCCAGATAAAAGGTGCAGGAAGAAGTACGCATCGCAGATTTCTTCTAGAAACAAATCCTTCTCAAAGACAGCAAGATGATAAGATGTCTGACTTGGTTTATTTTAAAAACACAGTATTAGAAAAATCCAAGTGGTATATTATTTTAGGGTGGTTTATCATTTTAAAATAAAATGACGCAAATCTTCAGACTTGGATTCTTCAGATAAAAAATTTATCGAGATCATTTAATAACTGCACACTCAGATAAAATATTAGATAACAAATAATGCGGTGTGTTTTGTAATCATCAAAATAAATATGGAGATGTGATTTTATGTGTACCAAAAATATATCTTAATATTAAAGCTGGGTACACTTGCACCAACAAGAAAGATCGAAGAGGAAGACAGGGAGATCAAAAGGATGAAAGAGGATATAAAAGCTCGGGAGGCTCGTGTTCGTCGAGAACAAGAAGCAATTCACCATATTCTGCAAGACTTCGCAATTATTCAAGCGAAGGTAAACGAGAAGCAAGCTTGGATTGATGAAACTAAATCAATTTTTAAGTAGGTGGTGGTTATATTTTTTTTGTTTTGTATTTTTTTTACTGTGTTGTTATTTGTATTTTTTTTACTGTGTTGTTGTTTTGTATTTTTTGTTGTTGTTAATTTCTCTGAAAAGTAGTTTTTAAGCCGCTGAACCACGGTTAGGTTGGATACATCATGCAAGGTCAAGTCAGAGGTTACCTCATTCGTGGGCCTACTCCTCTTGTAGAATATATGACAACCCTCAACTCATTTGCTAAAGTGTGTGCGCGTTGTGGTACACAATGGCCATACGTGGTTGCAAAAGCAGAAGCCGTTGAAGAAGGGTCAGAAAGATTGAAGATGAAGAGCTTGTTGGATGGAATACAAACTAGATGTGTTATCAATGTTCATTTAGAAGCATATGTATGTGTGTGTATATATATAATATGAAATGGGGTTTTGACAAGTTGGTATCACTGGACTCATTTAAGAATTGTGAAAATGGGTATTTGACGAATGATGATTCATGTGTGTTTGGAGCTGAAGTGTTTTAAACACACATGAATCATCATTCGCCAAATACCCATTTTCACAATTCTTAAATGAGTCCAGTGATACCAACTTGTCAAAACCCCATTTATAAACAATTCTACCTTCTCCTATTGCCATTCACGATATCTATAAACACATTCAAATAATAATAATTTAAAACGATTTAATGAATTAGTTAATATATGATTATTATGTTAATGCGATAGGAGTGTAAAACAAAATTGAAAAAAAATATGAGATGTACCATAAATTAAATAATTAACTATAATGGTGTAATTTGTTAAAATTAAAACGTATCTAATATGAATATATAAACAGACATGTGTACTCAGAGTTAACATTCACTGCCATGGATGCAAGAACAAGGTCAAGAAAATACTAAGAAAAATTGAAGGTCTCCTATTTTCTTTATGTGTGTAAATATATAATACGGATATATATATATATCATTTACAAACTAGCTGTGTTATCAATGTTCATTTAGAAGCATATGTATGTCTGTATATATATCATTTACAAATCAGTGTTTAGATCAACAATATCATAAGGGTTTGTTCCATATGGTTCAAGCTATGACGGGCCCGGGGTGTGACTGACAGAATGTCTCCTTGGCACGGTTGAAGGGGCGGGATTTGGACACTCTCCACGAGTGTGTCCTACGCATTGGCACCGAGTACATCTTCGTTGTATCGAACTTTCACCACGTGATGGACGTCGGTCGTTCTTTCTCGGTCTCCCGGCCCTGTTCTTATCCATTAAAGGTGGATAGCATGGTGGAAGCGGGTCGGGTGGATACACCCATGCTGCAGGGGGTCCAGCTGGGTTTATTACCTCCACGTATGTTTTCCGATAATATTCGGACGTGAAGAAAGGTACAGCCAAGTCGCTGCAATCTGTACGACCCATATATGTTGCTGCAGCGATGGCATGGCCGCACGGTAACCCAGATTTATCCCATTCGCGACACGAACAAAGGTGGTCTTCCATATTCACAATCGCGTGAATATAGTCATCATGCACCTCGTACTTCCCATACCCGATTGCTCTTACCGGCCATGTCGCCGCACGATGCGCCCTGTACTGAACGATATTCTCCGCCGTTGGTGCGAGTGCATTTTGTATCTTAGCTCCTTTTAGGCGTCGAATTTGGTACCACTCTTGTTGAAAGGCCCGAAAGTAGTCCATAAGATTAACAATCGGACATCTACGCACAAAACGGGAGAGTGCATTCACAGACTCTGCACTATTCGAGGTCAGAATGTCATACCGTTGTCCAGGAAAATGGGCCGCGGACCACCTCTCCGGTCCAGCATCGTCAAAGACTTTGGCTGCTTCCTTGACACTGTATCGTAGCATATTCATGTACTTGTTAAACTCTCGATCCGTATATGCTCTGCATGCCGCTCAATAGACATCCTTGTAGGTGGTAATACGTTTGTCCTTGGATTTGGCGTTCATCTCCAAATGTCGACAGCATATGGCGTGAGGGGCGTTTGGGTACATGGCAGAGATTGCGGCGCTTATGGAAGGAGTCCTGTCAGACATAAACACCAACCCTTGCGGGTCTCCGATAGCTTGTCTCAACATGGACAGAAACCAAGTCCACTCGTCCCCGGTTTCGGACTTGCCTACGCCGAAAGCTACTGGAACGATGGAGTTATCCCCGTCCATGGCAACCGCCAGGAACATCATACCCAAGTAACGGCCCTTTAAATGGGCAGCGTCTATTATCAGGACACGACGTAGATTTTCCAGAAATGTGCGGATCTGCAAAAACATAGGTTAAAATGTTATAGTTTATAATGTGTAAATGTTATAGTTTATAATGTGTAAACATATGACGTGTTAAAATACGTACCGCGGGTCCAAGGGCCACGAAGCACATCTCAAACCGTCCACGTGAATCGGTCCGTAGCTGCGTGACAGTACCAGGGTTCTGCATCTGCAAATTATATAAATATGTCGGGAGTCGTTCATACGACTCCTCGAACGTGCCTCTCACCATAAACAGTGCATGGCAGCGCGCACGCCACGCTTGGTGGTAATCAATCGTGACGCCGAACTGCCGGTGAACGTCGTGGACGATGTCCTTTGGACGCAATGACCTGCTAACATCAAGAAATTTGTTTTTCAGGATCGCACCCAAAGTCTTTTTGCCGGCTTGTTTGTGGTGGGGATTAAGTTGCGTCCTCGTACAAGTGTGTACGTCGTGCAACTTTCTAATCATTATCGCCCCTCCTTTGGGACCCGTGTGAATCGCGTACAACCTCCACTCACACTTTTCTCTAGCACATTCAACTACGTATTTGATTTTGTCAGATGCCCGCACGCGACTTTGGAAACCCTCTTCCAAGAACTTGAGTCCGATCTGACTTGCTAAGAGATCCTTCGAATCGAATATCTGACCTGCTGTTAAACTTTCGCTACGAATATAAGGTGTAGGTTCGTAGCTTTGTGTCTGGGTATGGGAGCCTGGAAGAATAGGGGGCATATCAAAAAAGTCATTTATCTGACTACATGATTTTCTACTAGGGGTATATTCTTCGTGATCATCATTATCGGTGTCTGATCTGTCTATTTCAGAATTACCCGTTCTGAAAACGTGGGTTTCGTCATCAGCAACTCCAGCAGTACGCCATTCGTATGGTTGTGGTGATGGTGGTGGTGGTGGTGGTTGTTGTTGTTGAGAATCAGGCTGCTCTATTTGGAGGTCTTCGTCGTCGTCACCCTCCTCGTCACCGTCGTCGTCACCGTCGGATACGCCGGGATACACAAAGAGTAATGGGGGTCTTTCTGAATCGACTGCAAGGTGCAGAAAAGTAGAGATATCCCCATCGTTGGATAAATCCACAAATGACTCATCACCATTTTTAAACACTAACTTGCAAATATCAGAAGAGTTGATTCCACATTTTTGCATGGCATATGCAACAAACTTCTGATAAGTATAGTTTACTGACACTTTTACACCATGCTTAGATTTATAAGCAAAATTCCACTCATTGTTATCTTGCACCCATTCACCATCAAAACATAAATATAGCTTAGCTTTTGCAACAGATGAACTCATTTTTTCAGTAGTATCTCAAACACAAAATATTGCAGAAAGAAATATTGCAACAATGAAATCGTTGTGTGAGAATTATGGCTTGAATTTTACGTCTATTTATGAATGAAACAACCAACATATCAGAAAACCAATCTCTCATTTCATCCACAAACTGATATTCCAAAAACATTGATTTAACATTGATTGAAACATGCAATTGAATTTCAACCACAAATCGGTCTTTAAATTGCAATAATTGTGGAAAAAAACAGTAAAAGCATCAAGATTCGTCTAAGTATAGGGGCTGAAAGTGTAAATTTTCAGAGACCAAAAGTTGAAAATTTCAGGGACCAAAACTGTAAATTTTGGCCCATCGCGGGCAGGGACCAAAAGTGCACCGCGGCCAAAGTTTAGGGGCTTCGCGGGGCATTTGTGCCCAAAATACGTGCCACGTCAGCGTATCCCGCGATCGCGGGACCCCATCGCGGGTATTTTGGGTATTTTTGCAAAATTGAAAAAATTTAGGGTATTTTGGTAACAGTTGGTTTGACTTTGGGTATTTTAATTAATTTCCCTTAAAATTATAAATCCATGTCAGCATACCAACTTACCAAGCAACAATTTAGGGGTGTTTGGAATTTGCTTATTTAAAACAACTTACGCTTATTTTTCAAAAGTGATTTTCTACTTATGTTGTGAAAAAAAGGAGTTGAAGGTAAAAATGTAATTTGGACAAATAAGTTATAAGTAGTTTCAAATAAGTTAAAATTGATTAACTTTTCAAAAACAACTTATTTGTGGTGGAGAAAAGTTATAAGCACTTTTCTTTTTTTCAATCCAAACACTAAAAATAACTTATTTGCGGTGAGAAAAAGCAATAAGCAAATAAGTCAAAAATATAAGCAATCCCAAACACCCTAACCAATTTTAATGATCAAAACAGAATACGGTAAATTCAAATAGCACAATTAACTCATCTATGGTTTAAAGAATTAAAGAAAAGTCGATCCCATACAAAACCTAATTCTTTGAGACTTGTCCCTTGTCCCTTGCCGCTTCCACTTATATTTTTATATTATTTATTATATTCCACCAATAATTCACTTGCTTACGCAACAATTATTTATGTTACAAAATATCACATTTTGCTTAAAAAACGTGTTTCCCATTTCAATAACAGGTTTCGTGTGGGCTGGTTAGAGGTTGGGTGACTTTGCCCTAATACATAACACCGGGTTCAGTCTCAGCCGCTGAATAAGTCAAAAAAATGCCCTCTCAAATTGGTGTCCTTTGAAGCAGGTTTCGTGTGGAGCCGATTAAGGTTGCCGGTAATCAACTTTTGCCCCCAATAATCTATAAAAGTATATAAAATATCTTAACCGAATTATTAAAATACGTATTTTATAAGATATTGTCTCAGGGCCTCTTCAAGCTTATCCTGTTTTTTCTTTTTCAATTTGATTTTAGATTGCTTTTTTACATTCCTAAAATAAAAGGACACGCACTAAGGCGCACGTTAGTTAAGGCAATGGTCAGCAGCGAAACTGGCTATTGCCGGTGATTATTACCGAAACAACTTGCAGTTTTAACGACTTAAACCTTTCCTTATCGCCTTCTATGTTCTCATCCATTCTCCGCACACAGGTATATATAAAGGCACATTCTTGCTCTTTCAACTATATATAATTTCCCTTGTATTTTAAGCTTTTAAGTTTTAACCCATGAGTTGTTCTTAATTTACACTTCTGCCATTCTATGTTATGGTTGCTGTTGTTAACTGCAAACCACAGAGCCTCAGCTCCTCCCCTGCTACCGGTTTCCCGCGACTCCGTTTCTTCCGGTACCGCCGTCTCCGGTGACGGACATTTCTATTTGAAAAGGCTGAAACACATTTAATTTCGTGGTGTATATAGATTAATATACGTGTAGATACGAAAATTATACCGATGTCGACGAGGAAGACTAGCCCTAAGGGACAGGGGAAGAACAAGAAGGAGAGATTAGCGGAGAAATCGATGTCGTTTCACGGTCGTATGGCTGAAGATATGGTGGTGAAGTTGATTAGACCGAGGACGGTGCCGGACCTGGTTACCGGTAGGGTTGCGGTTACGACGGAGACGATGCCGCGTCCGAAGCTGACGAAGTTATTGCTTAACGTGACGGTTCAGAGAAGCTTAGGTCCCGTGCACGTCTTGATATCGCCGGAATCGACCGTTGGTGACCTTATCGCCACCGCTCTACGGCAGTACTCCAAGGAAGGCAGGCGGCCGATATTACCGTCTCTAGATCCTTCCGGATTCGATCTCCACTACTCGCAGTTCAGCTTAGAAAGTAAGCTACATCTCTCTGTTTAGAATTTAGATTCAAACATTCAAAACGACCTCTGAGATTCAATTTTCCGATCTCGGTGTTCATGCTTCAACTTGCGTTGCATTACACCTCTAGATTTATCTATTTCTTTTGCATTTTTGTTGCAAAATCTATTCAAGTATTTGAATCGATTTTGTATAGGTCCAATCGAGAGCAAAAAGTTACATTAATTTGCAAGTCACGCAACAGAAGTCGTCTGCTATTATGCTATTATTGTTCTGAATTTAATCCAGTTGCACGCTCCACGCTATTGATGTTAATTTACAAAATATGTTGCTGATCTCTTACAAAACGGCAATCGACAGGTTTAGCGCCAGAAGAGACGTTGAATGAATTAGGTTCACGGAATTTCTTTCTGTGTCCTAAGCAAACGTGCACCGTCGCCGGAAGTAGTGGTGGCCATGGTGAAACCGGAGTTGGCTACGGTGGGATGATTTCATCAACGCCACCATCATCCAGCTGCTCGAAGGAAGCGGATAAAGTGACGAAAGGTGGAGCAGGCTGGCTCAGATTCATGGAATTCATGCTGTGAGATTTGTTCCTATTGATTTCTACAATATCTGTTGGTATTCAGAAGAATCTGTTAATTTGTTCAACCCTATTTCAGAATTTCATCACAATAAAGATTGATTGATGATGAGGTTTGAAATTATTGTACAGTGGTGGATTAGGTTGTAATTTGGTACTCAACGATCCAATCTATTGTGTGTTTTTTTGTAGCAGATCTTGTCAGTTCCTTGGATCTTTGTCCTCGACACATTTGTTTTCATATGCTTAATGCCTAGTTTTGCACCCGAAATTTGTATACGTAAATCCAAAAAGAATTCGTCAGAGGTGGATTTACAGTGATGTTTTAACGGTTGCATGGGCTCCCACCCACCACCAATCCCTCATTGTTTTCCTTCTGTTACTTTTCATTTTTTCCCAAAAAGATTTTAAGACCAATTGTTTTTTTTATATACTTTTCTTCATTCTCTCCTTTTTTTTCTTAACTTCGTGAAAATGAGAAAAAGGTTTACTCGTTAGTTTATTAGGTTAATTGAATTTCTAACTGTTAGGCCATCGATACCGCAGCGGGGATGGGCTCGGGATGGTGTGGGGTCGGCTACGGCCCTTGCGGGGTGCGGGATGGATTTCGGGTTCGGGATCCCGATTCATCCCGAAGGTTTATTAAAAAAAAAAAAATTCTCAATTTAATCCCACTATATATTTAACCCTCAACCTCTTATTTCTCACACCTCTCAAACTCTCCAAAATTCCCTCAACCTCTTATTTCTCACACCTCTCAAACTCTCTCAAATTCTCTCAACCTTTTATTTTTCACACCTCTCAAATTCTCTCAACCTCTTATTTTTCACACCTCTCTCATCATGAATCCAAACAGAACACCTACATCCCGTCGTAACCGACCGAATACACCACAATAGCAAAAAGATCAAGAGCTTGGTTTCCAAGCGTTTACACAACAACAAGGTTATCGTCCGCATTTTTCGCAACAAATTCCGCCACAAATTTCGCAATAATATCCGCCACAATGGTCGCAACAAAATCCGCCACAATATTTTTACAACTCATTAGTGTTACGAACGAAAGTGTTACTCAGTTGTTGACGACGTTCAACGACAAGATTGATGATACAATGGAATACAAAATGAAAAAACTCGATCTCGAAATCGAACGCTCAAAACTCGAACGAGATAGGTTGGAACAAGAACTCGAAATCGAACGCTCAAAACGATTTGAGAAAGACTTCGAGTTTTTCATAACCCCGCATGATCACCTTACGGGAAACGCTTTGAGGGTTACTTTAGCGAGAAAAGAGCAAATTCAAAAATTTCATAATTGGTAGTGTTTTGTATTTTGTAATTTTTATTTTTAATGAATGCTATGAATTTTTATTTTTATTATTTATCTTATTTTTTTTATTAAAAAATATATAAATATTTTTATTTTGTTAAATAATTAAATGTATAAATAAAAGAATTAAAATAAATGAGGTGACAAAAGGGTTTGAGGGAATGGGGTAAGGGTGTTTAGAGATTGAGTGAGGGTTAGGAGAAAAGCTGATGTGACGCTGATGTGGAGCTGGAATCTTTGAAAGATGAGGTCATGGGTACTGATGGCCTTACATATTAACGATTTATTAAATAAAATGAATGCGTTGTATTCAACTTAGGGCCATTTTTCTATCAAACGTTTGGGGAGAACGAAGAGTAAAGGATTTGATTAGATGTAGGCATAAATATATCATTTTCCACAATGTCAAACGTAGGATGAATTATTGATGAAATTGCTTTACACATGGTTAATGTCTTGTCTTGTTCACAAAAATTGTGAGTGTTAATGGTTATAAATTGGAGTTTTATATTGGTTTGAATGTCTCTCTCATTAAATATATTGTTATTATTTAAGGAATCATAATAATGTTTATTAAAAATAATATTATTATAATTATATATAATATGGACCCGGTGGAGTCCAACTGTTTTTAGTTTGATCTGAGCCCTTTAAATTAAACCCAACTTTTGATATGGGCCGTTTAAAATCAATAAGCCACTAATAAGCTATTCATTAAGCCGATTTCCCCCTCCTTCCTCCTCGTCTGCAACCTCCCACTCTCACAAACCCCTCTCCTCTCACACACGATCTCTCCCTGCCCGCCCTGAATTTCTCACACGATCTCTCCCCTCGCGCCTGATTTCCGCCTCTTCTTTTTCCCAACACCCATTTAAAAACCACTCTACTCCAGAATCAAAATCAAAAATCACTCTTAGATTTTCGACCCCGTCTTCACATCGTCGACGTTTCATGGCTACCAACCACGATTCAAGTCATCGGAAGTTTCACCACGTCCTAACCAAATTTCTTTCCATCCTCTTACGACGTTCGACCTAATTTCTCTACACTGTGCCTTTGTCTCGATTTCATCCATCAACAACCCACAGCAACAGGTGCCTCTCGATTTCTACAGAGACAGGGAGAGAGAGAGAGATTTTCGCTACTTTAGAAGAGAGTAGCAAGTAGCCGTCACAATCGACATTGAAATCCATATTGACGTTGCTCGGTATGCTTCTTAGAACTCACGATACATGTCAAGCGACTTCACCATTGATTTCAGCAACTAGGGTTCAATATCACCTACAATTTGGTCGTATTCTGCATTCAATAAGTTTTCAAAATCGATTTTTGCTTTTGAACTTGATTTTGTTGTTCGGTTTTGGAATCGATTTTGATATTAAAATCGATTTACTTTTGATGAATAAGTTTAGAATTCGTTTGTTTGCGTATGGAAATCAAAATTTCTTTTAAAATTGATTTTGCTTTTGTTGTTCAGTTGGTTATGTTCTATAAGTGGCTAAGGTGATTCCTTTTTTGCAGACTCTTGCTCCATATATGCAATATGCTGCTGCAAATTAAAGGCTATGCTTTCTAGATTGATGACTTTACAATCTATTACCAGCAAGTTGTTGGATTCTGCTTTCTAATAAATCTTCTTTTTTGTTAAAAATTATAATAAATCTCTTTTTATCATCTTTATTAGGTAATGGAAGTGACCTCATGATGCTTCCAAAGGATATGCTCTTAAGTTGCACCATCAGAAAAGAGGGTTCATATTTCAACCTCTTTAATTAGTTTATCTTCTTAGATAAACAGTATTTGCCTACTTGAAATTTGACAGTTGGAGCGGTGTACTGCTAATCTTTTTGGTACACTTTTTTTTAACTTTAACCCACGGTGGTATGGATCCAAATCAGCTCATGTCCCTTTAACTATGAGCACCACCCTTTGTCAAACATCCAAAGCTTAAGCAGCACATTTTAGTTACACTGTGATCATGTATGTTGCTCTTCTTTTTCTATCATTCTTTCTTGAGTAATGAAGTATGATTTCTTGTGGTTGAGGAAGCAAAATCACTTTTTGGTAATGTTTTCCTTACGTCTTAGATTTTTTAATTTGGGGCTGATTGTTGCATATAAGCGGGTGGTAGATATTGTTAAAGGTTAGGTATCAATACAGATCTCAATAGCCTCATGGTAGCTAGATAGGGTTTCATCAATTATTATTATGTTTCTTTTGTGTTTTTATTTGAAAGATAAAAAGGGGTGTCCATTTGTGTTGTATTGTGCAGGGAGGTACCAGTTTTGATGGATGCATAACTCATGGACCATGGGGTGGTTCACAGGGGGGAAACTGGATATATACGTCCAAAGGCTTCATCAACAGAATATACATTGTACATGGAAGGGTTATTGATGCCATCACCTTCCAGGGTGACTGTACCATGGGTAAAACTGAAACCTCATATTTTGGTGGTGTCGGTGGCGATCAATTAGACATGGTACCTTAAATTATCCGAATGTAGTTTGATTGTTGAATACATGTTTTAGCATCTTTTTTTTGTAAACGTGCACTCAAGGAATAGTTTTCTTTCCTAATGATCGAGATGTTTCTAATTATGCAGATTTGCATCGACTATCCTAATGAATATTTAACGTCAATTAGTGGGACATTTGGTAGCTAAGGTAGTCATATTGACACATGCTTCTATATTTTAGTGGTGTTCCTTACTTCCGTTGAATGAATAATAGTGGAAGTGTTATAAGTTGTTCTGTTTTTGTTTCTTTTTGGTAGGACAAACTCTATTTTACAGTTTAAGCAAGATTAGGGAACCTTAACTTTCATAAATCAAGTGTAATCAATATCTTTATGTGAATTTATATGCAGTAATAGGCTGATAGCATGTAGGAAGTAATTTGTTTTGTTGATTTTGATATATGTACTTTTCTAATTTAAGCTTGAAATAGATTTTTTAATGAATTTCTTAGCTCCAACTATTTTCTATGGTTTAATGAAGTTACCAGTATTAGTGTATCACTCCATAACCAGGTCAAAATATTATAAATTTGAAGTTAAAACTTATTTTATTTGCCACTTTAAAAGCAAAAATGTGACATTTGTAGGTATGGATGGGGTTGACAAGGTAAAAGTCCAAACAGTAGTGTATGAGATGATCAAAGGATCAAAGTATTTTGAGAATGAGGAAAGAAAATAGGCTTATATGAAACAGAAGATCGAGAACATGCGAGCTCAGTGTGCAAAGCTAAAAGCTACTGATATATCTCATTACCAGAGGGAGGGTAATTGTAAGAAAATCTTTATTATGTTGTATGCTCCTCTTATGTTTGAGAAGTTGCGTTGAGTAAATATTTTTGTTTCTTCTACAGATTAAACTTGTGTAATTTAAACAACATTCAATTCTACTTACAAATTAAACTCTATTTTGAGCATGATTTCTGGCCATCCTTGCATCTCCCAACTTTGTATGACATTTTTATATAAATAATAAATTAATGAATCTTCGCAGCTTTTCCATGATTATGATATTATGATTTTAATCATCTATGTTTTCTCATATGATGGTCATGTGAATTGTTGTTTTAGCTAGACGAGTATATGCAATGATTATAATTATTTTGTAGTCTAATATGACAATATATGCCCTACAGTTTTAGTTGGTCTATCAAATTTATGTCTTATTAGAACAAAGTAATGGGATGGAAGGAGTGGCTCGTGGATCCGGTAACATCGTGAGACGGGAGCGATGGAAGAAATGATCTGATTGGTCGAGGGGAGGTCCTGGGCCAACATATAAGGATGCAGAGCTGATCATGACCGCCGACAGGTTTGCATCTCACAAACAGGGGTGTGGGTCTATCGATCATCGCCTGGAACATGGTGAGGTTGTCCTTGTGTTGTTGGGTAGGACACTCCATTGCTTTGTATAACGTTGGTGGTTTTAATTAACCTGCTTCCAGGCTCTGCGTGACCACCCCCACAAAACATAAACCGTCACCCGTGATTTCCCTCATTCTAATGTGTTCTTTTTTTTGCCCACCTAACACCTAAAGATCCACAAATATGGATCTACCATTTTAATTCTAAATTTTTATTTTAAATAACAATATTAAGTCAAAAAACAATAAAACAACAATATTAATAATGGAGTATTATTTAATCAAATTGATTGATCAAATTTCATGAGGAGACGAGGTGTTATTTTATAATGGGATTCCAATTAAATACAATCATGTCGTATACCCGACCAACGGACGGGCATATATATATATTAAATTTGTACTAATTAGATTATACTAACTTTTTCAAATAATTTGAATACGATTTGTTGGTGATTCTATTTAACAACTAACATATATTTATATAAAGTCTTCCGATCATTAAACAAATTACTCACGTTACCGTGCAACTTGCGGTTCTTACAGTAGTCTAAATCAAAATCATGTCGTATACCCGATCAACGGACGGGTATAATACTAGTTATTATTACTAGCAGTGGTCGTCCATAATAGTATCATTATTATTATGGTCTCATAATGATAATAATAGTGATAATAATATATTTAATAAAAATAATATTTTTTACACATCAAATAGTTATTTTATTACTGTATAATAATCGATAGATTACAAAGTATTATAATTTTTTAGGTTATTTATCACTATTTTATACAAAAGTGGGGACGTAACCTTCATGCTGGCTGATGTGTGCTTTGAATACACCTACAGACGTGTGCTAATAGAACCAATAAGCAAGTATACTTATTTAGAACTATGTCGTCTATCAAGTAATAAAGTGGTAAAATACCGATTATCGTCCCACAGAGATTGGAGTTAAAATGTCTATTAAAGTAGGATGAAAGAAGTGATTTCAGATGGTGAATTGGAAGAAAATCTTTTGGTTGGTTGGTTGCTGATTATCACAGATTTTAACAAACAATACTGAAAGAGAAGCAAGGGTGTAAGACTTGTGATGTTATGTTAAACCAACTTCCAGTAGGCTAGTGCTGCAGCATGATGCTGCAGCATTATAATGACAGAAACTAGTTTTATTATCAACTTTGAGACACGTTCCTCTCGGACTCTCACCATCCCATGATTCCAGTAGCAGTCAACAATCTCATCTCTGAGTAGAACCAAAGGTAAAGGAATGATGGAATGGAGTTCTCAAAGTATATGGCGAAACAAATTCTCTTTGTTAAAAGTTACTCTCTCGAAATAACCCTCATACCTCCCAAGTTGTTTTAAACCTAAGTAGCTTATCTCTAAGTCTACTCCCGTTTTAACCCTTTGAGAAAATAACAACTTATCAAGAATGAATCATTTTGGAAAACAAAAGTAACAAATCTCGTTGCAAGTTACTCTCTCGATATAACCCCTTATGTCATCCAAATTGACGTGCTATTCAATGACCTATCTCTAGGT
Organism: Saussurea involucrata; assembly: GCA_033807775.1. Classification (NCBI taxonomy): domain Eukaryota; kingdom Viridiplantae; phylum Streptophyta; class Magnoliopsida; order Asterales; family Asteraceae; genus Saussurea; species Saussurea involucrata. The sequence goes on along the minus strand of CM066321.1, from coordinate 131,029,540 downwards.
CCATGACACTTTAACACTATCAAAGTGATCAATTTGTCAAAGGGTTGTATTATCTTGAAGAAACTTGGGTTGGAATAATAAAACATCATTTTTGCCATTAAATTGTCCACTTTATTTTGGTCAACATAACACCATTTGTCTCACACCCAAGCTAATATGCTTAGCTACTCATGACAATAATTAAAAGAAAGCAAATGTAAAGAACTTGAAATATAAACATGATGCTTAAAGAGTAAATGACTTGAGAAAGTAAACGACAAGAAATAAATGTGCAAGGAAATAAATGACAAGAGTAAATGCTAGAATGGAAGTACAACAAAGTGAAAAGCTATTAAGAAGTGCAGAAAATTAAATATGACAGTTAACTAGTAAGATTAAAGATGAAAGCAAAGATTAATGAAAGCAAACTAAGGTTTTCTGCCCAGTGCTGCAGACGACGCTTCAAGCATTCATACGGGAGTATGAAGATTTGAAGATGTTTAAGAACACAAGAAGAAGAACAATATTTAACTGAAAATACTGGAAATATATGGAGAGAATTGGGACTGATTAGATCAGCCCAAAAGTTGAGAGTGGAGTACAAAATGTGGGATGCCAAAAGAGACACCCAAGGCCCCCTATTTATAGGACAAAAGGAGGGGCCAAAGGTGTAAATACCAACTAATATTGTTTGGAATGAACTACTAATTAAGCTAACTAGGAATGGAAAGTACAATTACAATTACAACATAACTAGGTAGTTTTAGATCAGTTGGTTGCATGCTATATCCCCTGGACAAAAGAATTACTTCAACCACTCCAAAATAATCAGTTTCCAATTCTCTCCTTCTTCAGATCAGTCTGTTGTCTAATGCTGCAGAGATGCTGCAGCATGACCTGTTTATCAAAGAGGTTTTTCAATCCAAGTTAGAATTAACCCAAACATCCCATGAAAACAAGTAAATCATCATCCTAAGCTCCAAATCAATAAAGTGTAAAATAAGGAAGTAAAAGACTCAAATTGGGATGTAAAAGTGTAAAATCCTACCTAAAAGAGAAAGAAATAAGGGCTCAATTACTCAAAATTGAGCACTTATCACCACCCCAAACTAAGAAATTTGCTTGTCCCCAAGCAAAGAAAAGACCAAGGAAAATGACTCAATTTGCGGAGAAAAGTATGCAAATGGATGGCATTAAGTGCACATCATGGTCTTGAAATGTTCATTTATGCAAAGCATAGCCTTTCATAATTCCCACGTAACCAATATCACAATTTATTCATGCATTATGAACCATAAGCTAATCACTAAGTCTCTTTGTTATGATCACACAATTTTATCACAAATTACCAAGGCTTGGAAGGGTTTCTCTCATTTTGGCATATCTTTTCTTACCTTGCCTTTTCTCAAACCGTGTATCAATATTGAGAATTTTTCAAATTTGGCCACTTTTTTTTTAGTGCATATACCTACCCCTATGGGGTATTTTTGGTAATGCCTACACCTACCCCTATGGAGTATTTGTGGTGAAGCTTTTCTCATTTTGCCATTTTTAGGCACCCCCACCCCAAACTAAGAATTTAACAATGTCCTCATTGTTGTGGAGAGTGGATAGATTTAAAGGTTTTAAGTGGCTAAAAAGGAGCAAAAGTATCAAAAGCATGGATCCTTTTTGTGATTTATGTTGAATGTGGACCAAATTGTGTCCCAAGCACATATGTGATTAGTTCTAGCATAATTCAATCCTAAAAATGACATGTTAACCTTGAAAATTATTTAGGCTATGCAAGTATTAAACCTAACAAGACATGATCCCAAATGCATGAAAATGATTCAGACTCTAAAAAAAATAAATGAAATGAAGTGGAGCTAAAGAAAGTGATTTGAACCTGTCCCATTTAAGGGATGTAAGCTTAATTCTTTCTGGCAGCATCACCACTGGATGCTACAGCAGTGGATGCTGCAGCACCAGTCTTCACAGCAGCATGAGCTCTTAACAGTGCATTCTCATTCCTCAACTGATCTATCTGCTCCCTCATCTTGGCAATCTTATCCTTCTTGTTTTGCACCTTAACCTCCATCATCCTTACCTCTTTCACAATTGATAAGCTCTTGTCAGCCTGCTTCTCCTTGCTTTCAACAACTTTGGCCATCTCCATCCTCATATTCTCAAGCTTGTCCATGAATTCATTTTTCTGCTTTGCCATCTCATCCATCAGATTGTTGTTTTGGTTCAGCAGGTCCTGCACCATTGTCATTAAATCATTTGGCTCTACTCCCTTCTGCCTTCTATTGCACAGTCTGTTCACTGCCCTCATGTCTATCTCCCACTTCTCCCTCTGTTCCCTAACAATCAGATCATCCGTGTACTGGGGGACTCCAGCAGCTACAAGCAATCTGGTAAGCATACCAGGGAAATACAATTTCCCTCTAGTGAGAGTAGCACATCTCCTTATGCTCTGAACAATTATTCTTCCCAGATTGATGGTTCTTCCTGTCAACAAGCAGTAAAGTAGGAACATCCTATCTACTGAAATAGTGCTATCATGAGTTGTAGGAGAAATGGTATGTCTTACAAAATTAATCCAAACATTTGAGGTTGAACTGAGATTGAGGGCCTTGAAGGTGCTTAGCATGAAGTTGGAGTGTAGGTCCCATTCAGATCTGGGCTTTCCAAGGACAGCTGCTGCTTCTGCTAGATCAGATGGTCTTCCCTTCTTCATAAGCTTGGTGAACTCAGTTTTCTTTGGAGGATGAAGGTCAAGGAAGTTGTTGAAAGTAGAGCCTTTTACTTTGATGGTCACCCCTCTGATTTTTATGCTAGGGGATGAGGTTACAGACACCTCACAATAGAACTCCCTCATCAAAGTCAAATTGTAAGAGGAGTATACATCAGCTAATTTCTCCAGTCCTTGAGTATCCACCACATCTCTAATGAAGTGGAACTCCTTCAAACTTTGGTCGTCAAATCCTTTATCAGGCAATCCCACCCTGTTCTTGTGCTTAGGCCATACTCTTGCTACTGCCTTGGAACTGAATCCCTTGTGGGGAGCCTCAGGTCTGTCAACAAACACCTCCTCAACCCTGTTTTTCTTCTTCTGCTTTTTCTTTTTACCGGCCTGTTGATGCTGCAGAGGTGTTGCAGCATCCCAGTTGGTCTCACTAGGCTTTGTACCAGATGGCCCACCCTTTTCCATTGTGCTTCTAGTCTTCTTCTGTGGGGGTTGTTGGACTGCTGTTTTCTTGGCATGAACTTTTCCCAAAGTCTTTCTCTTCTTTGGCTTGAGGGCAGTGGCAAGGACTTCATCAGAGGAGTAGAACAGCTTTTCATTCAAATCAGGTAAGAGGTCCCCAACAGATTCTGTGTTTGTGCCCTGTTTTTCCCTGGTTTTCTCTGCCATTTCTACCTCTTGTACCTTCTCAGACTCCAGGAATACTTCATTTTCATTCTGGACTTCTTTTTCCCCATCTGTTATGCCCTCCCCAGCTTCCATGTTCTCGGTTTCTATAGAGGGTGATGAAGGCTTTTCAGAGTCTGAACCAAAAAATTGGTCCAGGGGTCCTCTTCCAAAATATTGTAGGTTCACCTTGGTGGAAGTAATAGGTTCATCAAGGTTGGTTTGAGAGGTTTGGTTTTCCCCTGTCAGCATGCCATTTTCAAGAATCCGAATGATTTCGGCAATGGCCAGGGGCAGAGGTCCTTTAGGGTGTGAGTATTTCATGCTTTTGATGGTGGAAATGAGTTTAGTGATTACCTCATGAGGGTCTGAAAAGGGAACGATGGCCATGGCTGAGTTTGAAGGTGTTGTTTTTGGCTTTTTGACTAGAGTCGACGATTCCCCCACTTCATCACTCTTCTTCTTCTCCAATATTTCTTGTCGGGTCAATGGAAGAGTTGAGTCGTCTTCTAACACGATCGTCTCTGGTGGTTGAGCGGTGGTGGCCGCAGGCCGGACCACAGCTAGATTCCGACCACTTCGTCGGAGGGGTCGGTTTGGTTCAGCATTAGGGTTTCTCGGTAATGCTCTGTTGACTCGAGCCATTATCGAATCAGAGAGAAGGATGGAGGTTAGAGGCTGTTTTGGAGATGGTTTAATGGTGGTTTCCATTTGTAGCAGAGAAGAGAAGAAGAGAGGGGGAGGGGACGGTTGGAAGAGAGGGAACAAATGAGAAGTCGAAAAGATGGGATTTGGACAGATGTGTACTAATCTGAAAATTTTGGAGGCTGAGTGTTTGGATACAGCTGGCTTCTTCATGGGTATTAATTAAAACCAACGGGTAAGGGCTTAGGTTGGTACAAGGGTATCATCTTAGGGTACTTTGCTAGAAGATTTGTTATCATTGTCCCTAAAGTACCTTAAAAGACCTTTTTTTCCAATACAAAACATCCTTGTACACTCCTTTACTCCTCAGTGAATTTAATTTTCTGATTCTATCTATTCCCATAATAAATACCACTGATCTGAAGTTTTGAAAAATTCTAGGGTTTGGATGCTGCAGCATTGTTGCAGCATCACCTAGTTGTCCTGGTTCCTTCTTCCCTTCAGCTGCAAAACTAGCAAACACATTAAACGTATAGAATCTAGACAATATGTAAAATAAGCAGTAAAGAGATAATTACAAAGGTAATTGGAACTTTGAGATAGTTCCCATCTATAGTTGAAGCTGTTTAGCACAAACTGATCACCTCCACAGGGTAATGCTGTGGGGATGCTGCAGCATCATGGTATAGCTTTATTCTCTGCCCATTTACTTTGAACACTGTATTATCCTCATGATTTACCAAGTCTACTGCCCCATAAGGGTAAACCTTATCAATGACAAATGGGCCTGACCATCTAGACTTAAGTTTTCCTGGAAACAATTTGAGCCTAGAATTGAACAACAAACATTTTTGACCAGCCGTTAATTCTCTATGCCTGATTCTATTGTCATGCCATTTTTTGGTTTTCTCCTTGTAAAGCTTGGCATTCTCATAGGACAAGTTCCTATGTTCCTCTAGTTCACAGAGTTGTAACTTTCTTTTGTTACCGGCATCATCCAAATTCATGTTCAATTCCTTTATAGCCCAATATGCTTTGTGTTCTAACTCCAAAGGGAGATGACAGGCTTTCCCAAAAACTAGCTTATATGGGGACATACCTAAAGGTGTTTTGAAAGCAGTCCTGTATGCCCATAAAGCATCATCTAGTTTAAAAGCCCAATCTTTTCTGTTTGGTTTGACAACTTTTTCCAAAATCCCTTTTATTTCCCTGTTTGAGAGTTCAGCTAAACCATTTGTTTGTGGGTGATAAGCAGTGGCAACTCTGTGTTTCACATTGTATTTTTCAAGAACTTTACTTAACAAATTGTTTATAAAATGGGTACCTTCATCACTAATTAGTGCACGGGGGGTACCAAACCTTGTAAAAACTTGTTTTTGTAAAAACTTGACAACAGTTTTTGCATCATTTGAAACACATGCCATTGCTTCAACCCATTTGGACACATAATCAACAGCAACAAGAATGTATTGACAATTGTTAGATGGTGGGAATGGACCCATAAAATCAATCCCCCAAACATCAAACAACTCAACCTCCAAGATACCATTCAAAGGCATTTCATTTCTTTGAGAAATGGAACCACTTCTCTGGCATTCATTACACCTTTGAGCAAAGCTGTTGGCATCCTTGAAGAGAGTAGGCCAATAAAAACCAGATTGAAGAACTTTAGCTGCTGTTCTTTGGCCTCCAAAATGTCCTCCATAAGCTGATTGGTGGCAATGCTGCAGGATTGCCACCACTTCTGATTCGGGGATGCATCTTCTCAGTATTTGATCTGTACCAAGTTTAAACATAAAAGGATCATCCCAGATATAAAATTTACAATCATGGAGAAATTTCTTCAGCATATGGTGAGTATAATCAGTAGGTTTGATGCCACAAGCTAAATAATTAGCTATGTCAGCAAACCATGGCAATTGTGATTGCACCATAAGAATCTTTTCATCAGGGAAGGTTTCTATGATGTCTCCTCCTTCCCTACTTTCAACAAGCTTTTCCAACCTAGACAAGTGATCAGCCACTTGGTTCTCCACCCCTTTCCTATCAACAATTTCTAAGTCAAACTCTTGCAATAGCAAAACCCATCTTATTAGCCTTGGTTTTGCATCTTTCTTTGAAATGAGATATTTGATGGCAGCATGGTCAGTGTGAACAATGACTTTAGCTCCCATCAAATATGATCTGAATTTTTCAAATGCAAAAACCACTGCTAATAACTCTTTTTCAGTTGTTGTGTAGTTAATTTGAGCTTCATTCAAGGTTTTGCTTGCATAGTGGATAGAATGAAAAATCTTTCCCTTCCTTTGACCCAAAACTGCACCAACAGCCCAATCACTTGCATCACACATGATTTCAAAAGGTTTGTCCCATTCAGGAGCAACACTCACTGGAGCAGTCACCAAAGCTTTCTTTAAAGTAAGGAATGCATTTTTACAATCCTCATTAAAGTCAAATTTTTGGTCTTGCTGTAATAATAGACATAAAGGCTTTGAAATCTTTGAAAAATCTTTTATGAAACGTCTATAAAAACCAGCATGACCAAGAAAGCTTCTGATTCCTTTAACAGTGGTTGGTTCAGGTAGTTTTTCAATAACTTCAAGTTTAGCTTTATCTACCTCAACTCCTCTTTTTGAAATTAGATGACCAAGGACAATCCCTTCCGTAACCATGAAATGACATTTTTCCCAGTTAAGAACCAAGTCAGTTTCTTCACACTTTTTAAGACTTTGTTGTAAATTTTCCAAACAATTATCAAAAGATGAACCATAAACAGAAAAATCATCCATGAATATTTCAATGGACTTTTCAAGCATGTCAGAAAATATGGACATCATGCATCTTTGGAAAGTAGCAGGCGCATTGCAAAGTCCAAAAGGCATCCTCCTAAAGGCGAAAGTGCCAAAAGGACAAGTGAAAGTAGTCTTCTCTTGGTCTTCCGGTGCTATGGCTATCTGATTGTAACCTGAGTATCCATCCAAGAAGCAGTAAAACTCTTTTCCAGCTAACCTGTCCAACATTTGATCAACAAAAGGTAAAGGAAAATGGTCTTTTTGAGTAGCATTGTTTAGCCTACGGTAGTCCATGCAAATTCTCCATCCGGAGACTATTCTAGTTGGGATGAGTTCATTCTTGTCATTGGAAATGACAGTGATCCCACCCTTCTTAGGCACACATTGGACTGGACTAACCCAAGAACTACTGGCTATTGGGAAAATAATTCCTGCGTCTAACCATTTTAAAATTTCCTTTTTCACGACTTCTTTCATGACAGGGTTTAGCCTTCTTTGCGGTTCTATGGACTTGAAATTCTTTTCTTCTAGGATGATCTTATGTTGACAAATAGCGGGGCTAATTCCCCTAAGATCAGCAATGGTCCAACCTATGGCTTTGGTGTGCAACTTCAACATATCCACTAACTTCTTTTCCTGATGCAATTCTAGGGTAGCTGATATGATAACAGGTAATTTGTCTTTTTCTCCTAGAAAGGCATATTTCAGGTGAGATGGGAGTTTCTTCAACTCCAGGTCAGGTGGCGAAATTATGGAAGGAATGGCTGGTTTTTGCTCACTATTTTCCAGCAGCTCAAATGCTGCAGCAACCAAAGGGACAGTCTCCTCTTCTATGGGAATTTCATCATCATCATCATCATATTCCTCACTTTTTTTTTCATCCTCCTCTTCTATCCTATAGGTCTGTTCTATTCTTTCCTCATGACACAATGACTCAATGGTACTTAGGCTTGAACAGTCTTCCATATCATTGGGGTATTTCAAAGAGTTGAAGACATTGAAGGTGACTTTTTGGTCTTGAAGTCTCATGGTCAACTCTCCTTTCTGGACATCTATCAAAGTTCTACCAGTGGCTAAGAAAGGTCTTCCTAAGAGAATAGGAATATCTTTATCAGCCTCAAAGTCTAAAATGATAAAGTCAGCTGGGAAAATAAATTTGTCAACCTGGACTAATACATCTTCAATCTTACCCTTTGGATACGCAATGGTTTTATCTGCTAAGATGAGTGTGACTGTGGTAGGTCTGGCTTCTCCTATGCCTAGGCTTTTGAAGATTGACAAAGGCATGAGATTGACACTGGCACCTAAATCACATAAGGCCTGTCCAACTTCTTTCCCACCTATGGAACAGGGAATGGTAAAACTCCCTGGGTCTTTTTGCTTAGGGGGTAATTTGTTGGAAAACAGAGCACTACAACCTTCAGTCAGAGCAACAGTCTCATATTCAGTCAACTTCTTTTTCTTACTCAAAATATCTTTAAGGAACTTAGCATAATTGGGCATCTTCTCTATTGCTTCAACAAGAGGTATGTTGATGTGCAATTGTTTGAAAACATCTAAAAACTTTTTAAATTGCAATTCCTCCTTTTCATTCCTCATCCTTTGGGGATAAGGGATGTAAGGGGGAATTGGTTTGATAACAGCTTTGTTTGAAAGTTTTGAGCCAGATGGGTCCAACATGCTTTTGGTCACACTAGATGGATTTGGACTTGTGATCTTAGGGTTTTGGTCTTCTTGTTGACTTGGTGGTTTTGGAATAACCTGAACCTCTGGAGTAGGAGTAGTTTTGGATAATTTTTCAAAATCTGTTTTTGTTGAAGGTCCAAACTCCTTATCCACAGTTTCGGGTAATTGTCTTCCACTCCTTAGAGTCACAGCCTTCACATGTTCTTTTCCTGGGGCCTTTGGAATTTCAGTATTACTAGGCAAAGTTCCTGAGGCCCTAGTACTTTGATTTAACGCAAGTTGACTGACTTGAGTTTCAAGATTTCTGATTGAAGCTTGAGTTTGGGTCATAAACCCCTTCATGAGTGCTTCCAAAGAAAGATTTGAGTCATCATGTGGAGGTGCATGATTTTGGTTTTGAAGAGGTGGTGGATTATTTTGAAAACCTTGATGACGATTATTCTGATGCTGATTGCTTTGAAAATTCCCTCTGTAATGGTTTTGAGAACTGCTTGCTTGATTTTGAAAATTAGAATTCCCTTGTGGTTTTTGTGCAGGCGGATTTAAACATGGACTATTCCAAGAGAAATTGGGATGCTGCTTCCAACTGGCATTGTATGTGTTGGAGTGAGGACTAGGTCTGTTTTGAACATAGTTTACAGATTCCGAATTGTGAGGACAATGTTCATAAGAATGTTCCTCACCACAACATACACATTGCACAGAAAGAACAGGTGCATGAGTTTTAGTGACAGTCGGCGGTGCTCCTTGACCGGAAGTGATGTTTTTAAGCATATTAGTCATGGAAGCAAGTTGAGCTGTCAATGCAGTGTATGCATCAATCTCATGTAACCCGGCATTCTTCCTTTGAGTTGAAATTGGAGCTCTTGGATCAGCCCATTGTCCATTGTTTGCAGAAATTTTTTCAAGAATTTCATACCCAGTATTGTAGGTGTTAAAGGTAAAGGCCCCTCCTGAAGTCGCATCGAGCATTTGTTTTGTGTTGGAATCAAGTCCATTGTAAAAAGTCTCGAGTTGAATACAGTAGGGAATGCCATGGTGAGGGCATTTCCTTAATAATTCTTTAAACCTTTCCCAAGCATCGGAAATTGCTTCATCGTCCATTTGTTTAAACATGCAAATTTCGTTTCTGGACTTAGCATTCCGGGTGGGTGGAAAATATTTTCGCAAAAACTTTTCAGCCATATCACCCCAAGATGGTACTGAACCTGGTGTTAATGAATGGAACCATACTCTTGCCTTATCCCTTAGAGAAAATGGAAATAAAGTGAGCCTTAAGGCTTCGGGAGAAACTCCAGGGATTAGAAAAACATCGGTGATCTCCATAAAAGATTTTAAATGAGAGTGGGGATCCTCCGATGGTAATCCGGCAAATTGACCATTAGCTTGCAACATATGAAACATGATGGGTTTTGGTTCAAAATGTAAAGTATCTAAATGTGGCCTAACAATCCCAGAATTTAATTGCTCAAAATTTGGGATTGCGTAGTCCATAATTCTTCCATCTTTCGAGTTTGCAAGATCAATGATGTTAAGTGGTTCATCATTACCAATAGATCCATTATCATCCCCTTCCTCATTGTTATGTGGTGGATGTTGTTGAAAAGGTGGATTTTGTTGAAATGGAATAAACGGTGGATTACCAAAAAGTGGTGGGTTTTGTTGAAAAGGTGGGTTTTGACGATTATTTCCAAAAATTGGTGGAGGCCGAATTGGATTTTCTAAGGGTGGTCTCATTTGATTTTCCAAAGGTGGCCGAACGGGATTTTCTAAAGGTGGTGGATTTGGTGGTCTATTTTCAAAACCGGGTGGGGGTCCGTCCATATTGAGAGAGTTTGATATTCTTTGAATTCTTCTTCTTTGACGAAAAGTTCTCTCAATATCCGGATCTAACTCGAGAAGTTCCCCACGTGATATTCTTGGCATACACCACTTTTAGAAAATCTTTAAAATTTCCAACGGTGCTAGAAAAACCAAATCTTTAAAAATACTTTTATAGAGTTTTAGCTTACCAATCCCCGGCAACGGCGCCAAAAACTTGATGTGTGCTTTGAATACACCTACAGACGTGTGCTAATAGAACCAATAAGCAAGTATACTTATTTAGAACTATGTCGTCTATCAAGTAATAAAGTGGTAAAATACCGATTATCGTCCCACAGAGATTGGAGTTAAAATGTCTATTAAAGTAGGATGAAAGAAGTGATTTCAGATGGTGAATTGGAAGAAAATCTTTTGGTTGGTTGGTTGCTGATTATCACAGATTTTAACAAACAATACTGAAAGAGAAGCAAGGGTGTAAGACTTGTGATGTTATGTTAAACCAACTTCCAGTAGGCTAGTGCTGCAGCATGATGCTGCAGCATTATAATGACAGAAACTAGTTTTATTATCAACTTTGAGACACGTTCCTCTCGGACTCTCACCATCCCATGATTCCAGTAGCAGTCAGCAATCTCATCTCTGAGTAGAACCAAAGGTAAAGGAATGATGGAATGGAGTTCTCAAAGTATATGGCGAAACAAATTCTCTTTGTTAAAAGTTACTCTCTCGAAATAACCCCCATACCTCCCAAGTTGTTTTAAACCTAAGTAGCTTATCTCTAAGTCTACTCCCGTTTTAACCCTTTGAGAAAATAACAACTTATCAAGAATGAATCATTTTGGAAAACAAAAGTAACAAATCTCGTTGCAAGTTACTCTCTCGATATAACCCCTTATGTCATCCAAATTGACGTGCTATTCAATGGCCTATCTCTAGGTCCATGACACTTTAACACTATCAAAGTGATCAATTTGTCAAAGGGTTGTATTATCTTGAAGAAACTTGGGTTGGAATAATAAAACATCATTTTTGCCATTAAATTGTCCACTTTATTTTGGTCAACATAACACCATTTGTCTCACACCCAAGCTAATATGCTTAGCTACTCATGACAATAATTAAAAGAAAGCAAATGTAAAGAACTTGAAATATAAACATGATGCTTAAAGAGTAAATGACTTGAGAAAGTAAACGACAAGAAATAAATGTGCAAGGAAATAAATGACAAGAGTAAATGCTAGAATGGAAGTACAACAAAGTGAAGAGCTATTAAGAAGTGCAGAAAATTAAATATGACAGTTAACTAGTAAGATTAAAGATGAAAGCAAAGATTAATGAAAGCAAACTAAGGTTTTCTGCCCAGTGCTGCAGACGACGCTTCAAGCATTCATACGGGAGTATGAAGATTTGAAGATGTTTAAGAACACAAGAAGAAGAACAATATTTAACTGAAAATACTGGAAATATATGGAGAGAATTGGGACTGATTAGATCAGTCCAAAAGTTGAGAGTGGAGTACAAAATGTGGGATGCCAAAAGAGACACCCAAGGCCCCCTATTTATAGGACAAAAGGAGGGGCCAAAGGTGTAAATACCAACTAATATTGTTTGGAATGAACTACTAATTAAGCTAACTAGGAATGGAAAGTACAATTACAATTACAACATAACTAGGTAGTTTTAGATCACCTGGTTGCATGCTATATCCCCTGGACAAAAGAATTACTTCAACCACTCCAAAATAATCAGTTTCCAATTCTCTCCTTCTTCAGATCAGTCTGCTGTCTAATGCTACAGAGATGCTGCAGCATGACCTGTTTATCAAAGAGGTTTTTCAATCCAAGTTAGAATTAACCCAAACATCCCATGAAAACAAGTAAATCATCATCCTAAGCTCCAAATCAATAAAGTGTCAAATAAGGAAGTAAAAGACTCAAATTGGGATGTAAAAGTGTAAAATCCTACCTAAAAGAGAAAGAAATAAGGGCTCAATTACTCAAAATTGAGCACTTATCACTGCCCATAAGATTGAGCTCACAAACTGTCGTCAAAAGCTCGCTTTTCTAAGGGAACATGCCTCCCCCAGGAAATGCTCGCGAGTTCGACGCCACCAATAAAAAAAATGCTTTCTCTCCATGTCAAGGAGGAGGAACATTGGAAGCAAAGAGCAAAAAATTTTTAGCTTCGAGAAGGTGACTCTAATACTAAATTCTTTCACGCCCACGCCAATGGGAGGAGGAAAAAGAACCTTATCCGACGCCTCCAAAATAGTAATGGGTCTTGGGTGACGGACCCCGTGGAGCTTTGCTCCCTTGCCACAGATTACTTCAAAAACCTCTTCTCGGAGAGTAATGGGTCGGCAAACCTCATCACCTATAAGGTGAGGTTTTGTATCTCGGCAAACGACAACGCTCTCCTCGATGCTCCTTTCAACAAGGGTGAATTTAAAGAAGCCCTCTTTCAAATGCACCCCGACAAAGCTCCGGGTCCCGACGGTTTTAATCCCCGTTTCTTCCAACACTATTGGGACGCGATTGGGGATACCATTTTCTCGACGGGAGTCTCGTGGCTCCGCAATGGATCTTTTCTCGAAGGTATTAACGACGCCATAATTACTCTCATCCCAAAGTGTGCCTCCCCGACCACTATGAAGGACCTACGCCCCATTGCTCTTTGCAATGTGGTTTTAAAAATCATTACAAAAGTCCTTGCAAAACGTCTCAAGAAAAATATCCCAAAAGTGGTCTCGGAGAACGAATCGGCTTTCATTAAGGGTAGACTCATAACGGACAACATCATCCTTGCCTTCGAACTCCTCCATAGCATGAAGTGCAACACCCGGAAAAAAACCGGCGATGTTGCTCTCAAGATTGACATTAGTAAAGCTTATGATCGACTTGATTGGAATTACATCCGACTTATCCTTTCCAAAATGGGTTTCTCCGGAAGATGGGTGGACATGGTCATGTTATGCATCACCACGGTTCGATACTTTGTCCGGATCAACAATAACATCATGGGACCGATTTACCCAAAACGGGGCCTCCGTCAAGGCGACCCGCTCTCCCCGTACATCTTTATTATTTGCATGGAGGGCCTCTCTACCCTTATGACGGACGCTACCTCTAGAAATCTCATTCATGGGTACCGAGTGACAAGGCATGCCCCGGCCGTCTCGCACCTCCTCTTTGCGGACGATGCCTTTCTATTTTGTCATGCTAACGTTGAGGAATGTACGACCCTCAAAACGATCCTTGGTAAATTCGAGCAAGCGTTCGGGTTGGCGGTAAATTTTAACAAATCGGGTGTTATGTGTAGTAGCAACCTTGATTCTACCTCCAAGGATATTATTTCTAATATTTTCGGGGTGACGAATGCGCTTAATACCAGAAAGTACTTGGGTCTTTCGTCCTTGATTGGCCGTAATAAGAAAGCCATCTTCCACCATATCAAGGAAAAAATGTGGCAACGCCTTGTCAAATGGAGACATAAGTCGATCTCGAGTGCGAGGAGACTCACACTTATTAAGGCGGTGGCCCAAGCCATCCCGGTATTTTTTTATGAGTGTGTTCTTGCTACCAAATTCTCTCTTGAAGGATATTCATCGTCTCCTAAATACCTTTTGGTGGAGTTCAAAAAGGGATGGTTCCCGCTCCATAAATTGGTTAGCTTGGGAAAAGCTTTGTACTCCTCAAAATCTTGGGGGTCTTGGCTTTCGTAACTTTTCGGCCTTTAATCTTGCCTTGTTGGGCAAGCAAGGTTGGAGACTTCTCCAACACCCGGATACTTTGGTTAGCCGCGTTTTCAAGGCAAAATATTATCCCAAGGGGAATTTGTTTTATGCAAATTTGGGCCATAACCCAAGTTTCGTTTGGCGAAGCATTTGGAAGGCCCACAACGTGTTAAAAAAAGACTATAGATGGAAAGTCAGAAATGGGGAGTCTATCTTTGTTTGGAAAGACCCGTGGCTTCGTGATGATAACAATTTTTGGGTGGCAAGTTCACCAAATCCCGTTGACGACGACCTTCGTGCTTGCCATTTATTCTCACGTAGTTCGAACGGGTGGGATCATGCTCGCCTAACCCAGACCTTCTCTACCCGTGACCAACGGGAGATTCTTAAGATCCATCGTTCTTGCGGGGGGCGAGATCGCTTGATTTGGCATTTTAACCATAACGACATCTTCTCGGTCAAAAGTGGGTATAAATTCTTGATGAATTTCAACCATAACCAACCCCTTCCTCCCTTGGGTCTCAAATGGAGTCTTATTTGGAAGGCCACAATTCCCCATATAGTCAGAAGCTTCACTCGGAGAGTGGGTAACGACGCCCTCCCCCACCGGGAGAACCTTCAAAAACGAGGAATCAACGTCTCGTGTCTTTGTGCACTTTGTGGGTCCAACCCGGAAAACAATTGGCACCTTTTTATTGGTTGCCCGGTCTCCATCAAAGTTTGGAATGAGGCAAAGCTGTGGGACCATATCGATTCGATAGCGAACACGTCGGAAGATTTCCCTTCCTTTTTGATGACGTGCATAAATGACAGCAGCGATTCATTTCGCGACACCATTTTGATGATATTTTGGAGCATTTGGAAACTACGGAATGAGGCTTGGCTAAAAGGCTTGGAAACTATCGCAACTCGTTCGGAATGGCTCTCGGTAAATAGCGTTCAACCTAGTGTCCCCGACCCAGCTCCCCACGGCGAGTGTAACCTCTGGCACGCTCCCCCGCCAGGTTATCTTAAATGCAACATCGATGCCGCGATCTTCTCCGCTTCCAACAAATGGGTCTCCGGGGCGATCCTACGTGACCACAATGGAGCTTTTATCGAGTGCCATTCCACAATCGATGTGGGCACTCCCCCTGTCAAGTAATGTGAGGCCATGGCTCTTGTGTATGTGATTGAATGGGTTCTTAGACACAGCCACCAAAGGGTTGCCTTCGAAACCGATGCCAAACTGGTTGTCGACGCGGTTAAAACTGACATGGAGGATCTCTCGGAATTCGGGACTCTTATAGATCGATGCAGATCCCTTCTTTCCCATTCGAGCGGTTTCACCTTAAAATTTGTCCGGAGACAAGCAAATGATACGAATCACACCCTTGCTATGAATGCTCAAAACTTACCTAGTCATACTACCATGTTAATTTTTCCTAGCTTTATGTATGACCATATTAACACTCCTTGTATCTTGTTCATTAATGAAAAAAAATAGACATCTTTCAAATCTTTTAATAGAATTAAGATGGTTGTCGATAAGGTATAAGCCCCAAGTTGAGTAAAAGGTTATTCAACTCATCTTGAAAAAAAAACAGGCTCAAGCTCGATGCGCATTTAATAAATTTAAATTATACATTATACATAAAATTAAATCTTTATAAGTTGTTTACAGGCTCGAGCTTGAGATTGACTAACTTATTAATTAAATTGAGGTCGCTAACGTCTATTTTTTACATGATTTGTGAGCTTATAAAAATTATGCCACTAAAAAGTATATTCCTAAATGGCTCGGCTCGTCGCGATTTTGAAAAAAATTAAATAAGCTTTGGAATGAGGCGAGTCGCACATTGTTGCTGTGCAACTCAACCCATCGGGCTCAACGTACATTACTAACTGAAGCTTTGTTTTATTGAGAAATAAAGTTACTTGTAGTTAGAGTCACACATCGGATAAACTTTGATCGTTTATATTTAATATATGTTAGAATATCTCTTTTCTCCTAAACGTCGTGTTCTCTAATATGGAAAGAAAAAAAAGAAAGGAAATGGATGAAAAAGAAAAAGAAAGGAAAGTAAATTTTCATTTGTGTTCTCGAAATGGTAGTAAAAGGATGGAAATGAAAGGAACGAATTTTTTTTTCGTGTTCTTGAACAGGAAAGAAAGGAAAGGAAATACGTCATTTTTACTAATATACCCTTAAAATATATATTTTATAATGAAAGATCGGGTATTTTGAAGAGTAATCTTGAGGTTCCGCATATTCTCACATGATATCAAAGCTAAGGTCTACCACTCAAGAGACTCGTATTCTCACATGACATCAAATCTAGGGTCTATCACTCAAGGGACTACAGAACAATATGTACTCCTATGTTCAAGCATCTCAAGGGGTGTGTAGAATCCCATATATGCCTCATTTATAATACTACATAATTTTATTTTACTTAATTATCAATATTTAATTATATTTAATAATTTAATATATGTTTAATAATTAAAAAACTAAAAGAAAACATAATATGTTCCCAATTATATAACTTACATCCGGCGGCACGGTCACCAATTTTTTTGTTCACAAGTCACAACTCCTCAAAACCCTAGCCGATGCGGCGACGCTTGACGCCTTCGCCCTTCCATGACCACCGACGACCCGACGCCATTCCACGACGACCGTTGAGTTGTGTTTTATCGAAACTTTGAACAATTTATTTGAATTTGGGGTTTTGTGCTTGTGTTTTATTCAAACTCTAAACACTTTATTTGAATTTGTCTTGAAATTAATTAATTTAATCCTTTTAATTAATAGGTTGGGTTGAGAGAACCATAAATAGATAAACCCGCTACTAACCCATTTAAGTAATAAGTTGGGTTGGTTTGAAAATCTCAATCCATTTAATTAAACAGGTTGAGTTGGTTTGAGATTTTCAACCCAATTAATAAATAGGTTTAACCCGAACCCATCCCGACTCATTGCCACCCTAACCGCATTTTAATTAAACTGAAGTGTCAATATTAGTTTGTTTTAACTTAGGGGCCGTTTACAAAAACGCTTATCCGGGTAAGTGCTTATCAAGTCACATTAGTTTACCGGATGAATATGACAAAGAATCTTACCCGGTTAGAGCGGAAGCAAAGACCGAGAGTTGAAAGCAAGGACCGAGAGTCTTACCCGGTAAGTGGATGCGACGAATCTTACCACGGTTAGTGCTTACCGGCTAAATTGTTGTATACGATGCCATTTTGGTGGACTAAAATCTTACCCGAAAAGTAAGTGATAGTGTTGAATTTTATCGGTAATCACTTACTCGGGTAAGTGATTAGGTAAACGGCCCCTTAGTTTTTAATTTTCAAGACTTCTTTAATTACATAAATATGTATCAAAACAACATATAATATGAAATTGCAATGTTAAGGTGAAAAACATGAAAGTAAATTTGAACAATTTATCACTTTTAACAGAACGTCCTCATATTAATTGCGAAAATTCGTCCATTTCTACCCAAATTTGATAACCCAAATTCTAAAGGCCGAAAGCCCGAGCAACGTCTAAATTGGGCCCATAATTGATAAGGCCTAAGCCCACTTCAAATTACAAACATTCCAAAACCTCTCATAAACCCTAGACCTTCGGCGGCAACTTCACCTATATAAACATCTTTCAAAACGATCCTCTTCCTCATTCCGCCTTTTGTCCTCAACTCTTTCAAGCACACATTCCTCCAATCTCTCTCAATCAACAACCTGCTGCAATGGAATTTTGGGGTAAGATTCTTTTGCGCTTGATTCTTCTAATATGTTTTGAATATCACAAGTATTTCATTCTTTGTCCTTCGTTGAACAATCTCTTCAAGCTATTACTGTTAAACGGTATTTTAGTTTTTGATTTTGTTGTGTTCAATCATTAAACTTGAAGTTTGTTTTTATTGGTAGGTGTCGAGGTTAAACCTAATGAAAGCCTTAAGGTTACAGTTGAGGATTTCAAGCTCCTTCACATTTCTCAGGTAGGAACATCCGATCTTACTAAACCGTTGTTGCTTTAATCATTCAATCTATGTATTTACTGATTAAATCCTTTTTTGATGGCCGAACCAGCTATTTAATGCTACTTTTTATTTGAACGATTGTCCATTCATTTCGTAGATTAGGCGATGTCAAACGGATTTTGATTTTGTAATCGCACCTAGTTTTTTCACATTTTGAGGAAAATTTTATTACAATAATTGATTTAATGATGCGTTTGATAAAAGTTTGGGACTATTGTTTCATGAAGGTTGCATTGGGAGAGGTGAAGAATGGGAAAAAGGTGGAGAATATCCCTGTTCGTGTTAACTTTAATGATAAAAAGTTTGTGGTTGGGACTCTGTCTTCTGAACGCGCGCCACAAATTATATTTGATTTGGTATTTGAACAAGATCTGGAGCTATCACATGGATGGAAGGATGGCAGTGTCTACTTTTGTGGATATATTGCTGATAATCCCATTGAATATCCTTTTTAGTTACATGTTTTGTTAGCAATCTCATTTGTTTTACCTAATTTACTGCTTTGTTTGCAACTCAATTTTCAAATTGATTTTTTAATGTATTCAAAATGTAAAACTTTAGTAGAAATCTCTGTTTCTAATGTGTTTATTTGAGTTTGTTACATAAACAAGGAGGATTCTGTGGTTCTCTTAACTCACTGTTTTGTTTTTTGGCTCCACGGATGATGATTATGAATTTGGTGAGTCAAATTAAATTGGGTTTTTGTATTTGATTCTTTTGATCGATTGCTTCACTTATTTATTGTACTAATGCCTAAATCAAATGTCATTTTTCAGATTCATCAGATGAAGAGGATGAATTGAACTTCAATGCTAATGGTATATTTCTTAATGTTTTTTGGGGTTTGCTACATTTCAGAATTGTTTTTTTGGTTTTATAGTTTTTATCAAGGCAGTCTTTTTGGATTTTTAGGTACTCTGCAGACAAAGCCAAAGGCGTCTCTTATGGAAGTTGATGAAGAAGATGATTCGGATGATGACTCAGATGAGGTTGACTCTGATGAAGAAGATGAGTCTGAAGAGGAAAAGGAAAAGGAAAAGGAAAAAGAAAAGGTACCTAATTTAATTATCTTTTATAATAACATATTGGCAGATTTTTCATGTTCATATTTGTACTTGATTTATAGCATGGTGTGATATAAATGTTTCAAATTCTTGATCCAATATGGTTTAATATATTTTTATACAGGTAGTGAAACCAGCTGCAAAAAGACCTGCTGAATCTGCACAGAAAACACCTGTTCCTGCTAAGAAAGGAAAGAACAACACTCCCCAGAAAACAGGTTCAAGCTTTGATCATCTATCTTTAGTTGCTTATTTTGATCATTGATGTTAATGGGGTTTTAACCGTGTTTGTTTTTGCAGATGGGAAGAAAGATGGTCATACAGCAACCCCGCATCCATCTTCGAAACCCAACTTCAAAAAAGGCAAGAAGAGCGGTGGCAAATGAGCATAGATATTAAAGTTTTGAGTGTTGTGTTTTTAGGGTTTTCTTAAACAGAGATGCCAAGCTTAATATTATCAATTTTGTACTGAAACCATGCTTTCTTGGCTTTCATATATTTTTTTCTCCCTTGTCTAATTTAATTGGTTTTACTAGGCATTGTTCGAAGGGCTGTTTGAGTAACGAGATTCCTTTCATCCAATATTTAAAAATCTTAGGGCTGTTTCGTTTATGTCCAAAGATTTCATTTACATTTCGCTTTTGGTTTAAAAGAAAGTCTTCATCTATGGTTTAAAGTCAAGTTTAATCTACTTAGATAATCCACAATGGGAGGTTAATACCCCCATGTGGATCTCCATGAACCGCTCTATAATTTTTTATTACCATTGAGGAAGTGTCGACATGGCAAACCGGTCCTTTTGCAAAGAGGGTACATGTCCATCAAAAAGTTGCCATCTTTAATTTTTTTAATGGAATTAATTCAAGAAATGACAGTTGACAATACTAAGGGGTGTTTGGGAGTGCTTTTTGAGTCCAAAAGTGCTTATTGACTTATTGGTTTTGGAAAAGAAGTTTTTAAAAAAGTGTTTGGATTAGCATTTGTGGTAGAAAAAGTCAAGTTTGCAAGGTAATCAAAAAGGAGTTTTAAAAGTGCTTTTGAGTTTGCCAAACACTAATTTTAACTTATTGACTTCTTGAAAAGTTAATAAGTCAATAAGTAGTTTTAAAACACTCCCAAACACCTCCTAAATGCACTATAAAATCTTTGAACATTTTTTTATTTATTATATAGACAATAATTTTTTTTTGCAAAAGTTATTTGGTTTAATTTTTAATTTGTTAAAATTTATTTATTAAAACTTAGTCAAATTTAGATAGTTATAATTTTTATTTTATAAAAAACCACATTTTATATTTATCATTATTTATTTTATTTTATTTTTATTTTTATTTTCAACATGTGAATTTTAACTATTTATAAGTAGTTTTTTTTTGAAAATTCTTTATAAGTAGTTTTATTATTATAATTTTTTATTATAGAAACTGTGGTTCGATGAGGGTGGCTAAACCATGAACCTCTAAAGAGGTCCATGATTGTAGATGCTCTTATTATGATTGACTCATTGAAGAATAATATAAAACATGTTCTTATGAATAATATTATATATGAAGTAGTAAATAATCTATCTAAATGACAAATTTACCACAATTTATTTTTCTCCCCATTAAGCAATGATTGTACATAAATCCTATGAGAGTTCCAAGTTATTAGTTGATTATTTTTTGTGTTTGTTGCCATTTCATTTTCCAGTAAATAAAAAATTCTAAGATAACTCTTTATGTACAGATGATATCAATCCTCTATGTATGTTTTTGACTGACCCAAAAGCCAAAAATCTTAAATGTTAGTCTTTTAACTCTTTATGCATGTAAACTGTAATGATGAAGAGGTAAACAATGAAGAAATGGCAACAACAGTAGCTCATCTTCAAAAATGATAGTTACATTCCTTTCTTGAAGGTCTGGTTATGTGTGGGTTCAATTTGCTGTATATACTTGAAAGGAAAACCATTTGAATGGCTGAATGGTAAGTCAAACAAGGGCTCTATTAAGGTTGTCCATATAGATCAATTAGTCAGAATATATTGAAAATAATTATGTTTTGGCTTTCTTCTAAAGCTCCCCATAAAAACATACTAAATAAGTAACTTTTTTATATTACTAATTCACTACGAAATCCAGCAGAACAGCTCAAAAGTTCATGGACGTTCGTTAAGCTGCTAACAAAGCAAATAAGCCACAAACAAACAGTACCAAACAGCCCCCTCAAAGAACTGAATAAAACCATGATGATGTATTCATTCATAATGCATCCACATGAAACTACAAGATTCAACTAACTGGAAATCAAGAATAGCAAGATACTGGCTTCAGATCAACGTCTTAATGAGTAGCTACGTTTTCACCTACACTTAAAACTAATACTCTCATCCCTAAACTACATTACATCAGACACTGCATTCAAGATCTCTCTTCTTCCCCTGCATTCAAATCCCTGTCACACCACCATCAAACAATCACCTGTAAACACAAGTCACCATTATTTTTATTATATTCTTGTTAGAAGCAGGCCAACCTCGACCTGCAAACTCGATTCGCCTAAAAAAACATCACCCATCAAACAGAAATAGTGTAAAATTCAAACAGATCACCTAGCCTTGATGCGTGCTTATCACAGAGAACCTGACTGCAAAAACAAAATTTAATGCACAACACATCAAGTATGCATGAATGAAGTTTGGGTACTAAAATAAGGCAGGTTTTTTGTGGCTTTAAACATCTGTAAGTAATAAATAGTATTATGCGTTGAGGGGCTGTTTGGCAGTTGCTGAATGGTTTAGTGCATGATGAGTAAGTGGTCTGAATCATTAAGAGACTCTTATGAATAGTGCAAATATGGTTGTTTGGTAATTGTTCAAAGTGAAATTAGGGGGCTTAATGGTTAAGAAGGCCCAAGATACAAAATCATTTAGAGGGTTTTAGAACCATTAAGAGCAAGACTTTTCTTTTGCCAAACAAGGTTCACCTCTTAGCGATTCAGAGGTTGCTTCTAAATGGAACTATTAAGAGGTAAACAAATAAATCCCCTATACTTATTCTATACCTCTAGTGTAAGATTGTGGAAACAAGAAACAACCAAATAGAAAATATCACCCTGGTTTGTGAATTGTCATCAAATGCCCAATGCATGAGAGAGAACAAATAGAAAACTTAACTTTTGAATGGAAAAAGCCATCAATTAAATTGGTACTGTGAAATCATGTGGGTGCTTAATGGTCATGTTAGGATGCTTAAAGAACAGACTCATGCATGTAAATGAATCAAGAAAAAAAAGGTCAATATTTTTAACAATCCAAATCAAAGAACTGTAAACCTGCACACCACCTGCACAGTGGAAATGGCAGTAAGACCAAAGATGGTTCAAAGGACAAAAAGAACAACACTCTTATATCTGAAAAATCAAGAATTATGGTTTAGAAAAAGGGAAAACTAACCAGACAACAGACATACAACCCATTCAGTGCTCATATTGCTCTGACTGCTGATTATAGTATCCGTCACCCTTCCCTGTATAGTTATTATCAACACCATCATCATTCACCTCACCAAGTTTAGCTTGTTCCCTTTGCCTGTTCCATTGCTCGATTTTGGCTCGCCTTTCTTCACTACCTTCCCTAACTGGACTACGGTGTCTTCTGCCTTCTGAACTCCTGCTACGATCTCTTCGATGAAGAGGGCTTGTGCTCCTGTGCCTCCTAGACCGACTCTCATGGTGGTAATCCCGTTCCCTTTCCCTGTCATCATCATACCTTCGACTATGACCACGGCTACTACGCCCCCGCTCGTCATAGCTACGATGTCTGTATGGACTTCTGCTCCTACTGGGACTACGACTGTGCCTTCTCCTATACCTACCAAACAGCTGTCGCCTCAATTCCCTGAAAAAGATAGCCCAAATCAGAAGAATGCAACATATATTTTCTACATATATATGCACCATGAATGGAAATTACCTGCCAATCCTTTTGAGATGCATGAAGTTGCAGTAACCACCGCGATTGCATGTGTTCTCCTCATACTGCCTACAAGTGGCTTCCCGGAAATCAGTCACAGGTGAGAAGTCAACGATGATGGGTCGACCTGCAGAATGTTTTCAGATATGTTCATATGCCATAACAGAAATGAAAAATAACAAATATCTTAGGGGCTGTTTGGCAGTTGCTGAATGGTTTGGTGCAGAATGATTAAGAGGCTCTTATGATATAATGCAAAATGAAATATGATTGTTTGGTTTTAAGGGAGGTCCAAGATACAAAATAATTCTGAGGGTTTTAGAACCATTAAGAGGCAGACCTTTTTTTGTCAAACAAGATTCACCTCTTAGTGATTCAGAGGCTGCCTCTTAACGGAACTACTAAGATGTAAACAAACAGCCCCTTAGGTATCCATGCAACAACGATTTAAATCCAAGAAATAATCAGATGACGATACCGGCATAATATCTTCCACTAAGGTTCTTCAGTGCTTTTGCTGCATATTCTTCCTCCCTAAACTGAACATACACATTTCCGACCTGATAAAACAGCGAGGGAACCATTAGAAGATATTTTATAAGATCCAAGGTAGGCATAAATCATAATTCAGAGATTTACCATGTGATCAGCAAGATTGTCACAGACATTCAGGCTTTCAATCTCCCCATACTTGTTGAGCTCCTCAAAGAGATCTTCATAGAAATCCTAAAATTTTATCAAAGAAACTCGGACATTAAGCCATCGATACGAATTGTAAACATTGACATGAAATAGACCGATTGTAATCATATTAAACTTCACAGCTACTTTTATAAACAGAATGTTAATCAAATTCATATCTAGATTACAGCTAAAGACTACTATATCTGACGTAATATCACAGTCAAAGTTTTCCTTGAAGACAATGGAACAACAACAATTAATCGTCGAAAAGATGGAATTCACTTTCAAACATGCAAGTAGCAATATATAACGAGATATGCGAATCTAATAACCAGTTGACAACGAAACACAAAATCAATCGATTGAAACATAGAAACACGTGGAAGAAGATGTTAGTATACCTCAAAGTGATCTTGGATTTTTCGAGGATCGATGGGATTTCCTTGAGCATCAACGCCAGGAGTGATCATATCAGGGCGCTGGTACATGTTAGACAACAGCAAAGTCGGACTAATGCTAGGTTTGGTGTGAAGCCTAGAACAGCGATCGCCATGCCTACAGGCTCCAATCTTGAAGTAGAATGGACAATTGACTCTGTCCTTCTCCGTTCCAAAAATCGACGCCAAATGCTCGGCCATTGAATTGAGCAAATCAAGCACTGGATCTTCTCGCTCGCTCTAGGGTTTCAATTTTTCTAGGTAGAAAAGGGAGGAAGCATGAGAGTGGAGAAAGAGTTTATATATGTCAGAAGATGAGATTTGGATTTCTAGATGCTTCTATTTGTACGGATTGCAGTGATATTTATATTTTTAAAAACCGAATTAAACAACAAGGTGGTTTGCCCGAGTGGTTAAGGGGGAAGACTTAAGATCTTCTGCACATAAGTGCGCGTGGGTTCGAACCCCACAGCCACCATTTTTATAATTTATTTATATAAAAATAAGGGAAATTAATTAAAATACCCTAAGTTTGACCATCTTTTACTGAAATACCCAAAATCTCTCCCATTTTGCAAAAATGCCCTAAAAATCCGCGAAATCGCGGGCTCCAGGCCACGTGTCACCAATGTTTACCCACTTTGCCCGCGTTGGTCCCTCAAGAATGCCCGCGGTCCAGCTTTCCCCCCTCAAGAATGCCCGCGTGTGCAGTTTTGGTCCCTGCCCGCGTTTGACTCATTGACCCCCGCGATCGCGGGCTACACGTGTCACCAAAGTTTGCCCACTTTGCCCGCGTTGGTCCCTCAAGAATACCCGCGGTACAGCTTTCCCCCCTCAAGAATTCACGCGTGT
This sequence comes from Saussurea involucrata, assembly GCA_033807775.1. NCBI lineage: Eukaryota > Viridiplantae > Streptophyta > Magnoliopsida > Asterales > Asteraceae > Saussurea > Saussurea involucrata. Next base: position 131,004,458 of record CM066321.1, on the reverse strand, counting down.
GCATTTTTGGTCCCTGCCCGCGATTGACTTTCTTTGACCTCCCGCGATCGCGGGCTCCTGTGCCACGTGTCGGCACAGGGTTAACCCTAAAATCCCTTTGACGAACCCTAAACCCTAATTGTTTCTGTTGGTGCAAGTGTACCACATCTCTATATATTTATATATATTTATTTTGATGATTACAAACACACCGTATTATTGTTTATCTAACAATTTAATCCAAGTGTGCAGTTGTTGAAGAACACGAAGATTTAAACTGAAGGGTTCAAGACGGAAGTGTTTACGTCGTCATCATTGTTTATAACTAATAATGATAAACACCCTAAAATAATATACCACTTGGATATTTCTAAAAAAACCATAATTGATTTTAACTAAATAAGTTTTTGTTTTAAGAAGATCCAGCAAGATTTGGTTGCAGTCCTGGCAGGTGTCTTTTCTGACGCCGGTATACCGTGGAGAATACCCGGTATACCGCGGGTACACATTTGGCGGTATACTGCGGGTGTTCAGCCGGTATACCGCGGCAGGTTCCGTGTGCTTCTCTGATTGGTTGATAATACTTTTTCTGACGGCGGTATACCGCGAGTCCCAGCCGGTATACCGCGGGTACGTAATTCCAGAAGTCAACTTTGCATGTAGCCGTTGGTGTGTCAGTTACTTTTTCTGACGGCGGTATACCGCGTGCATTTGGCGGTATACCGCGGATGCACAATGCCGTTGGAGCTTCCTGATATATATACATGCATGCTGGAGAAGAGAACAAGCAGACCAGACCACACAGCAACAACAAACAGCAACTCTCAGCTCTCTCATCTATTTATAATATATATTTTATAAAACATTTTTTATAAAATATCCAAGTGTGAGATATTATACAAGAGTGATTACCCATTGTGAGTTATACTCCTCTTGTAAGCATTTGAATAACGGGTGTGTGATCCTGTACATCTCATAGCAGAAGCTTGAGAATCAATTACGTTACCTTTGTACTTGGTTTGTATTCTACCGTAAAGAATACATTTATTGGATCGTGTCGGGAAGTGTCTCGGCTGCTGGTTTATCACAGTTGGTGGTAAATCAGTAAATCTCCGTGTCAAGTATCTCTAACCTTTATCTCTTTATTTATTCCGCTGTGCATTTTAATTATATCTGTTTATATAATTGTTGTATATTTATTATTTCTATACTCTGATTTATTTATACTGTTTCAGTACTGTATTTATTTATAAAAGAATTTTTGAAAGTAAAAGATTTTAAATACAACCTTTCCCCCCCCCCTTAGGTTGTCCAACATTTGGTATCAGAGCAGGTCTTTCAAAAATTTTCTGTTTAAATATTTTTTTAAATGGCTCAACAAACTAATTTTGTGTTTTCTAAACCTCCTTTGATAGATACTGAAAAGTTTGGCATTTGGGCCGAGCTGTTTGAATGTCACGTTCGTGGCAAAAGTCAAAAAATTTGGGATATTATAGAAAATGGGAATTTTAGACCAACCAAAGTTGAAAATGATCTTATTGTTGATAAACCCATAAAAGATTGGACTCCCGCTGAAGAATCTCATTATTGTTTAAATTTTGAAGCTAAAAATATATTATATGCTGCTTTAACCTCTGATGAAATTGAAAGAGTTTATACTTATAAAACTGCTAATCAAATCTGGCAAAGCTTGAGCGACACTCATCGTGGAAATACTCAAGTTAAAAGCTCTAAAATAAATATTCTTGTTCATGATTATGAATTATTTGAAATGTCAAAAGATGAGTCAATCGACTCAATGTTTAAACGTTTTAACCTCATTATGACTACCTTGAAGGGATTAGGTCGTACTTACCCTAATGAGGATTATGTAAGGAAAATTCTTCGAGCACTTCCTTCGGAGTGGATGGCAAAAATCACATCCTTGGAAGACTCCCGAGATCTCGCAACTATGAAGCTCGATGATCTCATCGGCAATCTTAAAGTGCACGAAATTGCACTAAGAAGAAATCAAGTCCGGGAGCAAGTCAAAAAGAAATCCATAGCTTTAAAAGTCATTGCCTCAAAAGAAGAGGAAAAGGAAGAGGAGGAAGAAGCTAGCTCATCCGATGACGAACCCGAAAATCTTGACGATTTAGTCAAGTTGGTAAGAAAACTTTCTAAACTTTTATCTAACAAAAAGTTTACTAATAATAATAGGTTTCAAGAAAATGGAGACTACCATCGTGGTGGTAAAAATCAAAGTCGCAACGTCCATATCAAATATGACGAATCTAGTGACGATGAAAAAGCCAATAAAAAGAAAGGCTTTTGCTATGTGTGTGGTGATAAGGATCACTATGCAAGTGTGTGTCCGAAACGAGCAAAACAAATCAACACACCAAAAGCTCTCGTTGGAGGCGCGTTGAGCGCAAGCATAAATGAGGCCCAAAATTTTTGTTTCATGGCCGACCATGATAATGAGGTATCTTCATCATATTCTTCTAAAAATAATTATGATAATAATTATAGTGATAATTATTATAGTGACGATGAAAATAATCTTGACGAATTATATAAATCATTTCATGATATGGCTGCTCTCGCAAATAAATATAAAGATGAAATTTCTAATTTAAAAGAAACCGTATCTGTATATAAAAAGGAAATAGATGACGGTAAACAAAAATCTGCTCATGATTTAGATGTTATCACTAAATTAGAAAATAAATTAAGTGAAAAAGATGTTTGTAAATCTTGTGTTATTTTAAATGATAAAATTGCATGCTTAAGTGAAAATAAAAATGAAAGTGTTGCATGTACAAAATGCGAGTCTCTTGAAAATGAAATTGCATGTTTAAATGCTAAATGTAAATCGCATGAGAAAAATGACTTATTAGCAAATGCTTTTAATAGTAGCAATGATAAAGTGCTTAAAATGCTTAATATATCAAATCGTATAAATTGCCGAAAAGGCATTGGTTCAAATACGTGTATTGAAAAATGTGATTGTATGCCAATTAAAAAGGTTTTTGAAAAACCTAAATTTGTTGTTAAAAATAAAACGCAAAAACCTCCGTATGTTCCTAAAATGAATTATGTGAATTATATGTCGAGAAAATCACATGCGTTTATGTATAATAATAAGTTTGCGAATCCTAAGAAAACTGTTAATCCGCATACTTCTTTTTACGTCTATGATGAATACGATCGTAAAATTAAAATGGTTAGAAAATGGATTCCGAAAGGAATGTTTAATGTTGATAATCCCGGTGGAATGCGTTTATGGTTTTAAACCATTTATATGGCTTTGTATGTTGTCATGTTTTATTTTATGTCGACAACATATTTTGATTTTTTATTTGCAGTTTATGTTTTATACTAACTGTTAAAAGGACCCATAAGAAAAGGGTACCACAAAAATTTTCTTTGCCTTTTGTAGGTGTTTCCTGACGAGGATATAATACGTGTTTCCTGACGAGGATATAATACGTGTTACCTGCCGAGGTTATAATACGTGGTTACCTGCCGAGGTTATAATACGTGGTTACCTGCCGAGGTTATAATACGTGGTTACCTGCCGAGGTTATAATACGTGGTTACCTGCCGAGGTTATAATACGTGGTTACCTGCCGAGGTTATAATACGTGGTTACCTGCCGAGGTTATAATACGTGGTTACCTGCCGAGGTTATAATACGTGGTTACCTGCCGAGGTTATAATACGTGGTTACCTGCCGAGGTTATAATACGTGGTTACCTGACGAGGTCATAATACGTGGTGGTTTTTTTTATCACATAAAATTAACCGAAAATTGAAGCCTTAAGATCCGTTTTGGTGCAAGTGTTTCGTATTGGTTTGTATATCTTATGTCTCTATTGCTTTTTGCATTTTATTTTATCCCTCAAATTTTATAAAATCAAATTGATATCGTTATTAATTTGAGGGGGAGCGTTTTAGCTCTTTACCCATGAGTTTATGCTACCTCAATTATATGCATATTTTGAGGGGGAGCATCTCTCGAGGGGAAGCATACCGTCTTTCTTGACCCTTTTTGTTTCGACAAACGGGGGAGAGAAACCGCATATGCTCTTGCTTAGCGGTTGTGTTTGTCATCATCAAAAAGGGGGAGATTGTTGGTGCAAGTGTACCACATCTCTATATATTTATATATATTTATTTTGATGATTACAAACACACCGTATTATTGTTTATCTAACAATTTAATCCAAGTGTGCAGTTGTTGAAGAACACGAAGATTTAAACTGAAGGGTTCAAGACGGAAGTGTTTACGTCGTCATCATTGTTTATAACTAATAATGATAAACACCCTAAAATAATATACCACTTGGATATTTCTAAAAAAACCATAATTGATTTTAACTAAATAAGTTTTTGTTTTAAGAAGATCCAGCAAGATTTGGTTGCAGTCCTGGCAGGTGTCTTTTCTGACGCCGGTATACCGTGGAGAATACCCGGTATACCGCGGGTACACATTTGGCGGTATACCGCGGGTGTTCAGCCGGTATACCGCGGCAGGTTCCGTGTGCTTCTCTGATTGGTTGATAATACTTTTTCTGACGGCGGTATACCGCGAGTCCCAGCCGGTATACCGCGGGTACGTAATTCCAGAAGTCAACTTTGCATGTAGCCGTTGGTGTGTCAGTTACTTTTTCTGACGGCGGTATACCGCGTGCATTTGGCGGTATACCGCGGATGCACAATGCCGTTGGAGCTTCCTGATATATATACATGCATGCTGGAGAAGAGAACAAGCAGACCAGACCACACAGCAACAACAAACAGCAACTCTCAGCTCTCTCATCTATTTATAATATATATTTTATAAAACATTTTTTATAAAATATCCAAGTGTGAGATATTATACAAGAGTGATTACCCATTGTGAGTTATACTCCTCTTGTAAGCATTTGAATAACGGGTGTGTGATCCTGTACATCTCATAGCAGAAGCTTGAGAATCAATTACGTTACCTTTGTACTTGGTTTGTATTCTACCGTAAAGAATACATTTATTGGATCGTGTCGGGAAGTGTCTCGGCTGCTGGTTTATCACAGTTGGTGGTAAATCAGTAAATCTCCGTGTCAAGTATCTCTAACCTTTATCTCTTTATTTATTCCGCTGTGCATTTTAATTATATCTGTTTATATAATTGTTGTATATTTATTATTTCTATACTCTGATTTATTTATACTGTTTCAGTACTGTATTTATTTATAAAAGAATTTTTGAAAGTAAAAGATTTTAAATACAACCTTTCCCCCCCCCTTAGGTTGTCCAACAGTTTCTTCGGCCGCACTATATAAGGGGGGGGGGGGGGGGAGGGGGGGCAAGACACGGCCACTCTCAATTTTTTTAATCACTCTCTCAATTTTTAATCAAACTCTCTCAATTTTCTCCCACTCTCTCAATTTTGTCGTGTGGAATACGCGTTCGGGTTTTGTGAAGATGTCTCGTATTACCTCTTTGGTATGTTTTTCTTATGTTATTAGTTATTTTTTGTATGTTATTTTAAGTTAAGATATATGATTTGTAGGTTGTTATAGCGTTTATAACTTATGTTTGAATATGTTCTATGTTTAACATGATATGTATGGTTTTATGTTTGAATATGATATTTGTATGTTATAATGTGTATGTTGTTATAGTGTGTTTTTTCATATAAAAATTGTTAAGAGTGTTTTTTTATAAAAAAATTGTTAAGAGTGTGTTTTTATTAAAAAAATTGTTAACAATGTGTTTTTTTTATAAAAACACACTCTTAACAATTTTTTTATAAAAACACACCCTTAACAATTTTTTATAAAAACAGTTTTTTATAAAAAAATGTTTAATAGTGTGTTTTTATAAAAAATTGTTATAGTTTTATGGTTTTTATAATGTGTTTTTTTATAAAAAAATTGTTAATTTTTTTTTTATAAAAACAGTTTTTATAAAAAAAATGTTAAAAATGTGTTTTTTTTATAAAAAAATTGTTATAGTTTTATGGTTTTATGTTTGAATGTGATATTTGTATGTTATAATGTGTATGTTGTTATAGTGTGTTTTTTCATATAAAAATTGTTAAGAGTGTTTTTTTATAAAAAAATTGTTAAGAGTGTGTTTTTATAAAAAAAATTGTTAACAATGTTTTTTTTTATAAAAACACACTCTTAACAATTTTTTTATAAAAACACACCCTTAACAATTTTTTATAAAAACAGGTTTTTTATAAAAAAATTGTTAAGAGTGTGTTTTTATAAAAAATTGTTAAGGGTGTGTTTTTATAAAAAAAACACATTTTTAACAATTTTTATATGAAAAAACACACTATAACAACATACACATTATAACATACAAATATCAAATTCAAACATAAAACCATAAAACTATAACAATTTTTTTATAAAAACACACTCTTAATAATTTTTTATAAAAAAACACATTTTATAAAAAAATTGTTAAATATGTGTTTTTTATAAAAAAATGTTAAGAATGACAACTTAGGTCCCTACGGTTTTAAGAATGACAACTTAGGTCCCTAAACTTTTAAGAATGCCAATTAGGTCCTAAACTTTTAAGAATGACAACTAGGGTCCCTAAACCGCACTTTATCTATATATAACAATATGATACGTTGAAATAAAATAAACCGCACTTTATCTATATATAACACTATTATACGTTGAAATAAAATAAACCCCACTTTATCAATATATAACACTATTATACGTTGAAATAAAATAAACCGCACTTTATCTATGTATAACACTATTATACGTTGAAATAAAATACAACCGCACTTTATCTATATATAACAATATGATACGTTGAAATAAAATAAACCGCACTTTATCTATATATAACACTATTATACGTTGAAATAAAATAAACCGTACTTTATCTATATATAACACTATTATACGTTGAAATAAAATAAACCGCACTTTATCTATATATAACACTATTATACGTTGAAATAAAATAAACCGCACTTTATCTATGTATAACACTATTATACGTTGAAATAAAATACAACCGCACTTTATCTTTATATAACACTATTATACGTTGAAATAAAATACAACCGCACTTTATCTATATATAACAATATGATACGTTGAAATAAAATAAACCGCACTTTATCTATATATAACACTATTATACGTTGAAATAAAATAAACCGCACTTTATCTATATATAACACTATTATACGTTGAAATAAAATAAACCGCACTTTATCTATGTATAACACTATTATACGTTGAATTAAAATACAACCGCACTTTATCTTTATATAACACTATTATACGTTGAAATAAAATAAACCACACTTTATCTATATATAACACTATTATACGTTGAAATAAAATAAACCGCACTTTATCTATATATAACACTATTATACGTTGAAATAAAATACAACCGCACTTTATCTATGTATAACACTATTATACGTTGAAATAAAATACAACCGCACTTTATCTTTATATAACACTATTATACGTTGAAATAAAATACAACCGCACTTTATCTATATATAACACTATTATACGATGAAATAAAATACAACCGCACTTTATCTATATATAACACTATTATACGTTGAAATAAAATACAACCGCACTTTATCTATATATAACACTATTATACGTTGAAATAAAATACCACCACACTTTATCTATATATAACAATATGATACGTTGAAATAAAATAAACCGCAACATCTATATAAAATAAAATAAACTGCAGCATCTATATATAACACTAACTATAACATCTGTGAATGACTATGTAGAAGGATTTCTTTAACATCGACTTGACGGTAAGGTGCAAAGTTTCATACATCGAGGAATTAGGAGCGCTGTTTAGGGGATTAGGTGATCGCGCGGATACCCTTGAGACCATCTATAGAGGGACACCGTTCGGGCCATGGATGGATGTGTCTTACTCTGGTGGCGACCCTACGCTAGTACACATGTTTCTACAGTTGGAGGTCGAGGACGCCAACGCTGAGCCGGAGGAGATGCTGTTGGACAACCAAGGGGGGGTTAGGTTGTATTATAAAAAATCTTACTTTCAAAAAAATCTTTTGTAAATAAATACAGAGTAAATATAGTACAATACAGAAGAGTATAAATACAAACAGATACACAGAGATTGTATAAATAAATATAAATGTAAAGCAGTTTATATAAACAGATATAATAAAGCACAGCGGAAAAAATAAAGAGATAAAGGAAAGAGAATACTTGACACCGAAATTTTAAAGTGGTTCACCAATCACGCGGTTGGCTAGTCCACCTCGAGAAAACACTTCTCGGAGATCCAATAAGAAAACGTGTTCTTTACGGTAGAACACAAACCTTAGTACAACAAACGCGAATCACTCTTCTTTGAGAGAATTATGTGGATCACTCACTCTATTCAAACACTTACAAGAGGGTATAATTTTAATATGAATAATCACTCTTGTATAAGGTTTATCACTTGGATATTTTTAGAGAGTTTGATCACTTGAGTTGTGTTGCTGATTCAACTAATCGAGAGATTTTAATCTGCTATCAACTCAAGATTTCTTACTCAAAAACGTGTTTTATAATTTTAACAGTTTAATTATCAAGAGAAGAGGCTGCAGAGTCTTTATCAAATGCAGAGAGGAGTTATTGTAAATTGGTAGGTTGGAATGCTGGTAGGTTGCATGTATATATACTGGATGAGCAACAGTCCACGGGCTTTCGCGGTATACCGGCAATCCTTCGCGGTATACCGTGCAGAAAAAAAGTACTTTGCAGAAGAGAAGGTCAACCCTGCAAAACAAAACGTAAACTTGTATCAGCGGTATACCGGCTATTCTTCGCGGTATGCCGTGAACTTGTACCAGCGGTATACCGGCTATTCTTCGCGGTATGCCGTGCAGACAAAAGTTGCTTCCAACCAATCAGAGATAAACACCATGCCTGCCGCGGTATACCGCCTGTACCTTCGCGGTATGCCGCCCAGAAAATTGTTGCAGGAAGCAGTACGCAGGCGCAGATTCTTCTAGAAACAAAACTATCACATTAAATGATCCAGCAAGATGATAAGATGTTGAGGAGAGCTGACTTGGTTTATTTAAAAAGACAGTATTAGAAAAATCCAAGTGGTATATTATTTTAGGGTGATTTATCATTTTAAAATTAAAACGACGAAAATCTTCAGTCTTGGATTCTTCAGATAAAATTATCGAGATTATTTAAAAGCTGCACACTCAGATAAAAAATTAGATAACAAAGAATGCGGTGTGTTTTGTAATCATCAAAATAAATATGGAGATGTGATTTTATGTGTACCAAAAATATATCACAATATTAAAAGCTGGGTACACTTGCACCAACAATCTCCCCCTTTTTGATGATGACAAACACACGCTAAACAGGAGAGCATACTCGGTTTCTCTCCCCCTTTTGTCAAAGCAAAAAGGGTTAGGAAAGACGCTATGCTCCCCCTTGAAAGATGCTCCCCCTTTAAAATATGCAATATTTGAGAGTTAGCATTTTCTCAAGGGTTATACTCAAGCATGCCTAAACCAAGTCTTAGTTTAAAAAACGCAGTTTTGTTTAGGGCTTTAGTAAAAATATCGGCCAAATTATCTTCCGAATCAACCTTTTCAAGCACGATTTGGCCTTTTTGAACATTATCTCGTAAAAAGTGATGTCTCAATTCAATATGTTTTGTACGAGAATGTAAAACAGGATTTTTACTTAAGTTTATAGCACTTGAGTTATCACACATAATAGGAATTTTGGTTAGATGTACCTCAAAATCGGTAAGGGTGTGTTTCATCCAAAGGACTTGAGCACACGCTCTTGCGGCGGCTACATATTCCGCTTCGGTAGTAGACAACGCTACGGATTGTTGTTTCTTGGAGAACCAAGACACAAGTGAGAGACCTATAAAGGCACATACCCCACTAGTACTTTTTCGGTCAACAATAGATCCACCAAGATCGGAATCGGTGAAACACGTTACTTCTAACTCGGGTTTCTTTGCATACCATAAGCCAAGATTAGTAGTACCTCGTAAATATCGAAAAATACGCTTGACAGCTTCATAGTGAGTTTGTTTAGGTGAAGATTGAAAACGAGCACATAAACATACACTAAACATAATATCAGGTCTACTAGCAGTTAAATATAATAAACTACCAATCATACCACGATAAATCTTTTCATTAAAATCGTTTCCCTCCTCGTCACGAGATAATTGTAAGTTTGTGGTCATTGGAGTTTCAACGGGTTTGACATTTTCAAAGTTAAACTTTTTCAACATATCTTTACAATATTTAGATTGACTAATAAAAATACCAGTTTCACATTGTTTGATTTGTAATCCTAAGAAGTATCTTAACTCTCCCATCATGCTCATTTCAAACTCGCTTGTCATTTTCGCAGAAAATTCATTACACAGATTTTCATTAGTGGAACCAAAAATAATATCATCAACATATACTTGCACAACTACAATATCATTTTGATCATATTTCACAAATAAAGTATTATCTATTTTACCCATAATATAACCACTAACAATTAGAATGGTTTTTAATCTATCATACCACGCACGCGGAGCTTGCTTTAAACCATAAAGCGCCTTTTTCAATTTATAAACATGTGTCGGATTTTCAAAATTTTCAAAACCGAGAGGTTGAGAAACGTATACCTCCTCATTTATAATACCATTTAAGAAAGCACTTTTAACATCCATTTGAAATAATTTAAAATCTTTAGCATTTGCAAAAGCGAGAAGCATTCGAATAGACTCCAACCTTGCAACCGGTGCAAAGGTTTCATCGTAATCTATACCTTCTTGTTGATTGTACCCCTTGGCAACTAAACGTGCCTTGTTTCGTGTGACTCCACCGTTCTCGTCTATCTTGTTACGGAAGACCCATCTTGTGCCAATAATGGTTTGACTACTAGGGCAAGGAACTAAGTCCCACACATCATTCCTAGTAAATTGGTTTAACTCTTCTTGCATGGCCATTATCCAATCCTCATCACCTAAAGCTTCATCTATGGTTTTAGGTTCTATGGTTGAGATAAAGGCATGGAAAGCACAATGGGTATGGATTTGTGATCTAGTTGTCCTTTGGTTTAGGTCACCTATAATTTGATCTACGGGATGGCCTCGAGCGGTTCTAAGGTTAGGATCATCTATACCTTGTGGAATAAAGCAAGGAGGGGCATTACTAGATTCAATATTATTTGTGGAAGGTTGGGTACCTAAATCCAAGTTGCTAAGTTGTTGTGCTAAGACGTCTCCCTCACGGATATTGTCATTTGCTAAGGGTGCACTCGGTTTGGGAGGACTCTCGTCAAAGCTAACATTTAGGGATTCTTCTACAACCATGGTCTCCTTATTTAGAATTCTATAGGCTTTGCTATTCCAAGAGTAACCTAGGAACACTCCCTCATAGGCCTTGGCATCGAATTTGGTTAAGTAGGATTTGGTGTTTAAAATGAAGCATTTACAACCAAAAACTTTCAGGTGAGCTAAGGAGGGTTTTCTACCACGGTAAAGTTCATAGGGTGTCTTATTTAGGATATTTCTAACTAGGACACGGTTTAGCACATAGGTTGCGGTAGCAACGGCATCACACCAAAACTTTTGGGGAACTTGATGTTCGTTTAGCATGGTTCTACTCATTTCTTGCAACGTTCGATTTTTCCTTTCAACAACCCCATTTGACTGAGGAGTTCGAGGAGCCGAAAAGTTATGAGTTATACCATGTTTATCACAAAAGGCACCAAATTGGATATCATTATCGAATTCTCGTCCATGGTCCGTACGTATGGAAACAATCGTACAACCTTGTTGGTTTTGAATTCGTTTTCCCAAAATTTTAAACTTTTCAAAAGCCTCATTTTTATGTCTCAAAAATAAAGTCCAAGTATAACGGGAATAATCATCCACAATAACCAAAGTGTAAAAATTTCCTCCAAAACTTTGAATCGCCATAGGGCCAAAAAGATCCATATGAAGAAGTTCTAAAACTCTTTGAGTAGAAATAACATTTTTAGATTTATGAGAAACGTGATGTTGTTTGCCGACACGACAAGCATCACAAAAATGATTATCAAACTTTAATTTTGGAAGATCACTCACAAGCTCCTTATTTTTTAAGTTTTGCATTAATCTTAGATTAGCGTGACCTAAACGTCTATGCCATAAAGTAGAAACATCATAAATAGAAGATAAGCATACATTTTCAGATACAACAGTTTTGCAAATATATAAATTTCCTTTCACAGAACCAGTTAAAAGAACTTTGCCATTTTCAAGATTTTGCACGAGTCTTCTTCGAAGACGACAGTTATACCATTTTTACACAATTGGCGAACACTTAACAGATTAAAATGCAAATTATCAACATGATTCACATCAAGAAATTTAACATTATTGCAAGAAACTGTACCTCTCCCAATTATATTTCCTTTGGAGTTTCCTCCAAAAATTACCTGTCCACCATCACATGACTTATATGATGAAAAAAGATTGCTGTTTCCGGTCATGTGACGTGTGCAACCACTATCGAGTATCCAGTCCATATCAAGGTTTATCTACAATAATAAAGATGTTACTTTTATGGTCCCCATTTCTCGTGGGTCCTTGTAAATTAGTTTCAAGATAACAACCAACATATATATAAAGTTAAGCAAAATATATATATATAATAGATCAAAAAGAATATATATATATGTAGTACGTATGTATATATATATATATATAAACAAAAGTACATATAACAATATATTACTTATATATACAAGAAAATATATCATATTTAAACTATATATATATATATATATATAATATGTAACACATTTAAAACCATAAACGCATACCACCGGGATTATCATTACTAAACATTCCTTTTGGAATCCATTTATTTATCATTTTAATTTTGCGATTGTATTTATCATACACATAAAAACAAGCATTTATATTCGTATTATTTTTAGGTTTAGAATACTTATCGTTATACATGCGAGCATACGGTTTTCTCGTATTATAATTTACATTATGCATTTTAGGTACATACGGAGGTTTTTGCATATACGGCTTTCGTGTATTTAACTTAGGTGGTTCATAACATCTTTTAATAGGCATGCAATTACATTTTTCAACACATGTATTTGAACCTATACCTTTTCTACAATTTATACGGTTCGACATATTAAGCATGTTAAGAACTTTTTCATTACTACTTTCAAAAGCTTTAGCTAACATGTTATCTTTTTCATATGAAACACATTTAGCCTTTAAACATGCAATTTCATTTTCAAGAATATCACATTTTGTACAAATAATATTTTCATGTGACTTTTTATTTAAGCATGCAATTTCTTTCTTTAGAGCATCACAAGATTTACAAAAATCCTTTTCTCCTAATTTAGTTTCTAATTTAGCAATTATATTCATATCATTTGCAGATTTTTGATTAACATTATTTATTTCCTTTTTACATGCATTTACAGTTTCTTTTAACATAGCAATTTCGTCTTTATAATTATTTGCAAGATTAGCCATTTTATGAAACGATTCATGCAATAATTCAAGATTGTTTTCGCTATCGCTATCATAATCACTATCGTAATTTGAATAAGAAGTGTTTACCTCGTTGTCGCTTTCAGCCATAAGACAAATGGCTTGATAGTCATCTTCTTCTTCACTCGCGCTCCACGCGCCTCCAATGAAGGCTTTATCCTTCTTGTTTTGGTACTTGTTCTTTTTCGGACATTCATTGGCGTAATGATCTTTGTCGCCACACGAGTAGCAAAATCCTCTCTTTGGCTTAGCTTTATCGTCACCACTTGAGTCGTCATTTTTCTTTACTTTTTCGTCTCGTTTATGGAACTTACGACTTCGGTTTTCACCACCACGACGGTAGTTGCCGTTTCTTTGAAATCTGCCATTGTTAGAAAATTTATTATTATTAAAAAACTTGGAAAAGTTTCTTACCAACATGGCGACTTCATCGAGAGTTTCGGAAGGATCTTTTGAGGAGCTAGCTTTCTCCTTTTTCTTCTCGACTTTTGGTGTTGAGACATTGAGAGCGATTGACTTCTTTTTAACTTGCTCCCTTTCTTTATTTCTTTTAAGTGCAATTTCGTGCACCTTGAGATTTCCGATTAAGTCATCTATCTTCATTAGGGAAAGGTCACAGGAGTCTTCCAAAGATGTTATCTTTTGCATCCACTCCGAAGGAAGGGCTCGTAGGATTTTCCTTATATAGTCCTCGTTAGGATAAGTGCGATCCAAACCTTTCAAAGTAGTCATAATAAGGTTAAATCTTTTAAACATTGAGTCAATTGACTCATCTTGTTTCATTTCGAATAGTTCATAATCGTGAACTAGAATATTTACTTTACTTGATTTAACTTCCGTGTTTCCACGATGAGTATTATTTAAACTTTCCCATATTTGATTAGCGGTTTTATATGTATATACTCTTTCAATTTCATCAGTTGTTAAAGCAGCATATAATATATTTTTAGCTTCAAAGTTTAAACAAAAATGAGATTCATCAGCAGTAGTCCATTCATCTAAAGGTTTATCAATAAAAACATCATCTTTAACAATTTTGGGTTTAAAGTTCCCATTTTCAATTATGTTCCAAATCTTTTGATTTTTGCCACGCACGTGACATTCAAATAGCTCGGCCCAAATGCCAAACTTTTCAGTATCTATCAAAGGAGGTTTTGAAAACACAATATTAGTTTGTTGAGTCATTTTAGAAAAAAAATTTAAGCAGAAAAATTTTGAAAGCCCTGCTCTGATACCAATTGTTGGACAACCAAGGGGGGGGGGGGTTAGGTTGTATTATAAAAAATCTTACTTTCAAAAAAATCTTTTGTAAATAAATACAGAGTAAATATAGTACAATACAGAAGAGTATAAATACAAACAGATACACAGAGATTGTATAAATAAATATAAATGCAAAGCAGTTTATATAAACAGATATAATAAAGCACAGCGGAAAAAATAAAGAGATAAAGGAAAGAGAATACTTGACACCGAAATTTTAAAGTGGTTCACCAATCACGCGGTTGGCTAGTCCACCTCGAGAAAACACTTCTCGGAGATCCAATAAGAAAACGTGTTCTTTACGGTAGAACACAAACCTTAGTACAACAAACGCGAATCACTCTTCTTTGAGAGAATTATGTGGATCACTCACTCTATTCAAACACTTACAAGAGGGTATAATTTTAATATGAATAATCACTCTTGTATAAGGTTTATCACTTGGATATTTTTAGAGAGTTTGATCACTTGAGTTGTGTTGCTGATTCAACTAATCGAGAGATTTTAATCTGCTATCAACTCAAGATTTCTTACTCAAAAACGTGTTTTATAATTTTAACAGTTTAATTATCAAGAGAAGAGGCTGCAGAGTCTTTATCAAATGCAGAGAGGAGTTATTGTAAATTGGTAGGTTGGAATGCTGGTAGGTTGCATGTATATATACTGGATGAGCAACAGTCCACGGGCTTTCGCGGTATACCGGCAATCCTTCGCGGTATACCGTGCAGAAAAAAAGTACTTTGCAGAAGAGAAGGTCAACCCTGCAAAACAAAACGTAAACTTGTACCAGCGGTATACCGGCTATTCTTCGCGGTATGCCGTGAACTTGTACCAGCGGTATACCGGCTATTCTTCGCGGTATGCCGTGCAGACAAAAGTTGCTTCCAACCAATCAGAGATAAACACCATGCCTGCCGCGGTATACCGCCTGTACCTTCGCGGTATGCCGCCCAGAAAATTGTTGCAGGAAGCAGTACGCAGGCGCAGATTCTTCTAGAAACAAAACTATCACATTAAATGATCCAGCAAGATGATAAGATGTTGAGGAGAGCTGACTTGGTTTATTTAAAAAGACAGTATTAGAAAAATCCAAGTGGTATATTATTTTAGGGTGATTTATCATTTTAAAATTAAAACGACGAAAATCTTCAGTCTTGGATTCTTCAGATAAAATTATCGAGATTATTTAAAAGCTGCACACTCAGATAAAAAATTAGATAACAAAGAATGCGGTGTGTTTTGTAATCATCAAAATAAATATGGAGATGTGATTTTATGTGTACCAAAAATATATCACAATATTAAAAGCTGGGTACACTTGCACCAACAGATGCTGTCCGTGTATGCTTGGTGGTGATCGTGGATATGGGCTTCCTGGGCCGTGAGTATAGCCAGCATGCTTCATCGACGGTCCTTAGGGCCGTCGAGGACCTTGAGCTGTTTAACAGCTACCCGTGGGGTAGCTATATCTGGACACATTGCTACTCTAATCTGCACCGAGCCATAGGCAGACGCGCCGATCGACATGCAAAGATGAATCTTTGTGGTTTTACATACGCCTTCAAGGTTAGATACGTAGTATAACAATTGTTAATAATACATACAAACTGTTTGGCTTTTCTTTTTACGTACTTGCTCTTCTTGTCTAATTCCAGATATGGATCTTGGAGGTGTTTCCCGCATCAATCCGATATTTCGTCAAGCGCGACGATCGAGTACTTAGGGGAACCCGTTGGGACAAGCGTGTTACCCTAAGTAGGTCGCTTTGGATTGAGTTCTTCAAAGCGTCTAGAAATGTAAGTTCTTTTACTATGTTTACAATTTGCATACGTTAGTCCCGCTTATTAATTTCTTTTATGTTTTATCATATATTTAGCAGCCACTCTTGCTTTTCGATCGCCTTGTGCCTACTGTCGACGAGATGGGCACAGATTGGTACAGAGACATCGTGGCCTTTATTGACGCAGAGGCGGAAAGGGCTCGACGTCCCCCTACTTCCGAAGATGAGGAAGACGACGTCAGGCCCCCTTCCGGTGGATACCAGACGCCCCCTTCCTCCTCCTACCAGCCGGCCCGTTCCTCCTCCTACCAGCCGACCCGTTCCTCCTCCTACCAGGCGCCCCCTTCCTCCTCCTACCAGGCGCCCCCTTCCTCCTCCTACAATCCATATCAGGCGGCCCCTTCCTACGAGCCACAACGTGGCTCACATGAAGTCCTGTGGGACTACGTCCACGGGCCGCTAGAGACACGTGTACACTATCTGGAGGAAGTCTACAGGCAGTTTAGCGCTGTCAATGTTAGTGTTTAACTTAATTTGTTGGCCACGTTTATTTAGTTTGTATATTAATATTATGTTCTAAATTTGTTTTAGCTGTCGAGTACGACACCGATCCCCGCTCCGTTCGGACAGGGGGCACATGCGACGTTTGCCACCACATCCCATCCGTCATTCCCTGAAAATGTAAGTGACATTGAGTAACCATTATAGTTATATGTTTGTTCCTAAGTTTGTAACTCTTATAATGATCAATGTCACGCAGGCCGGGATGTCGGGGGCCGGGATGTCCCAAACGCCGTTCGCCACCACATCCTATTCTACTATCCCGGAGAGTGTAAGTGACACTGAGTAACCATTATAGTTATATGTTTGTTCCTAATTTTGTAACTATTTTAATGATCAATGTCACGCAGGCCGGGATGTCGGGGGCATACACCTCGCAGATGCCGCCGCCGTTCGCCACCACATCATATTCGACTATCCCGGAGAGTGTTAGTGACACTGAGTAACCATTATAGTTATATATCGATAATCCTAATTTTGTAACTATTTTAATGATCAATGTCACGCAGGCCGGGATGTCGGGGGCACAGCACATGCCGTCGTTCGCCACCACAGCAATCACAAACATCTTTGGCGGTTCGGCCGATGACTATTACAGGCCGGAAATGCATACTGTAAGTTATTTTGGTAGTTTTGGTTTAATTGTGAACATTTCCTAAATTGTACTTAAAACATTGAGTAACGTAATTTTCAGACGGGGTCTCCTATTATCCAGGATCACTTCTCGGAGCCTGACGATGACTCGATGGATGTTGTAGATCCACCACCACAGGTGACCCCGCTCCCTCAAAAGCGGTCGCGATCAATTTCACAATGGTTTCGTCACCCGTTTGGCCAACAAGGATCTACGACACCACCGCCCGCTAAAAAACAAGCAAAGAAAGCGGGGGGAAAGAAGGGAGGAAAGAAAAAGGGAAAGGTGCCTTCACCGGAGCCTCAACCGGCATCGGAAATATTGAGGATGTGTCGGACTGGTCACCTCTCCCCCATGATATTCGTCCCTTACTTGAGCCTGGAAATCACCCCCCGCTTTTTCCAAGTATTGTTGGCGGATGACCCTTTGGAGTCTGAGTTACAGGATGTGGTTAGTATGAAGTTTAACTATAGTCATATAATCAAATATGTTTATATTACATGTCTAACCATCTATTTTTTATGTATAGCACATCGATTGTTGGGTCTCGCTGTTGCAAAGACATCGTGGAACAGACACCAGGTGGACCATAATGTATAGTATTTTCTTTGCCTACCTGGTGCTCCCCCATCAAGGTCCCGCCTCCGTGGCCAACTCATGCAACGGCGTGGAAGGGGTTTCTTGGGCTCTCCTCGATGTGGTATGTAAATCGTTTTACTCTTATTTTATTTAAGTTGTTTTGTTGCTAACTAAGTTGTCTAATATTGTAATATTTCAGGTGTACATCCCAATATGCACTCATCCCAAACATTGGCTGCTTGGAGTGTTTGAGCTTGACGCTATGACCATGACCATATATGACAGCGATAGTGCCAATCTCTTCAGAGACCAATTGGAAGACCAGATGAGAAGGTTTAAAGATGTGCTATTTGACTTCTTTTGTCGGGTCAAGGACACGAGGCGTCGCGATAGGTCAGAGCTCTTTCGCTATAAGTTCGCCAAGAATACACCCCAGCAGGCCGGGATGAATGCGCATTGCGGTGTCTGGGTATGTCGTAATGCCATCATCTTGATAAATAACGATGTGGTATTTGTACACCCTGACCAGACCGAGACCGAGGCCAAGGCATTTCGCATACATATGGCGGAGTCCATTTATGCCCATTGTCAAATAAATCAAAGTTAGGTTGTTTATGTAACATTAAATAATTGTTATTTTTAGTATTAACTTATTTTGTTAAAGTATTGTGATTGACTTACTGTTTACTTCATTTGGTTTTTGCTAATTTCATCCATTTACTCAACTTTGAGTATCGATATCTCTTTCACACATACTCTATTTTGGACGCATTATATATCATTTCGAAGATCTCATATAGAAGAACATAAACCTACTAAAAGTTAGTTATATATAACACATATATATATAAATTTAAATACGTCCAAAGTTTAGTAAAACCCATATTTCCAACACCTAGTAAGTAGGTTTATGAAACTTGCGATAATCCTAATACAGAGATTATTGGATGAACAAGCATTTATTTCTTGATTATTGGGGTATTGGTTCTTGTTGTCTGGAAGTGATTCATATGATGCAAAAATTGGTATCATGTAATGTAGAACAATATCTATATTATAGAAACTTGCATTTGATAGTACCATATAAATCTGATCTAAATTCTCATTAATTAGCTATGTTTGACTACTTAAAGACTAATTTTCTGCCTAATGAAAGACCTTTATTCAAGAGCAGACGAATATTGCAGTTACTTTTTCAGTGGAATCATGCAGACAACTTTTTCAGACGAAATCTATAAACACATTCAAATAATAATAATTTAAAACGATTTAATGAATTAGTTAATATATGATTATTATGTTAATGCGATAGGAGTGTAAAACAAAATTGAAAAAAAAAGATGTACCATAAATTAAATAATTAACTATAAGAGTATGAATTTTAAATATAAAAAATATTTTTTTTATGTAGTGTATAACTGTATATGATATATATTAAAATATATAAATCCAAAAAAATTCAAGATTGGGCTCATTTCGAACATATCGAAGAGACGATTATAATGGTGTAATTTGTTAAAATTAAAACGTATTTTTTAACGTATTTTAGTTAATAAACGATTATATGTGTTAAATGTAAAATTAAAATAATGAAAGTAAAAGGTATAAAGTAAATTTAGTAAATAAGTATAGGGGTTGAAAGTGTAACATTTCATTTTAAATTCGTAAAAATGGACGAAATGGGGTGAACAGTGCCAAAATATCAAAATTTTCATAAATGGTCCCTGTAATTTTTCAAAAATGGTCCCTTGCAATTGAAAAGTCACAAAAATAACCCCATCACGGGATGAGCCCGCGATCGCGGGATTCCATTTTTCAAAAATGGTCCCTGCAAGTTTAAAAAGGTGTCAGAAAAGGTCCCTGGCCCGCGATCGCGGGCTCCCATCGCGGATTTTTGGGGTATTTTTGCAAAGTGGGAGAGATTTTGGGTATTTCAGTAAAAGATGGTTTGACTTAGGTTATTTTAATTAATTTCCCTAAAAATAATTATATGATATGTTTTTATAAATTATCATTTATTTTTATTCGTTCTAGTTCTATAGGTTTCTTTTATTTATTCTTATTAAAATAACTACAACACGCCTCATTACTCGATCTGATGATAAAATAATTTTATTTTTATGGTGTGATGGGTGATTTTATTTAAGAGGTGTATAGATCGGTCCTAACATATTTGATTTGCTTGTAAGGTGGATGACGGTAGTGCCCAATAACCGCATCTCACACTATTTACTACAGTTGGATATGCATGTTCTTATGTCTGACACTTGATGGATGTATCTATGTGTGACATAAAATGCAAAGCATATGCGATTATTTGGTTTGTAGGGTTGGATTGAATTTGGAGGGATTCTAAAGTCAATTTTATCAAAATCTCATGTTTGTTTTGAAGGATTGATTGGATATGAAATCCCACAAACATAAGATATAGTAATTCCATGTGGGTTATTGGTATGTTACATAATTTCGTAGGATTTGTATGTGATAATGTTTTAAAATATGTAGTAAACATTTGTTTTATAATGTTCATTAATTTAATTATTTTTTAAATTATTTATAACTTGTTTTTATAAATTATTAATTCAATTTTATTTCAAATCCTACAAACCGAACACAAAATATTTTAAACCTCTCCAAATTCAAATCCTTTATATTCCAAATCCTTCTATGGAAACAAAATTTCTCAAAACCATTCCACCAAATCAAATGTCTCCTAACTCTTTACTTAGAGAGATATAGCCCAAACATAACACAATTAACAAGAAATTCAACTACTTAAATAAATTCAATACATTGTTGATGACTTTATGTTCTTATTTATGATATTTGAAACAACATTCAACAAGGTATTGTACCTCATTTGGAACAATCGGAACAAGGTAATTTTCGATAAGATCAGCGGCACTTTGGAAGACATGTTGTTCGATTTCCAACTAAAAGTGTTTGATTGGGTGACTAAACGAGACAAGCCGGGCCCAAACGGTGTGTGATTTTCGCTTTGAGAGCATGGGACGGACCCCAAAATCAGTTCTGCAGTAGCTTAAAGGGGCTGCTTCGAGGTCGGGACTCAGATTCGCTACTGTGTCCAGACGGCTGTCTGGAATAAGCCGGGCTGTATGGGCTGCAGTGCAGCAGCTACTGGTGTGCTTCGGACTAGATGAGGTGAATTGTAGCAGATTGGTTAGAAGTGCTTGGATGTGAGGCTGGCCGAATTCAGACATGGGGGCGGCGGCTGTTTCCATTAAGCCGGGCTGGTTAAGTTTGCCTCTCGTAAACAGGTTCGGGGTGGATACTGTTGCTGTACCTTAATGGGCCTGTCTTTAATTTCTTTCTTCTGGTTTTCTGTTCGTTTTGGTTACATGCTGTTCGTGTTGGATGCCTCTATTAAGGTGGCTATCTTGTAATGGTAATTGGTATGTACTTGGTGTTTTGGTAACAAAAGCTTAATGCCGTTCAAAAAAACATTCAATGAGAGAACTTGTGGATTTATGTTGCAAAATATTGTGTTTTCATAAGATTACTCTTTATCATCCAAAGTAGCGCACACACACACACACACACACACACACACACACACACACACACACACACACACACACACACATATATATATATATATATATATATATATATATATATATATATATATATATAGAGGGTCCCCTACTTTTGCTAACCAACCCATTGGTACTAACCGTGCTAACTTTTTTTGACCAATGAGATTGCACCAATTTGTTTGGTTTAAGGTTCATTTCCACGTTTTAAGCAAGGGTATAAATGGTATTTTCAATTAAAAAGTGGATTAGAATGATTCCTTTTTTAGCATTATCTTGTTTCCTTATTTAATTTAATGATAATTATGGTATTAAAAAATAAATTCAGTTATATTTTTAAGTAATTTGTATTTCATTTTTTGGAAACCATATTTCATTAAAAATCGTGCAGTTGTGAATATGTGCATATATGCAGATGTGAATATGTGCATATATGCACATCTGCATATGTGCAAAGCCATCTCAACAGGCCAGAATGCACAGTTTATGTGCACATATGCACATAATCAGATTGTTGAATAAATAAGTACGACAGTTTATGTGCACATATGCACATAATCAGATTGTTGAATAAATAAGTACGACGGAGGTGGGAGGAGGAAGGCAGAAGCGGCGGAGGTGGGAGGAGGAAGGCAGAAGCGGCGGAGGTGGTGGGAGGAAGGCGGAGGCGGCGGAGGTGGGAGGAGGAAGGCAGAAGCGGCGGAGGTGGGAGGAGGAAGGCAGAAGCGGCGAAGGTGGTAGGAGGAAGGTGGATGCGCTTGAGATGCTTGTAAACGATGGCGGAGGCGGCGAAGGCGACGGGAGGAAGGCGGAGGCGGCGGAGGTGGTGGGAGGAATGGTGGTCGGTGGAAGATACCCACGATTTTTTTAAGAGATGTGATAACCATCCCTTAAAATTAGGTGATTCCATTTGTGATAACCATCCCTTAAAATTAGATGATTCCATTTTTAATCTTTGTTGGTTTGGACAAAAATGCCCCTCTGCACTTATGCACAAATGTCAACCTTTTCTTTTTTAATTTTAAATAATATTACAATCCTTGATTTAATTATAACCGTTGATCATAATAATCTATGATTGTGATCGGTTAGCACGGTTAGTACCAATAGGTTGGTTAGCAAAAGAAGGCCCCCCCTCTCTCTCTCTCTCTATATATATATATATATATATATATATATTGAGGCCCACTATTTTGTAATTTTTTTTTTTCGTGTAAAGTTTGGATTTCATAGGTTTTTTGATAAAATTGTTTCGTGAAATTTTTTATTTTGATGAAATTGTTTCATATAATTCATTTATTGATGAAATTGTTTCATATATTTGTATTTTTTATGTAGTTTCATATATTTTTTTTATTCTTATGAAACTGTTTCATATATTTTCTCAGTTTGATGAAACTTTGTCGCTTTTACATAAATAACACAAATATATGAAACAATTTCATCATGAAACGAATGATGTGAAACACTTTCATCAAAATAAACAATTTCATGAAACAATTTTCATCAAGAAAAACTATGAAATTCAAAGTTTACACACATTTAGAGGTTTACAATTTATTATTCCTCTATATATATTTAACCCGATTGAATTTATAATCAAAATTATCAAAATAGCTAACATAACAGTTGATAATGATTAATCAACTTAATCGATTTGTTATATTGTTTTAGTTTCCTACTTTCTTTCCTATCAAAATTACGAAAAAAATCACCAAATGGTTGTTTACCAAACACTTATCTAGTAAACGTTTATTGGTAAGGGTCACTACTTTCACTTCCCTTATCTAGGAATATTCTCGGCAGTCAACATAGCATTGCAGGCACAAAACAAGACTCGAACCCGAGTCTACAGTGAAATAAAAGTTTTCCAAACCAACTCTATTAAGAAAAACTTGTAATTAAAAACTTTTACCCCCTTCACCAAGTCTTTTCGCTTTGTTTGTTTGGTTGTGGCCGTGACTTGTACTTAACATTTCTTTTTCCTGTTTTTTAATATTATTGCCTGGAGTTTTCCTCTTAAAAAAGGGTCATTCGTTTAACACATACACTTCTAGCAACACAAACAAAAGGATGTCACAAAACATGATATTATTTCTCTCTGAAAAAAGAAACTATATATAATACAAAATTGAAAAATATAAAATCACATTCATGAAGTCTGAATGTAGGAATATGATGCTCTAATCCTTCTTCCTACATATATATAGCGATATAAATATATAGTTGTATATGTACATACACTAACCACCAATGTCTATCTTAATTTGTACAACACAAACACTTAATTATAAGTATACCCATCAACTCAAAGTCTGGACTTCTCTAATCTGCAGATCTCTTCATGATCTCAACATGGAGAACCTACCAAATTATATATCTCAAGTTGTATATATACATATCTACTTTTAATTTCAATCCATAGAGAAAATAATTAATTAAGGTCTTTAATAATTTCTAGGAAATTAATTAACTTGGGACGACGGTGCCAACGTAACCAAATCCCACGATCAAGAATGTTATCGTTTGGAGAAATATGTATACGAAATACTGGTGATTTCCATACATATAATCGTAGCATCCGATGATGAACAAGAACGCCGCGAACCCCAATTCCGCTACATGAATCCTGAATCATATCAAACACCCGAATTATATAAATATATATATACATATATATACACGCGTACATGTTGAACATCGTTAATTCTATTCGTTTAATTCGATTTTTAGCTTAATTTACCTGTCCTGATAGTTAGATTTGGCTTTTCGGGGTGTTGTGGCTTTGGGGGTTGATTTTTTGTTCTTGAGAGTATCACCGAGTTTCTCGGTCACAACCCATTCGTTAGATCTCTTGGCGTCAAGTAGGCCGATGAATGTTGCCTTGGTCCGGTGCAATGACATCACGTTCTCAAAAAGAATCCAGTAGAACAATAAATGGACCGATCTACATACAATTTACAAAGATGTTTATCAAAGGCCCTTTTTTTTCCTTTTCCAGAGTGATTTAATCAGGTTCCACATATTATCCAAAGAAACATAAAGAAACCAAACCATATTATATAATATAGTGGGAGGTTCCGATAGGAACCAAAATTTGATCATGAATCTCGGAACCGCCTCAGCATGCCACATGTCCATCTTCATGATGAATATTCACACATTCATGATGAATATGTTACAACATTCATTATGGATATTCACACATTAAGTATGAATATGTTACAACATTTCACACATTCATGATGAATATATACCATGTGGTTCTCATGTTCGTAATCAATTTTAGGTTCAATACGTATATAGATATACCTTGGTGTCCCGACTGCATTCAGCATGGTAATGATGCAAGGAATGTAGATGGCTCCCCAGGTCGGGACATGGACTTCCGGAACCAAGATGCTGGCCGGGAGAACCACACAAAAGAAGAAAAATGTCACCATGTGAGCGATGATTTTTCGCACGAAGAAAAAGCTGTAGATCACGTACACCTTCTTCCACAATGTCACTTTCTGCACCCACACCAAACTCGCATTTATATATATACATACGATACACAAAATAAATACGAAATAATTAACGACATAGCTAACCTTAGTTTTGATGATCTCGGGCACCATTTTCCGGAACAAATTGGCTGGACCACAAGACCACCTATGTTGTTGGAAACGGAACGCTTTGAATGTGCTAGGAAGTTCACTTTTAACCTGTTGATTAATCAAACTTTGATTCAATTAAGGAAACATACTATATGTTCGATGTAATTAAAAGAATACATATACGCTAAGAAAAATGAAGTTTTTTAAATTAATTTTTCACAATAAAAATCGAAACAAACGAAGGACCTGTAGGTCACCGAGATATAGGAATTTCCATCCCTTGAGACTGGCTCGGACCGCCAGATCCATGTCCTCAACGGTTGTCCGATCCTTCCATCCGCCAGCCTCATTGATGGCAGCGATCCTCCACACTCCGCCCGTTCCTGTGGTAAATTACGATATTGCCCCTAGGTTATTTTGGGAAATGTTTTGTTAGTTAGGTAATAATAACGGTCCTCTTGAAATGAATTAGTCACCGTTGAAGCCAAAAAATGCATGAGTGGCTGATCCCACTTCTTGCTCCACTGTGAAATGGTAATCCAATGACATTTCTTGCATTCTTGTCAATAAACATTCATCGGCATTCACTGCAAAAATAGATCCAATAATTAAAAAAAAGTTTCATAATTCTTAGAGGTCTTCTGTTATTCATAATGAATATTAACCAACAGAAAATAGCTTTTCAACCCAACTTTCCTTTATTCATCTATACTACTACTACTAGCATGGATGATAACTGAAGAGGTCCGTAGATAGTAAATGACAAACCTACCCCGGTAAGCCAAGCATGAAACAACAATTATGCCGGGTAACGTGGGTGGTCCGTTACTTGCTTCCGGTAACATGTGCTGGGCATTTACGTCATTACTCCCCATGGCATATTTTACTTTCACCAAGTACAAATCCTTCTTTTTCCACGTTTTGGGGATTTTATTGATGGAAAATTCAAATCAATTACAGATTACCCCTCTGGCTTTTATAGATGATCCACTGAGCCGTGGATGATCACCGGATGGTATTTTGTGGGTGGTCCGTTGGTGCTTACGGACATAAATTTATACGGATGTTTTTTTGTGGGTAAAAGTCATTTATTTTGTAGTGAAAAAAAGAGAAACAAAAATAGGGGGTTGAGCCACCACTTACCGAACCGCCATCGGCCTTGAACCAGGGCGAGTTGCGGGTTGAACTCAAGGAAAGGAATGGCTCGTTGGAGGAAATCGGGTTCGGGCCTAAAATCCGCATCAAAGATGGTGACATATTTGCAGTCTTTAACATAACCATGAGTCAATCCTTCTTTAAGTGCACCAGCTTTGTAACCTCCTCGGTTTCCCCTAATTTGGTACCAGATATTAACTCCTTTGCTAGCCCAACGTTTGCATTCTTTCTCAATCATATCCTACAAAATCATATCATCCCACACAATTAATTACCAAAATATGTTGAAATTTTAAAAAAAGATTCAAACCCAGATGGTAGATTTAATTGATAATGCTACTGTGTGTGTACATATATGTATACATATATACGTAGAGTCGGGTTCAAACAAGAACATTACCTATTTAAAAGAACACGAGAACGAACAAAATCAATAGTGATTTTACATTTAACGAACGAAAAAAGGACTTTGGCCACGGCTTCATGTCCGCGTGGCTTTTTGCTCGTTAATGTAAAATCCCTGATGATTTTGTTCGTTCTTGTGCTCTTTTAAATAGTTACTGTTTTTGTTTGATCCTCGTAGCTGTACCTTGATGGTGCGGTCAGTGGAATCATCGAGAACTTGAATCACGAGGCGATCAGCCGGCCATGAAAGAGTAGACGCTGCACCAATTGAGATCTTGTATACCTCCCTTTCATTGAACATTGGGATTTGAATGAGAACCATGGGATAAGCTTGACTCCCATTTTCCACATCTTCACGAATTGGTTCCCATTTGTATCGTTGTTCAGGCTTCTTCCAGAAGAGCTTTATAAGGATAATAACAACACCCATATAAAGTCTTTCAACGAAAAGCATAACAGTCATTGCTAAGCAGATATAGACTGCTAATTGCAGCAATGGCACTATAAATGGCGCCTTTATTAGCTCCCAAATCATCCCCAATTCCGTCCCCAAGTCCACGGACATCCCCGGAAAGTTCCCCGGCATCAGAGTCTCCCCAGGCACAACGTCCGCCATTTTTATCTTCCTCTCGAAAACTTGAACTGAAACGGTGGAAATGAAATCAAATGTATGAAGATTGATGAAATGTGAGTGAGATTTGAATGGAATTTAAGCCGAAAAGTTGGGATTTTTCTAGCAGTTAAGACACTCGGTCATACACCACTATGTTATTGGGGAATTTCTGAAAAGAGGATAGAAATGGCGACAATGGGGGCAGAGAGAAAGTCGTAGAGCAAGTGAAACAGAGAGATCAAGGCACTTCATAGTCTATTTTTACTTTATTATTTAAGTAGACTTTCTTTCATCTTTTTTATTTTCTTTTACATGTATTTTAAACTTTGTTAAGAATAACACTTTTAAATCTAAATTTTTAAAATTTACAAAATAGCCATCTAGTTTGTAAAAACATAGTAATATAATTTATAATAAAAAAGTAAGGGGGTGTTTGGCAGTTGTTGACTGGTTTGATGCAATGTGATTAAGTGGTCAAAATGATTAAGAGATTCTTATGATATATTTCAAAATAAAATATTGTTGTTTGATAATCTTTAAGAATGAAATTAGAGCTCTGAATGGTTAAAGGAGACCAAGATACAAAATCATTAAGAGAGTTTAAAATCATTAAGAGGCTAGACTTTTTTTTTTGCCAAACAAGATTAAAAAAGGTAAACAAACAACCCTTAACATCAAAATATTTATACAATAACCTGCCACTTTATAATAAGTATGTTATTATAAACTCTTTCATGTAGCGGTGGACTTCATATAATTTACACTTTGTTTTATTTTTCTTTTGAAAATTTTATTGGAACAAAAACTAACCAAGATCCTCAAAATCTCAATTGTTTCCATTTTAAGCAATATATGTGGGATATGCTCTCAAAGGGTAAAAGTAAAAATAATGAAAATGAAGGGGGCCTAATGTAAGTTAGCTAAAACCATATGCACATTGATACAGGAACCAATGGCAAGCCGCCAGCATTACAATACCGGCAGCGTCATCATTTGATCATTTCCGAGGATTATTCGCTCACAACCCCTGTTTCATGTTTACAGAAATAGTCCCTAGACTATATGCTCATGAACAAATTTAGCCATTGACGTTCACTTTTGTATTTTATGTTTTAAAAACTAAAAGTATTAACATATTTGGTGTAGTCTAACGGATTCGTTAAATCATACCTATCAAAGTTGGTAACCTTTGTATGTACATCAAAATAAGAAATCATTATTATTAAGAATAATTATCGGTGATAATATAAAATCATGTAACGGTTAAGATTTGTTTAATCAAATAAAAAGGAAAATGGAAATATCATATTATAGATGAAACAATCTTGTGAAAATATAATATGACAGGAATGTTTCGAAAGAACAATCAAGTCATGTTGTAATGGATGAAATCATTCATGAAGGTAAGACATAATAATTACAAAGTTAAAAGTAATTGTTGTACATAATATGATCATTGTCTTTCTTATATATTCTAATGCTTTCGTCGTACACTTGTCCACAAAAGACAATTTTCATCATCCATCGAGACATAAATGGTTCAATTTCTTGAACAACAAAATGTTAAATTCAAAAAGAAAATCCAGATACCTGTTTGAGAATGCACCAAGCTGCGTGGAACCCTCTGACTTGGAAAGAAGTCTGGTCCAAGAATAATATTAATTATCTTGGGCCTGACGACGTTTCAAGTCAAGAGGTCTTAAATTTTATTCTTTTAACAAACTTGACCCTTCAGTTCCAATACATATTTCTTAAAATCGGAGCCAAAGAATTGGAATGAAGGGAAGAAGGTGTAAGATAGGCCCTTGAAAGACCTCACGTATATTTATACCGTATTTCAACTTGAGATCAACCATCAAATTCTAATGACATGTTTGTGGAGGGGGTTAAATTCGATGAAATCAGAAATATTTACACTTTCTATTTATGGAGAAGACTTCTTCAAATACCCTAAATTTTTGCTTCAATACGTTATGATCTAATGTGATTTACTCTTACATTCCGAACGATTATATGATTTTAATATATATATATATATATATATATGTAGTTATAGCTTGTGACAATATCTCGTTGTACCTTTATATATATATATATATATATATATATATATATAGTTATAGCTTGTGACAATATATATATATATATATATATATATATATGTAGTTATATATGTGATTTTTTTGCCACCCCTACCAAAAACCCTTTAGATTAATATTATAATTCTTCTTGCGTCCATCTTTGTGACTTCCAACCATCTTCCATGGTTCGGCCAACGGTTGCACTCACTGCTCAAAAAGACTCGTCACAAAGCCATTATGACGCACCATAACTTACGTATATTTGAAAATACACAAAGATGTAGCTAAAATACGAAAAACATTTGTGAGTAAGATTGTAAGACGCTTCGAGTTGAAGACATATTTGTAAGTTCTAAGCTCACACGTTTTAAAATTGTTGGGAATTCAGTAATGTCTCATTGAGTAATAGTACAAAACATATGTTTTATATATAGAATTATATATGGTCTAGAGATTTGTCACCATAAGTCACGCCCTGAAAAACGTCGTGACTTCGTCGCAGCTCCTAAGGCTTGAGGCTTAACTTTGCCGCCACGCCACGCTTAATTTACACCATTTAGAACCTTGGTTTCACTAGATAAATGTTGTCAAGCGAATGAAAAGAAAAATACACTCTAGTTTTAAGTACATAATAATTCAGACAAATCAATTTTTATACATCTTATAGACAAATCAAGAAATTGTTTGACATACAACCAACTTTATTGGCCTTATTATAACATATATAACCCGTTTGAAATTAAAAACATGAAAATGTCTCTGCTACATTTGATCTCAAATCCCAATCTAGTTTTTTTGGGGTGAAACATGACACGATCTCGATCAACTATGATAAAGATTTTTCTATCTTGAAGAGAAATAACATGCTTTAAAGTAATATATAAAAGTAAAAAAAGATAAATAATGGTCGAATAAGTTTTTTAAAACCCTTCAAAATTATAACCTTCTCATAAGTTTTATGTTGTAGACTCATTAATAATATATTTGCAATTATTTAGATGTGGAGCTTCGTATATGTATATTTGAAAATACAAAAAGATGCTGTGAGTAAAATTGTAAGTGGCTTCAAGTAGAGGCTACTAAGACGTGAGAGGGGTCCCGTGCACCGGTCACTCGATTATCGCAAAAGGAAAAAAATGAGACGTTAAAGTGGTGCACCCACTTAGTTATAAGTGTGCCCTTAAAATTTGGAAGACAAAATTATAATAGCAAAAGTAAGCTGGTGAGATAGCTTTTTATTTTGTTAAAGGTGCCCCTTTTACCCAAGGGATCTTGGGTTCAAGCCTCACTTGCCACAGTTTTGTATTTTTTATCCTTAAGAACGAAGTTAATTGACATTAATCTTCAATCCCTACCCAAGCTACAGGGTATGGAGCCACGTCGTTCGGTTGGCGTGCTTATGGCGGCTCACTACCTCCACCAAAGCGAACATTACATCAGTAGTTTTCACTACCCAATGCCAAGACGTCTCTTGAAGTACAGTTCAATCAATGTCGTCTTGTCTCTCTTGCCTGTTATTCAAATATGAATTCACCTTCCCAACTTTAATTTCATTATCTTGACAGCTTAACTTGTTTTGCAAGTAGTTTTTTTTTAAATATGAAAGGTGCACTTGTTAAGTTTTAAATTGTGCTTCTAGATATGAGAAAATATTAATAAAAAATAACAAAAAAATTCCTTAAAATGAACCAAAAAACCAAAAAGTCTCTCGTACCAAAAAACTTAAAATCCCATTAAATCCTCCAAAATATCCCTCGAAACATTGGGATTCGGCTAAAAACACGTTGGACGACTTTGCGAGTCTATGATCTACCTTAAATATGCCCCCACTCGGCAAAAATCCTGGATCCGCCACTGACTTCAAGTTGAAGACATATTTGTAAATTCTAAGCTAACACGTTTCAAAATTGTTGGGAGTTCAGTAATTTAAATTTTGCTCAAGATAATTCAAAGATCCCAAATATAGATATTATATTTGTGTTGTGTCACAATGTTTGTTTGTAATGGCCGTATTTCATAAATATATGCATGTTTAAGGGCACAAACGTAAGCCATACATTTTATTTTAGAGGGTAATTTAATTGAAAGAAAAATGGGGTAACTGATAATATAAAGGGGGTGCTTGGGATTGCTTATTTAAAACAACTTATGCTTATTTTTAAAAGTGCTTATCAACTTATGTCGTGATAAAAAGAAATTGGGGGTAAAAATGTAATTTGGACAAATAAGTTATAAGTAATTTCAAATAAGTTAAAATGGATTAACTTATCAAAAACAACTTATTTATGGTGAGAAAAAGTTATAAGCACTTTTCTTTTTTTCAATCAAAACACTAAAAATAGCTTATTTGCGGTGAGGAAAAGCAATAAGCAAATAAGTCAAAAAAAAAAAGCAATCCCAAACACCCCTAAAAAGGGCAGGACAACAAGTAGGAAGTTTTCAGTTAGTATGCCAAATGTAATAAATGTGTTCCTTTTTGAATAAATGATAGTTTGGTGTGGAAAGTGTGAAAAGGAGATAAGTTTAGTGTGCTTGTGTTAAGGTATAAATGGGTGTAAAACCCTAGGGATTCTCAAAATTTATCAAGAACACTGTGTGCGGCTGAGGTGTGATTTTGGGTGCAAATTAAGGAGATCAATCAATCCAGAGTTCTTCAATTGGGTGTGTGGAATCATCTTGCAAGGTAATCATCACTCCTTGTTTATTGTTATCTTGTTGAAATCAAAAGTTTAGAATATGGAGTTTGGTGTTTTGTTATCTCCTGTTAAGAATGGGAAAAAGAGTCTGGATGTTTTTCTAATCGATAAAAGTAAAGAATCGGATGTTTAGCTAAATTAATTGGTTGGTAAAATGGTGACCCCTTAATCCTGATAGTTCATCATTAAACTTGGAACTGTGTGGAAAGCCGATTCAGACATTTGAGTAATCGCGTGGTTCGATAAAGAAAAACCCCAGGAGTCCGGGACTTGTCAAGTCCGGAACTGGTTGGGAGAGTCCGGAACCCTTAGGAACCGGAAAGTGTTTTAGGATCTAGAATGAGAATAAAATAAACGGATCCAGAGTTTGGACCATGTCCCGGAATTAAAATATGATCCAGAACTTCATTGTGATCCGGAACCCAATTATAGGCTGATGTGGATCCAGAATCCAAATCATTGTGATCCGGAATCCAAATCATTGTGATCCGGAACTTGTTTCAAATGGAACCGGAATCGGTGACCATGTGATCCGGAATTCTTTTGTGTGCTGGGCCTATTTAATTTGTGGGCCTGATTGATTTAATGATCCGGAATTCTTTTGTGTGTTGGGCCTATTTAATTTGTGGGCCTGATTGATATTTTGATCTGGAATAGTTAGTGGGTGAGTTAAATGGACCCGATACTTAATAAACAAAATGGATCCGGTACTTAATAAACAAAATGGATCCGGTACTTAATTAAAAAGGTGGATCCGGAATTAATTCTTGTTTAGGCCGAATTACCAATGGGACAGGAATTTAAGTTTATGGCATGATCCAGTATTGTCATTGAAATCCAAATTTTAGTGTTGGGCTTTTAATTGTGGATCCGGAATTTCCAAAGGAAATCCGGAATGGGTTAATTTCTATATGGATCCGGAAATTTATAAAAGGGATCCGGTGTTTGCAAATAAAAGAGATCCGGAATTTTAAAGTAAATGGATCCGGAATTCATTTATTTTTTAGTCCGAGATTTAGGATCTAGTATTTGTCCGCCTGAGACTTTTCAAGTAGTAGAAATTCGAGTGTGTCGGAGTCTTACCGGGTAATGTGTGTTGGGACCAAATGTAGGTGCGAGTAAAGACAATTGGTAGCGAGTAAGGAATTCCTAGCAAGGACTCCAGGTGAGTTTTTCTAAACTAAAGCTTGATGGTACTTGTTTATTTACTCGTACGTGTATGCTTGTTTGTGGTGTGTTTGCAAATGATTTATTTATGCATGGTGTGATGTATATGGGGGGGGGGGGTGTCCCATATGAATTATCTGAACGGACTAAGTTTGTTCTTAAGGGCGGGTGTGTGCCCTAGATCAGGTCACGCGTGTGTGTGACCGAGCATAAATTTCAGTTATATGTGTGTGGATGCTTCTCATAAGTTTTATGTTGTAGACTCATTAATAATATATTTGCAATTGTTTAGACGTCGAGCTTCATATACGTATATTTGAAAATAAACAAAGATGTAGCTAAAATACGAAAAACATTTGTAAGTGATTGTAAGACGCTTCGAGTTGAAGACATATTTGTAAGTTCTAAGCTCATAAGTTTTAAAATTGTTGGGAATTCAGTAATGTCTCATTGAGTAATAGTAGAAAACATATGTTTTATATATACAATTATTAATTATATATGGTCTAGAGATTTGTCACCATAAGTCACGTTTTGAAAAACGTCGTGACTTTGCTGCAACTCATAAGGCTTGATGCTTAACTTCGTCGCCACGCCATACACCATTTAGAACCTTGGTTTCATTGGATAAATGTTGTCAAGCGAATAAAAAATACACTCTAATTTTAGGTGTATAATAATTCGGACAAATCAGTTTTTATAGATCTTATAGACAAATCAAGAAATTGTTTGACATACTGTAACACCCCGAAAATTAGAATAGCGAATAAATCACTGATTATTTTGCATGATTCGATATTTACCAAGCTACATGGAGTTTAGGACTGGAATAAATCAGATTTGGGTTGGAAGGGTGAGCCACTTGGGCTCGGTACACTTTAGGCGATAGTGCCACGACGAGAATGCCTATGGCACTATCGCAGATGTCATACTCGCGCGAAATGTACCGAGAGTCCAGGGGGTAGCGGGCGAGAGTACCCCGGCGATAGTGACCATGTCACTATCGCGATGTCATAATCGCCGAGGGTCATCAGAGTATAAAAGAAGGGTTACGGGTTCTGGCTTATTTTTGTGAACTTAGAACATCTTGGCAGTCGATTTTTCCTCTCTCTCAAGGTAGGGTTTCACCATTTATTCTTCCTTCCATTGATTATTGGTTGTTGGGAGTATTCATGAATAGTTATGATGAATCTTAGGTGGTCAACCTCATTTAGTGCAAGCTTCTAACTCTCCCTTCAAGAACCAACTCCATCCATTTCATCTAGGGTTTGGGTTAGCTATAAAACCCTCTAAGGTGAGTTCTCATATCATAATCTAAGCTAAATACTCACTTATATATGATCTTTAATCCTTCTTGCACATATTTGTTCATTATTTGGAAGTTCACATGTTTAACCAAAAAAAATGGGTTTCCAAGGAAATGTGGGTGTTGTTGAAATAGACGACGGTGATGGTGAGATGTGTGGTCATTGATTTCCCTGTATTTATGTTCTTGTTCTACAAATTTATCATTTAAAGAGATTTTGACCACTTAGGGTCAAAATTAGGGTTTTATGGATAATGGAGATTTCAAGGAAACATTCATGAAAAAGTATTTCCATGTATTAAATAAACCTCAAAACCTAGCTTAAAGAACCAAGGTGCCTTATGGCCATTGGTGGTAGTATTATGTGATAGCTCTATATGGAAAGTACATCTTAATGATACTATCAAGCTTAATCTTATAATGATTGTTGTTATTGGACTATATGAGAGTCCTTGTTGGTTATTGAGTGTAATGAATCCATAGGCACTAGAGTCGTAGCACGGAATAGGCATCGGGATCCATGATAAGTAAGATGTGGGCCTATATGGTCGGGCATCGTCTCATGGGCAGTAAGATGTAATTCCAATGTGTTTGTTTGTGGATTTAGAGTGACCCAACGTATAGACCTTGAGTGGTAGAAGTTGGGGGCTCACAAGTTATAGACTCTTTGGGGTTGCGCTTGTTTCCGTTTTAATTGTCAAATGTGATTAAATGCTACTAACGATCATGTGGCTATCTTATCTTATAAAATTTGCTTGGGTTATCAAGATCTCGTCCACATTTGAAGCATTGGATGTTCAATGGTCTACTCCATGGGTTTTAACTTAATTTACATTGTATCTTGAATATCATTAATTATTGCAAGAGTAGGTTCTTATCCTCATGTTGTTAGACTAACACTTCTTCTCTTAGGTGTATGTCTAGGGTCTTCAAGCGGTGGGGCTCCTCGGAATTGAGTGAAGAGAGGAGTTGATGTATATCATTTTTGGGAGTACTTGGAGGCGTACAAAAATAGAATTTAAATGTAGATTTTTGGTAGCAATTAGGCAACACCCGATTGTAATCTAAATTACGTTGGTTTAGATTATTAGGTTGTTGGACCAATTGCTTGTTTCTTGATGTTGTATACGCCATACTCTGTGTCCCCATTTACTTGGGAGATTTATTAATTTAGATGTTATATTTCCAGAAATTTGCAAGTTTTAATTTTAGGCAGATTTCAGGGTGTTACAAGTTGGTATCAGAGCAGTAGTTTAAGTGAACTAGGTATGTAGTTAAGGTGCCTAGACTTAAGCTGAAAAGGGTAAGTATGAATTGGTGAGCTTGGGTAGAACTCCTAAGATAGGATGGTCTTAGAGTCGACGGAAGTACATAATTTGAAAATTGTGACCTTGGTAACGAGAATCCTTATGTGAAGTATGTTCATAATTTCAATTAGCTACTGCTATTATGAATGTATCATTACATGAGTATGCTTAGATTGCTATTGTTATGATGATTGATGCATGTATTAGTACGTTTCTTTATATTTAAATCTTATAGCCTGATCCTCATCTCATTCTCGATTGTGTGGCAGACTTCGATGGTTAATACTCGTAGTAAGGTGGAGGGTTATGATGCTACGATGTCCACAACCGATCAACCAAGGGTGACGGCGACAGAGGGACCCCCACTTAACACTAACTTGTTGGGTGGTGGACCCGAGCATATCCCTCGACGTAATCTGGAAACATCTGATCCCATTCTGGAGGAGGCAACAACTGAGACACGAATGATGGACAGGATGATGGCGGCCATGAACAAGGCCATTAATCAACATCAAGAGCAGTTTTTGAAGTTTATAGAGGATCGGGATGCGAGCAATCGTAAGCACTAGACAGTTGCCGAGAACATTATGGTGGCCGGATCTGAGGGAAATTAAATTCCCACTGATGGATTGGGAACGTTGGAAACCGGGCAAGCGGGGAAGACTTGTTCTTTCAAAACTTTTCTGAGCTATAGACCGCCCGAGTTCAAAGGGGCAGATGATCCAGTTGTCTGTATGAACTGGATAAGAGAAATGGAGCAAGCTTTTCGTACCAGTGAATGTGGGGAGAGCCAAAAGGGAAAAGTTTGGTTCCCAAATGCTTAGAGGGGCGGCTCTTACTTGGTGGAACGTCTACTCCGCTTCTCTAGAGGCCGCAGTATTGCCAAACTAAGTTGGGCAACCTTCAAAGAGAAGTTGTTGGAGGAGTATTGCAACGAGAGAGCTATGGACCGGATCGAGGAAGAGTTCCGAAATTTGAAAAAGGGCAACTTGACAGTTAAGGACTACAACCGGTTGTTCATGGATAAATTGGGATTGGTGGGACATCTAGTCCCGACAGAGAAGGAGAAGATTAAGGCATACATCAAGGGTCTTCCATCGGACATGATGACTTTGGTCCAAGTTTCTAAGGCTTCTACCCTTCGTGAGGCGGTGGAGGCAAGGAAGAAGTTGCTAGAGTGCCGGAAAAGAGGAGATGGGAAGGGCAACATGCACCCTTCAAGAAACCAAGAACGTTTGACAACAATTACCGGGGAGCCGACCCGAAGAGGGAGGCTAGGTGGTGTTCCAAGTGCCGGAGCAAACACTTTGGCCCGTGCAATTTTGTTCCG
Organism: Saussurea involucrata; assembly: GCA_033807775.1. NCBI lineage: Eukaryota > Viridiplantae > Streptophyta > Magnoliopsida > Asterales > Asteraceae > Saussurea > Saussurea involucrata. The sequence goes on along the minus strand of CM066321.1, from coordinate 130,966,880 downwards.
GGGATATGCTATAAGTGTGGCAAGACCGGGAATTCTATCAACTCTTGTCCCGTTAGAGGGACGATGTGTTTCGATTGTAAGGAGTCGGGTCACATTAGAAAGGATTGTCCGAAGTTGAAGTCAGGGGGAAGCGGAGGGCCGAAGGTGGAACCTCCGAGAGCAACAGGGAAAGCTTTTCAAATGTCAACCGAGGAGGCGAAGGCTTCAAAGGACGTAGTGTCGGGTACGTTTCTTCTAAAATCCGTACCTATGCGTGTATTATTTGATTCGGGTGCAAGTTTTTCGTTTGTGTCGACCTCCTTTTGTCAAAAATTGTGTATGCCCACTAGTTGTTTAGAAGAAGCCATAGTGGTAGAAATAGCCGATGGTGGACAAGTAGTGGTTCGGGATATTTTGCGGAGTTGTGCGTTAGAAATTGAAGGGAAGAATTTCTCGATAGACTTAATGCCCATGGTAATCGGGGGATTCGATGTGCTGGTTGGAATGGATTGGTTAGCCAAAATCTTATGTGCAAAGAAGTTGATCCGCATATCTTCTTCGAATGGGGGTTGTGTGGTCATTTATGGTGAGCGAAGGAAAGGAGAAGTAGCAATCATCTCCATGTTGAAGGCACGTAAATGCTTGGTCAAAGGATGTACGTCTTTCTTGGCGTATGTGATCGATGCTAAGTTGGAAAAGAAGAAGCTTGGGGATGTGAGGGTGGTACGCGAGTTTCCCGATGTATTTCCGAAAGACTTGCCGGGTTTGCCACCGGACCATCAAGTAGAGTTCAAGATAGATTTGGTACCCGGAGCAACTCCAATAGCTAAGGCTCCCTACCGTTTGGCTCCGTCCGAGATGCAAGAAATGATGGCACAACTCCAAGAGCTTTTGGAGAAGGGGTTTGTGCGTCCGAGTTCATCTCCTTGGGGAGCACCGGACTTGTTCGTGAAGAAGAAAGATGGCATTATGCGGATGTGTATCGACTACCGAGAGTTGAACAAGGTGACCGTGAAGAACAAGTATCCACTCCCTAGAATTGACGACCTGTTCGACCAACTTCAAGGAGCAGGATGCTTCTCAAAGATTGACTTACGTTCGGGTTATCATCAAGTAAAGGTTAGAGAAGACGATATTCCAAAGACGGCTTTCCGGACATGGTATGGTCACTACGAGTTCCTAGTGATGCCTTTCGGATTGACAAATGCACTGGCGGTGTTCATGGATTTGATGAACCGGGTGTGTCGACCCTTCCTCGACAAGTCGGTGATTGTATTCATAGATGACATTTTGGTGTACTCCAAAGATGAAGTGGATCACGAGTCTCACTTACGGAAAGTGTTGGAAGTCTTAAGAAAAAAAAACTATACGCAAAATTCTCCAAATGTGACTTTTGGTTGGAGGAAGTACAATTTTTAGGTCACGTGATTTCCCGAGATGGAGTAAAGGTAGACCCTTCCAAGATTGAGGCAATGATGAACTGGGAACCTCCTAAGAGTCCGGGCGAGATTCGAAGCTTCTTAGGTTTGGCTGGTTACTACCGAAGGTTTATTCAAGACTTTTCCAAGATTGCTTCTTCATTAACGGCGTTGACACAAAAAAACGTGAAGTGTGTTTGGACCGAAGCGCAAGAGAAATCATTCTGTACTCTACAAAGGAAATTGTGTGAAGCGCCAATACTAAGTTTACCCGAAGGATCGGAAGATTTTGTAGTCTATAGCGATGCATCCAAGATGGGCTTGGGGTGCGTGTTAATGCAAAGGGGGAAGGTGATCGCCTATGCTTCGAGACAACTTAAGGTGCACGAAAAGAACTACCCTACACATGACTTGGAATTGGCTGCGGTTGTGTTCGCGTTGAAGTTGTGGCGTCATTACCTTTACGGCATGAAATGTACGTTTTACACGGATCACAAAAGCTTGAAGTATGTATTCGATCAAAAGGAGTTAAACATAAGGCAACGGAGGTGGTTGGAGTTGCTCAAGGATTATGACTGTGAATTGCTTTACCATCCGGGTAAGGCCAATGTGGTTGCCGACGCCTTGAGCTAAAAGGAGTATAGTGGGAACTTACGCGCCAACCTCTCAAGGATCGACATAGTGTCAAGTCTAGTGGAGCGGATTAGAGCGGCTCAATCCGAAGCCTTGAAGGAAGAAAACCTCAAAGATAAAGTAATGGTGAAGCAAAAGCAACTTTTGACGGAGGATAGCCGTGGAGTCAAATTGTTCAACGGGCGCATGTGGGTGCCTAAGATCGGTGGGAATCGGGAACTACTCATGGACGAGGTGCATAAGTCAAAGTACTCCATTCATCCCGAGAGTACCAAAATGTACCGGGATTTGAAGCTACATTATTGGTGGCCGGTCATGAAGTTGGATGTGGCGCATTATGTGGAGCGGTGTACGACTTGCTCACAAGTGAAGGCTCAACATCAATTACCTTATGGTAGTTTGCGACCCTTGAAAATTCCCAAATGGAAATGGGAGAAAATCACTATGGATTTTGTGACTAAGTTGCCGAAGACCTTGAAAGGTCACGACACCATTTGGGTAATAGTGGATCGGTTGACGAAGAGTGCACATTTCATGGCGATGCGGGAAACCTTGCCGATGGACAAATTGGCAAAGCTCTACATTGATGAAGTAGTTTCGAGGCACGGTTGTAACGACCCGGTTCCCAAACATACAACAAATAACATATATTGCATAACATCGTTACATAATCAAAAGATACATCACATAACAACTTCGGTCCCTTAGTCTTTACAACTATATTACGGATTCCATTACAAACTTTTTGCTAATTTAATTTACATTATAACTAATAACGAAGTTATAACTACAAAACACGTCATGGTCTTCAAAACATACGTCTTCCAAAAGCTAGACACAGATTACCCTTCTCATTTGCTCTTACTTGATCCACGACCTGGAATACATATTTTTAAAACAAAATGAGGGTTAGACCTAGTGGTCTAAGTGAGAAAATCCCTGTTAGTTTAAAACCATTTGCACAAACACCATATACATCATTCAAATATAAATACCAATTATAACTCATGCATCATGTACTTTCCTGTCTCATTTCCATGGCCATATTAGATGGTTGTGAGCCTGTAACACCTCGAAAATTTCATTGTAATTAATAATAGATAAATTGTATTTTGGTACAATTTATTTATGAGAAAAATTAACTTGGAGGGTTGATTTGTCCTTATTTGAAAGTTTGGGGTGTGTGTTGGAAATTGGGTTTATGACTCATTAATTGAAATGAGGTGTCAAATGGAGAATAATCAGTATTTTGAATACTGATTTCTTTGATTAATAGTTTCACAAAAAGGAATTAAATTAGAACAGAGAGAAAGAATTCGAGAAGAAGAGAAAATCGGTTTGGTGATTTTGTGGTAAGAAACTTGAATCCTTCTATTGATTCTTGTAAGGAAGTTAATTAATTGCATAATTATTTGTTTAGAACTGTTTTGGGAAGTTAACTTGAAGCTGTGAAGAAATCGATCAGAGCTCAGTTTCATTAAGGTGAGTTATTCAACTTTCTTTAAAATTAAGCAATGAGAATGTTAATAGATGTGTTGTATTTGTTATTGAACCACTAAGAATGCTTAATGGTTAAGAAAAATCGAGACTGGCTTAACAGATGAAAGTGACGATGAACAGTAAACTTTTCGCAACAGTAGGTTGCGCAAAGTGAAGGTTTTCGCAATAGAGGATTGCGAAAAGTGGGGTTTTCGCAACAGAGAGTTGCGAGTTCTAGAGTTTTCGCAACAGAGGGTTGCGAGTTCTGAACTTTTCGCAGCTTTGGCTTGCGAAAAGTGTAGCTTTTCGCTACAGTGGCTTGCGAAAAGTCTTGGACTTTCAGTAGTAGTTTGAAGATTTTATGTGGAATACAATCTGATAGTTATATGCTATTTGTTATATGTTTATAACTCTGTTGTTGATGTAAAGACCATGTTATGTTAAATGTAAGGACTTATTTATGAGTCCGGAGTTGTTGTTAATTGTTGAGATGTTGATCCCCGATGCTAAATGGCAAAGTGGGGATAATCGTTGAAATTAATATTCTGTACATAGAGATATAGAATATATGATGAATTGTATAACTTTAGTGTAAAGTAGAATGAGTGATGATACACAATTATTGTGTGGCGTTGGCTAGAAATATGCATCTGGTCTAGTGGGCATAAAGTACGATATAATGAGAACCGTTTACTAGCCAGGGACCGTTGGGATGTATTTCTAGTTGTTGGAGTGAATCTTGAATCATCTGTGAGGGTCTCTGGTGGTTGTTGATCGCGATAAAATCTCATTTGGGGGACCAGTGATTCAAGGTGGGGAGGAAATGAAATGAGGAATAGCAGACTTAGAGTTGTAATTCCCATTTCAATCGAAAGATGAGATATCTTTATTGTTGAGGAATTGAAATCTTAATTAAGAAAGAAGCAGGTTTGGAAACTGTAATTTCTGGGAGTTGGAATTATTTATAAATCCGGTGGGATTTATAGTAATTCTTGATGGTAGTAGGATGACTAGATGAATTGGTCATAAGTAAGGGAATACGTGGACTCCAATGGTTGATAAGAGCTTGGTATGGTAAGATAACTGATAACAGGTTTGATATATCTGTTAATATTTTAGTTGTTAAATTTTAATTTGATTTGGATAATCTCACTAGGCGAAAGCCTAATGTTTCAAATTAAACTGTCTTACCAGGTACTGGCTCTGGGAAATAGTTTGGGAAGTGAGACTATAGTTGAAGGAAATCAGACTTGGCGATAACGAAGGATCAGGATATTCTTTTGATGACTTTTGGGACAAGCCTTAGATAATCTAGTTGATCTTATTTTGATGTATAATTAGATTGATCAGATTATTTAAGTTAATCTACCTGGTGTATATATAGAAACTTACTTATGATCCTTTGGTTTATAAAAGTCTGATATTTTGATGATCATAACGCGTGTATTTTGAGGTTTAAATTGGCCCTAAATTTTAGGGTGTTACAGTATGGTATCAGAGCATTAGTTTAAGCGAACTAGGTATGAATTTGAGATGCCTAGACTTAAGCTGTGATGAAATTAAGTTATGATCTGCGAGAGATGGGTATAATTGCTAAGACCGGGTAGTCTTAGGATGGACGGAAATACACTAAATTAGTATTGTAACAATGGTAACGAGAATCCTCGTGTATAATATGTTCGCAATTTCAATTAGCTACTGTTATTATGGATATATTGTTACATAAGCATGCTTGTTTCTCAATTGTTACAAGGGCTAATTAGTGATAAAGTACGTTTAGTATGTTAGAATTCTGTTTAACCATTTGTATGGTTATTTGTGTTTAATCAGAGCAATGGTGAATACGCCACCTAGAGAAAGAGTTGGAACCAATGAGGCAGAAGTGAGTAATATGCATAATGCACCAAGAGATTTTCTTTCTTTGGGAGGCATGCATACTCCAACTCAGAGGGTGGGTACTAGCAATGTTAGTCAGACGGCAGAGTCTAATATGGAGGCAAGAATAATGGAGAACGTATCAAGAATGATGAATGCTTCGGTAGAAAGACAAGCTGAATTGATGAACGCCTCCATGGAAAGACAAACCGAAATGTTTACAAAGCTATTCAATGACAGGAATATAGAACCAAGACGTCAAGTAATTGATACTGGGGTGATAAATTCGATGGGTAATCCAAGGTCAGAGGCGGAACGAAGGGTAGAAAGAATTTGTTCTTATAAAACATTTCTAAGCTGCAAGCCGCCTGAATTTAAAGGGGAAGACAGTCCAGTTGCGTGTATGAATTGGCTGCGGGAGATAGAGCAAGCTTTCCGAGCCTGTGAATGTCAGGAAGGATCAAAAGTCAGATTTGCTTCTCAGTTGTTAAGGGGTAATGCTTTGAACTGGTGGAATGTTCTGACAACTTCGTTGACGACAACTGTGTTAGATGCTATGACTTGGGGAACATTTAAAGAGAAGATACTGAAAGAAAATTGTAATGAACATGAGATGGATCGGATAGAGGAACAGTTTAGAAATCTCAAAAAGGGTAACATGTCGGTGAGAAGATATACGAAATTATTTATGGAAAAACTGAACTTGGTAGGACACGTGGCTCCTGCTGAGAAAGATAAAGTTAAAGCCTATCTGAAAGGGTTGCCGGCCGAAATGATGTCCCGCGTGCGGAATTCAAAGGCTGTAACGCTCAGGGAAACGATTGAAGAAGCCAAGTTGATAGAGGAGATGTATGCCAGAGATAGGGAAGAGAAAGCCCATGTTGGAGATAAAAGAAAGTGGGAAGGTCGTTCTGATTCTTCTCAGAAACTCAGGCTGTTTGGTAAAAATATACGTTCAGATTCGCGAAAGGAACCCAACTGGTGTCCGAAGTGTAAGAGTAAGCATTTTGGGCCATGTCGAGCAAGCGGGCCAGAGTGTTTTAAATGTGGAAAGATGGGGCACTTTGCATTTAACTGTTTATTACCCGGTGCGGTGTGTTTTGAATGTAAACAGCCAGGGCATATTCGACGTGATTGTCCAAAGCTGAAAAAGGAGGGAGAACAGGGAAAGAAGGCAGTTATACCTAAACCAACAGGTCGAGCGTTTAATATGACAGCTGAAGAAGCGAGAGGATCCAAAGATGTCGTCTCTGGTACATTCTTTATAAATTCCATACCTTCTCGTGTGTTATTTGACTGTGGTGCAAATTATTTTTGTATCCAAAGTGTTCTATGGAAAATTAGCTATGCCTGTCACTACTCTAGAAGATGCCTTAGTAGTTGAGATAGCCAATGGGGGTCTAGCTTTGGTTGGTGAAAGAATAGATGGTTGTACGATTCAGATAGAGGATACAAAATTTCCAATTAGCATGTTGTTAATGGAAATTGGAGGAATTGATGTTATTGTGGGAATGGACTGGTTGTCTGATAACCAAGCCGAAATAATGTGTGCTAAGAAGTTAATTCGAATTCCGATGGTTGATCAAGATGATGTAATTATATATGGGGAAAAACAGAAGGGAGAAGTACAATTGATTTCAGTCATAAAGGCACGTAAGTGTTTAGCAAAAGGATGTTTGTCATATTTGGCATATGTCCTGGACGCTAAGTCAGAAAAGAAGCAGATACAAGACATTAAAGTGGTACGTGATTTTCCAGATGTATTCCCGGATGATCTTCCAGGTTTACCTTTGGAAAGGCAAGTAGAGTTCCGTATTGATCTAATTCCTGGAGCAGCACCAATAGCTCGTGCGTCGTATCGTTTAGCACCAGCAGAAATGAAAGAGATGATGTCACAATTGCAGGAGTTATTAGACAAAGGTTGTATCAGACCGAGTTCTTCACCTTGGGGAGCTCCGGTGCTGTTTGTTAAGAAGAAAGATGGGAGTATGAGGATGTGTATAGATTATTGAGAATTGAATAAAGTGACAATCAAGAACAAGTATCCGTTGCCACGAATTGATGACTTGTTTGATCAATTGCAAGGTGCAGGATGTTTTTCCAAGATTGATCTGAGGTCGGGGTATCATCAAGTATGAGTAAGGGATGAAGATATTTCGAAGACTGCTTTTAGAACGAGATATGGGCATTATGAATTTCTCGTGATGCCATTTGGTTTGACTAACGCTCCAGCTATATTCATGGATCTGATGAATAGAGTGTGTCGGCCCTTTCTAGACAAGTTTGTCATTGTCTTTATTGATGACATACTAGTCTATTCAAAGAATGAAAATGATCACGAGTATCATCTTCAGGAAGTTTTGGAGGTACTAAGAAAAGAGAAGTTGTATGCAAAATTCTCGAAATGTGAATTCTGGCTAAAAGAAGTACAATTTTTGGGTCATGTAATTTCAGTTGAAGGTGTGAAAGTGGATCCAGCCAAAATAGAAGCAATGATGAATTGGGAAACTCCAAAGAATGCATCTGAAATAAGAAGTTTCTTGGGTTTGGCTGGGTATTATCGGAGGTTTATTCAAGATTTTTCGAAGATTGCTTCTACCTTGATAGTGCTAACTCGAAAGAATGTAAAGTTTGTCTGGACTGAAAAGCAAGATTCAGCTTTCAAGACTTTAAGACAAAAGTTGTGTGAAGCTCCTATTTTAGCACTGCCTGAAGGTACAAATGATTTTGTAGTATATAGTGATGCTTCAAAGATGGGTCTAGGATGTGTATTGATGCAAAGAGGCAAGGTGATTGCTTATGCATCAAAGCAATTGAAAGAGCATGAGAAGAATTATCCTACCCATGATTTGGAATTAGCAGCGGTAGTTTTTGCTTTAAAGCTATGGCGTCATTATTTGTACGGTACAAAGTGTACTATTTATACTGATCATAAGAGTTTAAAGCATGTCTTTGATCAGAAGGAGTTAAATATGAGACAGAGAAGGTGGTTGGAACTACTTAAAGACTACGATTGTGAATTGCATTACCATCCTGGTAAAGCAAATGTAGTGGCTGACGCTTTAAGCAGAAAGGAGTATAGTGGCTGTCTGAAGTCAACAAATGCTCAGATTGATGTGATGTCAAGTTTGATTGAACGAATAAAGACTGCTCAGATGGAAGCTCTTTTGGAAGAAAACTTATTAGATGAAGTTATGGTCAAACAACGGTTTCAACTGACGGAAGATAGTCGTGGAGTGAAGTTGTTTCGAGGTCGTGTTTGGGTACCAAGAGTAGGTGGGAATAGAGAGTTGATTATGGAAGATGCTCACAAATCTAAGTATTCCATTCACCCTGGAAGTACTAAAATGTATAGAGACTTGAAGCTACATTATTGGTGGCCAACCATGAAGTTAGATGTGGCTCGATGTGTAGAAAAGTGTGGAACCTGTTCTTTAGTTAAAGCTGAACATCAAAAGCCATACGAAAGTTTTCAATCTTTGGAAATTCCGGAATGGAAATGGGATAAGATTACCATGGATTTCGTGACGAAGTTACCAAAGACACAAAGAGGTAACGACACTATATGGGTAATAGTTGACAGGTTGACAAAGAGTGCTCATTTCTTGGCAATGAAGGAAGCTTCACCAATAGAAAAGTTGGCAAAGTTATATATTGATGAAGTGGTGTCAAGACATGGGATACCAGTGTCTATTGTTTCAGATCGTGATAGTCGATTTACATCAAGGTTTTGGCGGTCACTTCAAGAAGAGTTGGGTACAAAATTGAATTTGAGTACCGCATATCATCCACAAACGGACGGTCAGAGTGAAAGAACTATTCAGACATTGGAAGACATGCTTAGAGCATGTATACTAGATTTTGGAGGCAACTGGGATATGCATTTGCCATTAGTGGAATTTGCGTATAACAATAGTTATCATTCTAGTATCGGAAGAGCACCGTTCGAAGCCTTGTATGGTAGAAAGTGTAGAACTCCAGTGTGTTGGCTAGAAGCTGGAGAGAAACAGTTTGCTGGACCGGAAATGGTGCAACAAACGGCTGATAAAATAAAAGAAATCCGACAACACATGAAAGCGGCTCAGGACAGACAAAAGAGTTATGCTGATTTAAAAAGAAGACCAATAGAATTCCAAGTTGGGGAGCGCGTCATGCTAAAAGTATCTCCGTGGAAAGGTGTAATTCGTTTTGGAAAGCGTGGTAAGTTAAGTCCTCGTTTTCTAGGACCTTTCGTTATCACCAAAAGAATTGGGCAACAGGCTTATCGGCTAGATCTTCCACCTGAATTGGAAGGAATTCACAATGCGTTTCACGTATGTTATCTTCGGAAGTGTTTGGCCGAAGAACAAGATGTGATTCCGATAACTGATGTCAAGGTGGACGAGAAGAGTCGATGTGTTGAAGAACCGGAAGCGATTCTAGAAAGATCGGTTCGGAAGTTAAGAAACGGCAAAGAGGTGCCTATGTTGAAAGTAAAATGGAAACATCACCGAGGCAGTAACGTGACTTTAGAGTCGGAGGATGAAATGAAGAAACAATACCCTCATTTGTTTGCTTAGTCTGATTTCGGGGACGAAATCATTTTCAAGTTGGGGAGTATTGTAACACCTCGAAAATTTCATTGTAATTAATAGTAGATAAATTGTATTTTGGTACAATTTATTTATGAGAAAAATTAACTTGGAGGGTTGATTTGTCCTTATTTGAAAGTTTGGGGTGTATGTTGGAAATTGGGTTTATGACTCATTAATTGAAATGAGGTGTCAAATGGAGAATAATCAGTATTTTGAATACTGATTTCTTTGATTAATAGTTTCACAAAAAGGAATTAAATTAGAATAGAGAGAGATAGAGAAAGCGAGACAGAGAGAAAGAATTCGAGAAGAAGAAAAGAAGAAGAGAAAATCGGTTTGGTGATTTTGTGGTAAGAAACTTGAATCCTTCTATTGATTCTTGTAAGGAAGTTAATTAATTGCATAATTATTTGTTTAGAACTGTTTTGGGAAGTTAACTTGAAGTTGTGAAGAAATCGATCAGAGCTCAGTTTCATTAAGGTGAGTTATTCAACTTTCTTTAAAATTAAGCAATGAGAATGTTAATAGATGTGTCGTATTTGTTATTGAACCACTAAGAATGCTTAATGGTTAAGAAAAATCGAGACTGGCTTAACAGATGAAAGTGACGATGAACAGTAAACTTTTCGCAACAGTAGGTTGCGCAAAGTGAAGGTTTTCGCAATAGAGGATTGCGAAAAGTGGGGTTTTCGCAACAGAGAGTTGCGAGTTCTAGAGTTTTCGCAACAGAGGGTTGCGAGTTCTGAACTTTTCGCAGCTTTGGCTTGCGAAAAGTGTAGCTTTTCGCTACAGTGGCTTGCGAAAAGTCTTGGACTTTCAGTAGTAGTTTGAAGATTTTATGTGGAATACAATCTGATAGTTATATGCTATTTGTTATATGTTTATAACTCTGTTGTTGATGTAAAGACCATGTTATGTTAAATGTAAGGACTTATTTATGAGTCCGGAGTTGTTGTTAATTGTTGAGATGTTGATCCCCGATGCTAAATGGCAAAGTGGGGATAATCGTTGAAATTAATATTCTGTACATAGAGATATAGAATATATGATGAATTGTATAACTTTAGTGTACAATAGAATGAGTGATGATACACAATTATTGTGTGGCGTTGGCTAGAATTATGCATCTGGTCTAGTGGGCATAAAGTACGATATAATGAGAACCGTTTACTAGCCAGGGACCGTTGGGATGTATTTCTAGTTGTTGGAGTGAATCTTGAATCATCTGTGAGGGTCTCTGGTGGTTGTTGATCGCGATAAAATCTCATTTGGGGGACCAGTGATTCAAGGTGGGGAGGAAATGAAATGAGGAATAGCAGACTTAGAGTTGTAATTCCCATTTCAATCGAAAGATGAGATATCTTTATTGTTGAGGAATTGAAATCTTAATTAAGAAAGAAGCAGGTTTGGAAACTGTAATTTCTGGGAGTTGGAATTATTTATAAATCCGGTGGGATTTATAGTAATTCTTGATGGTAGTAGGATGACTAGATGAATTGGTCATAAGTAAGGGAATAGGTGGATTCCAATGGTTGATAAGAGCTTGGTATGGTAAGATAACTGATAACAGGTTTGATATATCTGTTAATATTTTAGTTGTTAAATTTTAATTTGATTTGGATAATCTCACTAGGCGAAAGCCTAATGTTTCAAATTAAACTGTCTTACCAGGTACTGGCTCTGGGAAATAGTTTGGGAAGTGAGACTACAGTTGAAGGAAATCAGACTTGGCGATAACGAAGGATCAGGATATTCTTTTGATGACTTTTGGGACAAGCCTTAGATAATCTAGTTGATCTTATTTTGATGTATAATTAGATTGATCAGATTATTTAAGTTAATCTACCTGGTGTATATATAGAAACTTACTTATGATCCTTTGGTTTATAAAAGTCTGATATTTTGATGATCATAACGCGTGTATTTTGAGGTTTAAATTGGCCCTAAATTTTAGGGTGTTACAGAGCCAACTAATAAATTTACCCCGCTATACTAAATACAGCCAACACCGCTGTCCCTCCGTACAACCAACTCCACCGGTCCTAAGCCCGACCAACGTGCGCTCGTGTAGTGTAATACTCGTATAAATATAATATACACCTCAATATATCATACTTCATACATATGCACATAATTACACAAATTATCATATTCTCAATCCACATGTATGTATTCCAGTTTGAACACATTTTAAAGTAAAACTCACTTGTTTGCTTATCAACACGCTTCCAAGCCTTCCCAAACAGATTCAGTCTTTCACCCAGAATTCACAGAATCTGAAATAGTTTAAATACAATTACTTCTTTACCAACCGAACACATATGACTTACTAGTAGGCTAAGAACTCTAGATAACTCTATCTAACTCTTATCCTCAAATGTTTCCCCCAAACCCGAACTTAAGTCGAGTCCACAATATTTCCAGTCCTCATTCATACCCTATCCAAGAGTCGACATAACACAAAGTTACTGGATACTCAAAAGTATCATAAATCTCAAAAGTAACCAAACAGCTAAAGTTTCCGGATAATCCAAAACTATCCGGACAACACGACTTTCCGGACAACACAAACAATCCGGACAACCCAACTTCCCGGACAGCATAAACAATCCGGACATCATCCGGACACCAAGGTAATCCGGATGCCATCTGGTATCTAATTCATCCGGAAACCATAGAAAATAGAACTTACCGGATAATCGACTCGTCCAGACACCATCAAAAAGAACTACCGGACGCTATCAAAAAGACTACCGGACACCACAATAAATCGTCCGAAAACCTCTGTCGGTTTACCCCATTTCTACCCAGAATCGACAGAATTTAATACCAGACATGAAATCGGTGATTCTAATCCGATAGAAACTATCTACTAGCAATTACAAACATAAAATGCAAAGAAACATACCTCAATTTCACTTCCAACAATCCAATTTGAAGCCTTAACCTTTCTTTTCTTCTTCTTCTTCTTCTTCTTTTGGTCTCAAAACACACACACACACACACACACACACTGATATTTCTGATATGTTTTTGATTTGTGAAAATATCTAGATAGCTTAAAGGATAATATTAAACCATATTTACCATTTTAGACCTTGAACTATTCACTAATGACCAAAACACCTTTAACTTATAAATTAACCCAAACTTACCCTAAACATCCAAATTTTAAAGTTAACTAATTTTAACAGAAAGAGGATTTAACTAACGAACTTACCCGGGGTATAACATCATCTCCCCCTTAAAAGAATTCCGTCCCGGAATTCGTTTAGGCGAAAAGGTACGGGTACTTAGTTCTCATTTCTGATTCTAATTCCCAAGTAGCATCCCGCCCTTTGTGATGTCGCCACTGAACTTTTACTTGTCGGATCTCCTTATTCCGCAAAACCTTGACTTTACGGTCCACAATGGCTTCAGGTTCCTCCACATAATTCAGCTTTTCATCAACTTGTATATCTGGTAGAGAAACTGCCTGATCTGGCGTAACCAAACACTTCCGAAAATTTGATACGTGAAAGGCATTATGGATCCTGCTTAACTCTGGCGGAAGATCTAACCTGTAGGCTACTTCACCGATTCTTTCTGTAATTGCAAACGGTCCAATGTACATTGGGCTCAGTTTACCTTGTTTCCCAAATCGAATGACTCCTTTCCAAGGCGAGACTTTTAACATTACGAAATCTCCAACTTGGAATTCTAACGGTTTTCGGCGTCGATCAGCGTAGCTTTTCTGTCTGTCTGGAGCCACCTTCAATCGTTCCCGAATCTGAGTAATCTTATCCGCGGTTAACTGAACTATATCTGGTCCCGCTAATTGCTGCTCTCCCACCTCGTTCCAACACAGAGGAGTTCGGCATTTTCTACCATACAGAACTTCGAACGGTGCCGCTTGTATACTGGAATGATAACTGTTATTGTAAGCAAATTCGATCAACAACAAATGCTTATCCCACGATACCCCAAAGTCAACAATGCAGGCCCGTAGCATATCTTCCAAAGTCTGAATCGTTCGTTCACTTTGACCGTCAGTTTGAGGATGATACGCTGTACTTAGCTTTATCTGGGTTCCCATTTCTTTTTGAAAACTTCTCCAAAATCTTGAAGTAAAACGACTATCACGATCAGAAATAATCGAGATTGGAACTCCATGTCGAGTTACTATTTCATCAATATACAATTTGGCTAATCTTTCTAACGAATAGGTTTCTTTTATCGGTAGAAAGTGAGCAAACTTTGTCAATCTGTCAACGATCACCCAAATGGCATCAAATCCATTCGGAGTCCTTGGTAACTTCGTGGTGAAATCTGTAGTAATCTGATCCCATTTCCACATAGGTATTTCTAAACGTTGTAACTGACCAAAAGGCTTTTGATGTTCAATCTTTACTTTCTTACAAGTGGTACAACCTTCCACATGCTGAGCAATACTTCTTTTCATCCCCGACCACCAATAAAATTGTCGTAGATCTTTATACATCTTATTCGTACGTGGATGAATAGAGAAACGAGATTGATGAGCTTCTTGTAGTACCCGATCACGTAAATTACCCAAACGAGGCACCCATATTCTATTTTCCAGACACAGTAACCCATGATCATCTTTTACGAGTGATGCTGATATACCCACTAACCGTTCTGGTTTCAAGTGTTCCTCTTGAAAGGCTTCTACTTGACACTTCTTCAATTCGTCAAAGATGTTAGGTAGGAGTTCGGCTCGTAGTGCAATGGCTTTTATTGTCCCACTTCTTTCTTGACGACTCAATGCATCAGCTACCACATTTCCCTTTCCCGGATGATAGAGAATTTCACAGTCGTAGTCATTCACCAGTTCTAACCATCTTCTTTGCCTCATATTCAATTCCCGCTGATCGAAAAGATGTTGGAGACTCTTGTGATCGGTAAAAAATTGACATTTAGAACCGTAGAGATAATGTCTCCAAATGTAATACCCCGGGTAAGTTCATTAGTTAAATTCTCTTTCCGTTAAACTTAGTTAACTTTACAATTGGATGTTTAGGGTAAGGTTGGATTAATTTATAAGTCAAGGGTGATTTGGTCATTAGTGGATAGTTCAAGGTCTAAAAATGGTAAAAATTGGTTTAATATCATCCTTTAAACTCTAGATATTTTCAGTAGCAAAAATCAGTGAGTGTGTGTGTGTTTTGGGAAGAAAAGGAGCAAAAGAGGAAAGGAGAGGTTAGGGCTTCAATTGGTGTACTTAGAAGTGATTTTGAGGTATGTTCCTTTACATTTTATGTTTGTAATTGCTAGTAGATAGTTTCTATCAGATTAGAATCATCAATTTCATGTATGGTATTAATTTCTGTCGAATCTGGGTAGAAATTTGGTAAACAGACAGTGGTTTCTGGACGTTTATGATAGTGTCCGGAAGTTTTGTTAATAGTGTCCGGAAGATATTCTAATGGTGTCCGGACGAGTCTCTTATCCGGTAAGTTCCTCTTTTCATTAAGTTTTCGGTAAAAAAATTAGATACCGGATGGTGTCCGGATTGCTTTGGTGTCCGGATGTTATCCGGATTGGTTATGTCGTCCGAAAAATGGTGTTATCCGGATTGTATAGATTGTCCGGAAAGTTGTGTTGTCCAGATTAGTCATGTTGTCCGGATAGTTCTGTAGTATCCGGAAACTTTAGCTGTGTGGTTACTTTTTGAGATTTCAGATACTTCTGAGTATCCAGTAACCTTGTGCTTTGTCGACTCTTGGATAGAATATGAATGAGGACTGGAAATACTGTGGACTCGACTTAAGTTCGGGTTTGGGGGAAACATTTGAGAATAAAAGTTAAATAGAGTTATCTAAGAGTTCTTAGCCTACTAGTAAGTCATATGTGTTTGATTAGTAAGGAAGTAATTGTACTTAAATTATTTCAGATTCTGTGAATTCTGGGTGAAAGACTGAATCTGTTTGGGAAGGCTTGGAAGCGTGTTAATAAGCAAACAGGTGAGTTTTACTTTAAAAATGTTTTCAAACTGGAATACATATATGTGGATTGAGAATGTGATAATTTGTGTAATTATGTATGAAATATGATATATTGAGGTGTATATTATATTTATACGAGTATTACACTACACGAGAGCACGTTGGCCGGGCTTAGGATCGGTGGAGTTGGCTGTACGGAGGGACAACGGTGTTGGCTGTATTTTAGTACAGCGGAGTAAATTTATTAGTTGGCTCGCAACCATCTAATATGGCCATGGAAACGAGACAGGAAAGCACACGATGCATGAGTTATAATTGGTATTTATATTTGAATGACGTATATGGTGTTTGTGCAAATGGTTTTAAACTAACAGGGATTTTCTCACTTAGACCACTAGGTCTAACCCTCATTTTGTTTTAAAATATGTATTCCAGGTCGTGGATCAAGTAAGAGCAAATGAGAAGGGTAATATGTGTCTAGCTTTTGGAATATGTATGTTTTGAAGACCATGACGTGTTTGTAGTTATAATGTAAATTAATTAGCAAAAAGTTTGTAATGGAATCCGTAATATAGTTGTAAAAACTAAGGGACCGAAGTTGTTATGTGATGTATCTTTTGATTATGTAACGATGTTATGCAATATATGTTATTTGATGCATGTTTGAGAATCGGGTCGTTACACCAAATCTTTAGCGCGAAAACAACTGCTGCAAGTTCCATGTCGTGTGTAGGATACTGCCGTTCATGATCCTTCAGTTGACGAGAAGCATAATCAATAACTTTCCCACACTGCATTAATACACATCCCAATCCTAGTTTGGAAGCATCACTGTAAACAACAAAATCAGTGGAACCTTCAGGTAGTGACAGTATCGGCGCACTACAGAGTTTTTCTTTGAATATTCGGAATGCTTCATCCTATTCTGCTTTCCATTCAAACTTTATATTCTTTCGGGTCAGTTTGGTCAGGGGCATAGCGATACGAGAGAAATCTTGTATAAACTTTCGATAGTAGCTGGCTAAACCCAGAAAACTTTAGACTTCGGTTGGCGTTCTCGGCGGTTCCCACTTCTCAATTGCCTCTACTTTCATCGAATCAACTTGAATGCCTTTTTCTGAAACTACATGTCCAAGAAATTGGACTTCTCGTAACCAGAATTCACATTTAGATAATTTGGCATATAACTGTTCCTTCTTCAACAATTCAAGAATCAAACGAAGATGCTAGGCGTGCTCTTCTTTGGATCGGGAGTAGATAAGGATATCATCGATAAACACAATAACAAATTTATCGAGATATGGCTTACATACCCGATTCATTAAATCCATAAAGGCAGCTGGGGCGTTCGTCAGGCCGAAGGGCATCACTAAGAATTCATAGTGACCATACCTTGTGCGGAAAGCAGTTTTCAAAACGTATTCTTCTTTAACCTTCAGTTGGTGATAACCAGATCTTAGATCAATCTTGGAGAAATAGCAAGCTCCAACTAATTGATCGAAGAGGTCATCAATTATGGGAAGCGGATACTTGTTCTTGATCGTGCGCTTATTCAGTTCCCGATAATCAATGCACATCCTCATCGAACCATCCTTCTTTTTCACAAACAGAACCGGTGCACCCCACGGTGAAGAACTGGGTCTGATGAAGCCCTTATCTGAAAGATCCTGCAACTGTGTCATCATTTCTTTCATCTCTGGAGGTGCCAAACGATACGGTGCATGGGCAACAGGAGCGGCTCCAGGAATCAGATCTATCCCAAACTCTACTTGTCTAACGGGCGGAAGACTATTCAAATCTTCTGGGAAAACTTCCGGAAATTCACAAACAACAGGAATATCTTCCAACTTATTCTTTTCTAGCTTAGTGTCTATCACATAAGCTAAATAACTCGGACAACCTTTATTAACACATTTACGAGCTTTCATCAAAGAGATAAGGCAAGACTGATGATTTCTACGGTCACCATAAATCACTACTGGTCCCTTCTCAGGTAATACAACATTAATCAACTTCTTATCACAAACTATACTAGCCTGATTCTCGGCTAACCAATCCATTCCCACTACCACATCAAACTCAATTAGAGCTATAGGAAATAACTGAATAGGTACTCCACACCCATCTATATTTATAACACAACTATCAAATACTTCTTTAACTGGTACTTGATTATCATTTGCAGTATCTACCATTAACGCATGATCTAACACTTTAGGCTTTAAATGCATATAAACAGCAAAAGAAAGAGACACAAACGATCGGTTTGCACCGGAATCAAATAACACTTTAGCACGTGTAGAGTTTATTAAAAATGTACCTGTAACCACATCAGGAGTTTCCTCCGCTTCTTGTGCTGTCATCTGAAAGGCACAACCCCTAGATCTTGGTAACTCTGGCCTTGTTACTACCGGTCTAACACCCGTTGGTCTCATTGACGTACCACCCTGCTGTACTCTCCCCCGTAGACAATCAGACTGAATGTGATCAAGAGAATTGCATAAGAAACAAAATCGAGTTACCCGACAGTCTTTAGCAATATGGCCGGTCTTTCCACACTTGTAACAAACTTGAGGATCAACTTGACAATTTCCTTGATGAATACGGTTGCATTTTGGACAAGGTCTTTCAGCTGGTCTGAAAGGTGTACGACTATCAAATCTCTGAAATCTGGACTTCTTTGGATCATACTGTGGTCCTTCCCATTTTCTTTTTCCAGTACTCTTATCACCAACATCCCTTCCTCTATCCCGTTCCACATTTTCCGCGGCATCTACTGCGGCTGAGAAGGTTTCTGGCCCCTTTGCAATCACTAGACTTCTGATTTCTGACTTTAACCCGAAGATAAACCTTTCCATCTTAAGTGCCTCCGTGGTAACATAGTACTATGCGAAACGAGACTTCTCCAGGAAACAAGCGGTATAATCCCTAACCGATAGACTTCCCTGTTGCAGGTTCATGAATTCTTCTTCCAGTTGTCTAACTGCTGCTTGCGGACAAAACTATCTCTTGAAAGCTGTAGTGAATTCGTCCCAAGAGAAAGTAGAATACACATCAGGTCCTCTAGAGGAAATAAGAGCTTCCCACCAATATAGAGCATCTGCCTTCAGCATCGCTGTTCCGTATAACACTCTATCTTCATCGGCACATTTGCTGGTCTTGAAGATAACTTCTATTTCTTTTAGCCATCTCATAGCCTTCACTGGATCTCTTTCCCCTGAGTAGGTTGGAGGTTTGCAGCTTAAGAACATCTTGTAATCACACTTCCTTGGCACCGGTATGACAGTAGGTGTAATGGGTGTCTCGTCTTCCAGACTAGGATCTGGTATTTCAGTTTCAGTATGACGAGTTCGGTTGAACATATCTTGTATATTTGCTTGCAGTCTTCCCATTTCAGCTGCCAAATCGTCTCTTGTAACAAACTCTGTGCCTTGCGACTGAATTCTACCTCCAGTTCTGCCCCTACCTCTTTCTCCACCTCTTCCCTTGTACCAATTGGTGGATTCGTTCTATTAGGATTTCATTCTCCCTCTCTATTCGTACGTCGAGTACCGCTTGCCATTCTGTTGATTTCAACAAGGTTAATATACACATAAGCACATACCCCATATAATAAGGTAGTCCAGTTCAAGCATGTACCTGTAAGTTCACAATTACACTGGCCAAATGTAATTTGAAATTTCCTTACATGATGTTCCTTCTACCTTTTATATTTAGCATCCCAAGGTTCTAAAATAATAGGGACATCCTACTTCACATGCAATTTAAGTCTAGGTATGGATCCGAATACCTAAATCCCTTAAACTAGGGCTCTGATACCATCTGTAACGACCCAGTTCCCAAACATACAACAAATAACATATATTGCATAACATCGTTACATAATCAAAAGATACATCACATAACAACTTCGGTCCCTTAGTCTTTACAACTATATTACGGATTCCATTACAAACTTTTTGCTAATTTAATTTACATTATAACTAATAACGAAGTTATAACTACAAAACACGTCATGGTCTTCAAAACATACGTCTTCCAAAAGCTAGACACAGATTACCCTTCTCATTTGCTCTTACTTGATCCGCGACCTGGAATACATATTTTTAAAACAAAATGAGGGTTAGATCTAGTGGTCTAAGTGAGAAAATCCCTGTTAGTTTAAAACCATTTGCACAAACACCATATACATCATTCAAATATAAATACCAATTATAACTCATGCATCGTGTACTTTCCTGTCTCATTTCCATGGCCATATTAGATGGTTGCGAGCCAACTAATAAATTTACTCCGCTGTACTAAATACAGCCAACATCGCTGTCCCTCCGTACAGCCAACTCCACCGGTCCTAAGCCCGGCCAACGTGCGCTCGTGTAGTGTAATACTCGTATAAATATAATATACACCTCAATATATCATACTTCATACATATGCACATAATTACACAAATTATCACATTCTCAATCCACATGCATGTATTCCAGTTTGAAAACATTTTAAAGTAAAACTCACCTGTTTGCTTATCAACACGCTTCCAAGCCTTCCCAAACAGATTCAGTCTTTCACCCAGAATTCACAGAATCTGAAATAGTTTAAATACAATTACTTCTTTACCAACCGAACACATATGACTTACCAGTAGGCTAAGAACTCTTAGATAACTCTATCTAACTCTTATCCTCAAATGTTTCCCCCAAACCCGAACTTAAGTCGAGTCCACAATATTTCCGGTCCTCATTCATACCCTATCCAAGAGTCGACATAACACAAAGTTACTGGATACTCAAAAGTATCAGAAATCTCAAAAGTAACCAAACAACTAAAGTTTCCGGATAATCCAAAACTATCCGAACAACACGATTTTCCAGACAACGCAAACAATCCGGACAACCCAACTTCCCGGACAACATAAACAATTCGGACATCATCCGGACACCAAGGTAATCCGGATGCCATCCGGTATCTAATTCATCCGGAAACCATAGAAAATAGAACTTACCGGATAATCGACTCGTCCGGACACCATCAAAAGGAACTACCGGACACTATCAAAAAGACTACCGGACACCACCATAAATCGTCCTGAAACCTCTGTCGGTTTACCCCATTTCTACCCAGAATCGACATAATTTAATACCAGACATGAAATCGGTGATTCTAATCCGATAGAAACTATCTACTAGCAATTACCTCAATTTCACTTCCAACAATCCAATTTGAAGCCTTAACCTTTCTTTTCTTCTTCTTCTTCTTCTTTTGGTCTCAAAACACACACACACATTGATATTTATGATATGTTTTTGATTTGTGAAAATATCTAGATAGCTTAAAGGATAATATTAAACCATATTTACCATTTTAGACCTTGAACTATTCACTAATGACCAAAACACCTTTAACTTATAAATTAACCCAAACTTACCCTAAATATCTAAATTTTAAAGTTAACTAATTTTAACGGAAAGAGGATTTAACTAACGAACTTACCCGGGGTATTACAACGGTGTACCCGTATCCATAATCTTCGATCGGGATAGTCGGTTCACGTCAAGGTTTTGGCAAGCATTACAAGAAGAACTTGACACAAGGGTAAATTTGAGCACTGCATATCATCCGTAAACGGACGGGCAAAGCGAAAGGACTATTCAAACCTTGGAGGATATGTTGAGGGCTTGTGTAATTAACTTCGGGGGAAATTGGGATACTCATTTACCGCTAGTAGTGTTTGCCTACAACAATAGCTATTATTCGAGCTTGAAGGCGGCACCTTTTGAGGCTTTGTATGGGAGAAAGTGTAGGACTCCCGTGTGTTGGCTAGAGGCGGGAGAAAAGCAATTTTGCGGACCAGAAATCGTACAAGGAACGACCGATAAGGTCAAAATCATTAGGGAACGATTGAAAGCGGCCCAAGATCGACAAAAGAGCTACGCCGACAAGAAAAAAGAGACCGATGGAGTTCCAAGTAGGAGAAAGGGTGATGTTGAAAGTATCCCCTTGGAAAGGATTAATTCGTTTCGGAAAGCGTGGGAAGCTGAGTCCCCGTTTCCTTGGACCATTCACCATTCTAGAACGCGTGGGTTCGCAAAACTACAAGTTGGACTTGCCACCGGAAATGGATGGAATCCATCCCACTTTCCATGTGTGTAATTACGGAAGTGCTTAGCGGAAGGGGAGAACGTGATACCTTTGTCGGAAATCCGGGTGGATGACAACCGTTGTATCGAGGAACCCGAAGCTATTTTAGATAGAGTAACTACGAAACTTCGACACAAGGAGGTGACCAAGGTCAAAGTGCAATGGAAGTATCACCGGGGTGCCAACGTGACTTGGGAACCGAAGGAAGACATGAAACGTCGATACCCTCAATTGTTCGGGTAACTTGAGATTTCGAGAACGAAATCTTTTCCAAGTTGGGGAGGATTGTAACACCGTGATAATTAGTATAGCGAATAAACCACTGATTATTTTGCATGATTCGATATTTACCAAGCTACATGAAGTTTAGGACTGGAATAAATCAGATTTGGGTTGGAAGGGTGAGCCATTTGGGCTCGGTACACTTTAGGCGATAGTGCCACAGCGAGAATGCCCATGGCACTATCGCAGGTGTCATACTCGCGCGAAATGTACCGAGAGTCCAGGGGGTAGCGGGCGAGAGTGCCCCGACGATAGTGACCATGTCACTATCGCGATGTCATAATCGCCGAGGGTCATCAGAGTATAAAAGAAGGGTTACGGGTTCTGGCTTATTTTTGTGAACTTAGAACATCTTGGCAGCCGATTTTTCCTCTCTCTCAAGGTAGGGTTTCACCATTTATTCTTCCTTCCATTAATTATTGGTTATTGGGAGTATTCATGAATACTTATGATGAATCTTAGGTGGTCAACCTCATTTAGTGCAAGCTTCTAACTCTCCCTTCAAGAACCAACTCCATCCATTTCATCTAGGGTTTGGGTTAGCTATAAAACCCTCTAAGGTGAGTTCTCATATCATAATCTAAGCTAAATACTCACTTATATATGATCTTTAATCCTTCTTGCACATATTTGTTCATTATTTGGAAGTTCACATGTTTAACCTAAAAAAACAAATGGGTTTCCAAGGAAATGTGGTTGTTGTTGAAATAGATGACGATGATGGTGAGATGTGTGGTATTCATTGATTTCCATGTATTTATGTTCTTGTTCTACAAATTTATCATTTAAAGAGATTTTGACCATTTTGGGTCAAAATTAGGGTTTTATGGATAATGGAGATTTCAAGGAAACATTCATGAAAAAGTATTTCCATGTATTAAATAAACCTCAAAACCTAGCTTAAAGAACCAAGGTGCCTTATGGCCATTGATGGTAGTCTTATGTGATGGCTCTATATGGAAAGTACGTCTTAATGATACTATCAAGCTTAATCTTATAATGATTGTTGTTATTGGACTATATGAGAGTCCTTGTTGGTTATTGAGTGTAATGGATCCATAGGCACTAGAGTCGTAGCACGAAATAGGCATCGGGATCCATGATAAGTAAGATGCGGGCCTATATGGTCGGACATCGTCTCATGGACAGTAAGGTGTTACTGAAAAAATCTGTACTTTAGAATTTGATAAATCATTGTTAGGATGCAAATTTAAGTCGACACATGAATCAACGGTTCCTTCCGCACGTCGGATTGAAACAGGTAAGTTCAGCCGCTCCCTACTTTTGCCCTCTTTTATTGTTCAATTATATTCGATACGTGCTTGTAGACATGGTTGTTACGTGCAAAACATCAATGCTTGTTTTATGGAATGGATGAATATTGCTACAGAACGGATCCTATCAGTCATGGCATCATCTCTCTGCAGATACTGAAGGTGATGTGAATTAGTCATATTCTTTAATATTGTTTATGCTCTGCTTTCCTTTTCCACGGCATGGTAGTTTTTAGTTTTTGTGACTTCAAATTATATTCTTTAATATTGTTTATGTCTTCAAATTATATGTGGGGGAACTATAGGATGGGCAATACCTTCAGCCATCAGAGGCCTATGAGTGAGTCTTGGACTCCTTAGCTTTGGTGGCTCGACTTACACATGTTGTCCTGTTTATATGCAAGAAAATCACACGAACATCACTGAACCAAGAAAAGCACATGAACATAACATAGCAGGTAAATTTGGTCCTGAACTTTGGAAGCAAGACAGAAGTTAAAGCAATGTTTAGACACCTAATCTGCTAAAGAGAGGCCCAACAATGTATATTATGCTTCATTTGTCCATTGTAATACTGACATTATAAATACGCTTTGTCTCATGAAGTTTGATTATGTTGTTTTCTGGTTTCTTTTGTAGTGAATTTCCACAAGGTGCAAATGATGCATCTGGATTCCAAAAAAAGCTACCAACTCGCTTTTCATATAAAAGCATAGCATCTAAGATACCAACTCGCTTTCATAAACAAGTATGTGGTCATGTTTACGTAACTCATGCTCTATCTCACTTAAATACAATTTACGTTAAAACAATTATGCATACACATCATCTCAATGCTATGCTCACAATAGATATTCTCACAAAGAGATCCTAGTGCTTTTTTTCTCTCTGGATACATAGAAGTTTTTGTCATGTTTGTAGCTCTTAAAGGTTTTTGGTTTTATTTTTGCTAATCCATTTGTGTTGATTTGACTGTGTTTTTCTAATATCACTCTTTATATCATGGAATTGTTTTTGCACAAGTTATGTAACTTCTTTTACTTGGCTTTCCTATCTTTTTTGAATTTGATTATTGTAAGTAATGAATTATTTTTATACTCAACGTTTTTTGTTCTCATTGATTTTTCATTTCTCTCTTATAAAGTAACTGCATTTGGTTTCATTGTTTCCTTCTTTCTTGTTGTGTAACTTCTATACTTCTGTTTTGTTTTGAGTTTTTAATAAGATTTTTTTGACAAGCTGTGAGGTTGTGTATTCTCATTCTACAAGTCTCACCTCACCTTTAAGGACTTAAAATCCCTTTGCAACGACGTCTCAACCTGCCATGCGCAACGTGCAGTGGCGGAGGCGGATCCAGGATTTTTACATAGTGGGGGCACCTTAAAAGTCGGTTAAAAGTATGCAAAGTTGTCCGATGTGTTTTTAGCCTAATTCTACGGTTTCGAGAGATTTTTGAAGTTTTTTGGTTGATTTCGAGGGAGTTATTCGAATTTTTGGTTGATCGAGGTACTTTCTTTGGTTTTTTGGTTGTTGGTGGCACAGGCAGAAAAACTACCGTGGATGTGATTTTTTTATCTTGTCATGGGGTTGTTTCAGTTTGTGTTATCTTCTACAAATATTTCAAACGTTTACGGTAAAACCTGCCTTGGACTTTAGGTTATACCTGTAGACTTTGGTTTATTTTGTAGAAGGTTTTCATCGTGTTTGTAGCTCTGAAAGATTTTGGTTTTACTTTTGCCTACCTATTGCTGTTGGTTTTGACTCTGTTTTTTTGTGTTATAGCATTGTTTATGTTCAATTTACATAACTATTTTGTTGAAAGATTTTGTTTTTTGGTTTTAATGATTTTGGCTTTTTTAAGTAGAGTTACTTTTATACTTAATATTTTACAAGTCTCATTCTACAAGTCTCACTCTCACCTCACCTTTGAGGACTTAAAATCCCTTTGCAATGACGTCTCAACCTGCCATGTGCAACGCCCAGTGGCGGATCCAAGATTTTTACATAGTGGGGACACCTTAAAAGTCGGTTAAACGTCCGCAAAGTTGTCCGATGTGTTTTTAGCCTAATTCTACGGTTTCGAGAGATTTTTGAAATTTTCGGTTGATTTCGAGGGATTTTAAAGTTTTTTTTGTCGATTTAGAGGGATTTTTTCGATTTTTTGGTTGATTGAGGTTCTTTCTTTGGTTTTTTGGTTGTTGGTAGCACAGGCAGAAAAACTACTGTGGATGTGAAGTTTTTATCTTGTCATGGGGTTGTTTCAGTTTGTGTTACCTTCTACAAATATTTCAAACGTTTACGGTAAAACCTGCCTTGAACTTGAGGTTATACCTGTAGACTTTGGTTTATTTTGTAGAAGGTTTTCATTGTGTTTGTAGCTCTAAAAGATTTTGGTTTTACTTTTGCCCACCTATTGCTGTTGGTTTTGAGACTATGTTTTTTTTGTGTTGTATGATTGTTTATGTTCAATTTACATAACTATTTTTTGAAAGATTTTGTTTTTTGGTTTTAATGATTTTGGCTCTTAAAGTAGAGTTACTTTTATACTTAATATTTTACAAGTCTCATTCTACAAGTCTCACTCTCACCTCACCTTTGAGGACTTAAAATCCCTTTGCAATGACGTCTCAACCTGCCATGTGCAACGGGCAGTGGCGGATCCAAGATTTTTACATAGTGGGGACACCTTAAAAGTCGGTTAAAAGTCCGCAAAGTTGTCCAATGTGTTTTTAGCCTAATTCTACGGTTTCGAGAGATTTTTGAAGTTTTTCGGTTGATTTCGAGGGATTTTAAAGTTTTTTTTTGTCGATTTAGAGGGACTTTTTCGATTTTTTGGTTGATTGAGGTACTTTCTTTGGTTTTTTGGTTGTTGGTAGCACAGGCAGAAAAACTACTGTGGATGTGAAGTTTTTATCTTGTCATGGGATTGTTTCAGTTTGTGTTACCTTCTACAAATATTTCAAACGTTTACGGTAAAACCTGCCTTGAACTTGAGGTTATACCTGTAGACTTTGGTTTATTTTGTAGAAGGTTTTCATTGTGTTTGTAGCTCTAAAAGATTTTGGTTTTACTTTTGCCCACCTATTGCTGTGTTGGTTTTGAGACTGTGTTTTTTTTGTGTTGTATGATTGTTTATGTTCAATTTACATAACTATTTTTTGAAAGATTTTGTTTTTTGGTTTTAATGATTTTGGCTCTTAAAGTAGAGTTACTTTTTATACTTAATATTTTACAAGTCTCATTCTACAAGTCTCACTCTCACCTCACCTTTGAGGACTTAAAATCCCTTTGCAATGACGTCTCAACCTGCCATGTGCAACGGGCCGTGGCGGATCCAAGATTTTTACATAGTGGGGACACCTTAAAAGTCGGTTAAAAGTCCACAAAGTTGTCCGATGTGTTTTTAGCCTAATTCTACGGTTTCGAGAGATTTTTGAAGTTTTTCGGTTGATTTCGAGGGATTTTAAAGTTTTTTTTGTCGATTTAGAGGGACTTTTTCGATTTTTTGGTTGATTGAGGTACTTTCTTTGGTTTTTTGGTTGTTGGTAGCACAGGCAGAAAAACTACTGTGGATGTGAAGTTTTTATCTTGTCATGGGGTTGTTTCAGTTTGTGTTACCTTCTACAAATATTTCAAACGTTTACGGTAAAACCTGCCTTGAACTTGAGGTTATACCTGTAGACTTTGGTTTATTTTGTAGAAGGTTTTCATTGTGTTTGTAGCTCTAAAAGATTTTGATTTTACTTTTGCCCGCCCACCTATTGCTGTGTTGGTTTTGAGACTGTGTTTTTTTTGTGTTGTATGATTGTTTATGTTCAATTTACATAACTATTTTTTGAAAGATTTTGTTTTTTGGTTTTAATGATTTTGGCTCTTAAAGTAGAGTTACTTTTATACTTAATATTTTACAAGTCTCATTCTACAAGTCTCACTCTCACCTCACCTTTGAGGACTTAAAATCCCTTTGCAATGACGTCTCAACCTGCCATGTGCAACGGGCAGTGGCGGATCCAAGATTTTTACATAGCGGGGACACCTTAAAAGTCGGTTAAAAGTCCGCAAAGTTGTCCGATGTGTTTTTAGCCTAATTCTACGGTTTCGAGAGATTTTTGAAGTTTTTCGGTTGATTTCGAGGGATTTTAAAGTTTTTTTTGTCGATTTAGAGGGACTTTTTCGATTTTTTGGTTGATTGAGGTACTTTCTTTGGTTTTTTGGTTGTTGGTAGCACAGGCAGAAAAACTACTGTGGATGTGAAGTTTTTATCTTGTCATGGGGTTGTTTTAGTTTGTGTTACCTTCTACAAATATTTCAAACGTTTACGGTAAAACCTGCCTTGAACTTGAGGTTATACATGTAGACTTTGGTTTATTTTGTAGAAGGTTTTCATTGTGTTTGTAGCTCTAAAAGATTTTGGTTTTACTTTTGCCCACCCATTGCTGTTGGTTTTGAGACTGTGTTTTTTTTGTGTTGTATGATTGTTTATGTTCAATTTACATAACTATTTTTTGAAAGATTTTGTTTTTTGGTTTTAATGATTTTGGCTCTTAAAGTAGAGTTACTTTTTATACTTAATATTTTACAAGTCTCATTCTACAAGTCTCACTCTCACCTCACCTTTGAGGACTTAAAATCCCTTTGCAATGACGTCTCAACCTGCCATGTGCAACGGGCCGTGGCGGATCCAAGATTTTTACATAGTGGGGACACCTTAAAAGTCGGTTAAAAGTCCACAAAGTTGTCCGATGTGTTTTTAGCCTAATTCTACGGTTTCGAGAGATTTTTGAAGTTTTTCGGTTGATTTCGAGGGATTTTAAAGTTTTTTTTGTCGATTTAGAGGGACTTTTTCGATTTTTTGGTTGATTGAGGTACTTTCTTTGGTTTTTTGGTTGTTGGTAGCACAGGCAGAAAAACTACTGTGGATGTGAAGTTTTTATCTTGTCATGGGGTTGTTTCAGTTTGTGTTACCTTCTACAAATATTTCAAACGTTTACGGTAAAACCTGCCTTGAACTTGAGGTTATACCTGTAGACTTTGGTTTATTTTGTAGAAGGTTTTCATTGTGTTTGTAGCTCTAAAAGATTTTGATTTTACTTTTGCCCGCCCACCTATTGCTGTGTTGGTTTTGAGACTGTGTTTTTTTTGTGTTGTATGATTGTTTATGTTCAATTTACATAACTATTTTTTGAAAGATTTTGTTTTTTGGTTTTAATGATTTTGGCTCTTAAAGTAGAGTTACTTTTATACTTAATATTTTACAAGTCTCATTCTACAAGTCTCACTCTCACCTCACCTTTGAGGACTTAAAATCCCTTTGCAATGACGTCTCAACCTGCCATGTGCAACGGGCAGTGGCGGATCCAAGATTTTTACATAGCGGGGACACCTTAAAAGTCGGTTAAAAGTCCGCAAAGTTGTCCGATGTGTTTTTAGCCTAATTCTACGGTTTCGAGAGATTTTTGAAGTTTTTCGGTTGATTTCGAGGGATTTTAAAGTTTTTTTTGTCGATTTAGAGGGACTTTTTCGATTTTTTGGTTGATTGAGGTACTTTCTTTGGTTTTTTGGTTGTTGGTAGCACAGGCAGAAAAACTACTGTGGATGTGAAGTTTTTATCTTGTCATGGGGTTGTTTTAGTTTGTGTTACCTTCTACAAATATTTCAAACGTTTACGGTAAAACCTGCCTTGAACTTGAGGTTATACATGTAGACTTTGGTTTATTTTGTAGAAGGTTTTCATTGTGTTTGTAGCTCTAAAAGATTTTGGTTTTACTTTTGCCCACCCATTGCTGTTGGTTTTGAGACTGTGTTTTTTTTGTGTTGTATGATTGTTTATGTTCAATTTACATAACTATTTTTTGAAAGATTTTGTTTTTTGGTTTTAATGATTTTGGCTCTTAAAGTAGAGTTACTTTTTATACTTAATATTTTACAAGTCTCATTCTACAAGTCTCACCTCACCTTTGAGGACTTAAAATCCCTTTGCGATGACGTCTCAACCTGCCATGCGCAACGTGGGGTGGCAGATCCAAGATTTTTACATAGTGGAGGCACCTTAAAAGTCGGTTAAAAGTCCGCAAAGTCGTCCGATGTGTTTTGAGCCTAATTCTACGGTTTCGAGAGATTTTTGAAGTTTTTCGATTGATTTCGAGGGATTTTAAAGTTTTTTTTGTCGATTTAGATGGACTTTTTCGATTTTTTGGTTGATTGAGGTACTTTCTTTGGTTTTTTGGCGGCACAGGCAGAAAAACTACCGTGGTTGTTGGTGGCACAGGCAGAAAAACTACGTTGGATGTGAAATTTTTATCTTGTCATGGGGTTGTTTCAGTTTGTGTTATCTTCTACAAATATTTCAAACGTTTACGGTAAAACCTGCCTTGAACTTGAGGTTATACCTGTAGACTTTGGTTTATTTTGTAGAAGGTTTTCATTGTGTTTGTAGCTCTAAAAGATTTTGGTTTTACTTTTACCCACCCATTGCTGTTGGTTTTGAGACTGTGTTTTTTTTGTGTTGTATGATTGTTTATGTTCAATTTACATAACAATTTTTTGAAAGATTTTGTTTTTTGGTTTTAATGATTTTGGCTCTTAAAGTAGAGTTACTTTTATACTTAATATTTTACAAGTCTCATTCTACAAGTCTCACCTCACCTTTGAGGACTTAAAATCCCTTTGCGATGACGTCTCAACCTGCCATGCGCAACGTGCGGTGGCAGATCCAAGATTTTTACATAGTGGAGGCACCTTAAAAGTCGGTTAAAAGTCCGCAAAGTCGTCCGATGTGTTTTTAGCCTAATTCTACGGTTTCGAGAGATTTTTGAAGTTTTTCGATTGATTTCGAGGGATTTTAAAGTTTTTTTGTCGATTTAGAGGGACTTTTTCGATTTTTTGGTTGATTGAGGTACTTTCTTTGGTTTTTTGGTGGCACAGGCAGAAAAACTACGTTGGATGTGAAATTTTTATCTTGTCATGGGGTTGTTTCAGTTTGTGTTATCTTCTACAAATATTTCAAACGTTTACGGTAAAACCTGCCTTGAACTTGAGGTTATACCTGTAGACTTTGGTTTATTTTGTAGAAGGTTTTCATTGTGTTTGTAGCTCTAAAAGATTTTGGTTTTACTTTTACCCACCCATTGCTGTTGGTTTTGAGACTGTGTTTTTTTTGTGTTGTATGATTGTTTATGTTCAATTTACATAACAATTTTTTGAAAGATTTTGTTTTTTGGTTTTAATGATTTTGGCTCTTAAAGTAGAGTTACTTTTATACTTAATATTTTACAAGTCTCATTCTACAAGTCTCACCTCACCTTTGAGGACTTAAAATCCCTTTGCGATGATGTCTCAACCTGCCATGCGCAACGTGCGGTGGTGGATCCAAGTTTTTTACATTGTGGGGGCACCTTAAAAGTAGGTTAAAGTCTGCAAAATCGTCCGATGTGTTTTTAGCCTAAATCTACGGTTTCGAGAGATTTTTGAAGCTTTTCGGTTGATTTCGAGGGATTTTAAAGTTTTTTTGTCGATTTAGAGGGACTTTTTCGATTTTTTGGTTGATTTTGGTTTTTTGGTTGGTGGGGGCACAGGCAGTAAAACTACCGTGGATGTGAAATTTTTATCTGGTCATGGGATTGTTTCAGTCTGTGTTATCTTCTACAAATATTTCAAACGTTTACGGTAAAACCTACCTTGAACTTGAGGTTATACCTGTAGAATTTGGTTTTGTAGAAGGCTTTCATCGTGGTTGTGGCTCTGAAAGAGTTTGGTTTTACTTTTGCCTAGCAATATTGTTGTTGGTTTTGACTCTGTGTTATTTTTTGTGTTATGATTGTTTATGTTCAATTTACATAACTACTTTTCTGAAAGATTTTGTTTTTTTGTTTTTAATGATTTTGGCCTTTTTAAGTAGAGTTACTTTTATACTCAATATTTTACAAGTCTCATTCTACAAGTCTCACCTCACCTTTGAGGACTTAAAATCCCTTTACCTTGCGCACTGTGCAGTAGCGGATCCAGGATTTTTACATAGTGGGGGCACCTTAAAAGTAGGTTTAAAGTCCGCAAAGTAGTCCAATGTGTTTTTAGCCTAATTCTACGGTTTCGAGAGATGTTTAAAGTTTTTCAGTTGATTTCGAGGGGTTTTTAAGTTTTTTTGTCGATTTAGAGGGACGTTTTCGATTTTTTGGTTGATTGAGGTACTTTCTTTGGCTTTTTGGTTGGTGGGGGCACAGGCAGAAAAACAACCGTGGATTTGAAATTTTTATCTGGTCATGGGGTTGTTTCAGTTTGTGTTATCTTCTACAAATATTTTAAAAGTTTACGGTAAAACCTGCCTTGAACTTGAGGTTATACCTGTAGACTTTGGTTTATGTTGTAGAAGGTTTTCATCGTGTTTGTGGCTCTGAAAGATTTTGGTTTTACTTTTGCCTACCTAGTACCTATTGTTGTTGGTTTTGACTCGGTGTTTTTTTGTGTTGTAGGATTGTTTATGTTCAATTTACATAACTATTTTTCTGAAGGATTTTGTTTTTTGGTTTTAGTGATTTTGGCTTTTTTAAGTAGAGTTACTTTTATACTCAATATTTTACAAGTCTCATTCTACAAGTCTCACCTCACCTTTGAGGACTTAAAATCCCTTTGCAATGACGTCTCAACCTGGCGGATCCAGGATTTTTACATAGTGGGGGCACCTTAAAAGTAGGTTGAAAGTCCGCAAGGTCGTCCGATGTGTTTTTAGCCTAATTCTACGGTTTCGAGAGATTTTTGAAGTTTTTTGGCTTTACTTTTGCCTACCTATTGCTGTTGGTTTTGACTCTGTGTTTTTTTGTGTTATAGAATTGTTTATGTTCAATTTACATAACTATTTTTCTGATTGATTTTGTTGTTTTGGTTTTAATGATTTTGGCTTTTTTAAGTAGATTTACTTTTATGCTCAATATTTTGAATTCTCGTTGATTTAACTTCTTTAATTTAACATTTTTTCTTTACGTAACCATATGTGTTATTGGTTTTATTGTTTCCTCTTTTTGTTGTATAACTTCTCTACTTTTGTTTTATTTTTGACTTTGCAATTTGTAATTGTTTTTACAAGGGGCGACGTTGTAGATATCATATAGTTTTACTGGTCTCGCCTCTCCTTTGAGGACTTATAATCCCTTTACAAGGACATCTCAATGGTTGTTGATGTAGTAGGGATTGCATTCTTCATGGATATCTTGCTCGGAGGCACAAATAAACCTATGATTTGCAATCTAGTGTTTTAATCTCTTGTTGTGTTTGCCAATTTCTTTGGGTATTAGTGTTATTTTGGTAATGGATGTGAAATTTTTGTCTTGTCCGTGGGTCCTTGGGGATGTTTCAGTTTGTGTTATCTTCTACAAATATTTCAAACGATTATGGTAAAACCTGCCTTAACCTTGACATTGAGGTTATACCTGTTGGTTTATGTTGTAGAAGGGTTTCATCGTGTTTGCGGCTCCGAAAAATATATGGCTTTAGTTTTGCTAATTCATTGTTGTTGATTTTGGCTGTGTTTTTTTTTTACTTTTTTTATAGGATTGTTTTATGCTCAATTTACATTATTTTTTGTACTTGAGCTTTCTTTATAGTTTTATTAAAATCCCTTTACAACGCCATGTCCTATGTGTTCATCGAGTCTATAATGGTTGCATCTCTTTTGGTGTTTGAAGTTCTTTGGGTATTAGTGCTATTTTAGTTCACGGTCATTGGTTTTTTTTCCAGTTTGGGTAACCTTCTATAAAGACTTCAAACGATTACGGTAAAACCTGCCTTGACCTTGACACTGAGGTTATACATGTAGACTTTGGTGGTTGTTGAGAAAGTTTTCATCGTGTTGGCAGATTTGAAAGATTTTAGGTTTTAATTCTGCTATTCTGCTGTTGAGTTTGACTCGGTCCTCTTGTTTTTTAGTTTATTTGGTATGGGATTGTTTATGCTCATTTTACATAACTTTTTGCACTTTGAGTTTTCTTTCTTCTTTTTGATTCTGGCATTTTTAAGTAATGGGTAATTTTTATACTCAATGTTTTGAATTCTCTTTGATTTTTGGCTTCCATGCTTTCTCAATTTTCTTTTCCAAAAGTACCAACTCGCTTTTCATATAAAATCATAGCATCTGAGATACCAACTCGCTTTCATAAACAAATATCTGGTCTTGTTTGCATAACTCATGTTCTATCTCACTTAAATACAATTTACGTTAAAACAGTTGTGCATACACATCATCTCAATGCTATGCTCACAATAGATATACTCACAAAGAGATCCTAGTGCTTTTTTCCGTCTTTTTTCAGTTTGTCTGTTTTGATGAGCTCCTATCATTTTATACAGTATGTTTTGGTCAAACCAACTTAATCAGCTTGTGGTACATCTATCAAAAGTCACGGAGTCTCATGTGTAACACTCCAAATTTCCGGTAATAGCTCATTGTGAATATTAGTATTAAATGTGAGTTCTCATACTTTTCCTTCCAAGTAATACTCCTCGTGGCAAGCCCGTGACCTTTGTGGACATAATGACGTGGGTGTGCGTGTGCATGTACTATGCATGTGTTTAGGGTAAACCACGTGGCCATCTTATGCATGAACTCATTTGGATTGCTTTTTCTTCATGAGAGAACCGCTGCTACTCAACGAACACCCTCGGTACCATCACGGCGAGAGTGCCATGGCGAGTATGCCAAAGGCACTCTCGCGAACGTCACAATCGCTGGACTGAACATCAGAAAGTTTGAGGAGTTGCGGTACATTCTCGGCGAAAGTGACCCGGCGACCTTGCCGAGTCACAATCGCATGGTCAATCTCGCCGGAAGTGGTTCAACTAGAAGAAAGGAGGAGCCGCGGTACATTCTCGGCGGAAGTGACCTGGCGACCTTGCCGAGTCACAACCGCATGGTCATTCTCGCTGGGAGGGATCTGCACGTTTTATTTTTTTAAAGAAAAGAGAGAAACGGGATGAGGGAATCAGTAGAAGAAGGAAATAAAAGGGAGACCAGTCTGATTTATTTTATTCTCTCAGCAAGCCCCACGACTTCTCTTCTTTTCCTTCTCTCACCTTGGCGACTTTCCCTTCAATCATCATCCTCACCCATTTCTCATAAAACTCTAGATGCACTTAATAGAGATCCTTTAGGGTTTATGTTCTACACTCATAAATACTTTCAAGAGGGTTCACAAGAATTTTTTAGCTAACACTACAAGTCACCATCAAGAGAGAGAGCTAGGGTTTCTAAATCCTAGGGTTCTTCTTAACATCCTTGAGTAAGGAGTCTTAATCTTTAATATCTTTATGGGATTATAAGTTACATCAACTTTAGGAACTAATCGTTTAATTTTATATTAACTAGGGTTTCTTCCATTTTGGGGGTTTTCACTTCACAAACCCTAGGTGAGCTCTTCTTGACTCACTATGTTCATTTATGTATTCGTATCTAAATTCCATGAATAATTGCTTATTCTACTTGTTTCTCTCATGATTATATGTTATGTGACCTAACCTTCCCTCTTTTGGTAAATAGGGTTTATCTATAGTATAAACGTGATTTGTAGGTGAAAGGAGTTGGATGGAGGGTGTAGGAGGATACTCTTGATTATATACACCTCCATCCTTTTCTATAATCCTAAAGTAGAAGTAAATCTAAATGAGGAATTGTGCTCAAAGTAGCAAGAATCAATTATATAATTCACTAATATTATTATGATGATTATTGTATTCTAGAATGTTATTCTAAATGTGAGGACTTGTATATGGTGGTGATACTACGATGTCTTAATGGACTAAAGACCTAGTATGGTTGATGTCTTAATGGCTAAAGACCTAGTATGGTTGATGCCTTAATGGACTAAAGACCTAGTATGGTTGATGCCTTAATGGACTAAAGACCTAGTATGGTTGATGTCTTAATGGACTAAAGACCTAGTATGGTTGATGTCTTAATGGCTAAAGACCTAGTATGGTTGATGTCTTAATGGACTAAAGACCTAGTATGGTTGATGTCTTAATGGCTAAAGACCTAGTATGGTTGATGTCTTAATGGACTAAAGACCTAGTATGGTTGATGTCTTAATGGACTAAAGACCTAGTATGGTTGATGTCTTAATGGACTAAAGACCTAGCATGGTTGATGTCTTAATGGACTAAAGACCTAGCATGGTTGATGTCTTAATGGTAAAGACCTAGTATGGTTGATGTCTTAGTGGCTAAAGACCTAATATGGTTGACGCCTTATGATGTGATGATGCAACGTACGGTTGAACGGTAATGGATGATAATTACACTATATATGTTTAACGTGTAAATAAATCTTTATTATGAAATTGCTATCTTGGCTAGGCTCATGACTAACACTTCTTTGATGTATGTTGTGTTTAAGCAGGCCTTCCTAGCGGTGGTACTTCCCGGGGTTGAGGGAAGAGTGGAGAAGAGAGAGATAACATTTTTGGATGGACATAGAGGCGACTTTTGGTGTATAGGATGACATACTTTTGAGAACGAGATAGCAACACCCATTTATAATCTGGACTTTTTCTAAGTCTAGATTAGTAGGTTGTTGAACTTATTTTCATTCGAATTATTTGTAATATAAACGCCACAATATTACTTCTCCGATTGGGAGATTTGTCTATGTCATTTAGCCCATTTCCGCAAATTATTCAGGCTTAAATTTACCCCGAATTTTAGGGTGTTACAAGTTGGTATCAGAGCAACGGTTTAAGCGAACTAGGTATTATTGTGAGATGCCTAGACTTAAACTAGATTGACTAAGCGGTGAGCTGTGAGATGGGTAGAACTCGTAAGATAAGGCGGTCTTAGAGTTACAGATAATGCACTAATTGAGGATTTCGATTGTGGTAATGAGGGTTCTTATGTGTAACTTGTTCATAATTTCAATTAGCTACTGATATTATGAATTTGTTGTTACGTAAGCATGCTTGGATTGCTATAGTTGCGATAATTGATGAATGTGTTGGTAAATTCAGTTGTGTGAATTTCATACCGTGATACTTACCTTTATTTGAAATGTTTGGCAGACGACTAATGGTTAACACTCGTAGTAGGCTGGAGGGCCATGAAGCTACGCTATCCACGGCCGACCAAACAAGGGTGACGGCGGCGGAGGGACCTCCACTTAACACTAACTTGTTGGGTGGTGGACCCGAACATATACCTCGACGAAACCTGGAGACGTCTGATCTCGTCATAGAGGAAGCAACGACTGAGACTAGAATGATGGATCGAATGATGACTGCCATGAACCGAGCTATGGCACAACAACAAGAGCAGTTTTTGAAATTTATAGAGGATCGGGATGCGAGCAACCGTAAGCACGAGGCAGTCGCCGTGAACATTCTGATGGCCGGATCTGGGGGAAATGAAATTCCCACTGACGGATTGGGAACGTTGGAAACCGGGCTAGCGGGGAAGACTTGTTCTTTCAAAACTTTTCTTAGTTGTCGACCGCCCAAGTTTAAAGGCACGGATGATCCGGTTGTGTGCATGAACTGGATAAGAGAAATGGAACAGGCTTTTCGAACTAGTGAGTGCGGGGAGAATCAAAAGGCTAAGTTTGGTTCGCAAATGCTACGAGGGCGACCCTCACTTGGTGGAACGTATACTCCACTTCTATTGAGGCTTCCGTATTGGCCAAACTAAGTTGGCCTACGTTCAAAAAGAAAGTGCTGGAAGAATACTGTAATGAGAGGGCCATGGATAGGATTGAAGAGAGTTTTCGGAACTTAAAGAAGGGAAATATGCCGGTGAAAGAGTACAATCGACTGTTCATGGATAAACTGGGATTGGTGGGACATCTGGTCCCGAATGAGAAGGAGAAGATCAAGGCTTACATCAAGGGCCTTCCTTCGGACATGATGACGATGGTCCGAGTATCTAAGGCCTCCACCCTTCGCGAGGCAATTGAGGAGGCCCAACTGGTTGAAGATGCGTACAGTCGAGACAAAGAGATGAGTAATCGGGCCCCGGAAAAGAGGAAATGGGAGGGGAGTTCGGCGCCCTCCAAGAGACCGAGATCTTTCAGTAGCAACTACCGAGGGGCCGACCCTAGGCACGAATCTAGGTGGTGCCCCAAATGCTGAAGCAGGCATCACGGACAATGCAAGCCGAGCGGGACGACTTGCTTCAAGTGTGGGAAGCCGGGGCATATCCGCAACGATTGCCCGGCCAAGGAGGTCACCTGTTTTGAGTGCAAAGAAACGGGTCACATTAGAAGCGAGTGCCCGAAATTAAAGACCGGGGGAAACGGCGGAAAGAAGGTAGACCCTCCGAGGGCGACGGGACGAGCATTTCAGATGACGGGTGACGAGGCGAAAGCCTCGACAGACGTAGTATCGGGTACGTTTCTCCTAAACTCCGTACCTACGCGTGTGTTGTTTGACTCGGGTGCGAGCTTTTCTTTTGTGTCGAATTCTTTTTGTCAAAAATTGTCCGTACCCACTAGTTGCTTGGAAGAAGCTATGGTGGTGGAGATAGCCGACGGGGGACAAGTAGTGGTTCGAAATATTCTGCGGGGTTGCATGTTGGAAATCGAAGGAAAGAAATTCCCGATAGATTTGATGCCAATGGTAATCGGAGGATTCGATGTAGTGGTTGGAATGGATTGGTTATCCGGGAACCAAGCCGAAATCTTATGTGCAAAGAAGTTGATTCGCATACCTTCTTCAGATGGGAGTGGTGTGGTCATTTATGGTGAACGAAGAAAAGGAGACCTAGCAATCATCTCCATGTTGAAGGCACGTATTGTCTAGTCAAGGGATGTACGTCCTACTTGGCTTATGTGATCGATGCTAAGTCGGAAAAGAAGAAGCTTGAGGACGTGAGGGCGGTATGCGAGTTTCCCGACGTATTTCCGGAAGACTTGTCGGGTTTACCCCCGGACCGCCAAGTGGAGTTCAAGATAGATTTGGTACCGGGAGCGGCTCCGATAGCTAGAGCTCCCTACCGTTTGGCTCCATCCGAGATGCAAGAAATGATGGCGCAACTTCAGGAACTTTTAGAGAAGGGATTTGTGAGACCGAGCTCATCTCCTTGGGGAGCACCAGTTCTGTTCGTGAAGAAAAAGGACGGCACGATGAGGATGTGCATCGATTATAGAGAACTTAATAAGGTGACAGTGAAGAATAAATATCCACTTCCAAGAATCGACGATTTGTTTGATCAACTCCAAGGAGCGGGATGTTTCTCAAAGATTGACTTACGGTCTGGTTATCATCAAGTGAAGGTAAAGGAGGATGACGTCCCAAAGACGGCCTTTAGGACGCGCGGTATGGTCATTATGAGTTTCTAGTGATGCCTTTCGGATTGACAAACGCACCGGCGGTGTTCATGGACTTGATGAACCGAGTGTGTCGGCCATTCCTCGACAAGTCGGTTATCGTGTTCATCGACGATATCCTAATATATTCTAGAGATGAGGCGGGCCACGAGCAACATCTTCGGGAAGTATTGGAAGTCCTAAGAAAAGAGAAGTTGTACGCAAAATTCTCCAAGTGTGATTTTTGGTTGGAAGAAGTCCAATTTCCGGGTCATGTAGTCACACGTGATGGTGTGAAGGTGGATCCTTCCAAAATAGAAGCAATGATGAATTGGAAACCTCCTAAGAGCCCATCGGAGATACGAAGCTTTTTGGGTCTAGCGGGATATTACCGAAGGTTCATTCAAGATTTCTCCAAGATCGCTTCTTCTTTGACACGCTTGACGCGAAAGAATGTAAAGTTCGTTTGGACGGAAGAGCAAGAAAAGGCATTTCGGACTCTACAAAAGAAGTTGTGTGAGGCCCCGATTCTATCCCTACCCGAGGGATTGGAGGACTTTGTGGTATACAGTGACGCATCAAAGATGGGCTTGGGTTGTGTGTTGATGCAAAGAGGAAAAGTGATCGCCTACGCATCACGACAACTTAAGGAACACAAGAAAAATTACCCCACGCACGACTTAGAGCTTGCGGCGGTAATATTCGCGTTGAAGTTGTGGCGACATTATCTCTACGACACGAAGTGTACCTTGTAAACGGATCATAAGAGTCTGAGGCACGTCTTCGATCAAAAAGAACTGAGTATGAGGCAACAGAGGTGGTTATAACTACTTAAGGACTACGATTGTGAGTTGCTTTACCATCCGGGTAAGGCCAACCGATGCCTTGAGTCGGAAGGAGTATAGCGGGAGCTTGCGCGCTAACCTCTCAAGAATTGACATAGTGTCGAGCTTAGTAGAGCGGATTAGAGCGGCGCAAATCGAAGCCTTAAAGGAAGAAAACCTCAAAGAGGAAGAAATGGTGAAGCAGAAGCAACTTTTGACGAAGGATGACCGTGGAATGAAGTTGTTCAACGGGCGAGTGTGGGTACCCAAGATCGGTGGAAATCGGGAGCTACTCATGGACGAGGTGCATAAGTCAAAGTACTCCATTCACCCCGGAAGTACCAAGATGTATAGGGATTTGAAGCTATATTATTGGTGGCCAGTCATGAAGTTGGATGTGGCACATTATGTGGAGCGGTGTACGACTTGCTCACAGGTAAAGGCTCAACATCAATTACCATACGGCAGTTTGCGATCCTTAGAAATCCCCGAGTGGAAGTGGGAGAAAATCACGATGGGCTTGGGTCATGACACCATTTGGGTAATAGTGGACCGGTTGACGAAGAGTGCACACTTCTTGGCTATGTGGGAAACTTTACCAATGGACAAATTGGCAAAACTCTATATTGATGAAGTAGTCTCAAAGCACGGCGTGCCCGTGTCCATAGTTTCCGATCGGGATAGTCGGTTCACATCGAGATTTTGGCAAGCCCTACATGAAGAACTTGGCACGAGGGTAAATCTGAGCACGGCTTACCACCCGCAAACGGATGGTCAAAGCGAAAGGACCATTCAAACCTTGGAAGACATGTTGAGGGCGTGTGTAATCGACTTTGGGGGCAATTGGGATACTCACCTACCGTTGGTAGAATTCGCCTACAACAACAGTTACCATTCGAGTTTGAAGGCGGCACCGTTTGAGGCATTGTATGGGAGAAAGTGTAGAACTCCCGCGTGTTGGCTAGAGGCGGGAGAAAAACAATTTGCCGGACCGGAAATCGTACAAGAAACGAGCGATAAAGTCAAGATCATTAGGGAACGCTTGAAAGCGGCCCAAGATCGACAAAAGAGCTATGCCGACAAGAAAAGGAGACCGGTAGAGTTCCAAGTGGGAGAAAGGGTGATGTTAAAAGTTTCCCGTTGGAAGGGATTGATTCGTTTCGGGAAGCGTGGGAAGTTGAGCCCCCGTTTCCTTGGGCCATTCACCATTCTAGAACGTGTGGGTTCGCAAGCCTACAAATTGGACTTGCCACCGGTAAGAGGCAGTCGATAAGAGGCCGTAAGTGTTACGTAAGCAGCCCTTTGCTCGGTTAGTGCTGACTCCCTGTTAGCGCTTATCCAATTTGTGTTGGTCAAGGCCCCTATGGGTGCATGGCCAGTTGTAAAAGGCAACATTAACGACATAATTATTCCTGATGATTGGGATGGAGTCATAACCCATTTCCAGACAAGCTACATTACGGGCTCCCCAAGTAGTGTGGCTTCCCACTTTATCCTTGTTGGTTTAGTTTATTTGGCAAGAGAGAAAATCAAATTGTTAGAGGATATGTGGGAAGTGGGAACTAAGGGGCCGTTTACTAAACGCTTACCCGGTAAGTGTTTACCGGCTCACTTTACCTTATCAGATAAACATGACAAGGATCGAGAAACTTTCTCCATTTCATAATTAAGGGTAGAATGAAAAAGTAGACACTTATTTTGCGACTGGTAACTATAAAGTTGCAGGATTCCTTGCGATGAGAGAAATAGAAAAGGCAAACATGGTGTGATGGTGCACAAATCAACTAATAAGGAGGATTTCTGGAAACAACAATTGGATATGTTTGTTTTGCTTAGTTGATTGGTTAGTGCTCTCTTCATTCATTCCAGAGGTTCCGTCCTTTTCCCAAAAAAGAAAGATCCTTGTTTAAAATGTAAGTTAGCCAGTGGCTCCCTAGCAGGTAAGGTCCTCAACTTTGGAAGCAATCCAGAAGTTAAAGCAATGTTTAGGAACCTAATCTGCTAAAGAAAAATGGTAAAAGCTAGTAGTGTAAAGCTAGTAGTGGACCATAACAATAGGCTATATATGGTTGAAAAGCTAGTAGTGGACCAATAGGCTATATATGGGTTTTGGATCCGCATCGACTGTAAAAGCTAGCCTAACTGAGTCAGTCAGGTATTTCGCCTAAAGAGTTGGCTTTGCAGAATACTCGTTTAATCTTTGGGCCAAGAAGTGACTACAAAAGATGGTACGTACCATTTGTGGCTACTATTGGTAACCCTTAACCTTCACACTTCACGTTATTTACTTGCTACAGGTGCTGGGTCTGGGTTAGGAGTTTCTTTTAAAACATTAATGTATGCATGAGATAATCATCGTTCATCAATTGATGCATCATGAGAATTTACCCAAGTATGGGATTCAAGCACCTTGCATGGAGCTGGATTGCATATGAATGAAGCTACAATAGTGATTCTTTGCAAATATTGCCATTATTGATAGTCTTTGTATTATAATAACTAAATGCAGTTAAGTTAAACTATATCATAAAAAAAACTATATTTTTCTAGTTCTCAATATTTTTGCCTCATGTTCTAATATACCTATATTTATAAGAGTTTTTGCTTGGGCCCTCAACTATTTTTGTACGCAAAGACTCGAATTTCAATCCCTCACAAGAATCAAATGGGTTCAGAGAAGGTCATCTTTGTTGAAAAGAAAATTTATCCCTATTATTTAGGGTAAAATTATCCTCTAGGTAATTAAAAAGTGTGATAATTACACGTCCTTTAAACTATGTCCCTTTTTCATTGTGGACATTTATTTTTGGACCAGAGGAGTAAAGTGTTGTATATGGCTTTACCATTGTAACCTTGCCAGAAACAAGTAGGTAAAGATGCACTCAATTACCACTAGCCATCTCTCATTAATGTGAATCTCAAGGTTACAATGTAGAGAGAGAGTTACAAGTAGTAAGAGTTAGGAATGCTTAGGAAAACTTTCTCAGAAAAATTATTTTCAAAAATGAAATCTCCCACAAATGTCTTGCATGAAGATTCATTCTAATCAGTTGATTCAGGTGTTTCCACATGTTTGGTATTAACTTCAGTTTTGGTACAAGAGAAAACAGTTGAAAGAACTTCTTTTTCAATACTAAAGGATATTTCTTGATCACCAAGGGCTTCCTTAAGAGTATTTGCGAAAACAGTCGAAAGAATGTCTTTTTCCATTTCAAACCTTATCCTTTGATCAAGAATAGAATCCTCAAGTTCCTTTATTCTATATTCCAAAACCAAAGGTGGAACATATCGTTTGGCTTCAAATGGTTGTTCACAACTTGGTTTAACAGAATATATGTCAAAATAATCATTTGAAAGTGAATCTTTCGGATTCTTTTCATATTTTCTATTTTCTTTTGAATAACAAAACGGAAGTTGCATTTTTGTGGTAGTTTCTCTTTTAACTTTTTCAAGTTCATCGATCTCTTCCGAATTCAATCATTGTATCTCACAATCAGGAAAATATCTAGCATATTTCAAAATTTTGAAATCATATAAAGTCGGAACATGTGCATTTGCTTTTGCTAGATATCTAGGATTTTGATATCCAAGACCCCAATATTTGTTGAAAAAATTCTTTTCACTTGGTCTGTTCAAATAGATAGTTTGATCAGTTTGGCCTCTCATATAAAGCTTCTTTTTCAAAACTTTGATTTTGTCAGAAAATTCTGCATTTTGAGTGTTAAGATTTTGCAAAGAAACTTTACTCTCATTTTTCTTATCTTCTAAATCTTGAACCTTCTTGGTTAAATCAGATATTTGAAAATCAAAATCTTGCTTGTCTTTACCAAACTTCTCTTTTTGATCTTCGAGAGATTTAATTTTATCACTGTTTTTATCCCTCTCGAGATTGATATTAAAAATAGTTTGACTTAGATTTGTATTTTCTTCTTTTGTGATTTTCAACTTGTTTCTTAACCCTTCGAGTGCAAGCTTCATGGTGTTCAGTTGACTTATAAAGAAACTTGAAGACTTAGAGCTTACCTCGGATCCGCAGTCTGAGTTGCTCTCGTCATCTGAAATATCCTCAGCTTGGCATATGTTAGTTTGTTCCTCATTTTCGGCTTCATCATCAGTTAAGTCCAACCAATACTCATCTTCAATCAATAGAGCCTTACCCGCTTCTTTTTGCTTTGCTAACATTAACTTGGTCTTGTAATAGTCAGAATTTCGGACCACTTTCTTCCAACAATCCTTAGCAAAATGACCTGGTGTGCCACAGTTGTAACACTTTGGAGTTTCAGTTGGCCTTTTCTCTTCAAACTTCTTCTTTCCATCATCTCTATTCCTTTCTTCAAACTTTCTTTCATCAACTTTCCTTCCCTCATACCTTCTATCATCAGTCGGTTTACCATCAAATATATTCTTACCATCAAACTTCTTTGAGCCAGGCGTGTACCTCAGATTGTTAGACGACGGTTTCCGATAGAACTTCTTCTGAAAGTGCCTAGTCAATAAAATCATCGCTTGTTCTAACTCAGCTCCATCATCTGAGATATTCCTCGTATACTTGGCTTCAAAATTGTCAGAAATCTCATTCAGAAAACTTTTGGAATGTTTATCTGTCATAAGTGTAACTGGATCAGGAATTGCTTTCTTCTTTTAAAACATTAATGTATGCATGAGATAATCATCGTTCATCAATTGATGCATCATGAGAATTTACCCAAGTATGGGATTCAAGCACCTTGCATGGAGCTGGATTGCATATGAATGAAGCTACAATAGTGATTCTTTGCAAATATTGCCATTATTGATAGTCTTTGTATTATAATAACTAAATGCAGTTAAGTTAAACTATATCATAAAAAAAACTATATTTTTCTAGTTCTCAATATTTTTGCCTCATGTTCTAATATACCTATATTTATAAGAGTTTTTGCTTGGGCCCTCAACTATTTTTGTACGCAAAGACTCGAATTTCAATCCCTCACAAGAATCAAATGGGTTCAGAGAAGGTCATCTTTGTTGAAAAGAAAATTTATCCCTATTATTTAGGGTAAAATTATCCTCTAGGTAATTAAAAAGTGTGATAATTACACGTCCTTTAAACTATGTCCCTTTTTCAT
Organism: Saussurea involucrata; assembly: GCA_033807775.1. Lineage (NCBI taxonomy): Eukaryota > Viridiplantae > Streptophyta > Magnoliopsida > Asterales > Asteraceae > Saussurea > Saussurea involucrata. The sequence goes on along the minus strand of CM066321.1, from coordinate 130,922,077 downwards.
TGTGGACATTTATTTTTGGACCAGAGGAGTAAAGTGTTGTATATGGCTTTACCATTGTAACCTTGCCAGAAACAAGTAGGTAAAGATGCACTCAATTACCACTAGCCATCTCTCATTAATGTGAATCTCAAGGTTACAATGTAGAGAGAGAGTTACAAGTAGTAAGAGTTAGGAATGCTTAGGAAAACTTTCTCAGAAAAATTATTTTCAAAAATGAAATCTCCCACAAATGTCTTGCATGAAGATTCATTCTAATCAGTTGATTCAGGTGTTTCCACATGTTTGGTATTAACTTCAGTTTTGGTACAAGAGAAAACAGTTGAAAGAACTTCTTTTTCAATACTAAAGGATATTTCTTGATCACCAAGGGCTTCCTTAAGAGTATTTGCGAAAACAGTCGAAAGAATGTCTTTTTCCATTTCAAACCTTATCCTTTGATCAAGAATAGAATCCTCAAGTTCCTTTATTCTATATTCCAAAACCAAAGGTGGAACATATCGTTTGGCTTCAAATGGTTGTTCACAACTTGGTTTAACAGAATATATGTCAAAATAATCATTTGAAAGTGAATCTTTCGGATTCTTTTCATATTTTCTATTTTCTTTTGAATAACAAAACGGAAGTTGCATTTTTGTGGTAGTTTCTCTTTTAACTTTTTCAAGTTCATCGATCTCTTCCGAATTCAATCATTGTATCTCACAATCAGGAAAATATCTAGCATATTTCAAAATTTTGAAATCATATAAAGTCGGAACATGTGCATTTGCTTTTGCTAGATATCTAGGATTTTGATATCCAAGACCCCAATATTTGTTGAAAAAATTCTTTTCACTTGGTCTGTTCAAATAGATAGTTTGATCAGTTTGGCCTCTCATATAAAGCTTCTTTTTCAAAACTTTGATTTTGTCAGAAAATTCTGCATTTTGAGTGTTAAGATTTTGCAAAGAAACTTTACTCTCATTTTTCTTATCTTCTAAATCTTGAACCTTCTTGGTTAAATCAGATATTTGAAAATCAAAATCTTGCTTGTCTTTACCAAACTTCTCTTTTTGATCTTCGAGAGATTTAATTTTATCACTGTTTTTATCCCTCTCGAGATTGATATTAAAAATAGTTTGACTTAGATTTGTATTTTCTTCTTTTGTGATTTTCAACTTGTTTCTTAACCCTTCGAGTGCAAGCTTCATGGTGTTCAGTTGACTTATAAAGAAACTTGAAGACTTAGAGCTTACCTCGGATCCGCAGTCTGAGTTGCTCTCGTCATCTGAAATATCCTCAGCTTGGCATATGTTAGTTTGTTCCTCATTTTCGGCTTCATCATCAGTTAAGTCCAACCAATACTCATCTTCAATCAATAGAGCCTTACCCGCTTCTTTTTGCTTTGCTAACATTAACTTGGTCTTGTAATAGTCAGAATTTCGGACCACTTTCTTCCAACAATCCTTAGCAAAATGACCTGGTGTGCCACAGTTGTAACACTTTGGAGTTTCAGTTGGCCTTTTCTCTTCAAACTTCTTCTTTCCATCATCTCTATTCCTTTCTTCAAACTTTCTTTCATCAACTTTCCTTCCCTCATACCTTCTATCATCAGTCGGTTTACCATCAAATATATTCTTACCATCAAACTTCTTTGAGCCAGGCGTGTACCTCAGATTGTTAGACGACGGTTTCCGATAGAACTTCTTCTGAAAGTGCCTAGTCAATAAAATCATCGCTTGTTCTAACTCAGCTCCATCATCTGAGATATTCCTCGTATACTTGGCTTCAAAATTGTCAGAAATCTCATTCAGAAAACTTTTGGAATGTTTATCTGTCATAAGTGTAACTGGATCAGGAATTGCTTTCTTCTTTTTCCCATTCTTCTTCTCTTTGATCTCTTCAACTTCTTCTTCATTTTGCTGTAACGTCTCAAACAACTCATGCAAAGGCATAGTAGATAATCTCGAATTCTGTTTCATTCGGCGACTGACATTTTTCCATTCCGGTTGAAGAACACTTAAGAACTTGACATTATTCTCAACCACATTCTTAGTTATTTTGTTTTTGATTAACTCATTCAGCAAAGAAACAAATCTGCCATATGTCTGTGCCAAATTCTCATCCTCTTTTGCCTTGAATTCCTCCTATCTCTTTATGCATAGATTTATTTTCATATGTGAACCTTGCATCATCTATTCTAATTGGTCCCACATTGATAAATGCGATTTTTATATATTTTTACGTCAAATATTCCCTACAATTAGTGTCAATTATATGCTTAAAGTACCCCTATTTGTTTGTGTTTAATATTTTATTGTTTGTATTTATATTTAAAAGAAAATGAAAAAAAAATAAAAAAAATATAATAATGTTAATGTTGGTTGCCACGTGACAAAAGGAAAAAGAAACTTAATTTGCTTGGTTTGTTTGGCAGGAAACAAAAGAAAAAAAAAAGATTCATTTTATTTGGTCCTTGGTTTCGGTCCAATGATGGCCCATTAGCAAAAACAAAGAAGTAAAAGAAATGTTTTGAATAGCAAGCCCAACGTTAGAGCCCAGAAGAAATGAAGAGAGAAATAACCAGCTCTTTTCCTCACGTCGGCAAAATGCAGCAAACATGCACATACGCGGCTTCCACCGCGGCCTCAAGCTGCGGCCTAAGCCGCGCGCCTCAGAATCAGATGGCATTCGATTTTGGAGGTTTCTTCACGTGAAGGGTTTAAGAGAGGGTGAAAACTGTCATGGGGGAATCAATTTCAGAAACGAATTTGGGGAAGAAGAGAGCAAGAAGGAGACTAATTTGGAGCATTTCACTTCATCAATTTCACTAATCCTTTGGTAATTTCTTTTTAGTTGTAACCCTAGTTTTCATTCCATCATTAGTTTGATTAGATTTTGATGGTTACACTTTGAGATTCCATTGTAATCGTTTGGGACAAACCTATTTGCTTGATTTCCATTTTTAATGTCAATTTCGTTTGAGTTTTCAATTAACTTGATCAATTAGTTGAACCTCTTATGAAAAATTGTTAGTCAAAATATTAGATACGTAATTGTCTTTTGGTTTTGATGAGAGTAACAATGGAACTCTTTGAATTCAATAAGGTTTTCAATTTGAGTTCTTGAAATCTTGCAATCAAGGTTATAATAAGCCGAGCTTATGAGCTTATTGCCTTGAGTTGGTGTTTTTCTAGTTCGATAAAGTTAATCACTTCTAAAGAAATTAAGAGCTTATTTAATTTCTTATTTGTGATTAAGATCCGGTTGAAGAGCTTATTTTAATCGGTGTGAATTAAGGAAAAATATAGGTCATTAGAGCTTGTTAACAACTATAATCAACTTAGGTTCGTTCTTTATGTTTACGTTCTTGGAATCAATGATAGGTGCCATCATCTTAATCGAAATTAAACTAATGTTGGTTTTATTTCACTGTTTATAATTAATTTTAGTCGCATTTTTTAGTTTAGTTAATCAAATCCAAACCCCTCCCCCTTTTTTTTACTTAACGTGTAGAAGTTGAAATAATTGTCACGACCAATCCCTGTGGATTCGACCTGACTTACCACTATTACAATTTATATTGTATTTTGGGACAGTTAGAACTACTTATTATTTGACGGTCTCGACGCCCGTCACACATCATTCTTGCATTCTCCTTAAAACTATCGATCTTGTTATAGATTTCATTTGGAGTACTCATTATCAAATAAGATGTAGCTTTCCTATCCGCTTTAAGTCTTAGATTCTCTTCAGGGTTATACTCTTCATACGGGTTTCCAATCTTCATAAGCTTGCCTGCCTTGTTGAGCAGGAACTATGGTTTTAAGTCTTTTCATTGGTCCTTCTTTCAAAGATAAAAGCAGATTCTTCCTATTAGCTTGTCTTTCGATGAAATCTTGAAATCTATCCTTCCACTATTCGTATTCTCCCTCGAATAGAACAGGAGGTCTAGTGTCGGAACCAAGAGTTAGCATCACTTCGTTTTTCGTCATCTTTACAAACAAACTTGTTTATGATCTTTAGACAAAATCAAGCAAAAATACACCAAGTATCAAAAGTTATCGCACACAAGTTATGCGATGAGGATTAAGTGAACAGTAGTTATCGGTCAAACTTTGGGCGATCATGTAATAACCGTGTTCTTAATTGAATAAATGGAAGTTTTGTGGTGCAAAGTGTGAAAAGGAGAAAGTTTAGTGTATTGGTGAGAAAGCATAAAAGGTAAGAAACCCTAGGAATTCTCAAAATCTCTCAGGAATCGGTGTGTGTGCGGCTAGGTGCGATTGTGGGTGCAAATCAAGGAGATCGAATCAATTCAGAGTTCTTCAATTGAGTGTGTGGAATCATCTTGCAAGGTAATCATTATTCCTTGTTTATTGTTATCTTGTTGAAATCAAGGGTTTAGAAGGTGGAATTTGGTGTTTTGTTATCTCCTGGTAATGAATAGAAATGGAGTTTGTGTGTTTTTCTAATCGGACCAAATATAAGAGATTTGATGATTTAACTCACTAAATCAACTAGTAATAGTGTCCCCTTAATCCTATTAGTCTATTATCAAATTTGGATTTGTGTGGATTGACCGATTAGAGTGTGTGGGTATTCGTATCTCGATAAGAAACCCAGAAATCCCGGAACTCGTTAGGATCCGGTATTAAAATTTATTGGATCCAGTATTTAATTAATGTTGGGACTTTTATGCAATGATCCAGAATCCTTTTTATTTGGACTTTATTGGTAAAAGAAATCCGGAATTTGGATAAAAGGGAACCAGAATTCAATTATGGACCGGAGTTAGCATGTTGGGCCAAAATAAAGGAAATCTGGAATCCACTAAAGTGGATCCGGTATTGTGTGGGTGATCCGGAAGTTTGTATTGTGGGCCGTAGTCCCGGAAATAAATTATGGAATCGGAATTTGGGCTTAGTCTAGTGTGATCCGGTATTGATTAAAAAGGATCCGAAATGCTTTATTAACTTGGGCCTGATCCGGAATGGTAAGTGTGAACCGAAATTACCTTGCGTGGACCAGATCCGGAATTTGTTAGTGTGGGCCAGGATTGTTATTGTTGGGCAAAAAAATCCGGAATTTCTTTCCATTTGGGCTTAATTATGAGAACCGAAACTTGGTATTAAAAAAATAATGGACCCGACATGTAAGTTGGGCCGTGAGGATCCGGTATCCCAACGGATCCAGTATTTATGTATTGGGCCATAGGGATCCGGTATTCCACAAGGATCCGGAACCCGGGTATTTTCCAGCTGGGACTTTTCAAGTTAGTAGAATTCAGTAGAGTCCAATGTGTCTTACATGGTATGTGTGTTGGGTTTAAATTGTAGGTGTGAGTAGAGACGATCGGTGCGAGTAAGAGTTTCTAATCAGGACTCCAGGTGAGTCTTTCTAAACCTAAATTTTATACAAGTGTGGTTGATGGTTATTATCTAACTGTGTGTTTTTCAATTGCTTTTTATTACAAAGCGAAGAGTAAGTGTGTGGCATGGTTATTATCTAACTGTGTGCTTTTCAACTGCTTTTTATTTCAAAGCGAAGAGTAAGTGTGTGGCAAAATGTGTGATTTAAATGTGTGTGAACATGCTCTGGCTTTGGTGTGAAATGGGGGGGGGGGGGTGTCCCATAATAGTATATATGAATTTGTTTCATATATGGGCGGTGTGTGCCCTATTGCGCTGTCACGGTGTGTGTGACTATAGCGTGTGTGCTCTATTGCGTTGTCACGGTGTGTGTGACTATAGCGTGTGTGCTCTATTGCGCTGTCACGATGCGTGTGACTATAGTGTGTGCCAGTAGCATGTGTCATTGTGTGCATATCACTTTAAGTATGCTTGTTATGATTGTATAAACTCTTTCATAACTATTTTATAAATTGTCATGTTTTATGGTATGACCTGGTGTGGAGGGAACTCACTAGACCTCATGGTCTAACCCTCGCTTTTCAAAACTAAAACCTTTTTCAGGTAAGCAGTTAGTCGAAAGCTTGCTTAGAAGTTTGGCAAGGCGTGAGGCGGAGGTTGCGTATAAAAGGATTAGAAGACTTCCCTTTCGTTTTATAGTTATGTTCTCAGCTGTAGTTAGGGTTATTTCCGCAAACTCAGTTTGTAATTCGGATAGTGTGATTACGTTGAGCCATTTTTGGCGTTTTAAATTAAAGATGTAACTTCTAGCAAGATAGTTTGGTGTGGGTTGTTACAGATCAGAAAGTTCTCGGTCAAAAACTGTGCGACTAAGACAAGTTTTCGGTCAAAACGTGAGCGATGAACAGTAGTTGTCGGACAACACTTATGCGATTATAAGTGCTTGTCGGTCAAAAATTGTGCGATCAAAAAGCACACGTAACCTGGTCGCACAAACTTTGAACGATGAAGATGAGTTTCTTCACCGTGCGATCAAGATGAACTTCGAACAAAATTTTCTTCTAAGTCCAAAATCCACTGAAATTAAGTCCAATTGACTTGAAACTTTGTACGAAGGTTTGCACAACTGGTCTGAACAACTTTCGTGTTTATACCAACACCAAAAACTAACAAAATATGTGTTTTTTATCCTAAAACAGAAACTTTGAGTTTTCGAACTAAAACTCACAAAAATCGGCTCAAATGTGATCTTTTGATCAAACAAACTGCACAGATCTCTTCCTTTAACAGAAACAAACTAGTCTGATCCAAACTCTATCCATTAAACATCCTGAAATCCCAATTTCGATTCTAAGTCCAAAAAGTCAAAAAAATGTCTAAAAATCCTCAAAATTTTCACGAATTCTGCTTGAAATTGCTTGCTCTGATACCATTTGTGATCCCAATGAAAGAAATAAGAGATCTTGATTAGAATGAGAGAAAGATACAAATGTAGGAGTGAGGTCTACTTTCTCTCTCTAGACTCTCTCTCTAGAATGTCATCCCTCTATTACACACTTATCTCACAATCCACACGTCTCTCTTCACAACACCACTACAACACTCCTATATATACTTTGACTTTCACACTCAAACACCTTGACTTTGACCTTTCACAACAATAACAAGACCTTTACTTTAGGGCTGGCAATGGGTAAGGGTAAACTCGTTACCCGTTATGTTTCAACACGTTGGATAAGAGTATGGATAATGGAAATTTTATCCACTTATCTATTACCCGTTTACCCAATATTTGGGTGGGTAGGGTATGGATAAACGATTTTTCGTTATCCATTAACCGTTACCCGCTACGATATATACATATATATTTTTAAATATTAGTGTATATATATATATATATATGCATAATTATATTAAGTTAAATTATTGATATCTTTTTATAATGTTGTCGTATGCTAATATGTACATTAATTTATCTTTTATATTTATCGATTAAATGATTTCGATTAAATGAGAACAAAACGAGTTTAGAAAAATAAATATAATGAAAACTATTGGTCTACCATTTTTATATAGTACTTTATAATATTATACTATAATACAATTTTTATATAGTACTTTATAATATTATACTATACTTAATATAGTACTTTATAAAATGTTTACTAGCACAAATTAGATATAAAATAGTAACTATATTTATTAGACCTCGCAAAAACTGACACGACACGCTAACCCGACACGAAATAAGCGGGTTTGGGTAGGGGTGTTATTCGGTCGGTTAAATCGGTTTCGGTTTATTCGGTTCGGGTTAATCGGTTTTTAAGTTTTTATAAAACTAACAGATAACCAAACCAAATAAGGTTCGGTTTAATCGGTTTCGGTTTATTCGGTTTCGGGTTATTCGGTTCGGTAACCGGTTAAACCAAATAAGGATTTATATTTTTTCGTTGGACACTTTCTCAAATTATTTGTCCGTTACTTTTAATATATTATTGTATTATACAATAATACTCGGTAAATAACTTATTATATAAGTAAAAACGTCATCTATCAACCAATATCTACCGAATGATATATATATATATATATATATATATATATATATATATATATATATATATATATATATATATATATATTCAATGCGACGTTGTAAATCAAAGAAAAAAACGTAATCTAACAAAAACCTTATCTACTATCAATTAAAAATATTATATAGCAATAAAATATGTAAAATAATAATAGTATAACATGTATTTGAATTATTTTTTATAAACATGAAATATATAAAATATTAGTAGAGTGTGATATTCGGGTTATTCGGTTTAACCGAATTAGAAAAAAAATTAACCGAAAACCGAACCGAATAAGTATTCTTATTCGGTTAACCGAACCGTTTAACCCGAAAACCGAATAACCCGAAACCGTTTAACCCAATATTCATTCGGTTTGGGTGGGTTATCCGGTTTCGGTTATTTTTGACACCCCTAGGTTTGGGTAATACATTTCAACCCGTTTAAGTAAACGGGTTGATACGACACGAACACGAAAATTAAACGGGTAAGGTCAGGGTTAAAAATTTCAACTCGAAAATGACCCGAATAACCCGTTATATATATAGTCCATATCTTGTGAAACAGGTGGAATAAAAATCTGGAAAGTTTACTAAATTATTAAACTACCTAGGTCAATGTAAAATCCTACAACTTCGTATAATTCTTTCACTTATCTACCCTACTTTTATCCGTCCAGTAGCCACAAATCTAAAGCAACAATTTTTTCTTCCCTATCTGAAATACATTTTTTTAATTTTTGGTTTGTTTAGCGAGTTTATCAGAAAAGGCAAAACCTTTATTGTCCTCTAAATTTAAAATTTCTTCTTTGGGATTGAATATGGGATGTAAAAAGGGAATCATAACTCCAACAATTTCTTTGTTCTCAACGCTTCCCAATTTCCGGGAATTAGTCACTTCAATAACCTTCAATGGTTATACGGATGCCGGCTAAGAGAATCGCTTCTCGCCTTGCTTGCAAGAGTATAAGCAAGTCGTAGCATTTTGACCCTTTATGAGATAGAACTCTTTCAATTCGTGAAGAGAATAATGCTCGAATATCAATGATCAAATAGGATAGAACGGAAAAACGAACTACATTTTCTATCTAAAAAAAATTGGATATGAAATGATTTCATGCTTTAGAAAAATGGATTCCAAATTAGAAGGATACATAGTTGACTTTTACCTCATTTTTCTTCCCAATCTGATATACATTTCATACTTGGGTTTGAGTACAATTAGTCGAGGTTGACCATGTTGACCAATAGTTGACTTTTGCATCATTTGATCCACAAGTATTTTGTAGTTGGGATTGAATGGAGATATTTGAGTCATGAGAGACTCAACTTTGAAGTTTCACTTTAGGTCGGGTCGGGTTGTACATAGTTGACTTTTACCTCATTTTTCTTCCGTATCCGAAATACATTTCATACTTGGGTTTGAGTACAATTAGTCGAGGTTGACCATGTTGACCAATAGTTGACCTTTGCATCATTTGATCCACAAGTATTTTGTAGATGAGATTGAATGGAGATATTTGAGTCATGAGAGACTCAACTTTGAAGTTTGACTTTAGGTCGGGTTGGGTTGAGCATAGTTGACTTTTTGAGAAATTAAGTTATTAATTCGATATGGTGTTATGAAATGTGTAGGTTTTCAGTCAAGGGTTATCAGTAGCCGATCTACGCACAATCAGACGAGTCTTCATGAGGCTTACAATGGGATACATACCTGCGTACAAATTTATTTCGAACATTATATGATTTGTACGGTGGTGTGTACATATTCATGATGTTTCAGTTTCCATACATGATACAATATATTTTACATATATGCTATTTATGATCAGTTGCATGCCATGTGTTTGTTTTGCTATCAAATAACTCTAGCATGTTACTTTAATTGCACGTTTTATGATCGGTTTTAGCGGATGAACATTTGACCTGTAAGTCACACGATAAGTGACAAGACCCCATAACAAATGTCCCGAATAAATTATAAATCTCATTAAAAATTTTAACTTTAACTGACCGTCTGAAAAGCCCAAACACATTAATAAGGCCCATAGCACCCAACCCATAAACCCTTTTCTTAGAAGTTAGAAATTTCCATAATATATGATAAATAGGTAGTTTTTTATGTTTGAATTATTCACAATAATCTAATGAAATTAATTAAAATACCCAAAGTTGGAAAATCAGTTACCAAAATGCTTCAAATCTCTCCTAATTTGTCAAAATGTCCCATAATCGTGCGATTGAGCCCTCTATCGCGGACCTGACCCAATTGGCCCGCGATGGGAGCCCTCGATGGGAACATTTGCCCGCAATCCACACTCAAGATTAAAATTTTTAAGTTTTTGATTTGAAAATTACATTTCACACCCTTATACTTAGTTAGTTAATTTACTTTATACCTTTTACTTTGCTAATTTTCATTTTGCACCTTCATCATATTAACACATATAATTGTATATTAACTAAAATACGTTAAAAATGCGTTTTAATTTTAACAAGTTACACCATTGTAATCGTCTTTTCGATACCTTCGAAATGAGCTCAATATTGAATATTTTTTGATTTAATTATTTTACCTTTTATATTTTTTAGCCGACAACGACCTAATCTGTAATTTACCATTAACTAATTTATTTTTTAATAATTATTATATTTTGATACCATATCCTTGAATCCATATCGTTGAAACCTACAGGGACCAAAGGCTCCATCACTATCGGAGTACCGGTCTTCTTCTCCGGTGAAACAAATCTAAATCCGACAAAACAAAATCCAAAATCAAAACCGTTAGCAGGAAGAAGCCTTCTAAAGACCTAGACCTGCAACCCAACCTTTCGCAGGAAGAAGAGAGACATGAAGACGACGACTGTTTTCAAGAAATCAAAAGTGTATTCAGATTGCAATACATCAAATTCTCTACAAAACCTAACAATATTTTCAAGAAATCTTGGGGTTTTTTATCTGTGTTTTTTTATCCAAGTCAACCTCACCCATATTCCTATTATTTCAAGAAATCTTGGGGTTTTCTTTCTCAAAATTAGGGGTTTTTCTTAAGAGATGAAATCTAGGGTTCATGTGGGTGTTGATGGAGAAGACGATACATATACATATATATGAGTAAACTGCAATTTTCGACAGAAAAAAGAGAGTAGAGGGAGAGAGATATGAGAATCGAGAGAAGAGATCGAGAGGCCGGCGTCCCTGTGCAATTTTCCGGCGTCTTCTCCAGCTCGGGAACTCGCCGGAGGGGGAGAGGTCGACAGAAAAAATAGAGTAGAGAGAGAGAGATATGAGAATCGAGAGAGTAGAGAGAGAGATATGAGAATCGAGAGAATAGATCGAGAGGTCGGCTTCCCTGTGCGATTTTCCGGCGTCTTCTCCGATTGGGGAACTCGCCGGAGGGGGAGAGGTGGCGTCACTGTGGTTTGTGGTTTGCGACATCTGGTCTGGGTCTTTTTTGTTACTCTCTCTCTATATATATACACTATATAAATATATGCATATATGATTAATATATTATAATATTATAATATAGTATATAATAACTGCAATTTGGTCCCTGTGGTTTTTGTCTTTAGTGAAAAACAGAAAAATAAAGTAAAATGACCAAACTGCCCTCATGTGCAAGTCACATGGGGGGTTTTAACAGAGTCAATCTAACGGTGTTATGCCTGAGGGACCAAAACCGAGCACTTTTGTATACCATAGGGTTTTTCTTGCAATAAAAATTTTCTAGGGACCAAAGGTGAGAAAAACAACATACCACAGGGACCAAAATTGCAGTTTACTCATTATTTTATTATATATCATATATACTACATAAAAATATTTTTAATATTTACAATTCATACCCTTATAGTTAATTATTTAATTTATGGTACATCTCTTACTTTTTCAATTTTCGTTTTACACTCTTATCACATTAACATAATAATCATATATTAACTAAATGAAAAATAAAAAACTAAAAGGTATAAAATAAATTAACTAAATAAGTATAATATAATTAAATCAAAAAATATTCTATATTGAGCTCATTTCGAAGGTATCGACGAGACAATTATAATGGTATAACTTGTTAAAATTAAAAAGTATCTTTTAACGTATTTTAGTTAATATACGATTATATGTGTTAATATAATAAAAGTGTAAATGAAAAATAGAAAACTAAAAGGTATAAAGTAAATTAACTAAATAAGTATAAGAGTGTGAAATGTAACTTTCAAATCAAAAACTTAAAAATTGTAATCTTGAGTGTTGATTGCGGATCGCCGGCTCCCATCGCAGGCCAATTGGGCCAGGTCTATGATAGAGGGTCCAATCGTGGGATTATGGGGCATTTTGGCCAATTGAAAGAGATTTGGGTTATTTTGGTAACTGATTTTCCAGCTTGAGGTATTTTAATTAATTTCCCAATAATCTATTTAGTTAGTTAAAAATTGACGTAATTTAATAAAAGTAGAAATGACTCACTTACCACGTAAGTCTCTCGATCATTCTCTTCCCTCTTACTGAATAGGATTTTCAATTCTTATTATATTCACCAAATAAAATAATAAAATCAATAAACTGTTAAAAAAATAAATATTTGATAAACAACCGCTAACAATCAAATGCTTTCTTCTATCAAAATATGACAAAATTTGATACTAAAAATCTTTGTATCCAATTATTTTCCCCCCGAAATAAATGAGCGCTTTAAAATAAAATGGTCCATGATGACAAGAAGAACATCAATTATTGCGGTCAAGGATCTTTGGCAAAGGGTTAGGCTAAATGCACCCTAAATTTTGCTAAATGCACCCTAATCATTGAAATATGATTACTTTTTTTTGTTTTTTTTGTTTTTTGTATTTTTGTTGTTTTTTCTTTTTCTATTTTATTTATTTATTTTTATTATATATTTTTATTTATTTGTATTATATAGTTTAAAAATGTTTTTTTTCTTTTACTTTTTGGTTTTATTTAAAAATAAATAAATATTTAAAAATATAAATATTACTAATTTTTATAATTATATAATCTATAAAAATAAAACATAAACATTGCGATTTAACATATAAATGAACGGTTATAATAGTATAATTTATAAAAAAGAAAAACATATTTGTTTGATGTATTTTAGTTTATGTATGTTGATATGACTAATTATAATGATATAAAATGTAATTTAAAAATAAAAAATAATTTTATTTTTATGTATCATGTTGTACGTTAGAGGTTTTAAAGCTTTTAAACTTGTACACGATGTATTAAGATTTGTACTTTTTAAAAATTCAAGAATAAACGTAAATAAAATTATTTTTAAAGGAGTATATTAGATAAATATAGATAAGAACGTAAAATGTACAAAAAAAGAATAACTATATATATTTCTAATATATATATATATATATGTATATTACTTAAATATATATATATATATATATATATATATATATATATATATATATATATATATATATAAGGAGAGAGAGAGAGAGAGGTGGGTTCAAACGAGGACGTCACCTATTTAAGAAAACACGAGGAGCATTCTCAACCACTAATGTCAAATTCGTAGCTTTCCACCCGTGCGGCACATTCAATGTTAATTTTTAATTTGAAATTTACATATGATTTACTATTGTTTCAGATAACAATCTTATAGATCACATATGATTTACTATTGTATCCTAATCACATATGATTTGATAGGTGTTCCTAACAAACATTTCATCAAAACTATAAGGGTATGAATTGTAAATATTAAAAATATTTTTATGTAGTATATATATTATATAATTAAATAATTAAATAATTAAATAAAAAATATTCAATATTAGGCTCATTTCGAAGGTATCAAAGAGACGATTACAATGGTGTAACTTTATCATTTTTCATTTTATACACTTATCATATTAACATAAATAATCGTATATAAACTAAAATATATTAAAAATACATTTTTATTACAAATTATATCATTGTATTCGTCTCGTCAATATATTCGAAAAAATAATTTTGTTTTAAAGCTTTTAAACTTGTACACGATGTATTAAGATTTGTACTTCTTAAATATTCAAGAATAAACGTAAATAAAATTATTTTTAAAGGAGTATATTAGATAAATATAGATAAGAACGTAAAATGTAAAAAAAAGAATAATTATATATATATTTCTAATATATATATATATAACAAAATAATAAGGGAAATTAATTAAAATAACCAAAGTTTGACCATCTGTTACCAAAATACCCAAAAAAAAATTCATTTTGCAAAAATACCCAAAATACCCGCGATGGATCCCGCGATCGCGGGCTAGGGCTGACGTGGCACGTATTTTGGCCCCAAATGCCCCGCGAAGCCCCTCAACTTTGGCCGCGGTGCACTTTTGGTCGCAGCCCGCGATGGACCAAAATTTTCACTTTTGGTCCCTGAAAATTTACACTTTTGGTCCCTGTACTTAGACGAATCTTGCATGCTTTTACTGTTTTTTTCCACAATTATTGTACTTTGAAAACCGATTTGTGGTTGAAATTCATTTGCATGTTTTAGTTTATAATGTGTAAATGTTATAGTTTATAATGTGTAAACATATGACGTGTTAAAATACGTACCGCGGGTCCAAGGGCCACGAAGCACATCTCAAACCGTCCACGTGAATCGGTCCGTAGCTGCGTGACAGTACCAGGGTTCTGCATCTGTAAATTATATAAATATGTCGGGAGTCGTTCATACGACTCCTCGAACGTCCCTCTCACCATAAACAGTGCATGGCAGCGCGCACGCCACGCTTGGTGGTAATCAATCGTGACGCCGAACTGCCGGTGAACGTCGTGGACGATGTCCTTTGGACGCAATGACCTGCTAACATCAAGAAATTTGTTTTTCAGGATCGCACCCAAAGTCTTTTTGCCGGCTTGTTTGTGGTGGGGATTAAGTTGCGTCCTCGTACAAGTGTGTACGTCGTGCAACTTTCTAATCATTATCGCCCCTCCTTTGGGACCCGTGTGAATCGCGTACAACCTCCACTCACACTTTTCTCTAGCACATTCAACTACGTATTTGATTTTGTCAGATGCCCGCACGCGACTTTGGAAACCCTCTTCCAAGAACTTGAGTCCGATCTGACTTGCTAAGAGATCCTTCGAATCGAATATCTGACCTGCTGTTAAACTTTCGCTACGAATATAAGGTGTAGGTTCGTAGCTTTGTGTCTGGGTATGGGAGTCTGGAAGAATAGGGGGCATATCAAAAAAGTCATTTATCTGACTACATGATTTTCTACTAGGGGTATATTATTCGTGATCATCATTATCGGTGTCTGATCTGTCTATTTCAGAATTACCCGTTCTGAAAACGTGGGTTTCGTCATCAGCAACTCCAGCAGTACGCCATTCGTGTGGTTGTGGTGATGGTGGTGGTGGTTGTTGTTGTTGAGAATCAGGCTGCTCTATTTGGAGGTCTTCGTCGTCGTCACCCTCCTCGTCACCGTCGTCGTCACCGTCGGATACGCCGGGATACACAAAGAGTAATGGGGGTCTTTCTGAATCGACTGCAAGGTGCAGAAAAGTAGAGATATCCCCATCGTTGGATAAATCCACAAATGACCCATCGCCATTTTTAAACACTAACATGCAAATATCAGAAGAGTTGATTCCACATTTTTGCATGGCGTATGCAACAAACTTCTGATAAGTATAGTTTACTGACACTTTTACACCATGCTTAGATTTATAAGCAAAATTCCACTCATTGTTATCTTGCACCCATTCACCATCAAAACAGAAATATAGCTTAGCTTTTGCAACAGATGAACTCATTTTTTCAGTAGTATCTCAAACACAAAATATTGCAGAAAGAAATATTGCAACAATGAAATCGTTGTGTGAGAATTATGGCTTGAATTTTACGTCTATTTATGAATGAAACAACCAACATATCAGAAAACCAATCTCTCATTTCATCCACAAACTGATATTCCAAAAACATTGATTTAACATTGATTGAAACATGCAATTGAATTTCAACCACAAATCGGTCTTTAAATTGCAATAATTGTGGAAAAAAACAGTAAAAGCATCAAGATTCGTCTAAGTATAGGGGCTAAAAGTGTAAATTTTCAGGGACCAAAAGTTGAAAATTTCAGAGACCAAAATTGTAAATTTTGGCCCATCACGGGCCTTCGCGGGCAGGGACGAAAAGTGCACCGCGGCCAAAGTTTAGGGGCTTCGCGGGGGCATTTGTGCCCAAAATACGTTCCACGTCAGCGTATCCCGCGATCGCGGGACCCCATCGCGGGTATTTTGGGTATTTTTGCAAAATTGAAAAATTTTAGGGTATTTTGGTAACAGTTGGTTTGACTTTGGGAATTTTAATTAATTTCCCAAATAATAATATATATATATATATATTAAACAAAAAGAATAACAATATATATATATATATACATATAAAACAAATAAATAATATATATATATATTATATTATATATATATATATATTATATATATATTTAAATCAAAAATGATTGGCACGGAAAAATAGGCATTCAACACCCCTTTTTTTGGATGCATTTAGCAAATCAAGGGTGCAATTAGCAGTGCCCTTGGCAAAAACCATACTCCAAGTCCAACCAACCAACCAACTAGCTTCACTTTATATTTATTTTATTATAATAATAAATATTTAGTTAGTAAATCAAAGAAAAACAGATGTCTGGTTATTATTATATTCATATGTTTGTTATCAATAAACCTTCATTCCAATTCAAAAAGTCTCCAATTACAATAAGATGGCAGGCAAACGAGCAACAAGCTGTGTCGCAGCCCCTTTTTGGATGGCAAAACCAATCCTACTAAAAATGAAATTTTGCGTCTTAGGGGTCGAAAAATTACTTTGCACAACCCGTTGAACCCTAGTCAAAAACTCCCTTGCTTCCGGAGCTAGGAAACCAAAAGTATCGAAAGCAAAAGGGATAAACACGTGTTGATTCTCTACACAGGCTTTCTCGTGTTTAGCAACTTTGCTCGATTCCGTTCTCAACGCAGCTTGGCCCGCCACAAACCCATTTTCCCTAAGCCCAACAAGAGGGGACACTCCAGTAAGATCTACACAAGCATGGTTCCCCCCAGCCCACCCAAACACAAGTATATCAGTTGGCCGTAAGGTAGACCCCCCTTCCAGCTCGTTTGTTATAAAATCATCATTGCAAATTACATAAGAGCATCCCAACAAGGATTTCATTACAATTTCATTTGGATTACAAAAGTGACATGTAGGATTGCTAAATTAGAAATTGTAGTGGTTGTGAGTATGATTGCAAAATTAGAAATTGGTTTTGCTAATTTGCAAATGTCAAATCAGTACTTTTTGCTGATGTGACAGTGAATAATATATGAAATTGTAAGGAATAATTTCTAAATTAGAAATTGCTTTATGTCAAATAATGTTTTGTGATGTTTTATAGAGAGTGTTTAATTAAAGTTTTGTAGAGAGTATTTAATTATAGTTATTTAATTAATAAAATATTTCATATTAAATTATAATAAAGAGTATTTAATTGTAGTTTTGTTGTTATTTGATTAAAATATAGTTTTTTATGATGATGTGTTACTTTAGAAAGTGGGTGAAATTTTATTGTTGTGGGGGATAATTTCAAGATAATTGCAAAGCTGATGTGGCGCTGATGTGGCCCATTTGCAATTGGGATGAAATTTCATTGTTGTGGATGCTCTAATGCTCAAGTTTTTATTTGGTATATTTTAGTGTTTTTAAATATATTTCAATAACTACAAATTAATTTGCTTTCATATTAACACACTAAATTACTGCTTTTTTGCTATTTATAAAACTAAGAGCATCTCCAACAGATTTTCTTCAAAATGGTGAATCAAAAGTCAAAATCTCTAAAAATATTACATTTATCTCCAACAGATTCCCTATTTTGGAGAACAAACATTGATTATAATTTTAAAATATTTCATTCATCTATTAAAATTTTATCTCTCTCTCTAAATATTTATTTTCAAAGATTTATATTGGTGCTTTCATTTAATAATTATTTTTTGGGGTTATCTCTATATTTGATGAAAAACTCTTTCTCTCTCTCATACTTTCTCCATTTTGGAGATGAAGCAAAATTATAGCTCAAAATCCTCACATTCTTCATTTTATTTAAAATGGAGAAGCTGTTGAAGATGCTCTAAGATCGACCAAAATGTGAAGCTTTATGCTTGTAATAAGAACACATGTACATGCATTTCTATACATAATACATGTGAATATCCCTTGGAAATGAATTTATTAAGTTGAACGATTTATTTTTGTATTAAGTTTTAATTTTATTGTAACAATAACTGGTAATTCCATCGTTATTTCAGTTTAAAGAAAATTTGAAGGAAAAATATGTTTGTTTGAAAATCCTATTCTAACGTTTTTTAGTTATCAATAATCACATATTGTTATCTTGTTATCTGTCATTAAGCATTGCACTATGAATGTTTTGTGATTGCCATTTGGTTGAAACAATCAAATTACCTTACATCATTTTAGACATGGTAAGGTGGGCAAGTCCCTTGAACAAATACTGGGTTTTAAAATTTCTGAAACAAAACTCGAAAGTTAAGCCCATTTAAGTTTTTTGAGATCTTTTAAATAAGCGTATGACACATGTATAATGTATTTTCTCCTAAAAAGATAACCCAACGATTTCTAAGAATTAGCCCTTCTGTAATAACCGAGACCAATTGTTAGAGTTTCTAGTTTTGTGGAGGAATTTAATAATAATGAAAGTTGAGGGGCTAGTTGGTAAATAAGAGATAGAGTATAAATGGGCACAAAACCCTAAGTAGCATTTCTATTCCTGATTGTGTTTGGCGGCTGATTAGAGGAAGAAGGAAAGAAAGAACAAGAAGGAGAAAGGGAGAAAGAAAGAAGAAAGAGAGATAGGTCAAGTAAGAAGAAAGAAATTCCAGATTATTGGAGAAGAAAGGAAGGTGTTCTTCATTCTCAATCAAACAGGTAACCTCTTCTCTTCATCCTTAATCTGTGGAATGTTGTTAAGATGATTATCTTTTGGGGTTTTTGTTAAAAGTTGAGTTTGAAGTTAAATGGGAGAGATTAGATGTCAAATCGTATTTTTGCAGTTAAGGTTTCAGTATTAGTTGAGCTTAGTGATATTTATATTGTTGCTAATCTTTAGCCCGTGAGATTTCGATCGTATATGTGATTTCTCGGTCCAAATAGGAGTCAGGTCGGCGTCCGGAAAGTCCTCTGGACGTCCGGACACGTTGAACCGGTTGAATGTTTCCGGATGCGGAAACTGTCCGGATGAGAGGAGTATCCGGTAAGTGTTGTCCGGTAAGTATAAGTGTCCGGTGAGTCTAGTGTCCGGTAAGTAGGAAGTACCCGGGATTTAGGGATGTCCGGAATGTTGTGTCGTCCGGAAAGTGTGGTTGTCCGGAAAAGAGGTTGTGTCCGGAAAGTTGGGTAATAAGCTTATGTTTTGTCCATTCATTCAGGAAAATCAATTGGGAGTCGGGAACAGATTAGAAAAGAGAAGTAAGAGCTTCAGGTGAGTTTTCTAACTAAAATGCGTGACTTTTAATGTGTTTTCTAAAGCGAGTACATGATGAGAAATGCCATGTTTTATTCTTATGCTTTTAATTGCATGAAAGTTGTTTAAAGTTTTATATGGGATGTATGCATACATTGATTGAGATGTGAATTGGCTAAGTCGGGGGGTGTGGCCCGCCAGCTCGTGCCGGGGGGTGTGGCCCGTTTATGCCAGGGAGGTGTGACCCTATACGGCAGCATGAGACTGACTCGTTGTCACTCTAGGGTGACTTCAGGGTGCCAATTTACGAGGGGCGGACCTTTATCCATGAATGATTTTATATGAACAGATTTATGGATGATTTATATTGAAAATTATAAACTGTTTTTAAATGCTTTGAGAACTGTTAAGAGGGACTCACTAGGCCTCATGGTCCAACCCTCGTATTTTTCAAATTAAAACCTTTTCAGGGAAACAGATAATGAAAGGCTCTGGCAAGTGAACAGGGCGGTTAGAAAGGAAGCTCGGTAGTGTAGTGACACTAATATTTTAGTTTAGACATTATTCTCAGTTGTGTAGGTTGACTCCGCCAACCAGATTTTGATATAAAGTAAGAAATTTTGGGACCCATTTTTGGGATATTTTATTTTATAAGAATTGCATGCTTTATTTTATTTGGGTCGTTACAATTGGTATCAGAGCCATATTTTAAGGGATTTAGGTGACCAGACGGGCCTAAACTTAAACTTTGAAGTAGAAATCACAACTGAGAATCAGGAAATGCGTTAGGATGGCACTATTGTAAATGTAGGACTAATAGGGTACCGATGACAGTCATGTAAGGTAAGATTGGGATTACACCTGGCCAGTGTAATTGTGAACTTACAGGTACATGTATGTGCTTGACCTGCCTTGTTATTCCGAAGTTGTAGTCTTAAGCTAGTTTATATGTCGTCTTCCAGTAATCTGGAACGTCAGCAAGATCCCTGAGGGATAGACTCAGACCCTTTGTTGGGGGAAGGTTCTTGAGAGGTCATTTATGATGTGATGTATGTATACATCAAATAGACGAAATCTTGTTTAGAATGTTATGAGTCGTCTAGAGGTAGATCTTCGTGGATTCGAAGAGGATGAAGGATTGATTTTGAGTAAGACTCCTATTTCAGGAGAGTCCCAGTTTTGGAGATCGTAGGGTAGATCAGTTGTGATGGTAAGGAAGGACAGGGTAGAAATCTTGAAAGTGTTAATGGAGTCCTGACTTCTTAGTCGAGCTTTCAATGGCAGGGTCAATGAAATAAGATACCTATAGTGAATGGAAAGCATGTAGGAGTAGAAAGTGAGATAGTCGATCAAAGCGAAAATAGTATAAAATGGTTGAGTAAGTGAGATGTGGAACGTACGTACAACAAGTTATTGCATGACCGGGAAGGCGACCAATGGTCGAAGGTAGAGTGTCAAGGATAAGTTGCTTGAGTAAAACGGTTGACCTTGTTAGAGTGAGTAGCCTTCAATTGCAAGTGGAGTCTCATGCATGGCGTTCTTATATGTAACATGAAGTTTTCACGATTTAAGGTGAATATGTAAATATCAATTTTGATCGAAAATGAGTCAGAATGTGCAAACGTATGTTTAAAGAAAAGGTAATTTCATTCACATTGCATAAAGAAATTTTGAGCTTAACAATTTGTAAAGTATTTCACACTTTTCATGACAAGTTAAATTGCTACAAAAAGGTCAAGAAAACGTTTGCCAGCAAAACTTTTATAATCAAAATGAGTATTGACCTGTTGATGACATATAATAGAGTGCGAGAACCGACTGGTTTACTTGGTGTCGATAATTTCTTTCAGAATTGTGTTGTATGAAAGGATTTTCATTCAATGTAATATTGTCGTAATAACCTCATTCGGATTGAGTAAGATTAAGGTTCACGGGAAGATGCATGCAAACGATTCTCGAATCGTTGAGCAGGGCATTGAAGTCATGAAAATGTTGGGGTCTTGTGTACCCAAGTTGTTCCATGTGTTGTTCATTTTAAATTGATAAAATTGCAAAAAAAATGATTTATTTACCGCGTTGTCATGCATGAAGGCTATGAACTCACTAGGTCGTAGGGTATACATTTTAAGCTAAGGGAGAACTCCTAGAGTGGGGAGGTGTTGGAAAAATCAGGGGAGAATGTTTGTAGTTTTGGTATTTGTGTTCAAGGGGAGAGGTGAGCAGTGGAAGAGTCGGAAGTGAACTTTAGTGTCGGTTGTATGAGGGTCTGTACCCTTGTACGGTGACTGGAAATACAGTTGCCGAGGGACGGTTGTGTTCAGGGGAAGGACTAGAAGTCGTCAAGGTGTTGGTTTTAGCAACTTGATATGAGTAGTGTGGTGAAGTAGAAATGAAATATCCTCCACGTCGAATAATAGTTTTAAGGTGATTTTGTATTATTGACGTTGCTTGAGTGAGTTCGAAATGAGGAAGACGAGGTGTAAATTCGATAATGATATGTCGGGAGGATTAGGTTCCGTAAGGGACCCTTGTTGAAGAATAAGTTAAGGAAGTATCAACAGGTCAACTATTGACGTCGGAGTCGGAAGTTGTGTAAAGTGTATGAGACCGAAGACTAGAATCAGAAGGTTGAAAGTTGAAGGACCACCCTGTAGGGGTGTTAATCTAGCGAAAGACTGTTGCGTTAGATAAGCGTTTTACTTACGAGGTGGATGGTTCGTAAAAGATGTAGTATTTAGCACGAACAAAGTAAGTGTATAGATTATGTCTATCTGTGAGGGAATGTGCCCTGTCTGTGTAATGGTTTGGGATCTCAAGGAGCTAGCAAGAAACGAGTATGTTAGAGTTAATCAGGAACTTGTAAGTTGTGGTTCAACTAGAGCTGGAGAGAGTCAGAGTAGCGAGATAGACTCGGTTATTTATGCGGGAGATCATGAGAGTAAGTTTGAGTTGCGTACGAATGACCATGGGAGACCTGGTCTGCAGTAAGATATTATGGGTGGAGAATGTAAGGATGAGTAGTGGCATCAATTGCCAAGGTAAATGTGTCAGTCAGTGTTGTAGTAATGTGATGTTAGAAAGGGAAAGCCTTGTCAAAGATTTTGGTTGAGGTGTTCGATTTGATAATCAAGTTGTTGGGGTATGTGGTTTGTAAGTGATCGTGTGATATGTCTGTTATCAGAATAGAATGTCGGAGCGATAGTGAATGGTTACCCAAATGAGAGACCAAGTGTTTTTGGTTGTGTGAGTCGCTAAGTAAGTATATTTTGGAATCTTTGGAGGTTTAAAGAAGATGATGGATGGTTAGTCAAATATATGGGGTAGTAGGTGCGAAATCCTTAAAGGATGTGAATTGTTTCTTAAGTGTGAAGGAATTATCCGAGAATGTAATAGTTGGAGATCAAGGAATGTGTAGTAACTTCGAACACTGGGGTCGTTTTAAGATGACTTGGTTGAAGGCCTTAAGTTAGAACTTTGGTGCAACTGTTTGGTTATGCCTAGTATGAGGAAGTGTTATCAGCATGTGGAAAGGTCGGAAGAGAGGGACAAGTAATGTTAGTGGGCGGTGCTCCACACTAGCGTGGGGAGGTGAAGATCATATGTCGGAATAAGTGAGTAGGTTGGAAGTAGTAAGCTTGACAGTAACATCGAGAGGTGGATTAGTGTGTGTGGATTGTCATCAGTAAGTGTGCGAACTCCTAGAAAGAGTATAGAGGAAAAGGATTCGTGCATGTCTTTGTGCGGGAAAGAAGTGGAAAAAGGGCAGTTGAATGAGCTGAGTTGGTGATGTTGTTCAAACGAACTGGTCGTTCGGTGTAAGCTATTGAGAACAGTAGGGTGTGGTCATGGTTACTCCGCCTAGTTTAGTGGGAGTAACCGAAGTTATGTTATATGACGGGACGCTTGTGGCAAGCAGTGAGAAATTGGTGAGCCTTCAGGTTAAGTCAATTCGGATAGGTGGGCACTTCAATGAGGAATTATGGAGGTTTCCTACTATTAGGCACGTTAAGTGTGAAATGATGAAGTGGTGAGAACGTACGAATTAGTTGTCGAGTTGTAGCCGATGTGATTCGGGAAGGGAATATGATTTGCATAGACGTATGTCGGTTGGAAGAAGTGATCTAGAATTACATGTAACCCGAGGAGGGAACTCTTAGGTGTGAGTTCGTCGGGATGTGCAAGGGTGATCTTGTGCCAAGTGGTCAAATGAGTGATTGTCCTGGTTTTTGATTCTCGTTGTAGTGGCGGGGAATTTCCGCCAAGTTCCTTCTTTCAAGGAAGTAAAGAGGTACGAAAGATCGTAAGTAGACGTGTTGTAAAACCGTGAGTCCCGATGCGGGGACGGAAGCGAGCAAATGGAGGCGCGGTTGGCCTTGGATTTACTAGTGGTATGTAAGCGAGTATAGTATTCGGAGAGGTTGCAAGTAAATAGTACAAGATGGCACGACATGGCAAAGAGGTGACTCGTCGAGGGCGGTTCCAATGTATAGTGTACGGTTATGTTTCCTATCAGAACGGTTTGGAGTGACCGAGTAGAACTGAGCTGGTTGAATTGAAAACATAAGACTTTTGAGCCTTGAAGTTTGAGAGAAAAGTGAGGTGGACTAAGGCTGTGAATCCGTCGAAGTTATGAAAGTTGAATAGATAGTGTGCGATCTTGAGGTACACGATGGGATTTTGAGAAGAAATTCATAGGGTGTTGCACGTCCCTTTTGTGGAGAGCCGATATGGAAATGAGGTGATGGTGACCTTGCAAGAAATACAGACGATAAGAAGTGTTTGTCAGATGCCGAGGTGGCTGTTCCTTTGGGAGACACCAGTGTAGATGAGAGTTTGACTTAGGTAGGAGAATCGATTGAATTCGTGAGCAGTAAGTGTTAGTCCCAGATGGCTTAACAAGTATTGTAGAAGGGGGGGTTGAATACAATACTCAAAAATCTTCACAATTTTAATTCTATTATTGAAAAACTTTCAACAAAAATTACACATAGAAACTTAAGACTGTTGCGGAAAAGAACAGATAAACTATTCTAACAATCTTACACAAAGTATACTAAACAAAACAACTAAGAACACTTAGAACAAAGCTATGAAGTTTTTAAGCAATATGGAGATTTCTTGCATTGAGAGAGATTTCCAGAAAGCGTGGTTTGCATGGGAACACCTTCATCCTTTTATAGTGTGAATAAGTGTACTAAGCATTAAATGCTTGAGACACTTGTCATCAGGATATTTGCTGGAGGATATTGACTTCTGAAAAGTTGATATGTCTTTATCACCTTTTACTAGGTACTAGGAATAGAACTCATGCTGAAAGGGACTTTAACTGATAATGGATAAAACGACAAACAATCACTTTTATCTGGCAAAGGATATTGTCCCATAATAAATGATCTTCTTGATGTGTTTTCCAAGACAATCACACCGATGGCGATCCACCGATATATGTGTCTTGAACATTGTATCAATCTTTAAGGAGAGAACCATGTAACGACCCAAACAATTTTAAACATGCAATTCTTATAAAATAGAATATCCCCAAAAACAGGTCCCAAAATTTCTTACATCATAACCAAAAATCTGGTTGGCGGAATCAACCTACACAACTGAGAATTAAACTAAACCGAACTATAGTGTCACTACGCTATCAAGCCTTCTTGCTACGCCCTGCTCACTTGCCAGAGCCTTTCATTACCTGCTTTCCTGAAAAGGTTTTAATTTGAACAATGTGAGGGTTAGACCATGAGGCCTAGTGAGTCCCTCTTTACAGTTCCCAAAACATTTAAAACGGTTTATAATTTTCAATATAATCCATTCACAATTCGGTTCATATAAAATCATTCACGGAATAGGTCCGCCCCATAAAACATTCACGGAATAGGTCTACCCCATAAAAACATTCACGGAATAGGTCCGCCCCATAAAAACATTCACGGATAAGTCCGCCTCGTAAATCGGCACCCTGAAGTCACCCTAGGGTGACAACGAGTCAGTCTCATGATGCCTTACATGGGCCACACTACCCCTGGCATAAAGGGTCTACTCTCCCGCATGAGCACTGGCGGGTCTACTCTCCCGTCTTGGCCAGTTTACGTCTAAAACAATGTATGCATACATCTCATAAAAACTTTAAACATCTTTCATGCAGTTAAAAGCATAAGAATAAAACATGTCATTTCTCATCTCATAATGTATTCATTTAAAAACACGTTGAAAGGCACATATTTTAGTTAGAAAAACTCACCTGGCTTGCTTGCTCCAAAGCTCCTCACTTACACTTCCGATGTCTAGGTGGAACACCTATTATATTAATAACGTACGTCATAATTCGTTCATTTATTACTCGAGTTAGATCCCGAACTCAATCCAAACTTATCTAAGTTGGTAGATTACACTTCTAGTCCAAAAATCATAATTAATGGTATTTGCTTACCCATCCATTTGAAATACTATACCGGATCCATTAATTTACCCAACTCTAGGTTCTCAACATAATAGTAATAACACTGGATCCTAAACATCAATACTGGATCATGCTATTAATAGTATGGCCCAATTAAAATAAATAATTAGACTACCAATCACGCACTAGGCCCTTATTTCATAATTATAGACTTTAACAAGAAACTGAGCCCAATTTAATAACTAGGCCCAAAGAACTCAAGAAATCTTTCGGAACCTAAACTTCCGGAACACCCCGCCAATTCTGAATTGCGCTACCCACTAATCAAAAGAATCTCAGATTGCGCCAAACACCGCTTTGCGCCAAAGACTGATTTGCGCCAGCCACAGCTTTGCGCCAGTAGTTGTTTTGCGCCAACTGGGTGTTTTCTGCTTAGACTCGATTTTCACGATTAAAACTGCAGTTATTTCACTTAAGCGCTGGAACAGACCACTAGTAGTGATTACCAAGGTTCTCACTACAAATAACTCATCTTAATAATTTCTTAAGCAAACATACACATTCCCAATTAAGTATTTCTCCATCGATTTATGTGCAGAGCTCCATAACTCTATCTCAAAACCTTAAGTTATCTTAGACTAAATCAATAGAAGATAAGGGTGAGGTGGTTCAGATTGTTACCTGGATTTGATTGCAATTAAACCTTCCTTTCTTTCTCCCCAAACCGATTGGAAATCGCCACACACCTTAGCTCTGCTAAGACTTCAGCCGCCACCGCCGGCGACCACCACCGGCAGCCGACTGCCGGCGTTCCTCAACCGAAATCTCCAGTCTCCTCCTTTGTCGCCGGCGACCTGCAACTTCCCTCTAAATTTCCGTCGTCGAAACCCAGCCACCATTTCCATTTCTCGTTGCCTCTATCCTTGCTATCTCCATCTCTCGTCGTCTCTCTCTCAATTTCTCTCGGCGCACACACCAAATACCACACATGACCTTTCATTTAATTCCCTCTTCTTTATTTCTCCTCTCTCGATGTGTAGCAGCACACACACACACCAAACTCTCATTAAATTCATTCTCTTCTCCTCTCTCGATGCACAGCTCACACCACACAACCCTAAAAGAAAAGTTATCCTCTCCTAAAATAAAAGCGGCGCACCAAGGAAAAGGGGATTTAATTCCCAATTTTTCAATCTTTACCCTCAAACTTTTCATAATAACAAATATGCCCCTTAACTTTCATTTAGTTCGCAACATTCAATTTGGGGTTATTACAAACCATTTATTTGATAACACATAGATCCCACCGATTTTAGCACCCATATCGGTGGGAATGTTTCTGGCCGACGAGGAGGAGGTCGGTGAGAGGTTGTCCACCGATGTGTGAGAACACAAATCGGTGGGCAATGACTTGAATGTATGTTGAGAAGTCTTCTTATTTCCACAATGAGAAAATCTTCAAGCTTGGTTTCGGTTGATCTTCGACTTCAACGAACTGTTGATATCTTGTACAAGTCATTTAAAAGAACCATGCTAAAATATTCTAAGTAAAGTATAGAGAGAACATCGGTGAGTCAATTTCAAATCTTGGTGACCCAACAGTAAGGTTTGCAAAATGAGGAACAAGGAAGTTCGGCTAGCAAAAGTTCAGTGGAGGTATCATAAGGGACGAGGGGCAACGTGGGAAGTAGAATCAGATAAGAAGTCCAGGTACCCGTATCTTTTGAAAATGGAATTCCGGGGACGGAATTCTTTTGAGGGGGGAGTATTGTAATAACCGAGACCAGTTGTTAGAGTTTCTAGTTTTGGGGAGGAATTTAATAATAATGGAAGTTGAGGGGCTAGTTGGTAAATAAGGGATAGAGTATAAATGGGCACAAAACCCTAAGTTGCATTTCTATTCCTAATTGTGTTTGGCGGCTGATTAGAGGAAGAAGGAAAGAAAGAACAAGAAGGAGAAATGGAGAAAGAAAGAAGAAAGAGAGATAGGTCAAGTAAGAAGAAAGAAATTCCAGATTATTGGAGAAGAAAGGAAGGTGTTCTTCATTCTCAATCAAACATGTAACCTCTTCTCTTCATCCTTAATCTGTGGAATGTTGTTAAGATGATTATCTTTTGGGGTTTTTGTTAAAAGTTGAGTTTGAAGTTAAATGGGAGAGATTGGACGTCAAATCGTGTTTTTGCAGTTAAGGTTTCAGTATTAGTTGAGCTTAGTGATATTTATATTGTTGCTAATCTTTAACCCATGAGATTTCGATCGTATCTGTGATTTCTCGGTCCAAATAGGAGTCAGGTCGGCGTCCGGAAAGTCCTCTGGACGTCCGGACACGTTGAACCGGTTGAATGTTTCCGGATGCGGAAACTGTCCGGATGAGAGAAGTATCCGGTAAGTGTTGTCCGGTAAGTATAAGTGTCCGGTGAGTCTAGTGTCCGGTGTTAATGCCAAAAATCGCACCAAAGGGACAACTTAAGGTCGATGTGGACTTAATCAACTAAAGAAATGATCTTTCGATGAGACGTGCGACGAAGATAAAAATAAATGAGACAAGGGATTTGATGACGCAGGAAAAACCTCAATCGAGGAAAAAACCTGCGGACGACAAGGGATGTCGTCGCTGCACTATGGTCGCCAATCAGGGGCGACGTCCTTGGTACTGGCATCGGTTGTACGATGATTACAATACAAATGAAGGAAATACTTCGAAATGTAAAGTACAAGTGTTTGAATGTGATGACAAGTGTTTGTCGTGTGTGAATACAAAGTGTGAACTATCTGTCGAAGGCTGATGTCGTGCGTCGAGACTGATACTTGAGCTTTTCCTTCGAGTGTTCTTGAGTTCGCTGTAGGATTCTGGCTTTCAGTACTCAATCTCCAGAGTTTGAATGTTCTTTGCTATGAGTTTGGATGATTTTCTCTGCTGTTTGATGATGTTCGCTGAAGTGTATTGGATGTTAATCGATGTCCCTTGAAATGATGTTTTAGCTTGTCTTTTATAGTCTTCGCGTCATTAATTAACCCCGTTAATGATTCAATCAACGGCTACAACGGTTGGAAACGGTCGCCGGAGTGATTATCCATGATGATCTTCGTCCGTTACAGTTATCGATCGTTGATGGTTGCGTCGGTTATATCCGTTGCTCTTTAATGACTTTGACTCCTGCATTAAACACTTAACAAACGTAACAGTCAAGGTTAACGTTAGTTCGGTCGAAGGTACAATGATCTTACGCGATGGTCGTACAGGATGGGCGATACTATGGTCGAGCGTCGTGGGGAACGTACGACTTACCTTTTACGGGCGACGATGGATGTTTTATGGGTTCCTGTCGAGACCTTATCTTAATACAAGATTTTACTTATGACGTGCGATTTACCTTCTCTGGTCGTGGTCGTACGACGTGATTTTTTGCCCAAACAGTTTGCCCCCAAAATTTGAAAGAAGGATAGCAAATCTGAGTTTTAAATTTTGTCAGTCGAAAATATGACAAGTGATGGAAATTACCTTGGTTACCTTGGAGCCAGACTGGTTCACTCTTAACCGAACGAGAAGTCGAAAGGAGAACGAGGTCGTGACATCATGCTGACGTACGATGATGCTTACCAGTTGTCGATGCCAGGTGTCGGTGATTTACTGGGGTCATATGGAAGGACGGGGACGCACAGCGGTTATTCGGGAATTCAACTTGACATAATCGACTGCATAAATAAAGATTACGACGAATCCTTTCTTTTCTCACGCTGAATTTATTTTGGAAAGAAATTTCGCCTTGCTCTTCCTCCCATTTTTCTTCCGAATCCCTTTGATTTAGCGGAGATTGTTTGGGATTTAGGGCGTTTATATAACGCATTGTTTCTTCCTTTCAGCTTTCACTGCCTTCTTTCCCCTGGTAGGAAATGTCGACTGACCCAGAGAGTTCCATCGTTAGCCAGGAAGATTTAGACGACTTTAGGCGTCTAGCGAAAATTCCCTTAGAAGCAGAGCTAACAAGTCCGGGGATTGTTCGTCCTAAGGATTGCCCCGAGGGGTATTTTGTGATATACAAATATCCTTTCGAGATTGGCTTCGAATGGCCGTTTTCGACTTTGACTAAGAATTTGATGCGATGCTTTGGTTTGTCGCCGGGGAAGTTGATGCCTCAACTCTGGCGGGTTCTTTTGGTTGTGGAGCGTTTGTCTGCGGATTGGGACCCCCCCCTATGTCTTTGAATGATTTCTTGGCAGCGTATCAAGTTAAGGGAGATAAGCGTGGGCGTTATAGCCCGTATTCCAGATATAAAGGCGTTCGTGCCTTAGTTTTGAATACTGGAGTGAACGATCGGGGGTGGGGGTTCATGTATGTGTTCGTAAGTGTTGATTCGCTGGACGCCGCCAGCAAGTGGATCCGTCCCAACTGGAATATGGGAGGTATGCTCTTTTTCGATCATAGTATGGTTTTTCTAACCTTTTATTTATTCTTCCCCTTTTGTTGTCTTCAGATATAAAGTTCGGCGTTCCGCACCCGAATGAAGGTTCTCGTGCCAAGATTGACAGATTCCTTAGTTACAACGTCGAGGACCAATCTCTCGCCAAGTGGCAACCGGCGACCGAGGACGAGGACGTGGTGGTGGACGCTGTGGAGGAGGAAGAAGGAGAAGGTGAAGAGGAAAGTGAACGACAGGAGTCGACAGGTGGGTATATTATGGTTTCCTGTCTTTTACCATTTATTTCTTATTCCTATCTGACGCTTCGTATTTTTCCTGATCAGTGCCAACTGAAAGGAAATCAGTTTCTAGGTCGAGAGGGAAGCAAATCATGCCTGCCCTTCGAGGAGAAGATGTCTCGACAGCTGGGTCGAGCCAGAAGAGAACCAGGAGTGCGGTCCTGAGAGAACCGTCGTTGAGCGTTGATGACTCATCGAGAGTTGTTCTGCCTAAGAAGGCGAAGGCGTCATCTAGCCGTCCTGGCGTGATGGACGCGACACCAGCAAGTTCTGCGCCTCCGGAGACGGTGACGAAACCAGTGTCTCAAGTGTCGATCCCAATACCTGCCGACAGGGGCGAAGGATCGTCAGCCGAAGTTATGACGGTCAATTTTACATTGCCGTCTAACTTTATGGCGGATGGTGTCCTAGACGGGACGGCGTCGTGTCCTCATCTAGGGAAGTATTTTCTTCCATCTTTCGGGGAGCGTTTTCACGGAGTTCCGGTCGGAGAGATGAGATCTCGAGTTGCCAGTCTGGCGTTCACGGTGAGTGTCAATCTTTCATGACTTGTGTAATCTTTGTCGATTGTTCTTGAATGCACCTTCTATTTTTCACAGACGTTCCAGTCTTCCTTGGCGTTACATGCTGAGACGTCAAGAGTTGAAGATCTGATGGCGTCTGCTCTTGAGAGGGAAGCTGCAGCGTTGGAAAGGGAGAGAGCGACTTTGGATAGGGAAAAGTTGGCCATGGAGCGTGTCGATGAGCTGGCTGTCCAACTTTTCGATGCTCAATATGAATTGCAGGAGATTCGTGCGGTAGGAGTGGCAGGTGGAGGCCCTCAGGTCGGGACTTCGAGCGGGGATACGACCAATGTTCCTCCTGTCGTCTAGAATTTTTTCTTTCCTTGTTTGTTTTTGCCACTTGACCTATCGGGGGTTGAGTATGTATACAGTGGTTTATGAATATATATCTTTTGCTTGTGCTTTATTCGAATCACGTTTGATTATAAAGTCGAACATAAGATATGTATGAAATCATTCGACTAAGGCATTCATTGTAATACGATGACAAGAACGTAAAACAAATATAAAAACACGCGATTAGAGCATCCATTCAGTGTATGAAAGTTAAAAAACTTAGGGGTAAAGTCGTTTAGACTCCGTGATCGTACGACCGGATCGTACAGCGAGTTTGTGTCGTATGCCCCTGTGGAGAAATAATCAAGTTAGAGACCTGATCGTTTATGTCGTTCAACCTTGCGATATTAAAGTCATACAGTAGATTTAATGATTACTGTTGTGCGACTCTGCGATAACCTGTCGTGCGATTCTGCGATAAAACGATGTCGGGGGTTGGTCGTTGGCTCACCAACGACCCTCCGATGCTTAAGTCAGTAAATGTTTTGCGAGAAAAAATCGAGAAAAAATCGTATGAGAAAGAGTTAGAGAACGTACCATTTCAGACTCTCTCTATTTGCCCCCTGTCATTTATTACCGTACTTTTTTTGGGAGGAAAAGATAGGTTTTAAATGACAGAATGACACGGAGAAATATTGTCCTGCGGTTGACTATGTTGTCGTGCGACGAGGCACCATAGTAGACTTATCCCTGTGGAAAAGACATTTTTAATTTAGGGATAGAAAAACGAACCTGTCGAGAGCTTGATCTTACGACTTCAGTTTATTTTCTCGGCTTCAAGGTAGACTTGTAGCATTCACGAGCGACTTTTGGCTCACTCTTGATCTCCTGGATTCCCCATGGCGTCGGGAATTTCAACATTTGATGATACGTCGAAGGAACAGCTTTCATATCATGGATCCATGGTCGACCTAAGATGATGTTATAGGCCGACGCACAATCGATGACGCTGAACTTGGTCTGCTTGTTGACTCCTCCAGCGTAGACGGGAAAAATTATCTCTCCAAAGGTGCTCGTCGCTTCTCCATTGAAACCGACCAAAGTTGTTGAACGTCGGGTGATTTCCGAGCGATCGATTCCCATGGCTTTGATAGTGTTGAGAAAAATGACATTTGTTGAGCTGCCCCCGTCGATCAAGACTCGACGTGTTAGACAGTTACCGACTGTAAGCTGAATGATCAAACCGTCATGATGCTTCTGATACGAGTCGCCCAGGTCGACGTGGTCGAACACAATCTTCATAGCTTCTAGCTCCAAATCTCCTTTGGGTCTAGACGAGTGGGGAATAGGTCGATCGTCGGGCGCCTGGCTGGCATGACATTTGGCCGCTGAATACGTCAGACCACACACATCTGAACCACCGGTGATGCAATTGACGACATTCGCGTGCTCGAGGGTCGACGGTCGATGGCTATTAGCTGGAACAGCGACGTTGTCGATGACATCTTTGAGATTTCCTTTCGAAAAATGATATGCTAGTTCCTTCTTCAATGCGATACAGTCGTCTGTCGCATGACCATGATCGGCATGGAAGTCGCACCACTTTGATTTGTCTTTCTTAGCATCGTCCAGGTCGGACTTCTTTGGCCATCGAATGGTAGCTTGGGAACTTTTCAGAGCTTCGACTAGGTCCTTTGTGGATCCTTTGAATCCATAAGAGGATATCTTGGGGTACTGAATGAACTTAGTCGCGGTCTTGGCCTCTGCTTTCGTCTTGAAACGAACATTTGAAATTTGGCGCACTGGCTCTACTCTAGAAACAGCCTTTGTCTTGAACTCTGGCTTTCTGACGCCTAGTGACTTCTTGTCGTCAGTGTGCTTGCGACGAAAGGCGGCATCATCTTCCACCCTCATATATGCTAAGGTTCGAGCTCGGACGTCTTCGAAATTCTCCGGGGATATTTGGTCAGGTCGGTGTATAGACCCGAACTATCGTCCAGACCACGCTTATAGGCTTCGATCGCGGTTTTGACGTCGCAATTGCGGATGCTGATTATTTCGGCATTGAATCTATTAAAATAACTTCGAATAGACTCATTGGCTTTCTGCACGATGTAATATAGGTCGCTGGTATGCTTCTCCATCTTACGACTGCTAGCGAATTGCTGGGAGAATTGATTAACCAACTCAGCAAACGACCCGATGGATTTGGGTTTGAGATTGATCAACCATTGGAGAGCAGGACCAGTGAGGGTTGCTCCAAAACTCTTACACATGCATACTTCCTGGTACATAAATGAGATCGAGATCGTCCACATGAGCTGCTTATATTGCGCGACGTGCTCAGTTGGATCGGTCACACCCGAATACTTGGGAGTGAAGGCAGGAATGTTATACTTCTTTGGGACCTCGACGGTGGCAATCTCGTCGATGAAAGGCGACGCCTGATATCCCGAGCGAGGCTCGACGTCGACAGGCACGGCTGCCCCAGGCAACTTGGCGAGCAAGGACAGGACGCGCTCATTTTGGTCTTCTAACATCTTCAAACGCTGAGCGACGGGATCGTTAAGATCGGGATTTGCCCCTGTCGAGGGATTGGCCCCTGGGCTAGTGCCATTACCATGCGATGAACCATTGGTGTCCCCGTTGAACGGGACGAAATACGGCTGCGGCCCATAGTGGAATTGCTGCGGTCCATTCTGAAACGGCTGCGATCCTTGCTGGAGAGGCTGCGATCCACCTTGAGGTCCATTATGAAATGGCCGCTGAAATGGTTGCGACCCTTGCTGGAAAGGTTGTGACCCTTGTGATGGCTGTGACCCATTATTCACGGGTGGTGGCCTTATGTGCTGAGGAGGAACTGTCCCAAACTGAGGATTTGGGTTGAACGACCCTGGCTGTTGATTCTGCATGAACGGGCCTGGATGCTGATTCTGCGCGGATGAACCTGGATTCGGGACAAATGGTCTAGGGCCATTCTGGTCGAACGGTCTTGGAAATGGGTTTTGCACGAACGGCCTAGGACCATTTTGAGGCCCAGGAGGATTTCTTAACCGTGCGATCTCCTCAGCTGCTCTGCGATTCTGCTCTGCCATTGCATTGTGCTGATTCCTGGCGACTTCGAGCTCCTGATACATCTGAGCAACAGCTTGCTGCGGATTTCCAGAGGTTGCCATTTTCCTGCAACAGAAAATAGAAGAAACTCCAAGAAACTATTAGTAGGGTGCACGTTCGTCGAGGATTTTCTCTAGATGAGGTCCCACGGATGGCGCCAAACTGTTAATGCCAAAAATCGCACCAAAGGGACAACTTAAGGTCGATGTGGACTTAATCAACTAAAGAAAGGATCTTTCGACGAGACGTGCGACGAAGATAAAAATAAATGAGACAAGGGATTTGATGACGCAGGAAAAACCTCAATCGAGGAAAAAACCTGTGGACGACAAGGGATGTCGTCGCTGCACTATGGTCGCCAATCAGGGGCGACGTCCTTGGTACTGGCGTCGGTTGTACGATGATTACAATACAAATGAAGGAAATACTTCGAAATGTAAAGTACAAGTATTTGAATGTGATGACAAGTGTTTGTCGTGTGTGAATACAAAGTGTGAACTATCTGTCGAAGGCTGATGTCGTGCGTCGAGACTGATACTTGAGATTTTCCTTCGAGTGTTCTTGAGTTCGCTGTAGGATTCTGGCTTTCAGTACTCAATCTCCAGAGTTTGAATGTTCTTTGCTATGAGTTTGGATGATTTTCTCTGCTGTTTGATGATGTTCGCTGAAGTGTATTGGATGTTAATCGATGTCCCTTGAAATGATGTTTTAGCTTGTCTTTTATAGTCTTCGCGTCATTAACTAACCCCATTAATGATTCAATCAACGGCTACAACGGTTGGAAACGGTCGCCAGAGTGATTATCCATGATGATCTTCGTCCGTTACAGTTATCGATCGTTGATGGTTGCGTCGGTTATATCCGTTGCTCTTTAATGACTTTGACTCCTGCATTAAACACTTAACAAACGTAACAGTCAAGGTTAACGTTAGTTCGGTCGAAGGTACAATGATCTTACGCGATGGTCGTACAGGATGGGCGATACTATGGTCGAGCGTCGTGGGGAACGTACGACTTACCTTTTACGGGCGACGATGGATGTTTTATGGGTTCCTGTCGAGACCTTATCTTAATACAAGATTTTACTTATGACGTGCGATTTACCTTCTCTGGTCGTGGTCGTACGACGTGATTTTTTGCCCAAACATCCGGTAAGTAGGAAGTACCCGGGATTTAGGGATGTCCGGAATGTTGTGTCGTCCGGAATGTTGTGTCGTCCGGAAAGTGTGGTTGTCCGGAAAAGAGGTTGTGTCCGGAAAGTTGGGTAATAAGCTTATGTTTTGTCCATTCATTCAGGAAAATCAATTGGGAGTCGGGAACAGATTAGAAAAGAGAAGTAAGAGCTTCAGGTGAGTTTTCTAACTAAAATGCGTGACTTTTAATATGTTTTCTAAAGCGAGTACATGATGAAAAATGCCATGTTTTATTCTTATGCTTTTAATTGCATGAAAGTTGTTTAAAGTTTTATATGGGATGTATGCATACATTGATTGAGATGTGAATTGGCTAAGTCGGGGGGTGTGGCCCGCCAGCTCGTGCCGGGGGGTGTGGCCCGTTTATGCCAGGGAGGTGTGACCCTATACGGCAGCATGAGACTGACTCGTTGTCACCCTAGAGTGACTGCAGGGTGCCAATTTACGAGGGGCGGACCTTTATCCGTGAATGATTTTATATGAACAGATTTATGGATGATTTATATTGAAAATTATAAACTGTTTTTAAATGCTTTGAGAACTGTTAAGAGGGACTCACTAGGCCTCATGGTCTAACCCTCGCATTTTTCAAATTAAAACATTTTCAGGGAAACAGGTAATGAAAGGCTCTGGCAAGTGAACAGGGCGGTTAGCAAGGAAGCTCGGTAGTGTAGTGACACTAATATTTTAGTTTAGACATTATTCTCAGTTGTGTAGGTTGACTCCGTCAACCAGATTTTGATATAAAGTAAGAAATTTTGGGACCCGTTTTTAGGATATTTTATTTTATAAGAATTGCATGTTTTATTTTATTTGGGTCGTTACACCTTCATTGTACAAATTGTTAGAACGTTGTTGATGCAAGTGTGTCACATCTTGATGGTTTGGTTTTGTTATATTACACACAAACTAATTATATTATTGGTTTTAATTCAATCTGTTCATCACATCTGGAGTGCGCAAATTTGATAAGCAATGCGTGCAACAACAAATTGAAGATCCAATCCGATCAATAAGTTAAACTGAAGATGTTAACATCTGAATTCAGTTTTGGATCTCAAAATTGAATGAGTATGATTTTATAAAATCAAAGCTTCACAATTTTTTTTATAAAACTTGTTTTTATAAATGCATTTCTTTATGAAATAATTTTCATAAATTCAATCTACTCAAGTTTTATTGATTTGAAAAGATTTATGAAGTAGGTGAAATTTCAAACAAATTGAGTATGACAAGAATTAAATTCCATGTTGGTACAAATAAATTTTAACCATTAGGGTGAAATATTTTTGAATTCAAACATTTCAAATAAAATCAAGATGTGTTTATTATTTGTACAAAAATTTGAGTACTTAATACCCCAAGTTTGAAGTTGACTTACCAAAATACCCTAAAAAATTAATTTCCTACCAAAATGCCCTTTTTCCCCGCGATCGCGGGCAGGGACCAATTGTGAAAAATTTTGCAAGATATATTTACACTTTCAGACCCTGGCCCCCGCGATCGAGGCCCGCGATGGGGACTGAAAGTGTAAATAATCTTGCAAAATTTTACACTTTCAGTCCCTGCCCGCTATAGAGGGCTTCCTCCGCTGAAAAAAAGGGCATTTTGGTAAGAAATTAATTTTTTGGGGTATTTTGGTAACTCACTTTCAAACTTGGGGTATTTTAATTAATTTCCCTACTTTAAATGTATTGGTATAGGAAATATTTCATATATTCCAATTAGAGATATCTGAATTTTTAGAAAAAATGTATCATTAAACTTCTTAATTTTTTTTTCCCGAAAGATTACTAAAAAGCATTGTTCTAAAAAACTCGCCGCACGGTCGTCACGGCACCAAGACTTGTGTGTCACGCTAAGTTAAGTCCATGGCACGCCACGGCCTAACGCGCATTTATCGTAATGAGATATTTGGTTTTTCTTTACGTTATTAATATCTTATTTGTAAGTTTTTAATATTTAACCTAATTTAACTTGCTTATTACTATTGACTCATCGAGTAACACTAAAAAAACATACATTTATATATATATATATAGAGAGAGAGAGAATTGAGATCATGTGAGATCAGACTATTTCCTTGATACCACAAAATTAGCACTAAACCTTCACAGCAAAAGACTGTGAAGGTAATGTGATGGTAAATCTTCACAGTGTTTTTGCTGTGGAGATTCGCTGTTTTTCTTACCTTCACAATGAATGACTGTGAAGGTTTACCATCAAAACTCTAATACTAGTTCAAAGAGAAAATTAATCACCACTTAAACTTTGATTGGATGATTTTTAAATTGTAAGTGGTGCGCCTGATATGTGTACATTCGAATTGAAAATAGAGATATGGTTTAAGGTTTCAAACTATTGTGTACAATGGTTTTGTTCTTCCTTAAAAATGAAAACATGTAGCGGATCGATCTTCAGAAGTGTCTCTGTGTGGATATAGGAAAAACTAGGTAAACCATGTTAGTTACATCGGTGTTATCTCTAACTAACCCTATCTTCTTATTAGTTGCAGTTGTTTTGTATTTAAATCAAGAAAAATTTTAAAACCCCATTTAAATGGACAAAACAAGGTTGTACTTGCATGTTGTAATGTACACCATATATCAAAATATATATGGTAGCACACAACAAATTAATACGGTTCCACTTTTCACAGTCCTGTTTTTTCTTTTTACTTTTCGACAGAAGAATAATACGATGACACATAGTCACAAGTAGCACCACTATATATAGATCCGTCCATGTTTCATACTTAATAGTTGGGTAAGGTAATTGATGTAACCACAATTATTCTATATTGGGATTTTAGTTTCCAAAACTACTATTAAGAAAGACATTATATTTGAAAACAAATACTGTCTCAATTTTTGCGACAATGTTTTCTTTTGGAAAAAAATAATACCAAGTAAAATGATTTCCTTTTTAAAATTTTCAAGTGTAATACTCTCTCGTCTTAAAATAAATGTCTACATTTTTATATATATATTTGTTTCAGAATTAATATCTACTTTAAAAAATAGGTAACTAAATTCTTAAATCTACCCATAGTTAATGCACAAATACTTATAAAGAGATATAAATTAATTAAGAATAAAATTGTCATTTGGTTAGCTAAAAGTGTAAGAATTATGCATGTTCAAATACAAGACATGTACTAAGTTCGATCCCAAGCCTCCTGTTAGCCTTAGCTGCTGAGTGAGCCAAAAAATATCTTCTCACACTGATGTCCTTGAAAGCTAGTTCCGTATGAGGCCAGTTGGAGTTGCCGATAAACAACTTTTTGCCTAAATGTATTTTTAGTAGTTTTATGACGTATAATAATGAATATTTAAAGATTAAAAGAGAAACACGATAGTTATAAATGATTGACACAAAGAAGAGAAGTTTGACACCATTGGAATAATTAAGTAGCGTTTACATTTCCCTCTCTCCATCCATATCATGGTATCTCTCTAGAGAGAGAGAGAGAGAGAGATGGGCACCATTGGAGCAGTGCATGAAGAAACCATCAAAGAAGCTCAAGCGTTTTCCACCACCACCTCCCACCACCACAAACAACCACTTGATGCTGGTGCTCTCTTTGTTCTCAAATCCAAAGGTATATACTATATAGCTCCATCCCTCCCTTCAATTCTCCACCATCTTTTCATTCTATACGATCATTTTAACTTGATTAACCGATGTCGTTTAAATACATCTATTTTAATCGCTATCTTAAACTTCATGACTTCAATCTGGTTTTTTCTTTTTGTTTTCGTTATAATCACCTTGTCGATTGATTATTGGAAGGCATAGCGGCATCGACCCTTTCGATCAACTACCACGAACACAACGCACACACGAACGCACGCCTCCCCGGCGGCATCGGACATCCGAGGGCAGTCCACTAATCCGCCGCTGTCCCAGCCCAGCTTACGCTGGACCTAAGGCCCAACCACAGGCTGGGGGGTAAGCCCAGTCAAAGACTGGACCACCCAAGGATTGGGTACTCCTCATGCCCTCAATTGTCTCCCCTTGGAATCGAACCCGGGTAGACTGGGATACCATCCACAGTCCCCCCCCCCAAGGATGTTACCGTCCTTAGGTAGACCAACTGAGCTAGACATGATTTGTTTTGTCAAATCTAGTTAACTCGGTCTTTCTAAGTTATTCAAAAACAATTTTTTGGAAGATTATTTTAATTTTAAAAGATATTATGGATAAACTTGTTTTACGACTATACGTTCAAATTCCTTAAACATAAGCATGTGAGTTTTGATATTGTTTAAATATTTATAAATGTTGTTTCACATGCCCATGATTTAATATGATATCATTTTGGATGAATCATTTATATAAATATTTAAACTTTGCGATATACATAAAACAATTAACTTGTAATTAATGAATCTAAAAGAATCAAACGTAATTAATACATGGCAGGGTCATGGTGGCATAGTGGTTATCATTTGACGACATCGATAGTAGCACCGCCATTGTTGAGTCTACCGTTTGCGTTTGCGTCACTGGGATGGACGGCCGGAGTGTTGTCGTTGGTGATCGGAGCAATCGTGACATTTTATTCATATAACCTTATTTCTTTGGTCCTCGAGCACCATGCTGAGTTGGGTCACCGTCATCTTCGGTTTCGTGACATGGCATACGATATTTTAGGTAAGATCTTTAACTTTTTATTATATCATCTACCTCTAAATAAATGCCTAAAATTAAAAAAAAAAACACAAAATTTATAAAATCATTTTTTTTCACGTAAATATTAGGATAACAAAAAATATAGGATGTAGTCTGAGATACTTGACTATAAATAAAATTCATCACTACCGACGTTATTTTTTCATAATAAAATAATAAATTTCTAATAATTTGTATTGATAAGTAATACAGAAATTATTTTTGAAAAAAAAGGTTTATAATTATTCTTGAAAAAATATTTTTATTTTCTTTTCTCTCTAAAGAAGGAAAGTGTGATGATGATTTTAGATGGCCATTTTTCATTTGGGAAACATAAAATAAAAGGTGTTATATCCTTAATAGATTTTTAAAATAAGAAATAAGAAATAAAAGATAAAAAAAATTATGTCTATCTTTAAAATTTTCTTTTTTAGAGAATATATTATTAAAATATTTATCACAAGTAAAATATTACTTAAACGTTTAATTTCAAAGATTCTCATTAATAGTGAGGATAAAAATCTCTTATATTTCAAGAGGTCCTTGTATTTTTAGAATTTTATCATCTCTCTCCTACTTACTTCGTTTTATAAAAAATATTAGATAATTTATTGAAAAAAACTCTCAATCTTAAAGAATTTGTTAAAAAAAAATACTCTAACCTATTTGTGAGGTCAAAGCCCTGAGGTCTAATACCCAAAGCAAGTTTT
The DNA here is from genome assembly GCA_033807775.1 of Saussurea involucrata. NCBI lineage: Eukaryota > Viridiplantae > Streptophyta > Magnoliopsida > Asterales > Asteraceae > Saussurea > Saussurea involucrata. The sequence goes on along the minus strand of CM066321.1, from coordinate 130,880,982 downwards.
TTTTGAAATGTATAATATTTATATACGGCAAATGAAACAAATAAACTTCAATACCTCCTATAAGACCAAGACTCTGATATCGCTATTCGCTAGGTTAAAGGCCCTTTGGTTCCTCAAAGCAAGTTGACAACTCTTTATCTCAATTTTTTTTGTCCGGAAAACAAAACAATGTTTTTATATGTAATTATCTGATAGTAAATATTTTCTCAAAACACAATTTATTTTTATTTTATTCATTGATTATCATAAAATATTAATAATATTAAAGTGAATTTTTTTGCGTGTTTAATTAAATATGGACATAAATCTATTTTAATGTTCTTTCCATATGTATTATATCAAGTATAATAATTAATCTATAAAAAATATACAAGTACAATATCGGAATATGAACTCTCTCCAAAATAAAATAAAAATATGTGATTCCCCTTTTATTTATTTTGTTAATACTAAATGCAATAAATAGTATATACATTAAATTGCATCAAATTCTCAGCAGAGAATGGGCCCATTACGTATTTTATGATCTATCGTTTAATTATGCATAAATAATTTTGTCTGTACTGTACTATACTATTCAATAATTAAAGCTTGATTTCATTTCTTTAACCTAATAACATTAATTACATATTGTGTTTTTTATTTTATCATTGACGAACTAAATACAAGACCGACTTAGAATTTGTTTACTTTTTTACATTAAGCCTCTGTATGAGTTAAGTTGTCTGTTCGGATAAATCTTGACAATTTGATGGACATAAGACCAATAAGATTCAGGAAGGCAAGGAGAGACGTTTGGATAGTCTTATTTGTTTGGGATGACTTAATGTGGATAAGTGAGGAGTCTATAAAGCGATTTTAGCTTTGATTCGAAAAAATACAAATCCAACAGAAATATAAGTCGGTCAACAAAAGAAGAAAAAATAAAAATGAGAATGTGTGCTTGTATGTATTATTTGACTAAAATCACAAATTGATAGGACCAAGATGGGGGAGATACTACGTGGGCCCAATCCAGTTCATGGTGTGCTATGGTGCTGTGGTGGGCAATATCCTTTTGGGAGGTCAATGTCTTAAGGTTAGTTTTGTAATTTAATAATTTCCACAAATAACTATGAGAATTAATTTTTCAAAAATAGGATACTTTTATATTGATGAAAGAATAAATTAATTTATATTTTATTTATTTTAATTTATGGAATTATGATGAGTTATTATTTTTTTCAACAAAATTATAGTATGATTCTTTTAATTCTGTTAGTACATTAACATTTTTGAAAGTAGGTTTTTAAAAATAGAAAATGAAAGAAGGTAGGTAGGTTTTTTAATTAAATAAAAGAGTAAATTATGTTTTTAGTCCCTGTGGTTTGTTGAAATTTTCTATTCGTCCTTATAGTTTTGAAATTACGATTTCATCTCTATGGTTTATAATTCATCCCATCTTTTATCCTTATGATTTAAATTTTATTGCTATTTTCATTCCTATGGTTTACAATCAATTTCTATTTTAGTTTTTCATACTTAAAAGTAGTGTTTTGACCTCAGGAACGGATATAGAAATGAATTGCAAACCATAGGGACGAAAACCGATATTTCAAAACTAAGGGGATGAAGTCCGCAATTTTTCAGCAAACCATAGGGACGGAAAATGCAGTTTACTCTAAATAAAATGGAGAAAATATATAGAAATTAATAAGAAATGTAAAATGCAGGCAATATACGTGCTATGGAATCCGAATGGGACAATGAAGCTTTATGAGTTTGTGATAATATTTGGGGTGTTAATGTTGATTTTGGCACAAGCTCCATCCTTCCATTCTCTCCGCCATATCAACCTTATTTCTCTAATCCTATGTCTTCTCTACAGCTCCTCTGCTACTGCTGCTTCTATTTATATTGGTAATTATTAATTATATTTACATTCTCATTAATATATATATATATATATATATATATATATAGAGAGAGAGAGAGAGAGAGAGAGAAAAGTTCAATTGCAAGCCGATTTTCAGTTGTCAACCGGGCGACAAAGGAGAGCACGACACATGTTCCCAGTGTCCACATCCGGTATGAATAACGAAAGTCAAACGTTCATTAACTATTCATGATGGATGATATACAACATGATGGATAATATAACAATCATGATGAATAATACAAGATCATGATCCATGTTAAACTGATTCACTGTTCAGGATGAATAACCCGTCAAGGTGTAAGAAACGTGTCACGTTCTCCCTTACCCCCGGTTCACAACGGAAAATCGGTTTTCATTTGAACCCACCCCTATTCATATTATATTAACTAATACATATTATTTTAAAATTTAATTAAGTCTTTTTTCTGTTCAGGAACTTCTTCAAAAGGACCCCATAAGGACTACTCTCTGAGCTCCAATGATGAAACTCGCATATTTGGAATCTTCAATGCAATGGCCATTGTCGCCACTACTTTTGGAAATGGCATCATTCCAGAAATACAAGTAATTAAACCATTTCTTCCTCAAACCACTTTTTATATCTGTCTAGCAGATATGCGACTAACAATTTATTTATTGGACGTGTGTAGGCAACATTGGCACCACCGGTGAAGGGGAAGATGTTCAAGGGGCTATGCGTATGTTATGCAGTGGTGACGGTAACATTCTTTAGTGTGGGCATTTCCGGGTACTGGGCATTCGGTAACGAAGCTGCGGGTCTCATTTTAAGCAACTTTTTGGACCATGATGGCAACCCTTTGGTTCCTAGGTGGTTCATTATGATGACTAACATCTTCACCATCCTCCAGCTCTCCGCTGTTGCAGTCGTAACACTCTCTCTCTCTCTCACACACACACACATCTGGTACAACAAAATTGGTTTTATGGAACACCAAAAATGTCTAAATGTCATAATAGACAGTATTACAAGACCAAACAATTTGCTTGTTATATGAACAAGCATTTGTGGATTTTAACAAGTTTTTTTATACGGCACTTGAAATAAAATGTCCTATCGATGACATTTTCTGAAGTGTCATGTTAACACTTTTTTTACACGCCTTTTTTTCCAGATAATGTCATATAAAAAGATTAATAGGACGTTTTATTTCAAATTGCACTAAAAAGCTTGTTGTAACGACTGAAAATCTCCCATCAACTTATAATACATTTATTAAAAACGCACAATTATTTGGTCTTATACCTATTAAACAACCTATACTCAAGTAGTATAACAAGACACTTAGGGGTTGTTTGGAAGTTGTTGAATGGTTTGGTGTAGGATGTTACCGTCAGAATGATTAACATACTCTTAATCTCTTATAATACAAAAAATGAAATATGATTGTTTGATAATTGTTTAGACCCAAAATACAAAATCATTAAGAGGGTTTGAGAGCCATTAAGAGGCAAAAAAAAACTTGCCAAACAAGATTCACCTCTTAACGATTCAGATGTTGTCTCTTAATGGAACTATCAAAAGGTAAACAAAAAAAGACATGATATGGCATCATATAAAACCAAATTTTGTTGTAACGAGACTCTTTTGAACCGATGATGGTGAGTTTGAAACTTGTGTATTTTATGTTGTTTTTACAGGTTTACTTGCAGCCAACAAACGAAGTTCTTGAAAAAACATTTGCAGATCCAAAAAGCGGTGAATTCTCGGCCAGAAATGTGGTCCCGAGAGTGATTTCAAGATCGATATCTGTGATCTTGGCAACCACCATAGCAGCAATGCTGCCTTTCTTTGGAGATATTAATGCGATGATTGGAGCATTCGGGTTTTTGCCGCTGGACTTTGTGTTACCGATGGTGTTGTTCAATCTGACATTCAAGCCGTCGAAGCGCAGCCCTGTGTTTTGGTTAAATTCGAGCATAGCGGTGGTTTTCTCGGCGGTTAGCGTCACGGCAGCAGTTGCGGCAGTGAGACAAATCAGCCTCGATGCCAAGACTTATAAACTATTTGCTAACGTATGATCTCATCATATCGTGTCTATTAAACGAGATTACTCGTTCCCTTTGGCCTAAATTCTAAGCATCTATGGCTGAGGTTTCAGGATCAAATTCGCCTTCCCATTGGTCTCTAGCTTGTAAAAATTTCTATTTATTAGTATTAATGTGTAATGATATATATATAGGTCCAAGTTTAGAGGAAAACCGTAAAAAAAAATGAAAAACTGAACAACACACTGCCACCCTGGTAAGTGGTAACCATCCATTTTGGCAGTAGGCACATGTGTATACAAGTAGTTTGTAACATGCACATAATGCACACATGCAAACAAAAAGCATAAAAACGCCTCACTTACTTGTATACACATGTACATACAATCTAGACGAACGTTTATCAGGGTGTTCCTTAATTTTTCATTTTTTGGAACCTCCTCTCTAGCTATGTATGAATGACGAGTAATTTCTAGTTGCATATAGTTTTACTTTAAATTTGAAGGTGATGAATTCAACCAATTTACAAAAGAATGAGTAAAATGATGCATTCAGCTTTCTAGATAGTTTTATTAAAAATTGGATAGAACTTTTTTTTTCTCTTTTAATATTACTATTTATTTACTTGAAAAAAGTTTAAAATATTTATGTACAACAAATACTCATGCACGCTAACCTTTGGTGAGATTCGAACTTTTGACCTCCTAAAATATGGGGCTCTACGAGTGTTGTTGGGACCAATGGCTCGGACGAACTTGCTTGTTATAAATAACACACCTCATAATAAAAATGATAAACATAATACAACCAAAATCTAATAAAAATTGATAACATCCTCACAAAAAATCACATTATATGATAAAATTGTTTTGACTTCTAAATTAGCAAAAGTTACATAAAGTTAACTATACAAAATGTATCATAAACCAAACAATTCAAGATGGAAAAAAATGTAAAAATGTAAAAAAAAAAAATCTATAACATCATAAATTGAGAAACTGGAGAGTACCTGTATCCATGCATCTCTCTGTGCTAAATCAGGTTCAACAAAAGTTGGCCATTGTTCATATCTGGGATCAAAATGAGCCGACTGGTATATTTGATTCGGAACCAAAATGAGCCTTTTGGTGGAATCAAGTGAAAAGCATCTTAAGTTCCTCAATACGTGCACTTCGGACTTCTTGGTCTGTTAAGGCACCAGAAATCATCCGCTGTTTACGTGCTTGTACTGCCTCCATTCGTTCTTCAACTGTTCCCTAGATATGTAAGAAGATGGTAATCTACTTGTAATAAAAATGTTTGATCATTTGCTAAAGAACTTAAAATACACTTTATTTATTTATAGAGATGGCAGTCGATAAATAGGTAAGCCAGCAAAAACAAACAAAACAAACATTTCAGGCTTTCATGTATTGAAATAAGAGCAGGAAAATAAGGTATACCTTCATAATAAAACGTTTGATGGAAACACTTTTTGTTTGTCCGATCCTGTGGATGCGCATGACGGCTTGTTCCTCAACAGCAGGGTTCCACCAAGGATCCTAAGGTAAAAAAAGGTCAGAAAACCACAATCTTGAATTTAACCATGAATGAAACAACGTACAAAATAAGTGTCCATATTTCTATTTTAGTTTGTCCAAAAACAAGTGCGCACTTTTCAATTCTACCCTTAATTATGAGATGGAGAAATCCGTTAATCCCCCTATTATTAAGGGTAAAATTGTCATTTAGTTGATTAAAAGTTCAATAGTTACACATTTCTATAAGCAAATGGATGCAGAGGTGTACCAAGACAAATGCATTAGATGCTGCTGTCAGGTTAATTCCAACTCCCCCAGCCTTCAACGACATTAATAATACCTGTATGGGACAATCATAAAAATGAAGCTCACAATATCATTGAAATGCATTATTATACCCCCCCCCCCCCCCCCCCCCCGCGGGTTTTTCTAATTTCCCACTCACCAGAATGTCGCTTTCTTCTGAAAACTGCTTTATGACTTTTTCACGCTGTTGCTGGTTTAGAGTCCCATCCAGACGAGCAAATGAAATGTTATTCCTGAGATAGTGAACTTGCATAAGTTAAATACATGAGGATAGAAGTAGCACAAATTTCAAAATATTGACAATTACCTAGAAAGAGGAATCTGTAGAAGGTCTAAAAAGGCAGTCCACTGACTAAATACGATGCTTTTGGAACCCGAAGAGCGAAAACTTTCTAATTCACACAACAATGCAGACACTTTTGATGATTCCACCCAGTTTTTTTCAACATCGACTCGAAACCGGCTTTCAGTTGGTGCCGTAATAAGTTCCTGCTTGCTCACCGCCTTTCTGCCAAATAAAAATTTCATCGTCTTAGGTATACACACACAACTCAAAACAAAAGCTTAATATTAACTTTAACAGTCAACGGGTCAATGCAAGGACAAGAAGATACCTACAAACAGGACAGAGACCCGAAGTGGAGTTTCTCCAACTCGATAAGAGACATTCACGACATAACCGATGAGCACATGGTGTTAATACTGCATCTTCAAAAGCTTCAAGGCATATAGGACATTCTCCCTGTTCCCCTTTTCGTAACTCTTCCACAACCTCTTGTACATAAGCTTTAGAAGGCATTTCTTTTCCTTCTTCCATGGCGTCCTTTCCACCCTTAAGAAAACGTTTTGCCAGCTTACCTAAATCTGAAAACTCTTGAGTGTCACCTCGACTGTCAAAACCATATTTCCTCATCAGAAATTAATGATTAAATAAGTAAAATAATAATAAAGGTGGTAAAGGATGCCATGTTTGTTTCCTACCTCATCACGAGAAATGGGTGATCACAGCATTGACGAAGACGCAAAAGTAACTCCAAAATAGAAGCATAATTATGAAGAACTCTCCCTTGCTCGACAAATTGATCAAATTTCACCTACGATTAAAGGAAAACAGATTATGGTCAAGGCATAATGCAGGATAAAGACTATAAAGTCTACCCATTAAGACAAGTACCTTGGATCTCTTAAAAAGAGCATCATAAAAATCTTTTTCAGCTTCTGTTTGTTCACAATATATTACCTGCATTTCAGCAGGTGGGAGAACTAATATAGGTCTGCCACCAAAAAAAGTCAGTCAAAAGAATATTATATAACTAATCAATAAGACTAGAATAGAAAGCAGAGTCAATAAATAGAAAAAAGGTCCATTCTTAGTATAATTACTAACCTGCCTTCTTTATCTGTGCTAAACTTTGTTCTTCTTAGCATTATTGGTCTTAAAATGTTCTGGACCAAATTTAGTCCCCTAGCATCACCGTCCTCAAATGGTTTCTGGATTAGCTTGTTCCACCTATTTAGTTAAGAAAGCAACACAACTGCCATTAACATAACACAAATTAGATACATATTAAAAGAAAAGGAAGCCGAAACATACCATGTCCAGCTTCCCCATGGTTCAATCCTTAAGAACCGAAGAAGACTGTAAATATCTTCCAAATTGTTCTATAACAAAAATAACATGTCAGAAAATCATGAGTTATATTATCAGAACATGTAGCATAATGCTTTCCTGAAAGATGTAAGCTGAATGAGTCATACTTGAATAGGAGTACCAGTAAGACACCATCGACGATCAGCAACAAGGGTAGCTGCGGCGATGGAAATCTGGCTTTTTGAAGATTTTATGGTATGTGCCTCATCAAGCACCACCCTAAACCATCTCACAGAATAAAGCCCACCACGTTCTTCAGCATTCTGCCACAAACAAATATAGTAATTATGAAAATAATATATACAGTTTCACATCTTGCTGAGAAAAAACTGAAACCAATTCAGTTACCTCAGATGAAAATTCTGAAGCTACAACTCCATAGGTGGTCAACACGACATCACTTTGAGCTAAAATTTTGGCATCTTTCGGTCGGCTTTGCCCATAGTGAACGTAAATAGACAAAGTCCCTGGCTCCGCATGAGCTTCAATCTCTGCCTATTCAGCAACGTTCACATACATTCAATTTTAGAGCATGCAGTATTCTCTATGAAGCTTTACAGTTAATAAACAACACAAGGTTATACCTTCCATTGGCCTATAAGAGTCATAGGACATATAATTAGATTCCCCCCACCAATGAGTGTCTGTTTCTGCTTTCTAAGCTTATCAAAACCGGAAAATTTAGCCGGTTTCTTTGGAGATGAAGTTTGATCTGAGCCATTTCCCACTTCATTGCTTTCACTGGTATCTCTATCTAATGATCCACCTCTTTCGGTATGAGCAAGGAGGAGTGATATGGTCATAATAGTCTTTCCAAGTCCCATAGCATCTGCCAAAATCTTCATATGTATCATCAGGTCAAATCAACCGTATATCTCAAACGTAATAACATATGGAGAAAATGCAATTATAGGATAGAACATACTCCTCCTCTGGCCATTTGAAGGGTGCTAGGAAATTCTGTTGTAGCTTCTCCCGAAAATGCATTCACATAGACTATGAATTTCCTACTACATGCAAAAAGAAATGAAACACAACAAATTAAAATACATAATAATAAATATATATATATAGCTAATGTATGGATTATCTATCAAGCAATGAAAAGGGTACGTGTCTGCAAGATGATAAGCATCCCAACATGGATGAAGAGTTGTAGCTGCATCATCGATGCATGGTCCCTTCTCCAGACGAACCATCCAATGAAGTGCCTGCTTTTGATAGGGGCGGAGGTCACACAATAGAGTTGTAGGAGATTCCATTTCCTACGACAAAAGAAAAAAGAATATGAATGCTTTCATATTATTCGTTAATATATAGACGTTTCTAAGATGATTATGATAAATGAATTCAAAATAATACCTCTAACTCAGAGCCATTTGCAACACCGACAATATTGTCAAGGTCATTATCTGATATTGTCTCCTCGGTTTCAAGTTTACTTCCATTTAAAGATGCGTTTACTTTGCTAGCATTTAACAATTGAGCAGGGACAACAGAACAGTCCTGTATATGTAAGAGTGAATAATCCGTGTCTTGTAAACAGAACTAGATGCTGCAAAAAGTAACATACCTTTATGTCTAAAGATCGCTTCCTTGTATACAAGTCACTAGGTGTAAATTCTGCCTAATTACGATCAAAGATAACCGACAATGAGAATTTTCACTACAGCATTAGACATTAGACCATAAACTGTCCACAAGAAAATTTTGAGAAATTATGAACATGCATACCTTTTTGAAAGGAACTAGTCCAATTAACCGGAACAAGGTTGGAAGAGGTTGGATGGCTGTTTCGTCAATTGAACTGCTAGGCACTTTGAGAGAAGTTTTATGGCTTTTGTGTAACATGGAACTGTTAATGTAAACACTGTTGGAACAAACATACACAAATATTAACCTCAAACCCTTAATCCTAGCCCAAGTATGGCATTATCAAAGTAAAGTAGGTGATCCTAGGTAATACACCACAAACATACCTGACACGTAGATTAATGGTATCCATAAGACCTAAAACATCAGGAGCGGATTTACAAAAACCTTCAATCTGAACCTTCTTATCTCTAACAAGGGGCAAAAGGCATCGAGACCACTCGTTTGGGATCCGACCAATCTGCTCAATTAGTGATATAAAAAATAGCATTTATGATGACATAAAAAAACCTATTGGTGATATATAAATACTTAAATCATGGAGGGTAGTACTCTTAAATCATGTTTTCTGATATCTCACTCAACCAAACAGCACAAGATCAATGCTTTGCTCATGGTAATTGGACCACATAACAGGGAAAATAAACAAGGCATAGATGTATACCTCCCCAGAAGCTAATGTAGAAAACCTCACGATCTCTGAACATGCAGTAGGCTGCCTGCCACGGCCGCCACCACCAAACCTGCCTGGTGAAGGCCCACTCGACAATTTCTCCGGTGGAAACGTAAAATTCACTTGATCACCGGCCTTTATCTTACTCCCTTTACAAGTAGACAACCCCATCACTTCACAACAACCCACAAACCACCACTTACTGCTTCCATTCAAATCTGATCCCGCATTTACATTATTCACGACTTCCTTTCCCTTGTCAACTGTAAGCTCCACTGACCTGCTTAAACTTGGCTCATCATCTACAGTACAACTGACGCCGTTCCTTTTTGAATTCCTAACCGCATCTTGTGACTTTGCAGTTTCATTACGACTCAAAACTTTTGGAGTCTTTGGGGCTTCCGATTTTTTGAAACTTGGGGTGTCAAAAATAATGTTAATTGCGGCAGTGGCATCGTTGTTCGCCATGTGAAGGGCTCTGACTACATCCATCTTGGAATAATCGTGGCCTACGATGGATCGAACCATTTCGATTAGTTCATCGGTGATTTTGTTCCCCATTACTATGTGTTGACTGTAAATGGGAAAATTTCCCTAAACCCTAACCCTGACCGACACAAAATGAATAAATACGCACCAATGGATCATAAATTTGTGTACTTCTCGTGTACAGCGTGCTAAAATCAGAACTAGAATTGTCAGAAGAACAGGTTTTAGGGCTTGATAAACCTATGCGGATTTTCGGTCTGGATGTTAGATAGGTTTCCCGCCATTGTTAATTGTCCCCTTTTTCCTTCTTTTTTAGCTAAATATGAACGAGTAAAGTTCAGTTTTAGACCCTAACGTTTCTTCATTGTAGCGGATCTCGTCCCTCAAGTTTTTTTATTCGTTTGTATCCCTCATGTTTGTTCATTTCTAACGGTTTTCGTACCTCCATCTCACGACCGTTAAGTTTTTTCGTCGAACCCAATTAAATGATATGTATTTTGATCATTCTACCTTTTTCTATTTTTTATTATATACATACATATAGGAACAACTATGAGGACACTATTTCAAGTAATCTACAAACCAACCTCCATCTCTCGCGATTTAGAAACCACGATGATCAATAAATACGACAATTGTTTTGCCACTAACTCAAGTCAACACCCCCCCCCCCTCTCAAACTCTACCTCCCCCCGTTCACCATCACCGAACACCATCTGCACCTCCCCTGTTTACCTTGATTTCACCCACTAGCCCTTAACAAAATGGTTCACTTTAACCACTTGGGTTATGGTGTACTGGTAAAGCCTTGTGGCCATGGAGGTTCACCTGCGATGACTCCAGGCCATTCGTGGTCGCCCGGGGGATTAGTTGGCGTGCGTAAACTAGCCCAAAAATCCATGGTTACCAAAAAAAATGGTTCACTCTCTCCATCTTTTACACCACTTGAATCCATCTTCTTCCCCGCCGAAAAAAAAAATGATCTACTAAAAGAACCCACCACCACTTAACACTCTATTCACATCGTAAACTAAGAATTATTATAATTGAAAAACTATGCTCTATAAACAAAGAATACAATTTGTTGATAGTTAGTGTAGGACAAAATGGAAGGAAACTTAAGGGTTAACTGTTTAAGGCTACTTTCTAAAGATTATCAGTTCATGTCCCTCCAAAACTAGGGTCATTTAACCCACCACCACCGGGTCATTTAGGTAAATGACCTTAAATGAGTTTTTAATTAAATTCATGACCTCCTTGTCTATATAAGAAAAAATGGGTTTATACTCGTGAGATTGCAAGTTTACGTATTAGTCTTGTAATATTAGGGATTTTCTAAAGATCGCTCGGTTACGTATTAGTCCTGTAATATTGCAAGTTTGGATGATTTATGCAAACAACCATCTAATGAACACATTTATTTCAAAATGTCTACACACGCAGACCATGCAAAAAGAAATTAACAAAATAATTATTGAATAATTTGATGAAAAATAAAAGTAGTTACATAATTCTACATTTATCTTCAGAAATAATAAAACCTCTCCAATCTGACCATTTTGAAACTGAAATCTTCTATTAATAAAAACTAGAATTAGAATCAACTGTCAATAATCACTTTTTTATGGCAGGTGTTGGCTATGCATGCCAAAAATAGCTCTCAACACATCCAAAGATGAGAATAAGATGCAAACCAAATGCAATAATAAAGTTACACAGTCAACTTCAACCTTTGCCAATTCTTCACATCCTATTCATATTACACAACCAATTTGATGCAATTGCAACCTCCCCTTACATAAATACCAAAGGTAAATGTTGAAAAACTAACCGAAAAAAGAAGAAAAAAAACTTATATAAACAAATAAACCCTCACCACCAAAAATGAGAAAAGAAAACATGATCTAATAACACAATCTGAAAAAAAAATCCCACTCATCAAACCCCTCTCAAATGCAACTCTACCGCTATGCCGCTCATTTGTAAACATATCTTTTAATCCCCGCCGCCAGCCCACGCCACGGTTGTTTGTATCATTGCCTGCTTCTAGTATAAACCATTTTACAATTTGTTGGCAACGGGCTTGTATTTGATGATATCCTGTTCAAAGTTTTTTACAGCAAACCAGCGAGCATAGCCCCCGGGTCTGATGCTGAAATGGCTGAAGTAGTTGGCTGTGCCACAGGTGCAGCAGGTCTGGCAACTGTAGGAATGCTAACTAATTGTTCTTTGATGAATTCTTTCAACCTGTTTAAACATGTAGTTAGATTATGTCTCCATGTACACACACTTATCCTTTGATTAAATGACCTTCTCGCACGTTTTTTTAAATCCATAACCTGATATTTTAATTTAAAGCCGTTTTTTTTTCTTTAATAGGCCAGGAGGTCATGAATTTAAATTGAAATCTCATATAAGGTTATAACCCCTACTTTTTCTCGTATCAAAATGAAATCTGAAACTGAAAACGTACTCAAATGTGAGTGTGGCATCTCCCGATGCCACTGTCATGCGGAGCTGTGTTCTGTCAGCTGGATCGGTTTCAATTCTTACCTGGGAAAGAAAAGAGTTGCAGAGTTTAAAAGCTTTAATTTGTCGGTGATTATGCAATCCATGTGAAAATCAGCTGAAATGGTATTATGGTACTAACCAGGCATAGCATGGCTCGTGTACTTTCAGAGTAGAAGGTTGTGCTTGCAACTAAATTACTTGCATTTGGATCCTGAAAAGAACGCAAACTTGAAGCAAGGAACACAGAGTGCGTGCCTATATTACCAATGCTAAAGCAATATTGTCTTCATAATACTATAAAAAAAGAACTTACCAGTCCAGGACAAACCATTAACCTAAAACTGTTGAACAAATTTGCCATTTCTCCCAATGACATCGGTCTCACACCTCGAACCTGTTCAAATTTATGATGAAAAAATCACATAATTTCCTTAAAATGATGATGGAACAATACGTGCACTAAAACTATAACAAAATTGAATCTAAAGCGCCATTGGAGCATTAAAGTGGCACAAACCACTTCTTGAAGTTTCAAAGGCGGTCCAGTTAGCAATCTCCACTGGGGGAAAAATTCCTCAGCAGATACTTGAATTGGTTGAAGAAATTTGTTCAAGACTGCAGGAAGGCGAAGTCTATTATTAACCTGTGCAAGGGAAATTAGAAAGAAAAAGTAAATACCATTTACATCAAAACCTTTTTAGATGAAGAATACCCCAAAAAACATAACTACATACCAAACTGGTCCCGAACTTGTATGAGAAGTCGAGAACAGCAACATCCCTACTTGGCCGGAGATTTACCACTTCAAGTGGGATTTGAACCTAAACAATTAAAAAAACTAAATATTAAAAAAGAAAAACAAGGTCCACTCGGTCAACCAGGCATCAAGCACCGGTGCTATCTGACCTGTGCTCGTGGAGGTACAATTTCTGGTACTGGCGAAAGCTCCAGCTTCAAATGGGATGGAGGTAATATCACTGCATGTACCGATTCAAGTGGAGCAGTATTCTTGTTTCCCAAGAAAAGGACAAACCGACCCTGGTGACTTCGCCATTCTGCTTTCACGCCAATCTGGGATACCATAACAAGAATCCCCGATTCAAGATTTATTACCTTAGATCCCTTTGGGGTATAGCAACAGATACGATACTTGACTGTTGAACTCGAAATGAATTACCTGAACATAGGGATCCTCATATAGCACCCCACTATCTTTAAGGCATAATGCATGAAATCTTTCGGCAATATCTCCTATTGGCTGTAAACAGCTTAAGGCAAGTTTCAAAAACAGAAGAAGACCAATAAAGTTAGTCTGGATGCAAGAAAGGAGACAGTACCTGGACAGTATTTTCATGATCTCCAACAGATGCAAGAGCTAAAGCATCATCCGCACTATTGTGTTCTGATGGAGCAGATACACCAGGAGGGCCTTCGATAGCCAGTGGGCTTAAAAGATCCCCAAGAATATCAGCAGCAGGAGCAGCAGAATGAACATGGGCTTGATCTTGAGAAGGGGGTTGTGGATCAACAACACTCAGAGTCCCATTGGCCTGGGTCACCGGTTGGTCAATAGAGCTATGATCCTGTAAAAATACACTATGATCCTGTAAAAATACAAAATTATACACCAATGTCTAGCCAGAACTAAGTGAGTAGAAAATCTTGCCACATCGTTTGTGCTAGGGATCATAACCATAGCAAGCTGGCTCACTTGTGGAGCGCCATTTGCAGGGCGCTGATCGGTAACCACCAGAGCATTAGATGCCTGCTGCTGTGTCCGCAACTTGATAGCACTTAGCTCTGCTGTATCCGCTTCAGTGTCTTCGGCTTTTTTAATCAACGAGGACTTCAAAAAGAACATAAAGTTAAACACAATCACCATAAATGAACGAATCCAGATCATAGATATAGATATACCTGGCGCTCTGGAAATTTAGGCATTTCAGCTAATATATCCATTAGAGCTGCACCTTTCCTACTCAATGCAAAGTACTCAACTGCTCTTTGTTGTATCTCAGCGTCAATGCAACTTTCATATCTGAAGAGATGAGAATTTGTGTTTAAAAATTACTGTTTCCAAATTCATGAATATAGCATGAAGTGATCTCGAGCAAATGTAAACAGACTTGTGGTATACTGCCCAAATTTGATTCTGCAATTCCGGGTCTGGTGGCTGTGAGTGCATCAAGATCTTTGCATACGTCGAAAGAAGAATAGCTATTGTTGGTGTTCTGAACGAATAAGCAGGCCTTAGTAGATGATTACCCAATGACAATCAAATGAATAAAGGCATAACCAAGAAGTTATACGTACGATACAGTAGGAAGCTTCTCATGTATGATGGCAAAAATTTCTTTTGGACTACAACCAGGTCTTCTGGCCAAAAGGTGGCTGTACTCTCCAAGCAGATAAGCGCTTACCTGTTCAGCCAAGAAACCCCATTTCAACATGTCTCAAAATTGATCTTAGCTTAATAGAATAGAATAGAAGTTGGACTATCTGTTTCAGTCTAGTTGGTTTCAAAACAAAATTTAGATTTCTGGAAATCCAAGATAGAGGAAAACAAACAAATACAAATGAGAGTTTACACACCTTCACCATTGTCTCATGTATGGCCGGCTTATCAAGATACTCTCTGGCTTTGAGTGCTGCATAAGGCTAATGAATGATATGATTATAGCGAGTCCTACAACTTCACTAAGACTTGAATGCATGTCTAAGGGGGTGTTTGGTTAGAGGTATTAAGCAGTAATTAATGGGGTTGAAAATTAAAGAAACTGTTTGGTTTTATATAATATAATGGGCTCATGCTCCAGAAGCCCAAATTTTCATTCCAGGTTAAACTAGGGGGAAGGAAAATTCATTCTCATTTTCATTTCCTATCATTTTCATTTTCATTCCAAATAGCCCCTTAAATATCAAATAATAGCAAGATATCAAGGTACCTGAAGGTCCTCATTGTTTGTCACAAACTGCACTACACGAAACCAAATGTCATCACTGACAAAGTCTCCTGCTTTGTCGATCAACTGAAGTATAACATCCACATACCTGAATGAAAATGATGAAAGTGAAAAACAGATACATATATTTTGAAGGATGAAGATTTAGCCGAAGGGCAACAGAACATTTATGTATAGAATATATATTTGCAAATAATAAGTTTCTCAAATAGTCAAATTCATGACAACCAAAAAGCAGTCAAATTAGAACCAAATGGTCCATGTGAATCACCTATGATATTCACAGTTATGGCCTTAGATGTGGATTGACAAGATCATGCCTAATTCAACTGGTATTTTACAGTTATGACCTTAGATGTGATTAATCAGATGGAACTGCATACCATGATAAATCAGGGGCAAATTTCTCAGCAAGAATAGCAGCCTTCAGTGCCAACTCTTCACGCATTGCAAAATCTGCTGTGCCAAGATACTAAAACCAGATGTGTCTCAGTGACATATTGTATTTGCTTTCCAAATCATTTCATTACCATATGATAACAACAACAGATATAGAGTTGAAAATATTTAAGTCAACCAATTGCATACCTGCAATAATTCTTCAACAATGTCTTTGGCATTCGAGACATCGCACATGCCATAAAGCAGATCCAGGGAACGTCTCCGAATACTGCACTTGAGAGAGTCAAAACAGGAAGTAAACATAGAAATTTCAGATCTTACACATTAAAAAGCAAGTCTCACCTGATATCAGGATCTTTTAGTGAGGTGATAATTTGTGCTTGATGTCTTTTAATTATCTCATGAACATCTGTAACCATCAACATTCGAGTCATATTCTCCTGCACAAGCCATTTTCATCAGCTATTGCCATTAGATTTGTAGCAAGAAGATAAAACAAGATATACTTAATACTAGAAGCCTTAACTTTTGAGTCAGTGCACCTACAAAGACAAAAAAGGAAGAGGAAAGTTTGTATGACTCCACTGCTTCATAACTTACCAGACCCAGATACCGTATATTTGGCTCACGCACAGCTATAAATTTCCCAAGCAGTGCCACACATTGAGACATCATCTCTTTCTCAGAGTCAAGATGCATGACCTGTCAGTGGATGGTTGAAGCAACATTAATCTTAAACCAATGAATCCCAATACCAAATATAAGACTTTTAGCATAAGCTTCTTCTTTTTCGGCTGTTTGCAGGCAGATTAACACCATAAAAGGGTAAACCATCCCAAGAATATAGATAAATAACAAATATAATTTGGATCTTGAAAAATTACAGGGGTTGATCTAAGGCTAAGTTGGGGAGGTGAAGTTTTCAGGAATTCAGGGCCATCGAGCAGTTGAACTTCGTTCAAGTTTTAAGGGTTGAGATGTAGAAAATACGAACTTACAAGTGCAAGAGCTTCGAATAATACAGCATGAGAAGCATTGTTCTTATTAACATTTTTCACCACATCTGTTCCCATGAGTATTCGTTGTAGAACCTAACCACCACAGATGAGACAAGCTTTATCAGTGTCATCTAATCCAGCACTTGACCTGGAGAGAGAATATTTTATAACTAATACCTCAAACAATGCTCTTCTTGTGGTTGGATCTTCAACAGTTGGGAAATACTGGAGGGCCCTCATTGTTTTCACCTGCACAAACCAGATGAGCATCAAACTAGATACAGATCTTGACCACCATTGACCTCTTATTGATGAAAAGAAGTTGAAGAAAAGAGACCCACAAACCTGAAGCCATGGAGAAGGAATACCATAATATGTGTATTCTTGAGGAACATCCTGATTTCTAGCAAGCCTTTCCAAAACTTTAACACATTTTGGAAGACAACTCCAATATGCTTCATGGTTGTTGGACACTAAAGCAACAAAAAGACTCATTGATGATGTCAAAACACCAATATCTCGTTCATCTAAAAGTTGTGCCATCCGATCTGACCTGAAAGATTGAGCCAAATAATGCAATCAGAGGAAAAGCTTAATGAAATTAGAAAACAGTAATCGTAGAAACAAGCATACCAGCCATCTACATTCACAACATCAGAACTTTTCCTGAACAGCCGTAGTAGACATAAGGCAGCTTTCTTTCTCACTAGTGGTCTGCAACTACTTGAGATCTAAGGTAAACAGAGTAAGTACCAAATATTACTTTTAAGACAATTGACTCTACATTTTTTTCAACTTACGAGCAACTTTTGGACGTCAGGTGCTAGTGATTCAGCAAATTCTCTACCACCAATATTCCCAACCTGTAAGAAATGAATTTCTTTTAACTTTCAAATGAAAATAACTTTTTTCTCTAGCATGTGCATCATACATTTATAATACAAAGTGAACATTTGCCCATGCTAGAGTGATTAAAATAAACTTTGATTATAATGACTATTAAAACATTTCCTTATGTAGAAGTCGTCATGTTGGCAGTACATCAAGGTAAAATTCTACCATTATATACAAACAAAATTCTAGGTCAATAAATCATTATGCTGGAAGACAACTTCAAGAACTATATTACCGCTGCTAGAGAAAACCAAAAACTGCTTCCAGCTTTTATCTTCGGATATTGCATAATAATAAATATTGTAGGTGAGTTAGGGAATTTTAAATCGGCATTTATAAAATATGCTTATTAGAATTAAAAGCCAATCCATAAAACCGCTTTTGCCATATATTAACCGACCTTAATAGCCAATTTATAAACAGAAATGCATTTAGCTACAAATAACATACATGATTCTGATATAGTTCTTAGTTCTTACTAAACGTATTTAATGTAGTATTAACTAAGCATTAAAGGATCCCGAAAACAATTCCTAAATGTTTACTAATAGCATTTAGGTCTCAATAGGTCAAAGTCGACATTATGATATGGCTATAGAGAATCAAGCAAGTTTAACCATGCACATCAAAGAGAAAATACAATAAAAGCCACGTGCTTACATAAATAAAATAATAAATATAGAGATTGTACAAAATCATGGTATATACTATTATATCCATACCAGTGTCAATGCCAGGCACTGAAAAGTTTCATTGCGACCAATAATATCATTACGAACTGCATTAATTGCTAATCTTAAAAAGTCATGATTCTCGTTCAGCAAGCATGATGTCACTATATACCCAACCTGCGGGAGTCACGTCATAGGAAGAAGTTAAAAATGAGTAGTAAAAGGGAAATCTAAAAGACTTAAAGAGCAGATCGCATGAACTATAATATTTACACGTATGAACGAATATGTATTATACCTGCTTTTCTGGATATTTTGGTGCAGATATCAGGGAAACAGCTTCCATGTGACCAAAGTCTACATCATATCCTAGCATATATATGTATAGCATCTTCCAAACATATTTCTTCTTTTCATATGGCGTCAAACCCTGTCAGTGAGTAGAACAAGTACAGAAGATCATTGGCTGAGGAAAATTTGCAAACATTTATAGGAGTACCTTTACTTCATTCATGAGAAGTTCTCCTAAGCCTCCTCCTATTACACGGATTAGTTTATGTTATGTTATGTTACGAAGTAGTCATATTTCTATTTTTGCACCTTACCACATATCCATTTTTCTTTAGTTTTTAGATGAGTTTGGCTATTTACATTGCATTATCCACATTTTTTGTTCAAATCAAGTCTTTAGATTGTAATTTAATCTGACAAGGTTCCTCTACCCAACAACTAATCTTATTTGTTGCTACCATTATCCTTCCTTCTGGCTGCCGTTTGGTGTAGCATCACCATTCTTCAGTTATTCATCCACAAGAGTACAACATATTGACTAAACTATATCAAGCAGTTACCTTTTAGATGCCTGTTTCTTATTCATGGGGCTACATATCCTTATTATATTTTGCAGTTTAACAACCATCAAACTTATGCATGTGTTGCTTTTCGGTGCCTAAACATCTAAATCCATAAAGCATGGCTTGCCGCACAAACATCCGATACAAATCACCCCTCGAAATTGTAGGAATTTAAGAGCACAGAATACCCTAATGCATGTTGCAGCTTCATCCACCCGCTGTTATTTAGCCCATCCACCCCTTAACAGTTGCTAAAATTGACCCTATGGACATATTAACATTAACAAGTAGTCAAATGTCTAAAATAGTATTCCGTCATTACAAAATAGAGAGAATGTTTATTGTCTGACATTAAGGGGGTGTTTGGGAGTGCTTATATTTTTAACTTATGCTTATCTCCTTATTGCTCATCTCCGTTCCAGAAAAGCAAGTTTGGATCTACTTCTATGAAAACTGCTTATCTCCTTCCCCCTAACGTGATAAGGAGTTTTTTTCTTCAAATCCAAACACTTCCCTCCGGCGTGGAAACGCAATAAGGAGAAACGGTGATTTCCACCGCACTCCCAAACACCCCCTAAATTTTATCTTTCAAACTAAAGTGAATCTTATGAACCAACAAAATTATAGAGATTTTGTAATGACTTTGGAAAAAGATTACAGGTTTAACAAAATAGAAGTGTTTAAATTATCACCAGATACACCATATTGTTGCATTTCTCTTGTGATGGAAATATAACAAACATTAGTAGCAATCCATCACTTTTTCAGTATTGGTCCCAACTCCAAAAGAATGAATTACATAGTTACATACCTCATAGGCAACCCTTGTGAAGAGATATCCACGACATTCCCCCCACCCATTCCCATTACACAAAACATCCCAAATTTTCTGTTAATGCAATGAAACCTGAAATTTTAAGTTGTTTTGTCATAACTACATTGCAGCACTAATCCATGTCCTAGTCTCGTCTAAAAGTTTATCCTGCTCTCATGTTTTGATATTTCCTTATCGAATTTAAGCATTATGCCTCTTTGAGTTACTTCAAAGTCAGCTTCCTCAGCAAATCATCTCACCAACAGAAATTCTAGTAGCGATCCTCTTAAACTCCAATTACACGCTCAACTAACAAAATCAACTAACCCTAGCTTGAAAATTCACTTCCCCTAAAATTAAACCTAATTACGCATTCACAAGCCCAAATTAAGTTAAAACGCAACAGTGTGTACATCAAAAATTGCACTTTTCACAAACACAAAATTACATCAACCTAGGGAAAGCTTCGAGTAAATTAGTATCCAATAATCAAAAACCCTAACTAACCTTTTCATTTTTGAAGCGCGTACGGATATTGCCCAGCTCTTTATCAACACGAAGGCGTTCCTGTTCTTTGTTCCGGCAATTACGAACGTCGGAGATGAAGACAGAGAGCCCCCTCATACCTGACAACGACATATCCTCTCTACTCCGATCAGTTCCAGCAGAGAGGCGTTTCTCACTCTAGATCCTGCCAATTCGGTTCTCAATCCTAATCTAGAAACAGCAACTCCGTAACGGCACAGCGATCGATTAACGGCCAAATTCACTTACAGATGATAATCAGTGTGCAATCGAAGTAAAGATAGGAAGATTTAGGGAGGAAAAGATGCGATCTAGAGAGAGAAAGAGACCGGAGGGGAAGAGGGAGAAGGTGGACTGAGGAGAGTTTTGGAATAGCCGTCGGCGGGTATGAAGACGACTTTTTCTTAAAAATATTTCTTTTTTATTTCTTTTTTATTTCTTTTACAAATTTAATTCCAAATTTAAAAAATTTAATGTGTTTTTGAGTATCATTATTACATGTAACTTCTCCAGCTGGGTGATGTTCTCGTTTTCGTCATAATTATTTTTTGAGTAAACTACGATTTTAGCCCTTGTGGTTTGTGAAGAATTACGATTTTTGTTTTTGTAGCTTTAAATTTTCTATTTTCGTTGTTCCTATTATTTGTAATTTATTAGGGGTGATCACGGGTCGGATCAGGTGGAAAATGGAGAACCCGATATAGGATATGCAAGCCCTGAATATTATAAGTGGATGAATCGGTTTTCGGTTGTCCGACCTAGTCGGTTTCAGGGGGATCGGGTCAGATCGAAAAATTCCATTTTTTTTACGTTTTCCTCCCCTAGATTTTTAGTAGACTAAAAGCCCATTTAGCTAGACCTCGTCTTGGCTCATTACTCATTTGTCATGTGCAACACAAAATGCTCATCCGGGTGTGTTGTGTGGCTACTGTGCATGAAAAAAAATTAAAACATGAAAGTTGGAAGTTTGAAACATTTAAGTTTTACAGGTTTTTTGAAGTGACAATATTTGAAAGAAAAAATAACATATATACTATTAATTATATTATACATTTTGTTTATAAAAAAAAATAGTAAATATTATTCGGGTTTCGGGTTGGATCGGGTGACGAAATTTAAGACCCTACCCGAACCGATATACCCGACATAAATTTCAGGCTTTGGACCACGGGTGCGATCAGGTGATTAGGGTCGGGTTGTTACTGTTTTATCCTTGAAACTAAGGGGTGTTTAGGATTGCTTATTTAAAATGATTATGAACTTATTCCGGTATGATACCGGTAATAAAGAGTCTTTTAGTGTTTGGATGAAAAAAATAGATGTTTATACCGTTTTGACACCGATAATAAGAAGTTTTTGATAAATTATTATCTTATAACTTGTTTGAAACAACTTATCCATTTGTTGTCATTTTAGATTTATAATCAATCTCAGTCACCCCATAAAAACAACTTATCAACTTAGATACCGCTATAAGCTAATCCAAATACTTTTTATAAAACTTCGGTTTAAAACCATGTAAATTAATAAGCTTTTTTACAAACAAAAAAAACATAAGTTATTTTTAAATAAGCAATCTCAAACACCCCTAATTCTATTAAACATCATTTATTCCACTAAGGGGTATTTTATTCTTTTTGGTTTTTCACTCTTTTTGGTCCATTAAATATCTTTTTTGTTTTTTTTTTCCTTTCATTTTAGCCTTTTTATTTTATTTTAATAAAACTACATATTTTTTTTGAAAAAAGATAATACATAAAAAAATATATAATGTTTTGTTATGTTTATGATAAGATAACTAAATATTATTTTCATATTTTTTGTCATTATGTTTGGTCGTTTTGATTTTACTATAAACAAGAACACCGATCATTTAAAGACATTTCACCATGCATGCATAGAAAAAGAGAATAACGATTCTTAAGCTCGAGTACATAATATTCTATAAATCATTTCATTAATATTTGAGTCAGAGACGACAGTTTGCTTTTACAACTTCAAAGTAAATATATTTCGATTATTAATATTGTTTTCGACTCATCTTTATGATCAAATCCTTATTTCCTGATTACATTATTAAAAAGCAATTCATATATAACAAACGATGATCATTCCTTGAATGTTTTCTCATATTCCTCGACGCATTTGAAGAGCTCTGAGACGTTTCCTTCACCAAATCCTCCACATCCTGGTTTTTGATTACTTTTATCGGTCATGCACCCTACCCTTTGAATTATCTCTATAAATATAGTTGGTCTGCCATAATCCAAACAATGAAAAAAAGTTAATAATGGTTTGAAAGTATTTAAAAAATATATAATTGTTATAATTTGAAAAATTAATTATAATTAATACGAATTTGCATGATACATATGTTTGCATTGTATACATATCACATATTTCATCATCTATAAATATATTTGAGTTAACGTACCGTGTATGTTACATGTATTTCATGTATGTATACATACAATACAAGAGCATGTTTAAACTAGAAGCATATATATTTTGAGAATTGACAAATCACTAATTTTATGTAATATTCATGGTAAATTTTCTTAAATACTCATGAATATTTCATAATTTCACAATATTTATCATGAATATTACGTAAAATAAGTGGTCTACCAAGTTTCAAAATATTTATATGAAAATCATCTTAATCTTTCTCTCTCTCTCTCTCTCTCTCTCTCCCTCACACACACACATATATATAGGACGATAATCAAATGACAACCTAAAATAGGTTGAGAACCGTGAAAACTAATCTAAACCGTTAATTGATTTTAATCTATGGACATTATTATAGGCAAAAATAGGTTGAGAACTGTGAGAACCTATGAATGATTTTTTATGTTTTCAAAACCATAGGATCAAAACCAAATGACGGCTTAGATCGGTTCCCACGGTTCTCAACCTATTTTTGGTTCTCACATGATTTAACCCCTATATATATATATATATATATATATATATATATATATATATATATATATATGTGTGTGTATGGTTGGGTTCCGACATGAAACGAAGTTAGGTGACAAACATAAGAAGGGATCTCCACCTTAGATACACATTAGGATGAAATCAACTACGATGTCATGAGTACTATGTAAAATAAGTGGTTTACAAATTTTCAAAATATTTATGTACGAATATCATTTAATCACACACACACACACATCTATACTATCTTATAAAGCATATAGACTAAAAGTCTAAAAGTCTTAAAGTCTTAAGGTCTTAAATCTTTTTTTATTTAAAAAATTAATTAAATTCCTTTTCTTCCTTTATTTAAGCCTGCTGATTCTGCTTTTTTTATTATTTTTAATAAAACTGAAAATTAATTGTTGTAGTTTAACTAAGTTATCTCTAAAATCTCTTAATATTAAACCCTCTCTCTCACACGGACCATTTCAATAGTTATCTCTAAACTTAATATTATACCCCTCTCTCTCTCACTGATAAGTGTCAATTTCATATATATTTATACGTCAATTTCCCCATCATTTTGCAAGAATTGATACTCAAAGAACCCCATTTCGTTAAGTTTGTTATTTTATTACTTGTGATTGCGTTTATTTGTATAAATGTGCTTTATAGGTGTTTTTTATGAGAAAAGGGTGCACACGTCGAAAAACGGGATCGCGAAACAGAGAAACGAGCAAAAAACGGCAAAACGTTGCAAAACGAACAGAAGCCGGCGCCGATGTTTCGGCGCCGAGCACCTGTGTGAACGCAAAATGAATGCATGATTTAAAGGGCTGCAAAGCTTTTCTTTCTGCAATTGAGGCCGACTTTTGACTGCTTGAGGAGCCGATTATCCCTGGTATTAGGGTGTGGAGGCATGCTTTTTCCTTCCAATGATGAATCTTGAGCCCATAAATAACACTTATTAGTTGTAGTTTAAAAGAAAGATCTCTCAACATCTCTTCCTATAAGATCCCAAGAAGAGTTCTGGTTGAAGGGTGGTTATTTTTCACTGGTGATTTTTGGTTTTGGAGAGCAAAAACAGAGCACTTCTTCCAGCCTTGTATCTTACATTTTGGTAATCTCTTTTCAAGTTTACATTAGTTAAGTTATGAGTAGCTAAACTTTCTTTCCTAGTGATGAGATTGTAACTATTTCTTTTTATGAATATTGTTGAGGTTTGATCTACCTTTGTTATCTATCTAATTTCATTTATATAAACCTTGTCTAAAGCATGTTCTTCATTTGTTAGGTCTTTGATTTAAGAATGATCACTTAAATCTTACATCTAATCTTGAATCGCTAGTTAAGATTTGGAATACGTAATCGTTCTTAATCTCATTTTAAGTAGCAAGATAATACATCAATTGTGTTAATCAATTGATTTGTATTATGGGATTGTATAATCTAACTTTAATGATTGGGCTTCCGATCATTAGTTAGGATTGATGTTTGTTTGATTATATTGCAATTGACAAGATAAATTTGAGTTCGTAACCAAACTAACCTTAGTCAATTAGGAACTACATCGAGCTTCTCATGATAGTTTATTCTTAAGACAAACGGAGTGTATGACGCATGTCAAACACTTACGACCGATCTGAAATTAATGGTAACAAATGTACTTCTATTCAAATCAATGATATAAGATTTCAACAAAAGATTGGTTATACTCATCACTAGGACCTTTCTCATTATTATCTCATCTCAATTCAATTTCGTGTCTAGTATTAATCAACAACTTCAAAACCCCCCATTTTGTATTTTATTTAGAATTCCGATCTTACATGAATATGTTTTGGTTCTACAATTAACAACGAGTCCCTGAGGAAACGACCCTACTTATCATTATCGCAATTTATTGTGTTTAAGAGATAATAGGCTAATCATATAAACTACTTATTATTTGTCGGATTCGACACCCGTCAAATTTTTACTGATCATTTCCCCCAATCTCTCTGAACTCTAAACTTATCTCTAATCTCAAACTCCCCAGATTCACTCAGTTAATGCTTATCGGAAAGTATGGTTCGGGTTAAATCGTTCATCCTCTACCCATATATAAATGGTTCAGATTAAATCGTTCATCCTTTACTTCGACATCTCAGGTTTTACTTCGACATCTCAGGTAATCCATGAACTGATTTTTATATGTGTTTCGGTTTTGTTGTAGATTGGTAATCCATGAGAATAACTTAGGTTTTCATTCAACAATCGATTGCGTTGCTCATCATTCTTCGCTCCTGTATACACATGAGATCCTATATCCGGTGATTCCGGTTCCCATTCACAGTTTCATCTATGTGGTTTTCAATAAAAAAATTGGTTTCCACGTTTCCGATCAATGTTTTGGTTTCCAACCGATTTGGTACCACAAGTTAGCTTTTTTATTGCAATCGATTATTTTGTATATCACTCGATTTCTTGTATAGCAATCGGTAACACAGTCTCATCTCTTTGCTATTTGTTTCAGGTTTTATAGTTGCAATCGAGTACCACATTTTCATCTTTGCTATTTGCTATTTGTTTCAGTTGCAATCTGGTGATTTCCGTTCCCATTCAGGTCTGTTTTTCCAATCGATTTTTTGGTTTCAATCTTCACTCCATTGCTTACTTTTGTTTTCTTTGAAATAGGTTTTATGTTTGCCTTTACATTTCAATCGAGTACCACAGTTTCATCTATGTGGTACCACAAGAAGATTTATGGTCAGGGTTTTTGGAGGTGCATGTCATTCTCTCTCTCTCTCTCTCTCTCTCTCCCTCTCTTAATCATATTGTCATATCTCATATAAATTCGAGGTGCATGACATTTTCTTATTTGGTTGATTTTAAATTTTAAGGATTGTGGAGAAGGGATATGTGATCAACTCAAAGAATGTTTCAGACGATTCTGATTTTTTAGTATCCAACAGTATACTCCTTGGTATAAGTTCCCATTTTCTAAAGTTTTATTTGGATTCATTATTTTCTTAAGTTTCGTTTGTTCATATACTATAAATATTTTAACTTGCTCAAGTAAATAGCTTCTTATTTGGCACATCACAAGGAGGGAGTTTGCTTACCCAAGTGGTCATATTGGATCTTTGGGAACCATCACAAACATTCGCCTATAAGATGTCTCATATAGTCCATCATGTGTTTATGGATTAGGCAAAAACATGACCAAGAGATTAGGTAAGATGATCTATCTTATCAACAAATTTATGGGTTTTGATCATTTCAGATTACTTGATTGATGATTGGATTAATTTTATAAAGGCTTTTAAGAAAAAATCGTGGTTATAATTTGAAGATTCTTTGAAAGGGCTTCATTGAGTTCATTCATCAAAAGAAGTATAGTTTGTTCCGTTCTAACTTCTAATTTGCAGTTTAGTTTCTACATAATTACTTTTGAAAATGGGAAATTGGGTTTATATGATGTGTTTTTTTTACAATTTGAGCAAGTGATATTGTGAGTTTTATGGATTTTCTTTTTCAATTTTGATGTTGATTTAATGAAGGGGAATAGATGAGTATGCCATTACCAACAATGCATCTAGGAGAAATAACAACGGTATTCTAGGTTACAGATACGTCTGATGAGTTTTTAAGGTAAGATCTTTAACATTGTATTTTGTTATTGTATTTCAAGTATTTTTCTTTTTGTGATGGACGTGCTTTAAATCATTGAGCACCATTTTCTGCAGATACTTGAACTCCATTTTTTGAAGTGTAGAACTCCATTTCCATATCCACTGTGTGGAAGTGAAGTAATAGCCCCATAGCTTGAGGTACAAGGCTAAAGAAAGATTATGCATTGAGAGAGTAAATGCATTATGTAATTTCTCTAATACATGGTTTTTTCCGACATTTTTTTAAACCTTTATGTAATGGTACGGTTAACAATATTGAACGTACTTGAATTTCTACAGGTATTCCACATATAAATTCATGGTAAAAACAATTTCTTCATGTTTTGTGGTTCGTGTTTAATTGTTCAACTTCAATCCTACTTTGTTGAATCGATTGAGTTATACTTTTGTGGTGAAACCAGTGTTCTTGATACCAAAAGCTTGAATTCTCTTTTCTATTGTTATTAACTAACATTACATTTGAATTCTTAATCTATTGTTTAAATTTTGTTTTATGCACAAATTACAACAACAGAAAATAGGATGTCTTTAAGCAGATTAGTTTAATCTCTCTCTCTCACACACACATAATCAGACATGGAATTGCCAATTCTTTCCCCTTTCATGGATCTGATCTATCTGGTTTCGGATAATTGATGGCAGGGGCGGCCTCTGCGCTGTTCTGGTGTGGCGCGATTACCATGGTGACGTTTCTGCACTTTAGGCCGAACGTTTCTTCACCAAGTTTCTTGAAAAAGAGGTATGTTCGTTTTCGTTAGGTATTGTAAATAGTTGTTATTATTGTTATTTCTTTGCGTTTCTATATGCTTCATTGTTGTTATTTCTCTTTCTGTTCATTTTATTCATGTTATTTCTCTTCCTGTGTAAGAAACATGGATTGTGAGCTTAGTTTAATGGATTTATTTAACGGCTTAGTGTATATATCTAATGGAAGTGGAATAGTGAATGGACTTCCAAACTCAAAGTGGAGGGGCCAATTAAGTTTCTTTTCTCTTAACACTTAATAGTTTTTATATATATATGGCTTGCTGGATACTGCATGTCTGCACAAGAAATTACAGGGCCAAGGTTTGATGTAGCTATGTAGGAAATGCGGGAAATATAGCCCACAATCAAATTAAAGGGCCATTTATCAAATGCTTACTCGGTAACTTCTTACCAAGGATCTTACCCGGTAAGAGCTAAGTCAGGACTAAGAGTCCTACCATGGTTAACGCTTACCGGTGTCGCATATGATACCGTTTTGTTGGACTAAAATCTTACCCGGTTACCGGTAAGTGCTTACCCGAGTAAGCGTTTGGTAAACGGCCCTTAAGTCACAAAAGCTATATAATCCTTTATTTTTGTTGTGTAGGATATATTGGGTTTGTTTTGTTTATTATGAATGACTTCATATAAGTCTTGGTTGATTCAGGGAGTCGTTGCCAAAGAAATGGGCGATGAGGTTACGTGTGGTCTTACATCTAGCCGAAGCTCATGAATATTGTACAAGTAAAGGCCACGCTCTTTATCACGATCTCAATGCTTACAGAATTTTGTTCAATCTGTTAAAAAAATAAGTTCAATTTATTTCCCATATTTTAAATTTGGATGTCGATATTCATGCATTAGAATTCTTGCAGGAAGGTAATCCTATACTTTCGTGTTTTGGTCTAATGAAGAATAGTCGAGATGGGAAAACCTATGGCACGAATCTTGCATTTACTCCTCCTGAGTATTTAAGAACCGGTACATTCTTATTCCAATAATTTTTCGAAAGGAAGATGCATTTTGAGGGAGATGTGCATATGTATGCATGATGTACAAGATCAAAATTAGCAAAGCGCAAACAGAGGGAGCAGGAGTCATGACATGGAGCGTTGTGGAAATTTTAGAGGAGGAACCAAGGAAGTCTATAGCATTAAGGTTGATGAAGTCTACTTATAGGTATTTTATGTCAAAAGTAAATTTATAAGGTTTTTTATGTCATTAGTATGTTTGATAGGTTTTTTTAAGTCAATAGTCTGTTAAGTACATCTGTGTTAGGCTTCCTCTAGCTGAGTTGGTCATAGAATCGGTTTTGCTTAGTAATCAACATCCCATGAAGATTACTTGAATGACCTGTAACATTTTTAACATTTATTTTGTGGATATTTTAAAATGATACCGTCGTGTTCCTTGTATGATTAGAGCTTTATTATTATTTTGTTTCAAGTAATATATACAAATTGTCAAGAGTACATCAATTAGCGCATTTCATATAATGAATCGTTATTCTTTATCCTTGATTTGATAATACCAACACAAAGTTGTTGGAATCGACTATTATTTTCAACCTGCCACTTCGACCCCAATCACTTAACTTTCTATATAAATTAGATACGTAAATGTAAAAAATTTACTTCCCGCCGCATTGCACGGGTACTCAGCTAGGATATATATATATAGAAAGAGAGTTGAGTTCCGGTGAGAAGTTGAGGTTAACGTGAGAAGTGGTTATCAACCATTAGATGATAAATGAATGCACATTAGGGTGAGATGCACCAGATCAATTCTTTTCTAAGTCGCAATTCATGGGAGAGCATTTGATTAAAGTGATCTAACGGTTTATATCCACTCTCACGCTTTCTCATGTTAATTTCAATTTCTCACACGATCTTTCGCCTATATATATATATGGTTGAGTTTCTGAAATGAAAGTTACGGTGTAAATGATAAATATGATCTCCACATCATTCTTAGATATATAATGAGATGCACCCAGATACTATCATATGATCATATCGTATCATAAGTGATCAATGGAGATCCACTTTTATCTTCCCACACATAAACTATTTTTTCTCAAACAATCCTTCAGGCTTCATGTATATACTTTATAGAGGGATATTGTTCAAGGGAAAACCTAAAAAAATGGAAAACTAAGGAACATCCTAGTAGCCTTCCATCTGGACGGTATGCATTTGTGCATACATGTAAATGAAGTTTTTTTTAGTTTTTATGCACTTGTGCATTATGTATGTGTGCATGTTACAAATCACCTGCATGCACAAATACATACCATCCAAATAAAGGGCTACCAGAATGTTCCTTAGTTTTCTGTTTATTTAAGTTTTCCCTTGGACCTAACCCATTTTTAATGTATGTATATATATTATCATGTATGTATAGAGAGGATGTATGTGTTTACCGGTCGCCCAAGGGCTTGGTGAAGATTTGGAGCAAAGTTCCCTCGTCATTTCTATCCGCCAAAATCCCCAACTCCTCACACGCCTTCATCTGATCATCACTCATCGCATCTCCGATCCTCTTCTTCAAATTCCGGTAGTAATTCGCCGGCGGTGGCGGCATGAACTCAAACCCACCGAACCCGCTCCGTTGCTTCATCTCTCTCAAAGTCCAAAATATATCTTCACTCTCAACTGCCAAATGTTGAAATCCAGGCCCCTCATTGTGCTCAAGATACGTCTCTATCTGACTCCCCCGCCGTGTTTCGTACACCGGCTCACATAACCCTAAGATAACCGCCTCGTTATTGCACGCGAGCCCCATCGTATTCAACCCGCTCTCGATTGTCCCAATGTCTTCAGCCCTAAATTCAGCGAATTTGTGGAATCCAGTGAATGATTTAAAATAGTTCACGGCGGAAGCGAGATCTGGAACGTTGCCGAAGGCGTGATCAAGGCGGCGGATACCGTAATCTTGGTCGGGAAACGAGGACGTCGTTTCGATTGGTTCGAATCCAGGTAAGAAAAAGGAATCAATGTCGACGGTAGGTTTTGTGAAACTAATATATCGTAAAACGGTGTCGTTGTAAACTTGGACTTCAGCAATTATGACGTCGTTTTCCGGTTCACCTAAGGTGATCGGAGGTGAGGAGGATTTGGCGCCATGGGAGACACTGACGGAGTAGGCAAGCTCGGCGTCTTCGACTTCAATGGCGACTGAGCGGATGGCGAGTCCGTGGGCGGCGGTGAAGGCGCGGCAAGCAGCGTGTGAGAAGGTAGGTATGGAGGCTTTATTATTGGTGTCGACAGTGGCGGAGTAAGGAGCGGTGAAGAGGAAGATGAGTTGACCGGAGCGGAGAAGGTAAGATGCATGGGTTGTGTTTCCGATGGTTAAATCGGATTTGGCAACAATGGGCATGCCGAGAGCCCATGAGAATCGGCGGGAGGTGTTGGTGGTGTCGGAGCACCAGAACTCGACGTGGTGGAATCAGGGGCGGACCTACTCACACTTGGGAGGGGTCCCGTGCACCCGCTCAGTCGATTATAGCAAGAGGGAAAAAACGAGTCGTTGAAGTGGTGCACCCCCTTAATTCTAGGTGTCCTCTTAAATAAGTGAATACGAAAATTATCACAACAAGGTGCACTGGCCGAAATGGTTCTTGTAACCCTATGAAGGTTGCCTCCTCTGTACCAGGTCCCTGGTTCGATACCCACATGCATCGTTTTTCTTTTATATTTTTTTATCTTTTTTATGGTGGTGTTATGGAATTTTTAGAAATAGAAGAATGTTTTGATTTACTTTGAAACTGAAGTGACTAAACTTAATCTATTCTACTTATAAAAAAAGAATAGTGCAACCGTTTTTCAACATTCAGTTTTTCTAAACTCATTTTTTTTCAACACCCGTCTTCCTCTCCACGATCTCCTCTTCTGCAAATATATCTCTCCCCCTCTCACCACTTCGACGCCCAAATTTCTCTCCTCTAACATAAACCACCTCCTCCCCTTTCTACATATTACCCTAAATTCTCTCCGGGAGAGTTATTGCCCGATCGAATATAACACACAAAAACGGTGTCCTCTCGATTCCTCACAAACCCAAATCCACCGGCGGCAATTTCATCTTGTACGAGAAAAATCAGTGGCCATGGATTCTTCAGATGCCCCAGCAGCCAACTCTACTATCACTGGTCTGGGGAGTAAAGAAAATCGGAGAAAGGGTTAGGGTTTCAACAGGTCCATCAAGATCGGTGTGTGAGGTTTTTGGTTTGTTTGAATGTTCAGCTTCCACCTACGGATTCAAGACTGAGGCCTGACCAATGGCATCTCGAGAAGGGAGAATATGATATGGCAAATGCTGAAAAGCTACATCTCCAGACTAGGCAGATAATGGTATCAAATTCTATCTCATGCTTTATGTATTTTAATTCTTTGCTGACTTTATGTTTATTAATAATTTACCATCCTCTGCTCTTAACTTTTCTTTTGCAGTCGAGAAAATTACAAGAAAACGGATGGAAACCAAGATGGTACCAAAAAGATGGCGAAGACAGTACCTTTCGTTATGTAGGTGGATACTGGGAAAAGGCAGAGGAGCGGAACTGGGACGATTGCCCAAATATATTTGGTGATTTTAGCAAAGAAGTTAATGATTACATCAGCAGATAGCAGATCGTGAATTATCAGGTGACAATTCTGCATGAATACTGGATTCCATCATATCGTTAGTCTTGCATAAACAGAAACTTTTCTGTCACATTTCAGGGACAAAATTATCTGTTAGAAGAACCCTAAAAAGGTAGAATGTAACCCAATTCCAACTACTATGGTATAAACTTCTTTTATTCATCTTTGAATTTCATAACGACTGAATTGAATTGCTTATCCTTATTTGTGTAATTTGCATCGGATGTAGAATAGTTTCGAAGAAAAAAGAAACAGTAGTATGTTCTCTAACTGTAAGATCAATAATACTGCATCAATTTTTTGTCCTCTTTTCTTTTTATGAACTCTGTGTTTTGATTTGCAGTCGCAAATTTTTTGAGCTGGTAATTTACCGCATTAAGGTAATAAGGTTGCAACTGCTCTTATTCTTGTTCTGTTTTCAGAACCACTGGTGGTAGTGGCAGTTGAAGCTCGTTTGCTAAAGAACGATTCTGTAAGGGCTTAGGAAGGTCAACTACAGTCTACAGGTTCCTTATTATTTGAAAAGCTTTTGTTTTTCTTAACTTTACTGGAGATCTCATGGGGTATAGTGGCATTAAAATAATAGCATTTTTATTTCATTTATAAATCCATTGCAATGCTCCTGACTGGAATTCTCACCCTCGTAATTCGACTTCTCTGTCTCCATTGATAGGGTTTTCTGAAAGGGAGGTCTAACTGAATTGAATATAATTCTTTATTAGATCTCTTTCAATCGATCAAGATGTACGGAGCTATGACCTTCAACCAATATCTTTGGCACTTCCAGGTCTGAAAATATTCTTTACATCTTCATAACGCATGGATTATCCTCTTCTTTTGTTAGTATATTTTCATCCCACCAAGTCCCAACTCAAAATCCTCTTCTTTTGTTAGTGCTCCTGTGCCGACCGCAGAGTTAGGGTACACCTCTCAACCCACAACTCCAATCGCCTATTTTCTTTTGCCTCTCAGGTAAGCATCTAATCTCTACTATTTTTGTGGATTGCTCAATCCTGGTTTACTGTTTTAGCGGGATTTTGCTTGATTCTGGTTTGATGTCGATTTGGAATGATTTTAATATGCAAGGGCTTTTGTTGCTTGTTGCTTGTTTCTTGTTTCATCATATGGGTTTGTTGTGAGTTTGTGATGAATTCGTTATTATGCTTTATATTAATCGTTTTTTGCTTTGTAGGGGGAGCTTGGTGCTTCACTCCATCGGGCATCCAAAATACAAGCCATAGGGGGGAAGCCTCCATATCTAAAGGTCAATACTATGAAATCTGCATCGAATATTCATATTTGTCATCTTGAATTTTAACATATCATGATGACAGTGATTACCTTTTGGTGGCATGATTTTCTCTTGTTGCTATTCTTGCTTCTCACTTTTAGACGCATTTCTGTTAAGTACAACCTGCTTTTTCTATGTATGGATATGGTGGCTTTGTTGCATCTATGCATTTAGGAAGGTAAGTCAATTAAAATGATTAAATTTGTTATTTGGTACGCTAACATCAAGAAACTTCTTCTCTTGGCTTTGTTGCTTCTTACTTTTAGAAGCATTTCTGTTAATTTTGCTATATGATTGCACATTTTAATCTCTAATGTGGATTTAGGGGTTTTGTTTAATTGGATTCAAGCCACCACAACCACATATGGCAGAATGGGTAAATTGTTTATTTTGTTTACATTTGTGTTTTTTTATTTGCACGCTTCTTTCTTCAAACGCCAGACATGTTTAACGGGGTTTTTTTCACAGGGGAATGAACCATTGATGCGGCACTCTCCAAGCTTAGATATATCAACTGTCCGGATGAAAATGATACTTGAGAAACAAAAAGGAGCTTCTAATTGTTGCCATTAATTGCTTTTCACCCTTGCAACAAGGATAGAAGAAAACCAGCCCTTTAACAGGCGTGGTTCTTTCTTACTTCTTTGATTGGTTTACTTTTATCTTTTCCTCATTCATAATTAGTTGATGATCTTTATGAAACAAAATCGTGCTTTGGGGTCAAATCGTGCAGGTTTGAAATGGTGATCTTTATGAAACAAAATCTTCTTTATCGTTTTATAATTAAATTAAAGTCGTTGTAGTTATATAAGATATGCATAATTCATGAAACTTTGTACATAAACAATATATTCAATAAATTTTAGCAATGCAATTGACTTTCTCTTCATTTCTGCATCTTTTGTGCTTGCTAATTTTATTTTATTTTTATTATCTGTTAATGGGTTGTTACACTAACTTCATAATTATTTGATCCTTCATCACGACATCCCTATAATTTTCAGTAAGACATTCATGCAATTGCGTCTAGCTCTTGGCAGTGTATGTTTTTTTCTCTCATTTGTGACTAAATATTAATTTTTTGGTAGTCACGAACTTCTTAAGCACAACCAACATTTTAGAATTGACAATTGATGGGTGAAATTCAATTTTATTTACTTTGGTATTTAAATACCACCCACTCTATATGTTTCTTTCTCTCAGTTTAACTCTTTGGTATTTTCTTGTCATGTGATTGTGAAGGAAATGAGAGGATCCCTATTCGTTCTTGGCTTGCATCTGTTAGAGAAGAACGTGAAGTCAGTAACTCATCTAGAGAGAAGGTAATCAAGGTACTGTTTTTTATTTTGCTTGTGAATGTGAACTTCATCACGTAAAAAGATGGAAGTAAGATTTCATTGTGGTCATGACCAGAAAAGGTGTCCAAGAGCAAGGGATTTGTGTCAAAACTTGAAAAGTGCCACCATGATGGCCGTCACAATTGATGTAAGTACGCTCTTTTCATTGTGTCGGTTATAGTTTATTTATAGTCAAAAGTTTTGTCTAATTGAAGCTCTTTAACGAGCAGGGAGGGAGGAGGATTGAAATGTGAATGCATGTGCATTTTGTAGATACATTCTTCAATGAGTTCACCTTAAAGTTTTGAACATCTTTTGTCTAATAAGATTCTTTGAAGGTGCTTAATGTTTCATTAACCTCTAGAAGGATCTATGCTCGAAAAAGTGTATGCTTAAATGGCTCGGTTTTACTCTACTCTTAAGAATTTAATCGTGTTTTTGAACAAGCCGAGTTGAACAAGTTTTATTTTGTGTTCGAGATTGACTAGATTTAAATCGAGAAAAGAAGATAGAACAAAAAATTAACATCGAGAAAAGAAGATAGAACAAAAAATGGAACATGAAGTGGTGACATTGGAAAGCAGTATTTATTTTTGTATTTATTTTTGCGTTGATGATTGACCTTCCATTTTTGTCTATGTTGGTATCATTCTGTGCAATCATATTATTGATTGGAAAGCAGTATTTATTTTTGTATTTATTTTTGCAAAATTATCTCTCGCATCTTTTGTAATGTTTGAAAAAAAGTGCAGTTGGAAGGATTTTTTATTTATTTATGTCAAATCCTCTTTTTCTACTGCAATTATATTAGTTGGGTTTTGGAGAGGAAAAAGAATTACAACAAAATAATATTAAACATATGGGTTACTTATCGAATATTTGCCATCAAAATGTATGTTTTACTATTTTAGCATAATTTTTTTCTATTAAATGAGCATTATGGAAATACATAACGATTGACATTTGCCATCAAAAGTATATCTGGCAAAAGAAAGTTGATCCAAATGGAGAAACCTCTATTCTGTGGCATTTAATCTCTTGTTGAAGATCATAGAAGCCTGCATCTCTACTTAGCATTGAAGTGGTGAAATATTTTTCGTTGTCGTTTTTTGGATTCTTTAACTTGTAGTTTTGAGACAACTTGATAGGTGAGATTAGGTGTTAATAATCTTGATGATGCTCCATGCTTGACGACTTGCCTTCTCATGTAACAATGTTTTGTTAAAAAACGCTTCTCGGTTTACTACAAATTTTTGTATCCCGCCGCATCGCGCGGGTACATTACTAGTTTTTAATCAAAAGAACTTATATTTTGAAACTAAGGGACTAAACTGAAATTTTCATTAAAACTTATCAAAATTTGTTTCTTTTTTATTTCTTCCAATTTAACCATTAATCTTAAATTTGTTTTTTTGTCTCATTCTAATGGCAACATATTTTTATTAAAAATAACCTAAAAAATCAAATTGAACAATTATTACTTTGCATTGAGTTTTTATTTTCATTGTTTTATAATATTTAAAAATTAATTGTTATTCCTCTGTATATGATGTTATTAATTTTATAGATTTGGTTATATGATTTATTTGTTTGTCCTAAATCAAGCAAAACAACTAAAAAAAGTCTCTTGATATCAACAAAAGAACTTAAAAAAATCTTGAAATCAACCAAAAAATCGAAAAATTCCATCAAAATCAACAAAACCCCCAAAAACAATCCCTTGAAAATCAACCAAAAAACCTAAAAAATCCCTTGAAAGCGGAATTCGGCTAAAAACACATCGAGCGAATTTGTGGGCATTTGGTCCAATTTAAAGGTGCACCCGCTCAGGAAAAATCCTGGGTCCGCCACTGGGTGGAATCTTCGAACGGAGAATAAATCATACATAGGATTGGTTCGGTTGAAGTTCTTGTCACCAACTGGCTTGAAATCTGCTGCCGGCTATACATTCTGTTTTCCGGTGGCTTCACTGCCATTAACGAGGTCATCTTGTTTCCCCATGACTAGTTAGTTAACTGTAAGTTTATGGAGTGGATGGGGCAACTACACAATATATACACTTAATTCTAGAGTAAACTGCAGTTTTAGTCCCTATGCTTTTCCAAAATATTGTATTTGGTTCCTATAGTTTATCTAATATAAATCTGTTATTGAAATTTCCAATTTTGTCTGATTTTAGTCCTTTCCACTAACAAAGATTAACTTTCATCCACTAAACGAGGGGTATTTTAACCATTTTCACATGTTTCTCCATTTTAATATTAAATTTTTGACTTTTTGTCTTTTTCCATTTACTAAATAATGGATTTTGCTTTTATTTTTTCCCTCATGTTTACCTATCACCCCCACCCCCACCCCACCCTTCCCCTCCCCTCTCTGTCTCTCGTCTATTTCTTCCCCAAACCTATACTTATAAAAACGACCACCTTTACATGAGAATTAAGATCATCTGTATCAACGTAAGACCAAAGTCCTTTCTAAAATGTTATATCAGTTTTGCAATATCCTCATCTATATCAATGGAAGACCAAACTCATTTCTAAAGTGGTCCCAACTTCCAATATTATAATATAATGTAATAAACTAATAAAATAAAAATATATAATATACCAATATTATTATTAATTTATTAAATTTAGTAGGCCCTACATCTTGCAAGACCTTACTAATTTAGTAAGTTTAGGAGTATCTTGCAAGACCTTGTTATTCACGTATCAAGTCATATCAAGATGGATATGGATGCTCTAACAAAAAAAAGGTGCAAGAAGAGTTAGAAAAACTGATGGCTTTTTATTAACTATGTTTGACAAACTAGCAGTTAAAAACTAATTGATCAACTAATTTAGTTTAACAAAAGTAAATAATAATAATAATGGTTCTTCTCTTTTGCTTATAGTTTTATATGAATTTAATTTGTTTAATCATTGTTGTTCATGACATTGACACAAACATTATGTCGTTGTTATTGTTAGGTGACAGAAAGATAATCCACTTTGGAGAACAAAATGAAATCTGTGATGTGAATTGAAACCTTGCCGATTGCAGACCAACCAATTAGGCTTTAGTCCGACGAAGAAACAAACCCTAAAAAAGTATATCTTTGTAATATCGATTTAGATGGAAAGGGTGCACACTAGAGGGCCATTTACTGGTAAAATTCAATGACTAAAACATCGTATGCAACAATTTACCCGGTAAATAGTAACCCTTACCAAGTAAAACCCTTGGTCCTCGCTATAGTCATGTGCCCCTAAAACCAAATTTTGAATAGAGGGGAAACTGGACTTGGAATTAATCTAAATAGAAAGAAGGGAAATTTGTTGGTAACCTACTGTTGGAGATTGAAGCAGGCAGCTTTTCATGGAATAATTTCAAGGTGTTTGTAAAAGGCATGGACTTTAAAAATAGAATGTCACACCATTTCAACACTAACAAGATGAAATAAATAATAAATTATAAGATGTTCTAAACAAGAAAATAATACAACACAGTTGACCTTGGAAGGAAATAGATGTGAGAGAAGTTAGAAGAGCAAAACAGGGGCTCTCCTTCTCTGGTTGTAGTTGTACACACAGGCAGAGTTCCTTGGCACGTTACAAGTAGAAATTTCTTGGCAACTGTGGAACCAACTGTATGAAAAAAGATAATATGAATGAACCAAATAGATACTCGAAAAAGAACCAACAGAATCCTTTTTTTCTCTCTTTTAATTTGCTACTGGTTTTGCAATTGCTTGCTTGATGGCTTCAGCATATGTCCTGTGTTGATATGTAAGTGTGGATTCCAGCAAGTCCCAAAGCGATGTCTTCGGATTCCAACCTGGCATTCATGCAAAACCATTTCCCATAACAACCAACTATTGCATCCCAAATAAAGGGCTCACCTCCAATTTTTTACTTCAAAATTTATTGGATTAAAGAATGATTATTACATTAAAACTATAAAAAGGAATTAGATTTTGAGAATAAAAAACTAGAAACATCCAGGTAACTATGAGAACTCAAAATTACAAGTTCAATCTTTTAGAGACAAGACGGGTGAGTGATATAGCACAGAGATCAGACATCTTTCATCAATTAGCTTGTTTGTAGAATGTGTAAGTTGAAGAAAGTATCTAGAAGATCAAGAAAAAATAAAAAAATTGTTTTCATCGCATAAAACAGAGAACAATTCTATTCTGTGATTGTCTATGCTTCATTGGCAACAGGTATTATAAGTACTGCAGGCAGAATGTCCTCCTCTAGAATGCAAAAGTTCATAGTTAATCTATGGTCTTACGACTTTATCATTCATTTTCACGGCTTTCAACCTTATCACACTCGGTAGTTCAAAAACTGTTAAAAAAAATAACATCATGATCAGGGTAGTAGTTGAACAAGTCATTTGTACATCTTGTATCCATACTACTCCCTGATAAAATAAAATAAAAAGAGTCCACTTTCAAATTGTTCTGTCCAATAAAAGAATCCTGCTATGATTTCTAATACAGTGATATCTTCTGATATATGTATAATGTATTTTATTATTTCACTAACAGCTATATCCAAGTACCATGAAGGGAGTACATAATGTGCTTTTTTGGAAAGTAGAGTATATAATGTAGTGTTTCATCTTTCTACAATTCTACTTTCTAAAACTTTAAATAATTATATACTTTGATGTTCCTAAAATATCCTTCCTACTTTAAATCTAGAACTAACGTGGTTATGTGGGCTCTTATGTTGGGGAGGAGGGTATCATTAAACATCCATAAGGTTCCTTATACTACTCTTTATTTACATACATCTATCCAATTTATCTTATACTTGTTTGCAACACAGATGTAAAGAAGATCAAACCTAATTGTTTGTTTATAATGGTCATGTCTGGAATTCTCTTGTCACTGTCATCATAACCTTCCCCATAAAATTCTTGAGAGCTGACATCAATGGTGGGAGTCTCTATTGAATCCTCACCGCTTACTTTCGAATATACCTGCCCAAAGCAAGAGGACCTATATCAGTACATAAGAACAAACACAGCTCAAGCTAGATTTTATTTAGTTCCCCCAGGATATGATTTCCCCTCAAACACTTGTGCAAGCCAAATTGACATTAGCAGGGTAAAAGATTTACTTACCTGAGTCATCATTTCAGCAAGTTGTCTAACTGTGACTTCATTGTTAGGGTTGCCCACATTGAAGATATGACCACTAGCTCTGGCCGGATTTTCCTGAGAAGTAGGGCAGAGAAGATGATAGTAACACTTGTCAAAAACAAGATTATCCATATGACTCTATATGTTAACAAGAAAAGGTTAAAACATACAATCATCAAAAGAACAGCTTCAATGGCATCCTTGATATAAACAAATGTTCTTTGTGATTCACCCCCATCCACAAGCTTGAGAGGCTCCCGTCTGAGGAGGTTCTGGGTAGAAAAAAAAACATCATTAGTACATAGTATTCCAAGAAAATGAAGCTAAGAGTGAGGAAAAAAAACTCAAGTCCCTGCATTTAAGGTTTAAACTAACATTGCTGAAGCATGCCAAAACCCTTGGAACGCCCTCACTTGGACCATCAATCCCAGGAATGAAATCCATCCTAGGGCCAATCCAGTTGAAAGGCCTTACTATGGTGAACTCAAGACCATTCTCCGCACCCTCAGCTGTGAAGGAAAAAGAAAGTGAGTGAGCATGCCACAACTTATGCTACTAGTAAATGAAAGAGAATACGGATCAAGTTTGCTCACCATAGATTAACCTCTCTATTAACTGTTTTGCACATGCATACGACCATCTCTGCTTCTCAACTGAGCCAAATATGCATGGGGAAGTATCTTCTTTAAGAATATAGTAAGCAGGATCCTGTACATATCATTGTCCAAAAAGTGAGTTGAAAAGCAGTTAAGATTTGCCTATCAGAAATAAATGAAGTAGCTAAAAGATTGTAAGAGGAAAACACATACAAAAATAGGCAGCATACTTAGATAGAAGTGTTCATATATATGAAGATGACAGATTAAACAACAAGATGCTATCTAAACGACACAAATACACGATTAGAGTAACTATATATCATAACAAACTCCGATTTTTACCTATTAATTATACAACTGTTTCACCACGTAATTAGAGTAACTACAGTGACAGAGATCATCACCAAAATGTCAATGCAACTCTCAAGAATCAAGGATTAGAATTTCATTCTAAAACCCCATCACATAAAACTGAATTCAGATGGCTGACCTAAGAGGCTAAGATGTGCATAATAAGTAGAGAGTGTTAAAGACTTTAAATCCAATCTTGATTGAATGTAACTAGGGGGGGTTTGGTTTCTTTCAATGAGTAGAAATCTTTCAGTGAGTATAAATGGCAATGAGTTTCATCCACCCACCCCCCCAAAATTCATCGAGGAATGCTTCATTACTTGGTACCTGGTAATGACTTGTTCCATTGCATTGAAACCATACACCATTAAGTATTTTCATTTCCATTCACCATCCCCTGTTAGACTGTTACCCCAACCAAGCACCCCCTAAAACCCTTATTCCACCAAATAGAATACATATTCAACCTCTGGCAAGTTTACCTAATGGTTAAACACCCAATTAATTCCATCACCAAAGCAACAATTACAAATCATACTTTCTAATTTCAATTAACATGTCACTGATTCATATTCCTAATGAATTTTTTTTTCATGATAATTGACATTACATCTAAGGTGAGAATGTTACTGAGCAGGTTTCAGAGAAAAACCAGCATGTTTAACTTAAATAGCTTAATCGATGATGAGTCAACTTGGTTATCTCTAATTAGAGATCATACCTAAGAATATTAAGGGGTAAAAGTTTCGGTAGAAAACAGTAAAGCTGAAGAATTCTAATATCTTTGAGGTTTTCAAAAGTCTGTACAAAGTTCCAACTGAAAACACACACCATAGTAAACTCTTCAACAAGTCAAAAACACCTAGGTAGCAATATCTGTTTAACCAAAATTTGTCAATAACACATTTCGGTGTATCAAACAAACATGTCAATAAAGATTTGAAGCTTGCCTGTCGCAAGGGGCTATCTTTCGGAAGATAGCTACCTATCGTTTTCCCATATACTTCACAGGTAGAGAAGTGGATGAGCCTCTTGTTATTCTCTGAGCAGTACTTAACCTATAAATGAGGGTGATATAGTTGTCCATCAAGTAAAGTAGAATTGATTAAAGCATACTTCCACCGATAACAACTGAGTTGGCTTTATAATATACAGACAGTCAATCGGAAATGTCAAACCGGTATAAACGAGAGGGAACACATACCACAGGGAGCGCATCAATGAAATTGCTATAAATCGTGTCAAGAGGACGCGTATTATAATCCGCTGGAGTGCAAATAGCCGCCAGATTTATAGTCTAAATACATATAAAAAGGCAGAAATTAGAAAACCCAGTACAAAATAGTAATACTCAAACCGATCTGTAACCTTGGATACAAGAACACGCGGTTTACTAAGTACTCACCATTATTAGCATTTGCTTAATGTATTCTCGACTATCTTAAACTTCAAACATATAGCAGAACGACATTAACGAGTTCTTAAGATATTACACACTTGAACCATGTAACTGACTAATAAAACCTATTAACCTAATTTTTCACTTCCAAGCAGAGAGTTAAGGCAAGGGAAGTGAGCACGAAGATCCGATAAGATTTATGTTACAAACTACTGTAAAACAAACATATCTGAAGAAAGTGATTGACAGTTTACCAGATCGGAACACTTGATTAGGCCTTCGAGGCGAGAATCATTCTTGATATTAAGACGATGGAACTGAATGCGACCGGCCCAAGGCAGAGAGTCCGGTTCAAGTAGGTGTTTGATCTTGTCATTATAAACGTCAACAGCTAACACCGAGTGTGGTGTTTCCGACAACAACTTCTCGCACAAATGCGAACCAATGAACCCTCCGGCACCGATCATACATATCGTCATCGGCTTTATCGTATTTCCGTCCAGATCTACCCTCGCCGTAGTCGATGCCATCTTTCTCTCCCGCTTTTCTCTGCAATATAGATTTTATCTCTCTCTCGATGTTGGATTGGATATGATCGGATCGGGTATCGAAGGGAGGATTTTGTGGGAACGGGGGGAGGTATTTAAAGTAGATGGAAAAAAGGAGGGAGGGAGGAGGAGGCTCACACTTCACACACCGGCTGAAGTCGAGATATTTGTCATTTTCTACTTTCACGAGTGTGATAATCGGTTTGCTACTTTTGATCTAACGACGCGGCACAGGCGGTTGCTGGTGATTTAGCGTAGAGATGAGGGCACTAGATCGCACCGCCTAAGCCTGTTTGTCGGTTACATTTTTACATTTGAAATAATATATAATAAGAAGTTAAAATAAAGTAAAATCAATGACGAGGCCATGAGTACCCGTACCCTTTGAACCCTTGTCACCTCAACGCCACATCAGTTTTTCTCTCTTACCCTTTCAACCCTAAGGCCAGGGGCGGAACACAAGCTATAAAACCACAGGGGCCGGACCTTGTAAGACCAATTTGTTGATTTCGAGCGGGTGTACAAAAGAAAAGCTTAAGAAATTGTTGTCGATGTGTTTTTAGCCGAATTCCC
Source organism: Saussurea involucrata (assembly GCA_033807775.1). NCBI lineage: Eukaryota > Viridiplantae > Streptophyta > Magnoliopsida > Asterales > Asteraceae > Saussurea > Saussurea involucrata. The sequence continues at coordinate 130,836,904 of CM066321.1, read as the reverse complement.
CCTTCGGGGAACTTTTTAAGTTTTTGGTTGATTTCGAGAGATTTTTTTTTGGTTGATTTTGAGGGATTTTTTAAGTTTTTGTGTTGATTCAATGGGTTTTTTTGGTTTCTTTGTGTTGATTCGAGATAATTTTTTGGGTTTTTTCTATTGATTTCAATAGATTTTTTCGATTTTTTTGGTTGATTTTAGAGTAAATTTTGGTTTTTTTGGTAAAGACTAATATAAAAACCCAAAACAATAAATAAATTATGTAAACAAATCAATGAAATCAAACTTAGGGCTATGACTAATATCAAATTTAGGGCAACAGTTAAAATCAAATTTAAGGCAACAAATAATCAGCAACTGAGCAACAACAATCAAATTTAGGGCAACAAATAATCAGCAATCATAACACTAATTACTAAATCACTAAATCAGCAACAAAAAATTAGGGTAAATAATCAGCAATTGAAAATCTGAAATGTTGGTGTATGAAGCTTTGTAATGTTCAGCAACAAATAATCAACAACAAAAGTACAAAACAATCAGCAACTGAGCAACAGCAATGATTTCAAAGTTTTAGCAACAAATAATCAAAACAAAACAATCAACAACAACATTTCAGATTTTCAGTACCTGGACTAGTGGAGAGTGCCGAGTCACAGTCAGCAACAACAAGGGCTGAGGCCTGAGGGGCGACTGGCGAGGGCGAGGGGCGAGCCGGCGAGGGCTGAGTCACAATCACAAGACGCCGACGGTGAGACACGGTGAAGCGATTAAGAGAGCATTTTTTTTTGAACGATAGTCACAAGCGTGTCTGAAGCGAACCAGTGAGAGAGAGGCGGTGAGAGGAGTTCTCGGCTGGACCTGGGCTGGACTAGTGGCAGTGGACTGAATTAGTGGAGGGGCTCAATTGTTTTTTTTGTTTAACTATAGCCTACCAACTAGCACTTCTACTAATTTTTTTTAAAAGCCCACAGGCCATGGCCTGGAGTAGCCCTATGGGCCATCCGCCACTGCCTAAGGCCATCCGTAGCGGAGGCGGGTTAGGGCTCGGGCTGGCTACGGGTTCCAGCGGGAATGGGTACGGGGGGCTCGGGCTCACAGCGGGCTTCCAGCCTCGGGTTCCCCAACCCGATTGATCCCGATGGTTTGTTTTTTTTTAATTTTATTTTTAAAAAATTTTGAAAATAATAACTCAAACGGCTATATGTAATTTTATTTTTTTTAATTTTTTTTTTCAATTTAATCACACTATATATATTAACGAGGTCGAGCAACTTCAACGACCCATCGGGAGAAATAAGGCAAAAAAACGTCATCGAGTAATACGGCCGGGTCGAATTCGGACGAAAATGTTTCAAAACTCTTGACGACCATAAACTCGTTCAACGAGCATCTTGATGATACGATAGAGTATAAAATGAAAAAACTCGACCTCGAACAAGAGAAGTTGGCACTCGAACGACAAAAATGCTTTAAAGAAGACTTCGAGTTCTACATATCCCCGCATGATCACCTTTCGGGAGAAGTTTTGAGGGCTACTTTAGCGAGAAAAACAATTATTAGAAAATATCATGATTTTTAGCGTTTTGTATTTTGTAATTTTTATTTTTTTAGCGTTTTGAATTTTGTAATTTTTATTTTTAATGAATGATATGAATTTTTATTTTTATTATTTATCTTATTTTTATTTATTAAAAAATATATAAATATTTTTATTTTGTTAAATAACTAAATGTATAAATAAAAGAATTAAAAAAAATGAGGTGGCAAGAGAGTTTGAGGGTATGGGTACTCCACTTTAGGGTAAGGAGAAAAGCTGATGTGGCGCTGAGGTGGCAAGAGGGTTTGAGGGTATGGGTACGGATGGCCTAAAAGTGGAGTACCAGTACCCTTTGAACCCTTGCCACATCATCCATTTTAATTCTTTTATTTATACATTTAATTATTTAACAAAATAAAAATATTTATATATTTTTTAATAAATAAAAATAAGATAAATAATAAAAATAAAAATTCATATCATTCATTAAAAAATTAAAAATTACAAAATAAATTTAAAAATTACAAAATATTAAATTTGCAGTGCTACCATAAATTAAATCTGCAGTTTCTCGAACCAACCCTACAAAAAAATTTCTAGAATGATTCAAGTACTCGTCGGTGTCTATGATCGATGAAGCGAGTTGTGGCGAATCCATATTGTGGAAGAAGGTATTGAATTTGAGAGAATTTGGTGTGAAAAAATAAGATGTTTGGATTAATATATATAGTGTGATTAATTTGAAAAAAATTTTTTTTTTAAACAAACTAGCCGTTCAACGACATTTTTTTAAAAAATTTAAAAAAAAATTAAAATTAAAATAAAATGGCACGGGTTCATCGGGTTGGGGAACCCGATACCCCGAACCCTCCCCCTACCCGCAGACCCCCGTACCGGAGCCCGCTGAACCCGAGGGCTTACCCGAGAGCGGGTACCCTCCCACTACGCATGGCATGAGGACATCAAAATAAACAAAGTCTTCTTTTATTAGGCGATCAATATCTATAGGGCTAGGCTAAATACACCCAAAAAGTTGCTAAATGCACCCAAAAGTCAAGATTAATGATTAGTTTTTTTTTGTTTTTTGTCTTTTTGTTGTCTTTTTTTTTTTGATTTTAAGTTATATAGATTAATAATGTTATTTTTATTTTTTTATATTATATTTATATAATATCTATTAATAAAAAAAATTACACTTTGAGTTTTTTTACTTTTTAATTTATATTTAAAAATAAATAAATATTTTTTGAATAATTATATAATTAGAAAAATAAAAAATAAACATTGAGATTTTACATATAAATAAAGCATAACATAATGTTTATTACATTTTTACTTATTCTAAAATAACATTATTTGTAGTAAAATTAACACGTAAAAGACGATTGTACTTCTGTATTCGATCTGTATACGGGGTAGTCCATGCAGCAGCACACGGATAACTGTAACGGAAGAAATGTGATGTAATGGTAGGAAACGGGTATCCTTATGCTAAAACTAGTTTCACATAATGGTTACCAGTGACATACCCAATTGTATAAACAACATGTTGATACCACGCCGACGGAGTAGATCTAAGCGGTAAGTACGTCGAACAGCCTGTCATTGACATAACGTGTAATATCACATTATATTTGCAAGCAATCAAGACGTGTAAAAAAATACCCTAATATATTTATTATTTTTATGTTAAAACACTTACGAGTGATTTTTTATTTTTTCAAAAATATAAAATAAAATCAATTAACCAATACGTTATAGCGGCCTATATATAGTTAAATAAAAAAATATTCAATATTGGACTCATTTCGAAGGTATCGACGAGACGATTATAATGGTGTAATTTGTTAAAACTAAAACATATTCTTTTAACGTATTTTACTCAATATACGATTATATATGTTAATATGATAAAAATGTAAAATGAAATATAGAAAACTAAAAGGTATAAAGTAAATAACTAAATAAGTCTAAGGGTGTAAAATGTAAATTTAAATTTAAAAAATTTAAGTGTGAGGTGAGGGGGTATATTTATAATTTCCCTAGAATAATACTAATAATAATAAAATATAATAAAATATAAGAGATAAGGCCATCCACAGCGCATAGATAAAAGTCCTCAAGCCCTCAATGCCACATCAGCTTTTCTCCTCAAGCCCTCAAGCCCTAAAGACCCCCAACGCATAACTAAAAGCCCTCTTGCCACCTCATTTTTTTAATTCTTTTATTTATACATTTAATTATTTAACAAAATAAAAATATTTATATATTTTTTAATAAATAAAAATAAGATAAATAATAAAAATAAAAATTCATACCATTCATTAAAAATAAAAATTACAAAATAATATTAAAAATCTACTCGTCGTCATTGTTGGGAACTTGGATATGCCAAATATGTTCGACCAAATCCGACCGAAGGTTATTATGAGTGTCCCGGTTTTTGACTTCTAGAACATTTGCCGCGCCTTTGTAGATTCAACAACTCGTCAGTATCTACGGATGACGATGATGCGGTCGGTGAACCGGGTTGTGGTGAATCCATATTGTTTAAAATATAGAGAATGGAATAGAATGAGAGAGATTGAGAGAGTTTGGTGTGATTAAATTTGAGAGGTTTGGATTAATATATATAGTGTGATTAAATTGAAAATAAAAAATAAAAAAATAGCCGTTGAAAGAGCCGTTTAGTTTTTAATATTTTCAAAATTTAAAAAAAAAATTAAATACAACAATGTTCTTCGGGTTTTCAAACCCGCACCCCGAGCCCGAGACCCAAACCCGCAGCCCCCGCAGCGCAGCCCGCAGGAGCCCGCAGCGGAGCCCGAGCCCGAGGCATTGCGGATGGCCTAAGAAAATGTATATATATATATATATATATCTTATAAAAATAATAGTAATAATAATAGAATATATATATATATATATATTATAATGAGTTAATAATAATAATAGTAATAATAATAATAAAATATATATAATGATTGGATCAATTTCCAATGCATTTTGCACCTTGATTTTTGGGTGCAAATAGCAACCCCCTATCTATATTATGTTATAAAGTATTTATAAAAAACTCTTAAAAATAATTCATAAAGTCTTATGTACTGCTATTTAATGTTGATTACTTAAAATCTCTTAAAAACAACTAACGAAACTTTATGTACCACTGTTAATGCTAATTAATTAATTAGTCTTTATCTCTTACTCCTTCATTTTAGTCCTTATCTCTAACTCCCTACAAATTCTCAAATGGTAAACCCCTAAAAACATCATTCTTTAATCCTCATTAGTTACCTAATTAATCCTTATCTCTTAACTCCTTTTAAATCCTCAAATCATGAACCCCTCAAAAAGCGTCATTCTTTGTACGGATTTATAAAAACAAAATATTATAATTTTCTCAAAACTACACAAAACTGTTTTATAAAATCGAAAATGATAAAAAGTAAAACAAAAATTAAAAATCAAGATATATCACGTTGCATTGCGCAAGTACCCTTATAGTATTTAGTTATATATAACTTTTCAATAATATCTTCTTATGAGTTTTATTGCTCGTTATCGAGTCGTTTTTGGTAACCTAAACATATTAAATAAAAACATACAAATAATTTTAGAGAAACTGTTAAAACTTTCATCGGGTTATTGGGATGGTTGAGTTACTTTTGGCCTAACCCAACTTCAGCTCCATAGATTCTATTTGTCCTAATTCTATATCGATTACATGTCGGGTTGATTTTTTCCAGGTTTTTCCCGGGTTGGGTTAGCCGCGTTGGTCGGTTTTTTTAGCATCACTAATTGATAATACCACTTGTGACCCAGAATTCAAACTTTTTTCACACTTTTTTCGAACGTCGATGGTATCCGCTCGACCCTCCACCAGATTCTTGGTAAGCGTTACCCAATAAACTACCTTACTAGGTAAACATAACAAGAACTGAAATTTTTTACCTGATTACAGGGAAGACAGATATTGAGTCTTACTTGGTAAGTAAAGGTGATAACTCTTACCGATAAACGTTTATCGGGTTATAAACTCTTGCAATGAATTCATTTTATGGCCTTAAATGTTACCTACAAGGTAAATAAGAATGATGATTATTACTAATACACACTTATTTAATAAATGTTTGATAAACGATCCCAAAGTTCTTATAACAAACTCGATGGAGATGCTCTAAATGCAAGTTGTAGGACTCAATTATTCGTCTTGGAATGAGAATATTTGGATCTAAAAAAGATGAAGAATGAAAGAAAAAGGAATAAGAAGAAAGTGGTTCACGTGGAGTGTCATGTAGAATTGTTATGTGCACATGCTTGATGAGTATTTTATATTCCAAAATTTAAACAATTAAGTAGACAAAATAAATTTAATATAACATTTTTCTAATAATTTTGATACAATACTTTAATTATAATTTTGGTGGTAGTATCTAAAGGAGAGGACTAAAATTAAGGAATCTTCAATTGGTTATACTATATTTTACATTATATTTTAATTTAATAAAATGTAAAATGTAGTGTAAATTTTAGTGTTATTAGTAAATCTTTTTAAATGGATTACACTATTTTTTTAAAGTGATGTAAAAAATTGTGTAAATGAATAGTTTTACACCAAATATAGTGTTACCTCTTATTTTTTCACACCAAAATCTCTCAAATTTCATCATGAATCCAAACAAAACACCTACATCCCGTCGTAACCGAACGGATACACCGCAACCGCAAGAAGACCCGGAGCTTGGTTTCCAAGCGTTTTCACAACAAGGTTTTACTCCGGCCAACTACCATCTTCCTTCACCCGCAATCGATCTCGACGACGACATTGTTCCGGAAACCCAACATTCTATCCCGCACACACCACAATCCATCTCCACACAACAATCTATCCCGGAACCATCAAACCCGACACCAACGAGAAAAGGAAAAAACAAAATATATGAAAATAGAGCCGCCAAACAGATGTGGAGTAAAGACGAGGAACTCGCGTTAGTGTCGGCGTGGGTTGACGTTTCGAAGGACCCCGTTGTCGGTAACGCACAAACCGGTGGTAATATTTTTATTGTTGTTGTTATTATTATTAATATTATTATTATTCTTGTTAATATTCTTATACTTGAATTTACATAAATGTAGACAGTTTTTGGACCCGAATCGGGCAAGTGTTCTTTAATTTTATGGGTCGCGGAAATTATCGATCACTTCATCAACTCAACACCAAGTTCAACGACCTCAATAAAAGAATAAATTGTTTTGGCGGCATCTACAACAACTTGGTCACTAATAGATCAAGCAGAATGAGTGAGGCCGACATTTCACGAACGGCACACGAACGGTACCGAGCACAACTTGGGGTTGCTTTCACTCACGAACAAGCTTGGGAAGTCCTCAAAAAATGTCCAAAATGGGGAGTCGTTCCAACGATGACGACAACTTCATCGCGAGGTTCAAAACGTACCAAACCTTCCGATGATGACGATGAAGACGTCAACGAGGTCGAGGTCGAGCAACTTCAACGACCCATCGGGAGAAATAAGGCAAAAAAAACGCCATCGAGTAATACGGCCGGGTCGAATTCGGGCGAAAATGTTTCAAAACTCTTGACGACCATAAACTCGTTCAACGAGCATCTTGATGGTACGATGAAGTGTAAAATGAAAAAACTCGACCTCGAACGAGAGAAGTTGGCACTCGAACGACAAAAATGCTTTAAAGAAGACTTCGAGTTCTACATATCCCCGCATGATCACCTTTCGGGAGAAGTTTTGAGGGCTACTTTAGCGAGAAAATCAATTATTAGAAAATATCATGATTTTTAGCGTTTTGTATTTTGTAATTTTTATTTTTTTAGCGTTTTGAATTTTGTAATTTTTATTTTTAATGAATGATATGAATTTTTATTTTTATTATTTATCTTATTTTTATTTATTAAAAAATATATAAATATTTTTATTTTGTTAAATAATTAAATGTATAAATAAAAGAATTAAAAAAAATGAGGTGACAAAAAGGTTTGAGGGTATGGGTACTTCAATTTAGGGTAAAGAGAGAGTAAGAAGAAAAGCTGATGTGGCACTAAGGTGGCAAGAGGGTTTGAGGGTTCCGGTACTCATGGCCTAACTAAGGCCATCCGTAGCGCTGCGAGCTCGGGCTCGGGTTCACGCCACATGGCACCCGGGTTCGAGCGGGTTCCGATACCGGGGGGGGGGGGGGAGCGGGTTCCACGGCGGGTTCCAGGGCCGGGTTCCAAAACCCGTTCAACCCGAGCAATTTTAAATTTTGTTTTGTTTTGTTTTTCTTTTTTTTTAAAAATTGGAACGTTGGGTAACGGCTATAAAAACAACAAAATTATTTTTTAAATTATTTTTTTATTTAATCACACTATATATATATTAACCCAAACCTCTTATTTTTTTCACACCAAAATCTCTCAAATTCTCTCAAACAAAACACCTACATCCCGTCGTAACCGACCGGATACACCGCAACCGCAAGAAGACCCGGAGCTTGGTTTCCAAGCGTTTTCACAACAAGATTATCATCCGCAATAAAAATATTTATTATTTTGTTAAAAAATATATAAATATTTTTATTTTGTTAAATAATTAAATGTATAAATAAAAGAATTAAAAAAAATGAGGTGGCAAGAGGGCTTGAGGGTTCTGGTACTCCACTTTTAGGGTAAGGAGAAAAGCTGATGTGTCGCTGAGGTGACTTGAGAGCTTGAGGGCTTTATATCATCCATTACGAATGGCCTAAGGACAAAAGAAAGCAAGAGGAAGGGTTTGAGTGTTTGACCACGGTGCGATCATCACCAACGCTCCGCATGAGCGCGTGGAAATTCTACTACAAGGCTATCGTGTGCAACTACCCACAAAAGGTGGGACCGATAATGGATAAGAGTCCTTACACGTAGGCATGAGAATGGGGCGGGTATGGGGCGGGGACCTCAATCCCCATCCCCGTCCCCGATCATTATATTCATCCCCATCCCCGTCCCCGTCCCTGCCGGGGAATATCATCATATCCCCATCCCCATCCCCACCGGGGAACGGGGATCCCCAACGGGGATTTTTTCCCCGATCGGAATTTTTTTTAATACAAAAAATATTATAAAATACATAATATATATATATTATACATATATATACATATATATTTAAAAAATATTATTATATATTTAAATATATATTTTCAGATTATATATATTATACATATATATATATATATATATTATACATATTATAAAATACGGGTACCCGGCGGGGCGGGGAGTGAGATGCCCGTCCCCGTCCCCATCCCCGGTTTTAGAAAAACGGGGATCCCCGTCCCCGTCCCCGACCGGGGCGGGTGGACCGGGTTACCCGACGGGTCGGGCGTGATTCCCATGCCTACTTACACGTTATGTTTCAATCTATTGGATAAGGGTATGAATAAAAGAAATTGTATTCATTTATCTACTTATCTATTACCTATTTACTCGAAATTTTAGTGGGTAGGAATGGATAAACGTTTTTTTTTGTTATCCATTATTCGTTACCCGTTACGATATAATATATATATACATACATGTAACTAAATATTAGTGTGCATATATATATATGCATAATTATATATTATTAATATTCTTTATAATGTTGTCGTATATTAATATGTACTTTAATTTATTTTTTATATTTATCAAGTAAAAGATTTTACGATGAATTGATGATTAAGTGAGAAATAAGACGGGTTTAAGAAAATAAATAGAATGAAAAGTGTTAGTCTTATAATTTTTATATTTTTTAATAGTATACTATGATTATTCTTTGAAAATAATAAAATGTTTAGTATACATATTAGATATAAAATATTAACTATATTTATGAGCTTATGTTTTACTTATATATTTGAGATTTAACGATATCAATTATAGTTTAAAATAAAATTTTGTTTTACCATTTGTCCATTACCCATTTCGTTACCCGGTATTTTTAATGGGTAGGGTAGAATATGGATAAGGGTTTTATGAGATGAATAATTACCCGTTTCGTTACCCGCTATTTTAAATGGATTAGATAACGGATTAACCCTTACCCTACCCATACCCTACCCGTTGTCAGCCCTAACAAAAGATATACATCGTAGCTATCCATTATTATTTTACGCGTTTGGATTTTAATAGATTTCAAACAACTTTTCAGAGAAAATAGAGAATGTGAGGATTTTGGGTTTTTTTTGTTTCAACAACTTCCTCAAAACTATATTTAAAATGAAGAAAGTAGGAGAGGGAAGTTTTTCTTCAAATATGGAGTTAACTCAAAAAATGATTACTAAGTGAAAGCACCAATAGAAATCTTTGAAAAATAATATTTAGAGAGAGGAATATTATTTTAATAAATGAATACAATATTTTAATATTATAATCATTGTTTTTTTCTTCAAAATGGAGAATCTGTTGGAGATAAATGTAATTTTTTTTGGACATTTTGACTTTTTGACTTTTCATTTTGAAGAAATTTTAGGAAAGTTGTTGGAGATGCTTTAATAGCATCACTAAATTTTAGAACTCCATTTCTTTGTCATATTTTTCTCATTTTAAAAAAGTTCAGAAAATCTATTAGAAATATCAACCTATAAAGTGCTAAGCTGGTGTCAGCTATTTGAGGACAGAATCAAGCTCCCTATTATGAAATTCAATGGAACTATCAACTTATAACGTATGTTGGGCTTAATTCTTATCTTGACTAAATTCCCGGGATTTGGAGAACAACTAGAAACAACTTAGAGCATCTCCAAGAGCTTCCATTTTGGAACACAAATAAGCTTCAACAGCTTCCCTAAAATGGGGATAATAGGATTTTCCCCAAAATTTTCTCCAAATATGATTACCAAGTGTTTTTCCAAATATAGGGAATCTGTTGGAGATGGGTGTAATTTTTTTTGAGAATTTTGACTTTTGCTTCCCTATTTTGGAAATTTTTTGGGGAAGCTGTTGAAGATGCTCTTACGAGCCTCAAATTGATAACCTATAAAAAATCCTAAAAATCCAAGTTATATTGTCTGTAAAGTTAACCCCACGAGGTTAAATAGTGGCCGGTGGCACCAAATATACTAACTCATGAGGCCCATTGGTTGGTCTACGTAATAAACGTAAATATTGCGGACATAAAAAATGAAATGTATAAGTAAAAACATTTGTGGCGTATATATGTATTGCCTTTTAAATTTGGTATTTAGATATAATTACATGTTTTAAATAATTCGTGATGGTATGTTATGGTATCAAGACTTGGCTTTGCGGCAATGCTGCTGTAAGTGTTGCATTTCCCTTCATACAGACCACACAAATAAACTAAAGTAAACTCAAGGGTTTTATATATTGTTGGAAAATTGTAAGAATTACAAAGGATTCTTAATACATTAGCACTTAAGGAAATGGAAAGTTGGATACGTAATCCTTAGGGAAATATAAAAATGTACTGTAAGAAACTTGAGAAGAAGAAGAAGATGGTAGCAGGAGGAGAAACTTGAGAAGATAAACCATTCCATTCCTTCCATCATTCGCTAGACGTCCCTTTAAAGGCTCAGCCAAAAGAATATTTCTTGTTAGGGAATCTTTCCATATTGCTCCTTCTTGTACCCTGCGTTTATTTCTGTTTTGCTTCCTCCAATTGTATTACGCCAGGTGTCGGTTATAGAATATCATGAATTGGCCTTATAGCCGCCATGTTAACCAGAGGCGAATCCAAATTTTATTTGGCATGGTGTCACAGAATAAGTCAAAAGTTTTGGTCTTTCCGATGGATCCCAATGAAGATCATTTCAATCGATTGTTGGGGATTTCCACTTGAGGTTTCTACGCGATCAGAGATAAAAGGCAGAAAAAAGTTCCGCAAGAAGTCTCGTAGAAGTATCGGGGTTTTAAAAGAAGGGTGATTAATGGACTTTTCAACTTTTTAAAACTAAAGAATACATCATGTAGTCCTTAAGTGTTTTTATTTAGTTGTTTGGACTTTTTAAGGCTGAAGTTTCATATTGACCATCAATTCTTCGAAGTTTCAATGTTTATGGTTTCAACCAAAAAATTCTATGGCTTTACATTTTACGGACCAATGTAACTAACCAACAAAAAAAAAATGGTTTCCCCATAAGGTGCATCCACCCATGACGTTAACCTTTAAGGCTCTGGTCTAAGGCTTCACTTGCGTTGTAATGCGTCATGACATGTTACGACCCGTTATTTTGTAAGGCGTTTTTTTCCTTCTTTTTTCTAATATATAACTTGGGACATAAATATTAGCTTTGTACGAGGCATGTTTTTCCCCTTTTTCTAATATATATCTTGGGACATAAATATTAATTATGTACGAGACATAAGACTTATATAATTATAAAAAGAAAACTTAAAAACTAAAACCCTGAATAGATATTCTATTCCCATATATTGGGCGTCAAATGTGAATTTCTTGAAGAATGAAAAAAACGATGATTATAAATTTAACATATTTAATCCTTATTTTGTACATTTGATATCATTTTCTTATACGCTCTATATATTTAATATAATTTGTTCTTTCTTTTAGTTTTGTACTTTATATGAATCTATGTTGTCTGCGTCGCGGCTAAAGTCGTCTGCGTCCATTTTTTGTCGTTAATATAAAATCACATGTGTTTTTGTATATCATTTTTTGTTATCATGTTTTCTTAAATAGTTATCGTTTTCGTTTGAACCTTCTTATACACACACACATATATATATAGGGATGAGTTCAAATGAAAACTCATTTTCAATTGTGCACATGAGGACAAGTCACAACCATTGATCAAGATTTGGAAAACTAATCAATGGTTAAAACAAAATAAGAAGTAATTAGGGACAAAATTGGAAATTTGAATATGCGTCTACCTTAGTTGACTTTTTATTTTCTTTTTTAATTAAAAACTTTTACCCCCTTAAATTTTAAAATAAATTATCTTAAAAATTAATAATATTTTAATTAAACAAATTACATCAAAAAACGAGAATTTCGTGCTATTCGATATGACATCCATCTTGATATAGTTTTTTTTATTTTAACCGTTTTTTACGTGAAATGTCATATATGTGCTATATTCATTATGAATATGTATGCACATCCCTGGGTGTCCACATTCAATATGAATAACAAAGGTGAACGCTTATTCACTGTTTATGATGAATAATACAGTATTCAGTATGAATAATAAAGTTTTCATAGTAAATAATACAACATTCAGGTTGATTAATACAAGAATTCATGATTCATGTAGTATTCATCATGAATCGTGTATTATTCACCATGAATGTTGTATTATTCATCTTAGATGATACATTATTCATGATGAACAATAAATGAATGACAGTGAAGGTGTGGGCACATCGCACGCTCTTTTTGTTTCCCGATTCATTGCCAAATTTTGGTTTTATTCATTATGAATATGTATGCACATCCCCAGGTGTCCACATTCAGTATGAATAACAAATGTGAACGTTCATTCACTATTCATGATGAATAATACAACATTCAGGACGAATTCATGAATCGTGTATTATTCACCTTGAATGTTGTACTATTCATCCTGAATGATTCATGAATCATGAATAATACATGAATGACCCGTGAAAGTGTAGACACGTGACACGCCCTCTTTTGTTCCCCGGTTCACAACCGAAACTCAATGGGTGTTGGGTTACGGTGATAAATAATGTCTTACGACGTTGAAAAAAGTGTTGAAAATGTGATGTCGAGTTACGGACTCACGATGTCGAGGTGGGGTACACATTTGAACTTACATTAATATTCATAATGAATATAGAACATATATAACACTTAATGTGTTATACAGTTAAAACAAAAAAAAACTATATCGAGATGAATGTCATATCGAAGAGCACGAAATTCTCGTTTTTTGATGTAATTTGTTTGATTAAAATATTAGTAATTTTTAAGATAGATTATTTTAAAATTTAAGGGGGTAAAATTTTTAATTAAAAAGGAAAATAAAAACTCAAATATGGTAGGCGTGAGATTGAAATTATCTTCCGTTTTACCTCTAATCAATAATTTCAATTAAAAACTTTATTTAATATGAGTCATTAGATCAATATAGATGGAAGAACCAAGATCCGTCATCATGTGCACAATTGAAAATAAGTTTTCATTTGAATTTTTTTTTTCTCTCTCTCTCTCTCACACTCTATCTCTCTCTCTCTCTCTCTCTATATATATATATATAAAGTCAGATTCAAGGGAAAACCTCAAATAAACAGAAAATTAAAGGAACACTCTGGTAGCCCTTCATCTGGACGGTATGCACTTGTGCATACATGTAATTTGTAACATGCACACGTGCATATGCACAAATGCATAATGCACAAGTGCATAAAAACCAAAACAACAACTTAATTTACCTGTATGCACGAATGCATACCGTCCAGATGGAAGACTACTAGGGTGTTCCTTAGTTTTTCATTTATTTGAGGTTTTCCCTTGAACCCCGACCTCTTCTCTCTCTCTCTCTCTCTCTCTCTCTCTCTATATATATATATATATATATATATATATATATATATATATATATGTGTGTGTGTGTGTGTGTATGTGTGTGTGTGGGGGTGATTTATTTTGCAACCCATTAAAAGGTTACAACCCGCGCACCCCTCATCCAAACCATTCTTTTAGCCTCATTCATCATGTAGACACTTGATTGATAACTGAATTGCATCAATGATTACTGGTTTCATGCAATAATCTTACATGCAATGCATAATATTTCATTAAATATCATGAAATGCATACTTATTCATGAAAGTATCACCCTCATCCATACATCGCATGAACCGTTATGTGCATCGACATATTTTGCAGAAATTCAACGAAATTCGACGAAATCAGGTAAATTCATTTAGAGAATCAATGAAAATCCAAATGCAATGGACGGTTTAGATGAAGGTTGCACGAGTTGTAATCTTATACTGGGTTGTAAAATAACCGTGCCCTATATGTGTATATATATATATATATATATATATAAATATACATATATACTAGTCTTTGGCTCGCCCGTTGCGCGACGATCAAATTTGTGTTTTAAGTTAATTATTTGATGTTTAATAGTTGTTGAATAATTTTGTGACACGTAAAATAATTGATAAAAAGAAAACAAAAAATTCCACAAATAGGGAATATTATCTTGAAGATAAAAATATGTCTATTAAATTTGATACCTATTATAAATGTCGTTACTAAATAAATTTATCAAACGAATACACAATAATTGCATATTTATATTTTTGAAAAAGGTTCGAACTCATAATCCAAAAGTCAGTTGATAAGTGATATCTTTTTTTCCAAGTAATTAAATGTTTCGTTGACAGAATGAAATTTGATAGAATTGTAATTCGTCGAAGGAATTCGAGTTTGAAGTAAAAATTGATATGAAATTGCAAAAAGAAAATCACGACAATTTAGTGATTATTTGTATCAAATCTCATATTAATTTCAACAAATCTCATACTAATCACGACACATTAATTCGTATATATTTATAATATTTAATAATATAATTAAATTCAAAGATATTCAATATTAGGCTCATTTCGAAGGTATTGACGAAGCGATTACAATTGTATAATTTGTAAAAAATAGAAATGTTTTTAATGCATTTTAGTTCATATACATTATTTATGTTTATATGATAAGTGTCTAAAATGAAAAATAAAAAAGTAAGAGATTAAAAGTAAACTACATACCTAATTATAAGAGTAGCAAATGTAACGTATAAATTAAAAAAGTTGAATTAAGGAGAGATTTAAGGAGGAGTGAATGTGGGTGTGCTAATTGAACTTATAATGTAAACTGCGTCCAGATACATGTTTAGGCGGGAAAATACTGAAGTCGGCTCACCAGAAGACGACACGTGGCATGCTAGTTACTCATTTATTATAGGGTCCCGTTCTTTTGTTAACCGTCTAATTAGTGTTAACCATGTTAACTTTTTTGGACCAATATAAATCAAGATAGGTTACTGGTTTGATAGGGGTAGTTTAGGAATTTCAGAATTTTAATTATTTATGGGTTATTTACTTTCCTAATTTCATGCACAAGATATTTTTGGTAGTTATTAATGATAATCTTAATCTTTTAAAACCAATTTTCATTTTTGGTAATTATTAATGATAATTTTAATCATCTAAAACCCATTTTCAAACATAATCTTCATCTTCATCTTCACGTTCCAGAGATTCTTTTCACGTTTTTTTTGCATAGATGCACGATTTCAAACTACATATATGCACATCATAGAATTGCATATATGCACATCAGTTGAATATATGAAGATAAAAAATGCATATATGCACAACTATAAATCTGTGTAAAGCTGTGTGTAAACCATAAATATATGTAAAATTGCATACATGCACAACCATAAATCTGTGTAAACCATAAATCTATGTAAACTTGCATATATGCACAACCATAAAATTGTGTAAACCTGCACATATGCACATAAACAAAATAGCGTGTATCCATAAGAATGATCAAACCAACATGACAAATAATCATATGCACAGTGTATGTGCATATATGCACATCGATTGTATATATGAAGATCAAAAAAGTGCATATATGCATTTAAAACTGCATATATGCACATCATATAATTGCATATATGCACCTCTTAAAATTGCATATATGAAAAAACCCAGTTGAACAGTGTTTTTCTCTCTCCGACGTTGTGCGATGGTAGGGCTTAGACGCCATCACATCCACCATCGCATGTGACCTACTCCGGCAGCCGACTGCCGGCGCACCACCACAGCAGCAACCTCCGGTCTCAACCTTTCTCGCCGGCGAACTACATCCCACCTCTAGTTCGCCTTCTCCGATACTCCAGCAACCAGCCACCACCTTCTTCTCCGTGTGGTCGGCGCTCCTGTGTGGTCGGCGCTCCTCTCAGGCGAAGCTCCATTGGCGGCGCTCTCTCTCAGGAGATCTCTCTCTCTCAGGCGACGCTCTCTCTCTCTCTCTCCGGCGAAGCTCTCTCACGCAACCGCCGCCCTACTTCACCACCTAAGACATCCTTCCTTCACTTCGTCCGGCTGCCTCCTCCAGGTCCGACGACCGCCCCTGCTTCTCCTACTGCAGCGCCTTCTCCGGCAGGGTTTTCCGGGTGGTGCACTCTCCGGCAACGTCCTCCTCTATTCCTCGTCACAACACAGCTTCAGAATCTTTTGGAACTGCTTGGTTCCATCTTCCTTCCGGCTTCTGGATCTGTTACTACGGCGGAGTTCTGCCCGGCGGTTGGCTGTGCCTCCTTCGGCAGTAGTGTTTTTCAGGGTGGCGGCAGTAGTTTTTCAGGGCGGTGACAGTCCAACAACGGCAGTCCAGCAGCGGCGACAGGGGTATCTTTGTTTTTAGGTTTTCCGGTGAGTTTTCTTTTTCTTTCGATATCTTTGATTCTAAATCAATTAGAGATAAGTTATAGGTCCTTAAATGTAGCGATTCCTGGAACTGTTTCCTTATGTGATAATTACCAAGCTCTGTTGAATGACAATAATACCCCTGTGCATATATGCTGCAAATGAAATCAGGGGTGTGTTTATTTTAATTATGAATTAAAAATGCTTTTAATCTTAGCCATTGATTTTGATGATTAATGGCCCAGATTAGTTAACAAGGTTAACACTAATTGAGTGGTTAACAAAAGAAGGGACCTCTATATATATATATATATTTAATACCGCCTTAGAACATCCTTTAAAAAATGCCATAATTTACGGCAACCATAACTCGTAACACTTAAGACATGACCTTATCGCTACGTTCTATTTCATGTCATTTAGATCATTATATAAAACATAGTAATAAGTAAATGTTTTTCAGCACTCTTTTGAAACATAATGATAAAAAAATACCATTAGGATGGATAGTGTCTACAAGCTATTACAGCTCACAATCACGAGTCAAGAAATTATTTGGAGGTTGGAACCATCGTAATATAATTTGTATTGATTTTGGGCTAAAAATAAATAAATTAAATGGTATAGGTAACGCAAATCCCATGCTGACACAAGACTCTTAACTAATTTTCCATTCACAAGAAATATTTTGAAGTGTAAAATTTTGTTTCTAACCACTTTATATATATATATATAATTATAAAGTAGTTGTTAATGTATTTTAAAAGTATTTTTAAAAACTTGTTAACATGTCTAAAAATATTGTATAAATTTAATTGTAAACTTTAAGTCCAATTAAATATTTTATCATGACATTCAAATATTTTAAGCGTTCGATAAAACCAATTTTAAATAAAATATTTGTGTAGCAGTTATATCATTTTCTGTTAACTCAAGCTTCCAAGTTATTCAAATAACAATATATCTCAAATTAAATATTATATTTATTTAATATCTAGTATAAATTTCCACCCTAGCTCTTATTCACAAACACACAATTGAAGTCTTTAGTTTCCTCTTTGAGAAAACAAACCAAGTGAAATGGGCATGGTTGAAACCTCATATTGGAGAGTTGATGTTCTTCTTGTGTTATTTTTGGGCGTTTTACTTTTATCGAGTACCGAAGGGAACAGTCAACCATTAGTTCCGGCACTCTTCATATTCGGAGACTCTGTTGTTGATGCCGGAAACAATAACCACCTTGAAACCCTTATCAAATCTAACTTTCCTCCGTATGGTAGAGACTTCACCAACCACCATCCCACCGGCCGGTTTTGTAACGGGAAACTCGCCTCCGACTTCACCTGTAAGTTGCTTATCTCTTATAGACTGTTTTATAGGACTTACGTTTAGAGGACCACACAATTGTGTGTCATATGTAAATATGTTACAATAAGTTGGTAAGACGTTTTGGACACCTTAAAAGTTTTTTCATGACACTTTTGAGATTCAACATTATATTAGTCTTTTTTATATTATATTATATCATCTGAAAAAGTGTTTATAATAATACGTGTCCATACGACACGTTTCAAAATTGTTGTATAAAAAGCTAATATGACATTTTATTTTTAAAATGCTCTAAAAACTTGTTAGAACGTATAAAATGTCATATCAACTTATTGAAACATTTTATATAGGAGTTATAATTATATAATCCCACAAACTTAAATACTATCAAACAGTTTATCAAGACGTTTAGACATATTTAATGTTACAGGTGAGAATCTAGGATTCACTTCGTACCCGCCTGCCATACTAAGCAAAGAAGCCAATGGGAAGAACCTTTTGTTGGGAGCCAACTTTGCCTCTGGTGGCTCTGGATACTATGAGACCACTTCCAACTTATATGTAACACCAAATTCCCCTTCCTATATATTAAGACGACCAATTATATACTATTCAGCCATTTTTTTATCTTGTATCGTATTATTTATATCGAAAAATTGTGGAAAAATAAATACAGAATACAATTCCATTGAGCAAACAGCTTAAGTACTACAAGGAATATCAGAAGAAGCTGGTTAAGATAGCAGGAGAGTCCAATGCTACATCCATAATCACAGGCTCAATATACCTGCTTAGTTCTGGAAGCAGTGATTTTGTCCAGAATTATTATGTCAATCCACTTCTATACAAAGTTTACACAGCTTACCAATATTCAGACATCCTTATTCAAGCTTACTCCCGCTTCATCCTGGTAATTAATAAACAAAATTCATCCTTTTAAGTAAAATTAGATACAAAGAAATTATATGATTTAATTTTTGTTCAATGTTTTGTGATAGGAATTATATGGGTTGGGAGCAAGAAAGATCGGAGTGTCGACTTTACCACCAATTGGTTGCTTACCGGCATCCATTACAATCTTTGGTGAAGATAGTAACGAGTGTGTTACGAAGATGAACATGGTCGCGGTATACTTCAATAAGAAGCTGAATGCAACATCTGTATCTCTAAAATCCAAACTCTCGGGGCTTAATCTTGTCGTGTTGGATATCTACCAGCCTCTTTATGACCTCATTCAAAAGCCTGCCGATTATGGTATATGCATGTTACAATTAATTAGAGGGGATATTATGCATCTGTGTATACACATATTCATATAGAGAACTATGAGAACCTGTACATTCATTGATGCATATACACATGCATAGTATATATGTACCGATGAATACATATACTCAATATTTCAATAGTGTATATGCATAAGTGAATATACACGTTCTTACGGTTCATAAATGTAACCATATATATATATATATATATATATATATATGGTCAGGTTTAAGGGAAAACCTTAAAAAACGGAAAACTGAAGAACATCCCAGGAGCCCTTCATCTGGGTGGTATGCACTTGTGCATACATGTTATTTGTAACATGCATTTGTGCATAAAACCAAAAAGTCAACTATTTACCTGTATGCACAAGTGCATACCGTCCAGATGAAGGGCTCCTAGGGTGTTCTTCAGTTTTCCGTTTTTTGAGGTTTTCCCTTGAACCTCCCTCCCCCTCTCTCTCTCTCTCTCTATATATATATATATATATATATATATATATATTAATGTGATGATTGAAATGAATATTGATTTATAGGGTTCTTTGAAGCAAGGAAGGCATGTTGTGGTACAGGGTTGGTGGAGACATCGTTTCTATGCAACAAGGAGTCACCGGGGACATGTGCGAACGCATCAGAATATGTATTTTGGGACGGGTTTCATCCGTCGGAAGCAGCAAACAAGATCTTAGCAGATGACTTGCTTCTTGATGGCATCTCTCTTGTATCATGATCAATTCATTAAAACCACTACATACTTACACGCACACATACACTTTAAACCTTTCTTGTTCATTGTTCTACTTTTTCTCTTGTAATAATAATACCACTATACTTATTATGTTATTATATGTTTTAGTTAACAATGAAGAATCATGAACAAGAGTTAAGGTGAGGGATTTGAATCATTGATCACTTTTAGGGGTGTTTGGGATTGCTTATTTAAAACAACTTATGCTTATTTTTAAAAGTGTTTATCAACTTATGTCGTGATAAAAAGGAGCCGGAGGTAAAAATGTAATTTGGATAAATAAGTTATAAGCAATTTCAAATAAGTTAGAATGTATGATTAACTTATCAAAAACAACTTATTTGTGGTGGGAAAAAGTCATAAACACTTTTCTTTTCTTTTAATTCAAACACTAAAAATAACTTATTTGCAGTGAGAAAAAACAATAAGCAAATAAGTAAAAAAATAAGCAATCCCAGGCACCCCGCATCTTATTAGAGCATCTCCAACAGCATTGCTAAACTAGGAAAAAGTGGGTTTTGGTTTGCATTTCATCTCCAACAGCTTTGCTATATGGTTTGCTAAAATAGAGAATCTCCAAAAAATTTCTAAATATAGAGAAGTCTCTATATTTCCTAAAATAGGAGAGATAAATATTATTTAATACTTTTACCATCAAAATTACAATATTTTAATACCTTTTCCACCAAATATTGAATATAATAAATATTTTAATAATATAATGTAATGATTGATTCTTTAAAATAGAAAAACTATTGGAGTTAAAAGGAAATGATTTTAACAATTTTAATTTTTTATTATCTATTTTAGAAAAAATTTAGCAAGTTGGAGATGCTCTTACTGTCTATCTTCGGAAAAAAGAAAAATAAAACTTTAGAACGAGGGAGAGGGAGAGGGAGAGGGAGAGGACTTTTTTAAAAGTTAGCGGTAAAGTAACACGAGAGATATGGTGGATAAAATCCACGTGGATAAAAGATAACCACCAGAAACCCCCACGGTCGACCTCCTCCGCACCAACCTCCACCACCACCGGATTTCACACACATAGAAATTCACATATGGAATCAGATTCCCAAACATAATCAGCTGATCAGCTCTACCAATTGGATTTAGGTTTTGAAAATGGCGCTAAAAACTATAATTCCAAATCCTTCCTCCTCACATTTCCCGCATTTATCGGTGGTTCATTCGCTGCCCTATATTCTTTGTAACAGATACACCTTGATCCGGCCAACATATCCGGCGATTTCTCTGCGGAAGAGTTGCCATTTTCTGTTCCCGGTTCCACTGGATATTTTGTCGACTGGTAGGTCTAAGCGTTATGTGAAATCAACGGAAGAGAGTACGGAGGAAACTTCTGCTGGTAATGAGGATGACGATGATTCCGGTGACGAGAGTTATCGAAGCTCGGACGAGCTCGACAAAGTTACTACCGGTGATTCGAGGAGGACTATTTCGTCTTTGTCTGATGCTCTTAACCTTGGGAGTCGTGATCCGGTTTATGAGGTTTGTTTGGATTTTAAAGGATTGCTTCGTTTCGTAGCTTATGCAGTTTAGTTTTGATTCTCCCCAATGTAATAGCCTGCGACTCTTCAATATGATTAGTTATAAAAGAAATACTTCATTTGCAGTTATTTCATCATAAGTTCATCTAATATTCTTAGTTTCTTATAATATGTGTTGTTCTTCTCTTAAAGGTTGTGGAAGTAAGTTCAAAAGGAATGGTCTCAACCAGAAAAGTTCACAGGCGGCATCTACTAAAGTCAAGTGGTGAATACTCCAGAAATAATGATTTATTTGCTGTGGGGGATGCTTCTGCTAGTTGGCTGAACCTTTTTTTGCTTCTTCTTGCAGCTCTGTTCAATCTAGAATTTCATCACGAATCCATAATTGCGATTTGTGAATGAAGCTCTAATGTTCAAGCATCCTTAATATTCATATATCTATATGTGTAACTCTCAAAATAGTTAGAATTACAACTATGCTCTTCCTAGTTGTATTCTTCTTTCTTATTCTCTCTGCATCTTTTTATCCAAGTAATTCCGCAACAACCGAGTTACGCTTATTGTCAACACTTGATTGGCATGTCTTAATTTAGGTTTCTGATTGCAGGTCTTCGTCCTCGTGACATACGGAGTGTTGATCCATCGTTATGGTTGACAAACACAATGCCTTCTTTGCTGGTATAGTGCCAAGCCAAGCTACTGCTATGAAGTCATGCAGATGTAGATCAAAATCATATTTGTACGCAGGTGGTACTGATAGATGCATTTCCTGGCAAGATGCTTCTTAGTTTTGCTGCTATTTTGCAGCTTGTATATTAATTTTATATACATATATATTATGAGTTTGGTAGTTGCATGCTTTTAGCAGTAGGCAAGTAGCCTACTAATACACACGTCTTATGATTTCTTTTGTAGGTTCGTGAAAATGCCATACTATTGAATTTGGGCTCACTTCGGGCAATTGCAATGCAAGAGAGTGTCTTTATATTTAACTACAACCGGTAAGCATTGCTTGTATGAGAAGTCCTCTGAGACAAACTCCTTTTATTTTTGTACTGAATCAAGGTTACTGGGTGGGACTGAGGGAGGAATCAACTACTGAATTGACAAATATTTTTTCTGGTTTATCTGCTGAGTATTGCAGTAGAGGAGGAAAAGCTTTTATTGATGATTTATTACCTCGCTTAAATCCTAAAAGTATGATTGGAGGAGGCGTAGTAATGCCCTTTGAGCTTGAGGTTGGTTTTGTTCTATATAAGTTCTCTGTGTTCACTTGGTACATGACCTTTTCCCTTTCTTTGGGTTATATTACCCAAGTTGCTTTTATTCATCTAGTGTTTCTGTAAGCTTTGATGGCTATTTTTTTTCAGCTTTCATACTTGTCGCATGTGTTTGCTTGTCATTGAGTTAAAACCATGGCCTTTTAGGTCCCATCCTTTGTGATTTGGCTTTTTCCCAATAAGTGAACTTTACTCAAGTTTCAAGATTATGGATTTTATGAAGGTTTAACAAGAACTTTGAACTTGGAATTTCAGGTCGTTGAAGCCGCCCTTCATTCACGAATACAGCACTTTGAGCATAGACTAATGGATTTAGACCCACATGTGAGTATGGAAACTCACTGAATACATTTTACTTCACTTTTGGTTAATTTTTAGTATAAAATCAAATATCGTATATTTTAGGTGGTAAAAGCCACTGTATATTAATTGGCAATGAAACCTCTGTATCATGCTTCAGGTTCAAGATTTACTTAAGGTTTTACCAAACCGACTAACAGCTGGTATATTGGAGCAACTTCGTATTTGCAAGCAAACCTTGGTAATAAACCATTAATTAATCATATCATCTTTTCCTTGAGCTTGCATGCTTATTATTTAAACTGGAAATAAACCAAAGTCCCTATTTATTCGCATGGAAGGTCGAGCTGGGATCAAAAGCAGGGGCACTCAGACAAATGCTGCTTGATATTCTAGAAGATTCTCAAGAAATCCGTCGTCTCTGTATTGTGGGCAGAAACTGCATCCTGGGTAGAAACAGTGATGTAGAATGCTCAGTTCCACTTGAGAAACAAATTGCTGAGGGTAAGTGTGTTGCCTAGTTGAAGATATTGTATTCACATGTGCATACGGTCCAGATGAACGGTTACCAGGGTCTTCCTCAGTTTTTAATTTTTTTGCGGTTTTCCAACTGACTCTTGTTGAATATGGTAACTCATAGTTGATTTCATCACATGCAGAAGAGGAGGAAGAAATTGAAATGTTGCTCGAAAATTATCTTCACAGGTAGATATCTTGTCCGAAAAGAACTTTAGGGGGGTAGAGTCTATATTGTAATTTGTGGATACTCTTCCTATGATTGCAGATGTGAATCATGTCATAATCAAGCAGAAAGACTTCTTGATTCTGCAAGAGAAATGGAAGACTCGATTGCTGTTAACTTGAGGTTTGCATAAGTTTTTGCTATTCAATATCACTTGAATGAGAACCACCCAATTTTCATGCGATATCCTCAAATGTAACTTTTTGCAATAAAAGACGGGGATAAATGATGAAATAATTCACTTAATTTGTAAACATTGTGTACTTTTTTTACCAGTTCCCGGAGGCTTCAGGTCAGCAGATTTGAATTGCTTCTTCAGGTTGGGACCTTTTGTCTTGCAGTCGGTGCTCTGGTTTCAGGTTCTTACTTTTTGCTTAAATTATACTACAGGCAAGATTCGACTTTATGCACATATTAATCAAAGCGTTTAGTGTTAGTAAATCAGGAAATGTTAGCATACATTTAGTTTTAAGGAAAGAAAGGAAACATTTGAGCATCTCAGAATACAGGAACAAATTTGGCTATATTCTTGAAGTACTTTAAGTTATCAGACGAACAACCAAATTCTATTCGATTTTCTTAGAATTCTAAAGTTGGGCATTAATTCTGATGCAATGCAGGAAGATATTAGGCTAATTCTATGAAGTTAAAAGCACCAAAACTCACTTTTTCTTTTGTTTGTAGGTATATTTGGCATGAATTTAAGATCCTATCTTGAAGAACACGTGGTACTTTCTTCATTAACTTGAAAAATCTTTAGTGTCCTTCCTACGGATGGGGAAGAGAACAGTCGACATCTTATAACACTCGCTTAATTTATTGTATGCAGTTTGCATTTTGGCTTACTACAGGAGGAATTATCTTTGGTGCTATAGTTGCATTTTTTCTCACCTACTCGTACCTCCGGGCAAAGAAAATTCTTTAGGCTGCTGTTCTTGTAAGTTACATCTTCATCTGATCAATTATCATTTCAGCGAAGAAATTGTATTTCTTACATAACCATAGACAAGGAATACAAAAGCAGAGATGAATTCATTTGGACTCTGCCATTGGAGTTCTTGATAGCAACCACATCATTCAAAAGGATAAAGATCTGGTTCCATTCGAGGTAACACATACAAGATTTTAGCAAGATAGCAGAGTAGATATATCATATATTCGTGTGTATGTAATTCCAAAATCTTTGTTGTGTGTATGTGTTCTTATCGGTTAAAGTTTATTGTCAGGTCAGCATAATCCATAGATGGGATCTGAATAAGAAGTTAGGACTCATTTATCGTGTGTAAAAAATAAGAGTATCGCTTATATAGTTTTGATTGTGAAATTAGTGAGTTTTTTATAAGCTTTAAACTGTTGGTTATTATAATTTTCAATATGGTTTTGAGTAAATTTAAGAGACTGTTTGGTTGGTTTTTTATTAAATCCTATATGAATAAAACTGTCTGTGTGGATTAATAGGTCTATATAGATAATTAGAGACTTTTGTTTGAGAGGGGTTTTTCGTAGAAGCGCGTTTCTTAACTGCAGGTTTGGGAAAAAAAACCCTTGCCTTTCTACATAAAGCCCCGTTTGAAGCTTATTGAATAAGCTACTTTTTATATCATTAAGTCACTACCTAGCAGTCATGTATAATTAGCAAGGTTCTAAATGGCGTGAGGCGTGGCGTGGAGGCCAAGCCTCAATCCTTAGAAGCCACGGCGAAGCCATGGCGTTTTCAAGGCGTGACTTATGGCATCAAATTTCTAATTTCTAATTCATATATAATATTATATATAAAAACACATGTTTTGTAGTGTTACTCAATGAGTCAATAGTAACAAGCAAGTTAAACTAGTTTATATATTAAAAACCTTGCAAACAAGACATAAAAAATGTAAAGAAAAATGAAATATCGCATTACGAAAACTGCGTATTAGGCCATGGCGTGCCACGGGCTTAACGTGGCGTGAGACACAAGCCTTGGTGCCATGGCGGCTGCGCGGCGAGTCTTTTAGAACAATGATAATTGATCAAATAACCTGAGTCACATTAAGCTCATTAAGATGCTAACAAACAAATCACTACCAAACAGTCATGTATGGTTGACGAAATAAGCCGAGTCCCATTAAACTCGTTAAGCTCCTAAGCTCATTAAGCTGCTAACAAATGAGCCCTTAAAAACTTTTTATATAGTCACTACCAAACAGTCATGTATAGTAGACCAAATAAACCTAGTCCCATTAAGCTCATTAATCTGCTAACAAACAAGCCCTTAGAAGTTTACTGGTGTAGCTTACCAATTGTGGCTTACAAGCGCAAAAAGGATAACCCTGTATCATAGTTTCACTCCATGTCTTAACAAAATCAGGCACAAACTCAAATTAAATGTATGTTTGTTACCACCCAACATTACAAACAATACCAATATTGTCCCTCCAGAAAATTCCATCAATTGTACAAAGATTACTTGTAGCTACACATCATTGAGCATGCTTCACAAAAGACCTCATTCACAATCCACATGGACATCAATAATATACTAAGCTTAGTATGTTTCATCTTCCACCAACTTTATGGAGGAGAAAATGCATAGAGCAGGCACCATCTGCTGATTCACATTTGGGTACTCCATCCCTGAAATGTAGGAACAACATAAGCAACAACAAACCAAAACATTTTCAAAAAAGGCATAACCTTGTCATTTGTTGTTTACATTTGTCCTTAATGTCAACGAGATTTCTATTTGGTAACAAGATCAAACACATCTAGCAAGACGATATTGTCCCATAAATAAGAAATGGTAAGTGGAAACTATGTTTTATTGAATTAGAGATCTTGGTAACCTCTCACTTCAGAAAATCGAAAACTCAAATAGTCGAGATGTGTTTTCTTTCATAAACCCATTTTGTACACCATATAAGAACGTCAAAATCAGATTATGAATAACTAGTGTTCACAAACTCACGTAAACCAACTTTGGTTTTTCCAGATGATACTGAAGTTATATTGATATTTGGAAAAGGAAAGACAATGGAACCATGTTGAATTCTGCAAGTATTACATAGTTTTCAACCTTCAAATTAAAGCTTAATATCAAGGGGGAAGTTTAAATAAGAACCATAAATATTATGAGAACCGATGTATACACATACCTATGCATCGATGCATATATGTATGTCAATTAGTATATTCATCAATGTATATGTACTATATATGTATTGGTGCATATATATATATATATATATATATATATATATATATATATATACATACATACATAGAGAGTGAGAGGTTCACGGGAGAACCCCAAGAAAATGAAAAACTGAGGAACACCCCGGTAACCGTTTATCTGGACGGTATGCACATGTGCATACAAGTAACTGAAGCTGATTTTTGGTTTTTATGCACATGTGCATGTTACAAATTACTTGTATGCACATGTGCTTACCATCCGGATGAATGGTTACCAAGGTGTTCCTCAGTTTTTCATTTTTTTGCGGTTTTCCACTGAACATGGCCCTATATATTTATATATATCATTAAAATTCATCAAGGGGCTTTTTGGTTCAGGCATGGGAAATTGGGAATGACAACGAATGAAAGTGAGAATGAATTTTCATCCCCCCCCCCCCAAAAAAGTTAACCTGGAAGGAAAATTTGGTCTAATAGGGGAATGAGCCCATTATATTATATAAAACCAAACATTTCCTTCTATTTTCAATCTCATTAATTACTGCTTTATACCTCTAACCAAACACCCCCCAAGTGTATAGGCATCAATGCATTAACTGGTTCTCTCAAAATATTTACGGTTCTCCATCGAACCTTCCCCTTATATTAAGTCAGTTACCCATGTCCTGTTTTATCACCAAATTCTAAACAAAATCTAAAATTCAGGAACCGAGGTAGTATTAAGGAGAAAATTAAAAAACAAAAAAGCAAAACAAGAATGTTACCTGTGAAACTTAGCAGGCTTATCTTATTGCTGGTTTTGAAACTCCTCCAATTGCTATGTTCCCCATTCCAACCTCCATTGCTTCCCTTTCATCTTTCTCTCTATTATTTTCCAAAGTCTTGTTATCAGTTGCCTGAGGCATGACAGAAGCAAGATGCCGAGGTACACCCGTGATCCATGGGTGAGTAAGGCATTGTGCAGCAGTAGGCCTCTTCTCAGGGACAAATTCGAGTATAGGAACAAGAAAATCAGCCAACTCGTTTGCATCTTCTTCACTAAACTCGTATTTCTCCGTAAGCACCTTCTTTAGAGGCCAAAAACGTAACCGGCGGATATGTCTCAAATCGCCATGCCGGTTGAAAAAATCCCGAGAGTAGCGCCCACCTAAAGCTATCTGCATAATACAAGGTAACAAGGACTTTTAAACCTACACGGAGAAGTATCACATGAATTTGCGGTCCAGTTAATAAAAACGAAATCAAGTAGAATGGAAATATCATGCATAATGTCCGACCTTTCGAGGCATCATTCCAAGAAGTTCCATCATTAGGGCCAAGTGATCCTGTGAAGTACAAACGTAATTTAACAAAGAGAAACTATGATAAAATACTTGATGTAAAAAATAAAATTAGAAGCTGATATTTGATCAGATAACAATACAAGACATTCTTTTAATTTTTTATTCATATACTAGAATTAAATAGTAAGATATTTCAGAACCTCCAGCACAATTAAAAACCAAGCTTTCAAGATTATGAGTCCTGAAATTCAATTTTGTAGCAAAAATTAAAGCCAAGAGTTCAGTAGAGAGTCAGATTCCACACTTCCAACTTTAGTTTTTTTTTTTTGAGAAGGGTATCCCAGACCACATTGGGCCCAGACTAATCCCTAGGCAAATCGGGCCTTTGGCCCAGCTGCTAAAGCATGCAGCCCTGAGATTATCCTCAGTGGCCACAAGTGCTGCGTGTGGGGCTCGAACCCGGGCAAGCGCTATGAACTCCCCAGGCCTTACCACCACGCCACAACCCTTGTGGTTTTCCAACTTTAGTTTTACTGAAAAGAGAAATGCATTAATGGATCTTAATTATGTTGGTTGAATCGATACAAATGGCACTCTACAGCTGTCACACCAACCAAAACCCTTAACTACACATCAAAGTGGTTAATCATATTTAATTATGTTATTGCTTGTTTCTGAAAATTAGGTTGGTAAATTTAGGTATAGCTGATCACTTATCAATATACTTCTTAAAGATATTTTTAATCCAATGCTCTATTTGAAAGAAATCATCAGAGATGCAGGAAGGGTCTATGATATAAAATGGATCACACTACTGCCTGCATAAATTGACACATTCATATATAAAATAATCGAACATTTAAAAATTGAATGCCCTTACCTCATCCCTATCATAATTGTCACCGCTATGGGGATCAAAGAGAACATCACCCGTGACCAGCTCGAAGCATATGCATGCAAATGACCATAGATCAGCAGATGTAGAGTATTTGGATCCTAATAGCACCTCTGGACATCTGTATTGCCTAGTCTGAATGTCACTTGTAAATTGCTTATAAGTCCAACATGCATTACCAAAATCAACCAACTTGCACTTAACGTCAACTTCTGCCAATAGCTTCTGCCTTGTTGAGCGGCTTCCTCTCCTACGAAGTTGGTTTCCCTGGCGAGAATCCCTTGCTTCAGAAGAATCATTGGATTCATCTTTTACAACATACTCTTCAAGGGAGTCATCGTTTGATTTCTCATTGCAACAAGAATTAGCACCAGTTGTCACGTTAACAGAGTCAACTTCCTCGTGTTCTTCCTTTCCAGAACCATTGTGGGCTGCCTTCTTAGCCTTTTTCCTGATTTTCTTTTTCTGGTTCTTGGTTAGATCGCCATTTGAATTTTTAATGTCTTTAGAAGCTGCTCCGGAGTCGGCCAAAACTTTTTCCTTGGTGGACGGAAGAATGAGAGGTGAACCTGTTTTTCTTGGATCTTTTTCGGGATCAATCGTAGACAAAAGTAAAATGTTTTCTGGTTTAAGATCGGTGTGAATAATGGAAAGTTGGCGATGCAAGTAATCCAAACCCCCTAAAATGTGGTAGCAAATTTCTTTAACCTTGTGTAGAGGAATCCCTCGATAGTCTGAATACTTTATTAGTGTCAAAAGATTGTCACCCAAATACTCAAAAACCATACAAACATGCTGCCCATTTGGTCCAGAGTGTTTGAAATGATCTAAAAGCTTCACAACACACTTCTTGTCATCAGGGTCTCCCTCCGCTATCTGCTTTAATATTGTGATTTCGTCCATGGCTGCTTCAGTGTAATGTTGAGCACTCTTTTGCACTTTTAAAGCTACATATCTCTACAAAACCAATATTCTGTTTGAGCTCCTTCACTTGTACCCTCAAATGAGATAGGCAATAAAACTAATTGCAGAATATCCTAATATTAACTAATGCAAATGCTAATGCTTCTTCCATCCACAAGAATCATACATATATTAAATTATAGGAAAACAGAAACAGAAATCCAACTATTAGTTCTTAAGCGTTTAATCTCAAAACAGGTATCGAAATCATGAATACTGGACTAAATCATGGTTCAATTTTCTAATTATCACCTTAAAAAACTCAAGTGTGATCACAACCTAGATAATCAACCATATAACTACTGTTTAACAGTTACTGAGAGGGTGAGAGTAATAGGCTGTTGTTTCATATCAATTCGGACTCCCAATTTGGGAAGAAAAAATAATAATTGCAGAATAGAGCTTGGTACTGTGTGTACGAACAATCAGCTTGTTCGGCCATCTAAATAACCAAATTCGAAATCAGAGTTGTGTGTTTTAGATTATATGAAAGACATGGCACGTACCGATTTATGAGTATCCCAAGCGAGCCACACAGTGGAAAAATGACCCCAACCGAGCTTGCTCTGAACAACATATCTCGAATGCTTAAACGTATCACCAATACGAACATCATGATAACCTCCTCGTCGGTAATCCTCCGTCCCTTCGTCCTCTGAGGTGTAATCGCTTGCCTCGCTCCGATCATCGCCAGCGCCGCCATTTCTTCTATCATTATTATGTTCATCCGCCATCCGATGGTAACACTCCACGATTGGAAGGAGTGAGTTGAATTTTTCAAATCAACCGATTGCAACTGATCTCGAATCGAAATCCTAAAGTCAAGAGTATATCGCCTCTAAAATAGTGTATCTAGAAGTCGGATTCTAGGGTTCTATATTTATTTATTTACTAGTGTGTGGCACCGCGCTCGCTCGCGGTGGCGAGAAAGTTCTACATAGCACCACAAATTTATAATATGAAATTAAATAAGTTTATTTCAATTCTTTTCAAAAAGTAGTAGTCATTTTTCATTAAACACTTGAATCATTATGAGATTTGAGTCTTAATCAAATCGTGAAATGTTGTGTCTTGACGAAATGAAATAATGATGTGATTATTTAAAAGAAGGTTCTTATAAGAACCTCCATTGGAGATGCTCTTAATTGTAATGCAATATGTACTATATATTCAACATGAAGAAAATTTGCAACTAAAATTAACTCTTTTAATCCAAAAGAGATTAAAATAAATCATAAGTAATGTAATAAAAGTTGGCATTATTGTCCTTTTATAATCAACTTCATGTTCCAACATTTCAATTTTTTATCAATGTAGGATAGCCAAAACACAATTCAATATTTGAGAAATCTCAATCCACATTGTGACATGTTATTTTTCATGGTTTTTGCTTTTATATGTATAAAGATTGAGATGGAAAGGAGGTGACACCAAAAATGACAAAAAGAAGGTTCTTATAAGAACCTCCATTGGAGATGCTCTTAATTGTAATGCAATATATATACTATATATTCAACATGAAGAAAATTTTCAACTAAAATTAACTCTTTAATCTAAAAGAGATTAAAATAAATCATAAGTCATGTAAAAAGAAGTTGGCATTATTGTCCTTTTATAATCAACTTCATGTTCCAACATTTCAACTTTTTATCAATATGGGATAGCCAAAGCACAATTCAATATTTGAGAAATCTCAATCCATATTGTGCCATGTCATTTTTCATGGTTTTTGCTTTTATATATATAAAGATATATACTATATATTCAACATGAAGACACTAAAATTAACTCTTTAATCCAAAAGGGATTAAAATAAATCATAAGTCATGTAATAAAAGTTGGCATTATTGTCCTTTTATAATCAACTTCATGTTCCAACATTTCAACTTTTTATCAATATGGGATAGCCAAAGCACAATTCAATATTTGAGAAATCTCAATCCATATTGTGCCATGTCATTTTTCATGGTTTTTGCTTTTATATATATAAAGATTGAGATGGAAATAAGGTGACACCAAAAAGTACAAAAAGAATGTTCTTATAAGAACCTCCATTAGAGATGCTCTTAATTGTAATGCAATATATACTATATATTCAACATGAAGAAACTAAAATTAACTCTTTAATCCAAAAGGGATTAAAATAAATCATAAGTAATGTAAAAAAAGTTGGCATTATTGTCCTTTTATAATCAACTTCATGTTCCAACATTTCAACTTTTTATCAATGTGGGATAGCCAAAGTAAACCACAATTCAATATTTGAGAAATCTCAATCCACATTGTGCCATGTCATTTTTCATGGTTTTTGCTTTTATATATGTATATAAAGATTGGAGATGCTCTTAATTGTAATGCAATATATACTATATATTCAACATGAAGAAAAAATTTGCAACTAAAATTAACTTTTATCCAAAAGGGATTAAAATAAATCATAAGTCATGTAAAAAAAAGTTGACATTATTCTTCTTTTATAATCAACTTCTTGTTTTAACATTTCAACTTTTTATTAATGTGGGATAGCCAAAGTAAACCACAATTCAATATTTGATAAATCTCAATTCACATTGTGCCATGTCATTTTTCATAGTTTTTGCTTTTATATATATAAAGATTGAGATGAAAATGAGGTGACACGAAAAAGTACAAAAAGAAGGTTCTTATAAGAACCTCTATTGGAGATGTTATTAATTGTAATGCAATATATACTATATATTCAACATGAAGAAAAATTGTAACTAAATTTAACTCTTTAATCCAAAAGGGATTAAAATAAATCATAAGTCATGTAAAAAAAGTTGGCATTATTGTCCTTTTATAATCAACTTCATGTTCCAACATTTCAACTTTTTATCAATGTGGGATAGCCAAAATAAACCACAATTCAATATTTGAGAAATCTCAATCCACATTGTGCCATGTCATTTTTCATGGTTTTTCCTTTTATATATATAAAGATTTCGGGGTAGAACGTAGATAAACTAGAGATATATGAACAAAATCGCTATTTTCTTTAATATATATTCAAAGATGGTGATAATGATGTATTATTGTTAAGAAAACTAACTCAAATAGTTATTAATTACATTTAAATGGGTCTCATACTATTTCTTCCGTAGATTAATTTAGGTGTTGTTTATATTTTAAAGTAGCGTTTGATATACAGATTGAATGAGA
The DNA here is from genome assembly GCA_033807775.1 of Saussurea involucrata. NCBI lineage: Eukaryota > Viridiplantae > Streptophyta > Magnoliopsida > Asterales > Asteraceae > Saussurea > Saussurea involucrata. The sequence continues at coordinate 130,803,282 of CM066321.1, read as the reverse complement.
CAGAACATGACGGAACATAATTGGACAGGATTTGACTAGTTGTCTGTCTTATGTTTGGTAGGACTAGAACAAAGCTGGAGTAATTGTCTGTCTTTGCTGTTAAAATGACCAAATTACCCCTATTAAAATCTTGTAGCAGATTTGAAGAAAACTAGAACAAAAAAAACCAGATATGAAACAGTAGCATGTACAAACAAAATCTAGACTGTGATTTGAAGAAAATTGAGAACCAAATTAACAGTTTGAAAACCGAGAACCAGATTAACATAATCAAGAACCAAATTAACAGTTTGATAAATTTATGTTACAATCGTATATATGAGCAAAATCGAAAAACTAACAGTGGCCAAAATTGATGCTCAAAATGGTTTATATGAACAAAATCGATACTCAAAACAATAGCGATTTCAAAGAAATCAGTGATCGAGAAGTGAAGAACTCGTACCTGGAGAAGTGAAGAACCCTTGTGAAGAACTCGATCGAGAATGGAGGGATGAAAAGAAGTCGTGAACACAGGGAATGGAGGTGTGAAGAAGAGTCGTGAAACCTAATCTAAAAAAAGGTATTTAATGGTTTAACGAGGGCAAAATTGTAATTTCATTTTTTGTTTCATGTTGTTCCACCTATTTTGGTGGAACAAAAAAACTTAAGAATAGTCTCATGAAAATTAGATTTTGTCCCGAAGGCATGCTAAATATGGGACAATTTTTTTGTCTTGTCCCGTCCCATCCGGTCTGCATACCAAACGCACCCAAAGAGGTGCTTAAGTCTAAAGTGTTATTTCACTTCTGATTTTTAAAAGGTGGTGTTGAAGTCTAAAATCTGAATCAGTTAGCCTGTTTGTTTTTGTCTGCTAACAAACATCTGAATATGTATAATTATATATTTTATCCTTAAAAATGTTATACCTTTGAATTTATAAAGACATCTATTCATTTTAATCAAATTATACTACCATCCATTGTTAACACATTAAAAATTCAACTTAAATACGCCAATTGATTCAAATACAATACAAAACATGAACAAAGTGAAAACGGTGTCATGCTTTTTAATATCGGAAAACGTGTTTTCAGGACGCCATAAGAACGTTCAATTACATTTCTAAGTTTTGCATGAGAAAGTTTAAACTTTTCATACTTGTTTATTGCACGTTGACGACGGAAATCTCCAAGCCAATATCTAACATTACGATACAGTGCCATAAACCCTCGAGTATTCATATATCCAGCATCACATAGATAATATTTATCTGAAAACAATAAATAAAATAAGTAATAATATGAATATAGTAAATATATTACTTTTAAAGCATTAGTATATATGGAAGAGAAAATGGAAATCCAATATCACCATCTGTTAAAGCTTCAGACAAAACTATAGAATCGTGTGCAACACCTTCCCAGCTGGCAACAACAAATGTAAAAATCATGTTGAAGTCACAAATTACCAAAACATTTTGATAACAAATAACCCTTTCCTCGTCCTGTATATAAATGTTGTTTCTGAGTAGGAACGATAACATGTATTAAAGTTCCATTAAGGGCACCAATTAGGGCTGGAAATGGGTAAGGGTAAACCCGTTATCCGTTATATTTCGACCCGTTAGATAAGGGTATGGGTAAATAAAATTTTATCCACTTATTCATTACCCGTTTACCCGAAATTTTAGTGGGTAGGGTATGGATAAACGGTTTTTCGTTATCCATTACCCGTTACGAAATAATATATAAGAGTAAACTCTAATTTTGGTCCTTAAGGTTTACTGAAATGTTTGAAAGTGGGACCTAAACTTTGATAAGTCTGAAAAACATCCTCATGGTTTATACTTTGGTTTGAAAGTAGTCCTTGATCGCTAACTCAGTTAATAACTTCCGTTAAAGTAAGGGGCAATTTTGTCTTTTTACCAATTTTCTTTTAATTATGTGTATATATAATATATGTATTCATACACACACACGTTAAAATGTATATAACTTTTCCGGTCATGCGTTTGAATCCACGAGGGTCGGTGGCTCTCCTTCCCCTCAACTGTTCCCTCTCCGACAAACACCAACGCACTGGCCTGTCGCCTCCATCGCACCTTCAATCCCCCGCCCCCCAGAAAACATAAAACCCCAAACCCCAGTCAGCTGCCACTTGCAACCTGCAACCAGAAAACATACAACCCCAGTCGGCGACCGCTTGCACCGTATCCCGGTCCACCACCGCCATCCTCCCTCTCATTGTGTCCCTCTCACTGTGACTAAACCCTATATCTCTTCACCGATCTAACAGTCTCTAGCACAAAACACACACACACACACACACACACACACAGAACAAACAAGCATACACAGCTGCAGGGAAACAAATGTTGGTAGTTCTGTTTGTTTTGATATTTTGATTTTGTCCACCTCATGGATTTTCATGTTTGTGTGATTAGGTTGAGGGTCCGTTGACGAGGGTTGATTTTAATGGATTTTGTCCACCGTGAGTTCTCTCACCAGACCCAAACATTTTGCTCTGCTAAATAATTTTCTGCAAGGACCTAAATCGACGAGTTCTTCTGGAATTCGTGATATTCTTTTAATGATAATGGAGTTATTAAGTGAGGATGGGCGAGGTTTTTTTTACTTCCGTGCTGCTGAAGGTGTTGCAGGGCCTTCATGGAGCTATTTAGAGGAGATGAGGAAGAAGGGGATGCGTGGAATTGGTTTGGCAGAGGTTTTGTGGGGTTTGTTATTTAATATCAATAAAATAAAATAATGTAATATATTAAAAATAGAAAATAGAAATCGTAGAAATATAAGTCCATATAATAATATATAAATTACACCAAATAAAACTTTATGTTTTTAAAAGAAAATTAATAGAAATATTAAAAAGACTAAAATGCCCATCACTGTAACAAAGATTTTTAACGAAGTTAGTGACGAGGAACCACTTTCAGAGCAAAATGAGAACCAGGAGGACGATTTCTAGAGTTATCAAAGTTTAGGTCCCACTTTCAAAGATTTCAATAAACCACGAGGACCAAAATTAGAGTTTACTCAATATATAAATATATTATGTAGGTATAATTATATAACCTTAAGTATTGATATACATATATATATAAAGTTAAATATTAATATTTTTTATGATGTTATCGTATATGTCTGTATATTAATGTGTAATTTAATTTATTTTTTATATTTATCGAGTAATACAGTTCATGATTATTAAATAAAAAACAAGACGATGTTGGAAATTGTGTACAATTTCTATATAGTATTTAAAACATTATCCTGTGATTATATTTATTGACGACTTTAGCCTTCAAGCTTGGGAGAGATTCTCCTACAAACTATGCTCTTGAGGGCTCAATTGCCATAGCTGGAGCTGCTGTTCAGTGGCTGAGAGACGGTCTAGGGATCAGCAGTTCTGCTAGTGAAATAGAGGAGTTGGCTGCACAGGTTGACTCAACAGGCGTTGTTTACTTTGTTCCAACTTTCACTGGATTGTTTGCACCATGGTGGCGTGATGATGCTCGTGGTGTCTGTATTGCGATTACATGGTTTACAAACAAGTCCCATATAGCTAGGGATGTGCTTGAAAGTATGTGCTTTCAGGTGAAGGAATGCATAAAGATGTTTCTGGTGACGAAAAGGAACAGTTCTTGCTTAGGGTAGATGGAGGGGCCGCTGTTAATAACACACTTATGCAGATTCAGGTACATTTTCTCATGCACATATCATTGGATCTCTAATTCTGTCATCAATATTTGTAGATTATGATATGAAGTTGGCATTTTGCAGTCCGACTTATTGGGTAACCCAGTGGTGAGACCAGCAGACATAGAGACAACAACGCTTGGTGCAGCCAGCGTATGCAGCTGGTTTAGCAGTTGGAGTTTGGACAGAAGAAGAAATATTTTCCAGTAGGGAGAGAATGAAGAAAGATACCATTTACAATCCTGCCTTGAATGAAGAGTTAAGGAAGAAGAAGGTAGCCTCCTGGTGCAAAGCAGTGGAAAGAAGTTTTGATTTGGCTGATTTGTCCATCTAAACCACAAATCTACTGTGTCATACCTTTGGGTTAACTCACTGACAACAAGACTCTCTAAAAATGGCTCTGAGTCCCTCCAAGACTACCGGAGATTTTTATGGTCGTTCTCCTGGCCCTATGAGATTAGTCTAGGAACACACTTAAGTGTCGCACCATTTCTTTTTTAGAATTCCCTTTCTGCATTCCTTAGGTTACTCTGTTTGTTTGGTGCAAGAAACAACCCGTTCAATCTATCTTTGTTTCTGTTACCTATGCCCTCATAATAGGATGTCATAAGTGTTGATTTTCGTTTGTTAAATCTATGATTCTTATTTTATTTTGTCATTATTGATGAGTTTGTAAGTATATTTATTGTTCAAAAATTTATTACTCATTTATAGCACAAAAACAGGTTAGATGTTAATTACAACACAAGTAACATGTACCCACGCTTATGAATACATAGTACTGGTTGTCTCAATTTCCAGCCAACGTATGGATTCGAAACGTCCATGAATTGGATTGGCAATAAGATGGTATATGGGGCAACTGTTTATGAAATTAAGCACGGCGGATTCTGTGTGAACCATTTCAGAAAACAGAAAAGCAATGTTAGAATTAGGCAAGTTCTTGGTGATGCTGGCAAGCATATGTTGCTTTTCTCCACAAGTTAACAAGATTTTCTGCATTTGCTAGGGATCCAATTTTCCCAGAATACAAAGAAAACGGTACAGACGAATACTTCCTTCCCTAGCCCTTGCAAAATCAAAATAGTTCTAATACACTGGCTCGCCATTTTGGGATCATCTAAGCAATAAACCACTAAATACAACTTAAACAAGACTCTTGCTAGGTGGACTGTCATTGCATACGCAATTATACAACATCATAAGGCGATAACACAATCAAGGGTTAGATTGGCACCTGCATTTTTTATCCATCGAGCACCCACTCAGCTGATCTGGGCTTCAGACCAAACCTGGAAAAGGCAGGACATACGGTTAAGCATGCACCACAAACACTGGTCTTCTGACAGTTATTTTAAATCCATGACTTTCTGACACAATAATGCCACAAAAACCTATCAAAAGGTCATGGATTTAATAAATACTTGTCCGGAAATAAACCCACAAAACAGTCGCCTCCTTATGAATATATCTATACTACTTATATATTGGTTCTAACCAAAAGCACAATGTACCACCATTTTATGCATGAAATATAAAAAACTTTTAATTACTATATTTAATGCATAATGTACAAATCTTTGGTGCAATAATTTTAAAACCGACCAAATTGCTTTCAGATCCACTCCATTACTCGATCGGTCCATCCCTTGTACTACCCAATTACAGCCCACCCTTGTACGACCCAATTACAGCCCATCCCCTTGTACCTTATGGCCATGCTTTCTGACCTCTGATTCTACCTTCACGTCTCAGGCCATACCGAGAGACACTTCTACCCGCTACCTCCAAAAAACAAGAGACGCTTCTACCTGCTACCTCCCAAAATCGTTGCATATAAAGAACGTGAGACGAGAAAGAGTGAGAATCCAATTAGGTACGTGATGAGTGAATGCTTTGAATACACCTACAGACGTGTGCTAATAGAACCCATAAGCAAGTATACTTATGTGAACTATGTCGTCTATCAAGTAATAAAGTGGTAAAGATACCGATTATCGTCCCACAGAGATTGGAGTTAAAATTGCTATAAAAGTATGATGAAAGAAATGATTTCTGAAGATGATTTGGAAGAAAATATCTTTGATTGGTTGGTTGATGATTGACACAGATTCTAATTAACAAGATTAAAAGAGAAGCAAGGGTGTAAGACTTGTGATGTTATGATAAACCAAATTCCAGCAGACCAATGCTACAACAATGCTACAGCATGAAACTGCAGTGATGCTGCAGCATAGCAGTGACAAAAACTAGTTTTATTATCTACTTTGAGACACGTTCCTCTCGGACTCTCACCATCCCATGATTCCAGTAGCTAGAGCAATCTCATCTCTGAGCAGAACCCAAGATAATGGAACGATGGAAATGGCGTTCTCAAAGTACATGGCAAAACAAATTCTCTTTGTTAAAAGTCACTCTCTCGATATAACCCCCATGCCTCCCAAGTTTGTATACTCCTAAATAGCTTATCTCTAAGTCTATTCCATTTTAATCCCTTGAGAAAATGACAACTTATCAAGAATGAATCATTTTAGAAAACAAAAGTAACAACTCTCATTGCAAGTTACTCTCTCGATATAACCCCTTAAGTCATCCAAATTGACGTGCTATTCAATGGCCTATCTCTAGGTCCATGACACTTTAACACTATCAAAGTGATCAATTTGTCAAAGGATTGTGTTATCTTGAAAGAACTTGGGTTGGAATAATAAAACATCATTTTTGTCACAAAAATGCCTACTTTCTTTTGGTCATCATAACACCCTTTGCCTCACACCTAAGCTAACAAGATTAGCTACTCATTACACCAAATGAAACAAAGTAAATGCAAAGTACTTGGAAGGTAAACATGATGATTGGAACGATAAAGTGCTTGGAAATAAAGACTAACTAAAATAAATGACTAAAAATGTAAAGACAAGAATGTAAGTAATAAGCAATAAATGATAAGACTACAAATGGAATGTAAATCTATGACTAACAAGGATAAATTCTGGAAAGTAAAAGCATCAAATATAAAACATAAGTTACAAGAACATTAAAGGAAGTAAGATGTGCAGTGAGATAATCTCCAGCGCTGCAGCAATGCATACGTGTGTCTAAGAACAAAGAAAAATTAAAGGAAGAACACTTGAAGATTTGAAGATTGGAAGAACATTCATAAGATTTCTGGAAAATAACTAGAGAGAATTTAGAACTGATTCAGATCAGTTCTCAGGAGATATATCTAAAAAGGCTAGATGACCCTCTATATATAACAAAATGGAGGGGCATCTTTGGTAAATAAGTGCAACTAAGCTAACTAAATAGTACAACTAGCTAACCAAAAGTACAATACCAAACTAAGCCATTACTTAAACTACCATTACAATCTAAAGAGTGTTTCAGGGGTTACAAAATATCAGAATAATCCCAAAATATCAGTTTCCATCTCATTAATTCGTTTTCTTCAGCCCCTTGATCACCAGATCCCTGCTATTGCCATGCTGCAGCAATACCCTGTTTTGGCTGATTTTTCCAAAAATGCTTATATTAGCCTACCAATAAAGTAAAACAAGCTAACCATGATTCCTAGCTCCAAGAAAGTAAAACAAGATAAAAAAGACTCAAAGTTGGGAATTTAGAATGAAAAAGTCCTAACTAATCTAAAGAAATAAGTGCTTAAGTACTCAAAATTGAGCACTTATCACCACCCCAAACTAAGAAATTTGCTTGTCCCCAAGCAATAAAAGGACTAAAAGAAAATGACTCAAATATTGAAAATTTTGCACAAGGATGGCATTAAGTGCACATCATGAGTGTGAGCATGTTAAGAGTGCATAGCATAGCCTTTCATAAATCCCAAGTGACCAAAGTCCCATTCTTTTGTGACCATAAACCATAAGTTAGCCTCAAATTCTTTTTGTTCTAGTCAACACATCATACACATCACAGATTACTAGGGCTTTAAGTGAACATGGATCTCTCTTTTTGGCATATTTTTCTTTCTCACTTTGCCTTTTCTCTCCCCATGCATCAAATCTCATTGGATTTTTCATTTTTTTATGCATTTTCTGTTTGATGATATACACCTGCCCCTATGGGGCATTTTTGGTGTTTTTGGTGTTTCAACCACTTTTTCTTGACATGCAATGTTTGCTAAGGCTTTGCCTTTGATTGTCATTTTTAGACACCCCCACCCCAAACTAAGAGATTTACAATGTCCTCATTCTATGGAGGAAAGGATGTGTTTTCAATGGTTTCAAGTGGCTAAAAATGGGAGAAAAGAATGATGGCCTAGATCATTTCTGTGATGAATGTAGAATGTGGACCAAATTGTGTCCCAAGCAATTCTGAGGCTAATTCTAGCATGAACAACCAAAAGAAATGGTCTTGGACTTGTGAAATTATTTGGGCTATGCAAACATGCTAACAATACTCATTCATGACCCAAATGCAAGAAAATAAACCTAAAATATGCAAAGACTAATCCCAAACTCAAAATAATAAAAATAAAACAGTAAATGGAGCTAGGAGTGCATGATTAAACCTGTCCTACTCGTTGGGAGTAGGCTGTTTCTGCCCAAAAATGATAGTGCCATGAGTTCCAACAGCAATGGATGCTGCAGCACCGGACTTGGCAGCAGCTACTGCCTTCAACTTTCGGTTGTCCTCCTTCAGCTTTGCAATCTCCAGGTTCTTTTGTTTCAGCAGCCTTCTCAGCTTTGGCAGTCCCAAACTACCCATTTCTCTGATCTTCCTCTTGTGGTTTGCAACAATGGTCATCCTCTCGAATCTCAGCTCCTCAACCTTCTCCATAAACTCATTCCTTTGCTTTAACATCGTGTCCAAGAAGGTGTTGTTCTGGCTTAGCACATCTTGCATCATAGTGACCATATCAAGTGTTCCAACACCTTTCTCTCTTCTGTCTCTCAGCCTCTGAACTGCCCTCATATCAATCTCAGACTTCTCCCGTTGTTCTTTCACGATCAAATCATCTTTATACTGTGGGACACCCATCTCGACCAGCAGCTTTGTCAACATTCCAGGAAAGTAGAACTTTCCTTTCACTTTGGTCGCGCATTCCCTTATACTTCTCAGCATTTGCTTTCCCAAGTTCACGCTTTTTCCTGTCATCACACAAAACAAAAGAAACATTGTTTCCACAGATATAGTGCTGTCGTGTGTGGTTGGTGAGATGGAGTGTCTCACCAAGTTGATCCACACATTGGCATCTGCAGAAAGGTTAGAGGCCTTGAATGTTCTCAGCATTAGATTTGAATGGTATTCCCATGTAGTTCTAGGCTTTCCTAATGATGCAGCAACCTCATGCAGGTCATCTAAAGTTGCATTATTTACCAGCTTATGATATTTTGTTTTGGCCGGTGGTGTAAGTGACAGAAAACTATTTATCCTCTTGGCCGTAAGATGGACTGGAATGCCTTTAACAGTCAACCTAGAGGATGAGTTGGTTGCCACCTCACAGTAAAACTCTCGGATGAGTGTGAGGTTGTAAGAGTGATGGATCTCACAAACTTTCTCAAGGCTTTGGGTTTCTACCACCTGCTTAATGAAATGGAACTCTCTAATGCTCTGCTCATCAAACCCCTTATCAGGTAGACCAATTCTATTCTGAAATTTGGGAGCAATGGTTACAATTTTGATAAAAATGCATTTATCTACTACTAAACCAAGAAAAAAATTTGCCTAAACTATTACAACCCATAAAAACACGACAAATAATGAAACAAAGCACACAAACGGTCAAGGTCTTCATCGGTTTTGCACATAACATAACAATACATTATCATTAAGAGTGTTGGCTTGGTCCATGGAAAAAAATGCATGTTTTACCATGGATCTAAAACACTTACAATAAGAAACAAAAGAAACCAACGAATCGAAGAAAAAACTATAATAATTAATCTACGATTAGTATATGTAACTTGTGCCTATAGGATCTTAAAATACATTATTTTAGACCCAACGATGGTCGAAATTTTCAGAAAAAAAGACTTTAGTTTTAGCCACTTTTACATATACAAGTTAATCATATGGCATATACGATGGCTCTGATACAACTGTTGGTGATTATGAAAAGAAACACAAAAGAAACATATATAATAACGCAACGGAATAATCACCAAAAGGATCAACGTATTGCCAATATAATTAAACTAGAAATACAAATAACGATATACCTTTGTAGCGTGATTTGTACACCAATCGGGATCTACTTGTGTGCTCTTTTGAAACCAAGCATTCAATGGAGAATGCCTCTAGAGTAGTCCACACTACACCTCCTTGATCACCATCGGATGCTAGTCCTCCTTAGTAACGAAACTTGTAGCTTCAATTAATCAAGAACGAAGCTAGAAGATCAAAGTGGAAAAACCCAAGAGAGGGCTAAGGGTGAGGCGCCGATTTTAGAGAGAGGAGAGGAAAAATTAGGTTAGCTTAATTAGGTCATTAACATTTCTATTTATTAATGAACCCTAAAGCTACCTTGGGCCTCTTAAAGATTCTCCCTAGTAAATCTTCATGGGCCTTGAATTAATTAAGTTAATAGGCTAGCTATTAACTTAAATCCAATACAAACCCATTAATCCACTATTAATGATTTGTGCCCATTTAATTACCCCATGTTACTTAGGCTATTAATATAATGTAAATACAATAATTACATTATATATTAAATGGTATCTCAGTGTATTGTGTGTGACCCTATAGGCCCATGTGTATCTAGCCATATAATTATATATTATGACACGGGCATATTCCAACACTTATTAGCCTTGGTTTTGCATCTTTCTTTGAAATGAGATATTTAATGGCAGCATGGTCAGTGTGAACAATGACCTTAGCTCCCATTAAATATGATCTAAATTTCTCAAATGCAAAAACCACTGCTAATAACTCTTTTTCAGTTGTTGTGTAATTAATTTGAGCTTCATTAAGGGTTTTGCTTGCATAGTAAATGGAATGAAAAATCTTTCCTTTTCATTGACCTAAAACTGCACCAACAGCCCAATCACTTGCATCACACATGATTTCAAAAGGTTTGTCCCATTCAGGAGCAACAACCACTGGAGCAGTTACCAAAGCTTTCTTTAAAGTAAGGAATGCATTTCTACAATCCTTATTAAAATCAAATTTTTGGTCTTGCTGTAATAATAGACATAAAGGTTTTGAAATCTTTGAAAAATCTTTTATGAAACTTCTATAAAAACCAGCATGACCAAGAAAGCTTCTGATTCCTTTAACAGTGGTTGGTTCAGGTAGTTTTTCACTAACTTCAAGTTTAGCCTTATCTACCTCAACTCCTCTTTTTGAAATTAAATGACCAAGGACAATTCCTTCTGTAACCATGAAATGACATTTTTCCCAGTTAAGAACCAAGTCAGTTTCTTCACACCTTTTAAGACTTTGTTTTAGATTTTCCAAACAATGATCAAAAGATGAACCATAAACAGAAAAATCATCCATAAATATTTCAATGGATTTTTCAAGCATATTGGAGAATATGGACATCATGCATCTTTGGAAAGTAGCAGGCGCATTGCAAAGTCCAAAGGGCATTCTCCTGAAAGCAAAAGTGCCAAAAGGACAAGTGAAAGTAGTCTTCTCTTGGTCTTCCGGTGCTATGGCTATCTGATTGTAACCTGAGTATCCATCCAAGAAGCAGTAGAACTCTTTTCCAGCCAACCTGTCCAACATTTGATCAACAAAAGGTAGAGGAAAATGATCTTTTTGAGTAGCATTGTTTAGCCTACGGTAGTCCATGCAAATTCTCCATCCGGAGACTATTCTAGTTGGGATGAGTTCATTCTTGTCATTGGAAATGACAGTGATCCCACCCTTCTTAGGAACACATTGGACTGGACTAACCCAAGAACTACTGGCTATTGGGAAAATAATTCTTGCATCTAACCATTTTAAAATTTCCTTTTTCACTACCTCTTTCATGACAGGGTTCAATCTTCTTTGCGGTTCAATGGATTTGAAGTTCTTTTCTTCTAAGATGATCTTATGTTGACAAATAGAAGGGCTGATCCCCCTAAGGTCAGCAATGGTCCAACCTATGGCTTTGGTGTGTAACTTCAACATATCCACCAACTTCCTTTCCTGATGCAATTCTAGGGTAGCTGATATTATAACAGGTAATTTGTCTTCTTTTCCTAGAAAGGCATATTTCAGGTGAGATGGGAGTTTCTTCAACTCCAGGTCAGGTGGTGAGACTACGGAAGGTATGGCTGGTTTTTGCTCACTATTTTCCAACAGCTCGAATGCTGCAGCAACCAAAGGGACAGTCTCTTCTTCTATGGGAATTTCATCATCATCATATTCCTCACTTACTTCCTCATCCTCCTCTTCTATCCCACAGGTCTGGTTGACTTCTTCCTCATGACACAATGACTCGATGGTACCTATGCTTGAACAGTCTTCCATATCATTTGGGTATTTTAAGGAATTGAAGACATTAAATGTGACTTTTTGGTCTTGAAGTCTCATGGTCAACTCTCCTTTCTGGACGTCTATCAAAGTTCTACCCGTGGCTAAGAAAGGTCTTCCTAAGAGAATAGGAATATCTTTGTCAGCCTCAAAGTCTAAAATGATGAAATCGGCCGGAAAGATGAATTTGTCAACCTGGACTAAAACGTCTTCAATCTTACCCTTTGGATAGGCGATGGTTTTATCAGCTAAGATGAGTGTGACTGTGGTAGGTCTGGCTTCTCCTATGCCTAAACTTTTGAAAATTGATAAGGGCATGAGATTGACACTGACACCTAAATCACATAAAGCTTGTCCAACTTCTTTCCTACCTATTGAACAGGGAATGGTAAAACTCCATGGGTCTTTTTGCTTAGGGGGTAATTTGTTGGAAAACAGAGCACTGCAACCTTCAGTGAGGGCAACAGTCTCATACTCAGTCAACTTTTTTTTCTTACTCAAAATGTCCTTAAGGAACTTGGCATAATTGGGCATCTGCTCGATTGCTTCAACAAGAGGTATGTTGATGTGCAATTGTTTGAAAACATCCAAAAACTTTTTAAATTGCAATTCCTCCTTTTCATTCCTCATCCTTTGGAGGTAAGGAATGTAAGGGGGAACTGGTTTGATAACAGCTTTGTTTGAAGGTTTTGAGCCAGATGGTTCCAATATGCTTGTGGTGTTGGTCATGTTGGATGGACTTGAACTAGTGATCTTAGGGTCTTGGTCTTCTTTTTGATTTGGAACAACCTGAATCTCTGGAGTAGGATTGGTTTTGGAAAATTTATCAAAATCTGTTTTGGTCAAAGGGCCAAATTCCTTCTCCATAGTTTCAAGTAATTCTTTTCCACTCCTAAGAGTCACAGCCTTCACATGTTCCTTTCCTGGGGCCTTTGGGATTTCAGTATTACTAGGCAAAGTTCCTGAGGCCCTAGTGCTTTGATTTAAAGCAAGTTGACTGACTTGAGTTTCAAGATTTCTGATTGAAGCTTGAGGTTGGGTCATAAACCCTTTCATGAGTGCTTCCAAAGAAAGATTTGAGTCATCGTGTGGAGGTGCATGATTTTGGTTTTGAAAAGGTGGTTGATTATTTTGAAAACCTTGATGACGATTATTCTGATGATGGTTGCTTTGAAAATTTCCCTTGTAATGGTTTTGGGAGCTGCTTGCTTGATTTTGAAAATTAGCATTCCTTTGTGGTTTTTGTGCAGGTGGATTTAAACATGGACTATTCCAAGAGAAATTTGGATGCTGCTTCCAACTGGCATTGTATGTGTTGGAGTGAGGATTAGGTCTGTTTTGAACATAGTTTACAGATTCAGAATTATGAGGACAGTGTTCATAAGAATGTTCATCACCACAACATACACATTGCACAGAAAGGACATGTACAGGAGATTTGGTGACAGGTGGCTGTGCTCCTTGACCTGAAGTGATGTTTTTAAGCATATTAGTCATGGAAGCAAGCTGAGCTGTCAATGCAGTGTATGCATCAATCTCATGCAACCCGACAGTCTTCTTTTGAGTTGAAATTTGAGCTCTTGGATCATCCCATTGTCCATTATTTGCAGAAATCTTTTCAAGAATTTCATACCCGGTATTGTAGGTGTTAAAGGTAAAGGCCCCTCCTGAAGTCGCATCGAGCATTTGTTTTGTATTGGAATCAAGTCCATTGTAAAACGTCTCGAGTTGAATACAGTAGGGAATGCCATGGTGAGGGCATTTCCTTAATAATTCTTTAAACCTTTCCCAAGCATCGGAAATTGCTTCATCGTCCATTTGTTTAAACATGCAAATTTCGTTTCTGGACTTAGCATTCCGGGTAGGTGGAAAATATTTTCGCAAAAACTTTTCAGCCATATCACCCCAAGATGGTACTGAACCTGGTGTTAATGAATTGAACCATACTCTTGCCTTATCCCTTAGAGAAAATGGAAATAAAGTGAGCCTTAAGGCTTCAGGAGATACTCCAGGGATTAGAAAAACATCGGTGATCTCCATAAAAGATTTTAAATGAGAGTGGGGATCCTCCGATGGTAATCCGGCAAATTGACCATTAGCTTGCAACATATGAAACATGATGGGTTTTGGTTCAAAATGTAAAGTATCTAATTGTGGCCTAACAATCCCAGAATTTAATTGCTCAAAATTTAGGATTGCGTAGTCCATAATTCTTCCATCTTTCGAGTTTGCAAGATCAATGATGTTAAGTGGTTCTTCATTACCAATAGATCCATTATTATCTCCTTCCTCATTGTTATGTGGTGGATGTTGTTGAAAAGGTGGATTTTGTTGGAATGGAATAAACGGTGGATTACCAAAAAGTGGTGGATTTTGATGAAAAGGTGGATTTTGACGATTATTTCCAAAGATTGGTGGAGGCCGAATTGGATTTTCTAAAGGTGGTCTCACGGGATTTTCCAATGGTGGCCTAACGGGATTTTCTAAAGGTGGTGGATTTGGTGGTCTATTTTCAAAACCGGGTGGGGGTCTGTCCATATTGAGAGAGTTTGATGTTCTTTGAATTCTTCTTCTTTGCTACAAAAGTATGATGAAAGAAATGATTTCTGAAGATGATTTGGAAGAAAATATCTTTGATTGGTTGGTTGATGATTGACACAGATTCTAATTAACAAGATTAAAAGAGAAGCAAGGGTGTAAGACTTGTGATGTTATGATAAACCAAATTCCAGCAGACCAATGCTACAGCATGAAACTGCAGTGATGCTGCAGCATAGCAGTGACAAAAACTAGTTTTGTTATCTACTTTGAGACACGTTCCTCTCGAACTCTCACCATCCCATGATTCTAGTAGCTAGAGCAATCTCATCTCTGAGCAGAACCCAATATAATGGAACGATGGAAATGGCGTTCTCAAAGTACATGGCAAAACAAATTCTCTTTGTTAAAAGTCACTCTCTCGATATAACCCCCATGCCTCCCAAGTTTGTATACTCCTAAATAACTTATCTCTAAGTCTATTCCATTTTAATCCCTTGAGAAAATGACAACTTATCAAGAATGAATCATTTTAGAAAACAAAAGTAACAACTCTCATTGCAAGTTACTCTCTCGATATAACCCCTTAAGTCATCCAAATTGACGTGCTATTCAATGGCCTATCTCTAGGTCCATGACACTTTAACACTATCAAAGTGATCAATTTGTCAAAGGATTGTGTTATCTTGAAAGAACTTGGGTTAGAATAATAAAACATCATTTTTGTCACAAAAATGCCTACTTTCTTTTGGTCATCATAACACCCTTTGTCTCACACCCAAGCTACAAGATTAGCTACTCATTACAATAAATACAACAAAGTAAATGCAAAGTACTTGGAAGGTAAACATGATGATTGGAACTATAAAGTGCTTGGAAATAAAGACTAACTAAAATAAATGACTCAAAATGTAAAGACAAGAATGTAAGTAATAAGCAATAAATGATAAAACTAGAAATGGAATGTAAATCTATGACTAACAAGAATAAATTCTGGAAAGTAAAAGCATCAAATATAAAGCATAAGTTACAAGAACATTAAAGGAAGTAAGATGTGCAGTGAGATAATCTCCAGCGCTGCAGCAATGCATACGTGTATCTAAGAACAAAGAAAAATTAAAGGAAGAACACTTGAAGATTTGAAGAACATTCATAAGATTTCTGGAAAATAACTAGAGAGAATTTAGAACTGATTCAAATCAGTTCCCAGGAGATGTATCTAAAAAGGCTAGATGGCCCCTCTATATATAACAAAAGGGAGGGGCATCTTTGGTAAATAAGTGCAACTAAGCCTAACTAGAAAGTACAACTAGCTAACCAAAAGTACAATACCAAACTAAGCCATTACTTAAACTACAATTACAATCTAAAAAATGTTTCAGGGGTTACAAAATATCAGAATAATCCCAAAATATCAGTTTCCAGCTCATTAATTCGTTTTCTTCAGCCCCTTGATCACCTGATCCCTGCTGTTGCCATGCTGCAGCAATACCCTGTTTTGGCTGATTTTTCCAAAAATGCTTATATTAGCCTACCAATAAAGTAAAACAAGCTAACCATGATTCCTAGCTCCAAGAAAGTAAAACAAGATAAAAAAGACCCAAAGTTGGGATTTTAGAATGAAAAAGTCCTAACTAATCTAAAGAAATAAGTGCTTAAGTACTCAAAATTGAGCACTTATCACCACCCCAAACTAAGAAATTTGTTTGTCCCCAAGCAATAAAAAGACAAAAGAAAATGACTCAAATTTTGAAAGTTTTGCACAAGGATGGCATTAAGTGCACATCATGAGTGTGAGCATGTTAAGGGTGCATAGCATAGCCTTTCATAAATCCCAAGTGACCAAAGTCTCATTCTTTTGTGATCATAAACCATAAGTTAGCCTCAAATTCTTTTTGTTATAGTCAACACATCACAGATTACTAGGACTTTAAGTGAAACTGGATCTCTCTTTTTGGCATATTTTTTTTTCTCACTTTGCCTTTTCTCTCCCCATGCATCAAATCTCATTGGATTTTTCATTTTTTTATGCATTTTCTGTTTGATGATATACACCTGCCCCTATGGGGCATTTTTGGTGTTTTTGGTGTTTCAACCACTTTTTCTTGACATGCAATGTTTGCTAAGGCTTTGCCTTTGATTGTCATTTTTAGACACCCCCACCCCAAACTAAGAGATTTACAATGTCCTCATTGTATGGAGGAAAGGATGTGTTATCAATGGTTTTAAGTGGCTAAAAATAGGAGAAAAGAACGATGGCCTAGATCATTTCTGTGATGAATGTAGAATGTGGACCAAATTGTGTCCCAAGCAATTCTGAGGCTAATTCTAGTATGAACAACCGAAAGAAATGGTCTTGGACTTGTGAAATTATTTGGGCTATGCAAACATGCTAACAATACTCATTCATGACCCAAATGCAAGAAAATAAACCTAAAATATGCAAAGACTAATCCCAGACTCAAATAAAACAGAAATTGGAGCTAGGAGTGCATGATTAAACCTGTCCTACTCGTTGGGAGTAGGCTGTTTCTGCCCAAAAATGGTAGTGCCATGAGTTCCAACAGCAATGGATGCTGCAGCACCGGATTTGGCAGCAGCTACTGCCTTCAACTTTCGGTTGTCCTCCTTCAGCTTAGCAATCTCCAGGTTCTTTTCTTTCAGCAGCCTTCTCAGCTTTGGCAGTCCCAAACTACCCATTTCTCTGATCTTCCTCTTGTGGTTTGCAACAATGGTCATCATTTCGAACCTCAGCTCCTCAACCTTCTCCATAAACTCATTCCTTTGCTTTAACATCGTGTCCAAGAGGGTGCTGTTTTGGATTAGCACATCCTACATCATGGACACCATATCCAAAGTTCCTACACCTTTCTCTCTTCTGTCTCTCAGCCTCTGAACTGCTCTCATATCAATTTCTGACTTCTCCCGTTGTTCTTTCACGATCAAATCATCTTTATACTGTGGGACACCCATCTCGACCAGCAGCTTTGTCAACATTCCAGGAAAGTAGAACTTTCCTTTCACTCTGGTCGCGCATTCCCTTATACTTCTCAGCGTTTGCTTTCCCAAGTTCACGTTTTTTCCTGTCATCACACAAAACAAAAGAAACATTCTTTCCACAGATATTACTCGATGACGTGTGTGGTTGGTGAGATGGAGTGTCTCACCAAGTTGATCCACACATTGGCATCTGCAGAAAGGTTAGAGGCCTTGAATGTTCTCAGCATTAGATTTGAATGGTATTCCCATGTAGTTCTAGGCTTTCCTAATGCTGCAGCAACCTTATTTAAGTCATCTAAAGTTGCATTGTTTACTAACTTAAAAGTATTCTGTTTTGGCTGTAGGTGTAAGTGACAGAAAGCTATTGATCCTTTTGGCTGTAAGATGGACTGGAACACTTCTAACAGTCATCCTAGAGGATGAATTTGTGGCTACTCCACAGTAAAACTCTCGGATAAGTGTGAGATTGTAAGAGTGATGGATCTCACAAACTTTCTCAAGCCCTTGGGTTTCTACCACTTGTTTAATGAAATGGAACTCTCTAATGCTCTGCTCGTCAAACCCCTTATCAGGTAGACCAATTCTATTCTGAAATTTGGGCCACATTTTGGCAGCAGCTGTAGAGCTGAAGCCACGGTTTGGTTTGGTTGGTCTCTTCACAAATTTAGCAGCCTCAGTTTCATTCTTTTTCTTACCCACAGATTGCTCATGCTGCACAGTTGCTGCAACATAGCAATTGGTCTCTAAGGGTTCTAATGTGGATGGTCCACCCTCTTCAATCACTCTTTTACTTATTTTTCTTAAAGGTTCAACCCCTGTGGTTTTTGTTGCATGCCTTTTACCCAAATATTTCCTTTTTCTAGGTTCTATTCTCTCTATCAATGGTTCATCCTCATCTGTCCAGATTGTATCATTTAGGTTAGGAATGTCTCTGATTGGACTTTGGTGGATCACAGTTGGTATTTCCATGATTATCTCAGCACTTTCTTCCACCACATTAGTTTTAGGATTTGATTCTGAAATGTTTGTGGTGGAGTGCAGAGGTCCAAACGACCAATCAAACTCATATCTCCTAAAAAACCTCATATCCACAGAAGTAGAAGTAATAGACATCATTTGATCATCCTCAGAACAGGAGGTCAAATGGCCATCTATTTGCTCAAAAGGAACTGAGAATACGACCTTTTTCTTACCAATCAGAGGAGGAATGGATTGTGGACCAGTGTATGGAACGAGAGCGAGCATCCTTGACGGCGTTTCTGCGGTTTCGGTCGTGACAGGGGGTGCAGGGGATGCTTCGGTTGATTTCTTCACACCCGAACCTTCTCCCTTCTCTTTTTTCTTCGGCGGTGATGGTTTTGCGAAGGGTACACGACGCAGAGGAGGAATAGAATCATCCTCAAGATTCATCATTTCAGGTTCTTGGTTCGAAACAGGGGGCGCACCACAGCCCTGTTTCAGCCACTTCTTCGCACGGGTTGAGCTTCGTCTTCGGCATTAGTTTTTCTCGGTAGGGTTCTCTTCACTCTAGCCACTGATTTGTAGGTTAGGGCAAGAAGAGATTTTTAAAATTTTGGGTGTGTTGGTGGTTTTCGTGTGTATCAGATACGAGAAATATGGAAGAGAAGAAGAGAGTGGGTTTGTTTTAGAGAAATGGGTTTAGCTGAGGGTTTTTAGGTGGAAAGCTGAAAAGACTCTTGTCCTTATCTGATGTTGGGAACAGTAATCCAGCTGGGTTTAGGTATTACCCAAGGGTTTTATTTAAGGATAGTACAAATAGGAAGCTAGGTATGTACTTTGTTCCAACATTATGTTTAGTCCAGTTAGCAAAAAGCAAACTGACTTAGTTAGCTTCCTTTTATTAAGATTTTTCTGATTTCAACTCCAGTGCTATCCTTAAATTCCTTGGAATAAAATCTTATTTAATTTCCCTCTGATTTCCAACTGATTTTCCTCAAAAAGTTGACCCTTCTGATGCTGCAGCATTGATTCAGCATCCTTTGGTTTCCCCCGTTTCCCCCGTTTACTTAACTGGCTGCACATCAGTAAAACACATTACTCTCAACTAATACAGAAATATAACAATGCATTAAAAAGAATATTTACAAGGATAGTTGGAACTTTTAAGATAGTTCCCATCTTTGTTTGAAGCTTTTAGCACAAAGAAACCACCTCCCACAGGATAATGTAGTGGAGATGCTGCAGCATCATGGTATAGCTTTACTCTTTGACCATTGACCTTGAACACACTATTGTCTTCCGGGTTAACTAAATCTACAGCCCCCATATGGATAAACCTTGTGTATGACAAATGGGCCTGACCATCTAGACTTTAGTTTACCTGGAAACAATTTCAACCTAGAATTGAACAAAAGACATTTTTGACGAGCTTTCAACTCTCTATGCCTGATTCTGTTGTCATGCCATTTTTTGGTTTTCTCTTTATAGAGTTTGGCATTCTCATAGGACATGTTCCTATGTTCCTATGTTCCTCTAGTTCACAGAGTTGTAACTTTCTCTTGTTGCCAGCATCATCTAAGTTCATGTTCAATTCCTTTATGGCCCAATATGCTTTGTGTTCTAACTCTAAAGGGAGGTGACAAGCCTTTCCAAAGACTAACTTATATGGAGACATACCTAAAGGTGTTTTGAAAGCAGTCCTGTATGCCCATAAAGCATCATATAATTTGAAAGCCCAGTCTTTTCTATTTGGCTTGACAACCTTTTCTAAAATCCCTTTAATTTCTCTGTTTGAGAGTTCAGCTAAACCATTTGTTTGTGGGTGATAAGCAGTGGAAACTCTGTGTTTCACATTGTATTTTTCAAGAACTTTACTTAACAAATTGTTTATAAAATGGGTACCCTCATCACTAATTAGTGCACGGGGGGGGGTACCAAACCTTGTAAAAACATGTTTTCGTAAAAACTTGACAACAGTTTTTGCATCATTTGAAACACATGCCATTGCTTCCACCCATTTGGATACATAATCAACAACAACAAGAATGTATTGGCAATTGTTTGATGGTGGAAATGGACCCATAAAATCAATTCCCCAAACATCAAACAATTCAACTTTCAAGATCCCATTCAAAGGCATTTCATTTCTTTGAGAAATGGAACCACTTCTCTGGCATTCATTGCACCTTTGTGCAAAGTTATGGGCATCTTTAAAGAGAGTAGGCCAATAGAAACCAGATTGAAGAACTTTAGCTGCTGTTCTTTGGCCTCCAAAATGTCCTCCATAAGCTGATTGGTGGCAATGCTGCAGGATTGCTACCACTTCTGTTTCTGGGATGCACCTTCTCAGTATTTGATCTGTACCAAGTTTAAACAAAAAAGGATCATCCCATATGTAGAATTTACAATCATGGAGAAATTTCTTCAGCATATGGTGAGTGTAATCAGTGGGTTTGATGCCACAAGCTAAATAATTAGCTATGTCAGCAAACCATGGCAGTTGTGATTGTACCATGAGAATCTTTTCATCAGGGAAGGTTTCTATGATATCTCCTTCTTCCCTACTCTCAACAAGCTTTTCCAACCTAGACAACTGATCAGCCACTTAGTTTTCCACACCTTTCCTATCAACAATTTCTAAGTCAAACTCTTGCAGTAGCAAAACCCATCTTATTAGCCTTGGTTTTGCATCTTTCTTTGAAATGAGATATTTAATGGCAGCATGGTCAGTGTGAACAATGACCTTAGCTCCCATTAAATATGATCTAAATTTCTCAAATGCAAAAACCACTGCTAATAACTCTTTTTCAGTTGTTGTGTAATTAATTTGAGCTTCATTAAGGGTTTTGTTTGCATAGTAGATGGAATGAAAAATCTTTCCTTTTCTTTGACCTAAAACTGCACCAACAGCCCAATCACTTGCATCACACATGATTTCAAAAGGTTTGTCCCATTCAGGATAAACCTCTTTCATCACACCTGCATCTAACCATTTTAAAATTTCCTTTTTCACTACCTCTTTCATGACAGGGTTCAGTCTTCTTTGCGGTTCTATGGATTTGAAGTTCTTTTCTTCTAAGATGATCTTATGTTGACAAATAGAAGGGCTGATCCCCCTAAGGTCAGCAATGGTCCAACCTATGGCTTTGGTGTGTAACTTCAACATATCCACCAACTTCCTTTCCTGATGCAATTCTAGGGTAGCTGATATTATAACAAGTAATCTGTCTTCTTTTCCTAGAAAGGCATATTTCAGGCGAGATGGGAGTTTCTTCAACTCCATGTCAGGTGGTGAGACTACGGAAGGTATGGTTGGTTTTTGCTCACTATTTTCCAGCAGCTCGAATGTTGCAGCAACCAAAGGGACAGTCTCCTCTTCTATGGGAATTTCATCATCATCATATTCCTCACTTACTTCCTCATCCTCCTCTTCTATCCCACAGGTCTGGTTGACTTCTTCCTCATGACACAATGACTCGATGGTACCTATGCTTGAACAGTCTTCCATATAGAAAAGACTGGGCTTTCAAATTAGATGATGTTTTATGGGCATACAGGACTGCTTTCAAAACACCTTTAGGTATGTCTCCATATAAGTTAGTCTTTGGAAAGGCTTGTCACCTCCCTTTAGAGTTAGAACACAAAGCATATTGGGCCATAAAGGAATTGGACATGAACTTAGATGATGCTGGCAACAAGAGAAAGTTACAACTCTGTGAACTAGAGGAACATAGGAACATGTCCTATGAGAATGCCAAACTCTATAAAGAGAAAACCAAAAAATGGCATGACAATAGAATCAGGCATAAAGAGTTGAAAGCTGGTCAAAAATGTCTTTTGTTCAATTCTAGGTTGAAATTGTTTCCAGGTAAACTAAAGTCTAGATGGTCAGGCCCATTTGTCATACACAAGGTTTATCCATATGGGGGCTGTAGATTTAGTTAACCCGGAAGACAATAGTGTGTTCAAGGTCAATGGTCAAAGAGTAAAGCTATACCATGATGCTGCAACATCTCCACTACATTATCCTGTGGAGGTGGTTTTTTTGTGCTAAAAGCTTCAAACAAAGATGGGAACTATCTTAAAAGTTCCAACTATCCTTGTAAATATTCTTTTTAATGCATTGTTATATTTCTGTATTAGTTGAGAGTAATGTGTTTACTGATGTGCAGCCAGTTAAGCAAACGGGGGAAACCAAAGGATGCTGAATCAATGCTGCAGCATCAGAAGGGTCAGCTTTTTGAGGAAAATCAGTTGGAAATCAGAGGGAAATTAAATAAGATTTTATTCCAAGGAATTTAAGGATAGCACTGGAGTTGAAAAGCAGAAAAATCTTAATAAAAGGAAGCTAACTAAGTCAGTTTGCTTTTTGCTAACTGGACTAAACATAATGTTGGAACAAAGTACATACCTAGCTTCCTATTTGTACTATCCTTAAATAAAACCCTTGGGTAATACCCAAACCCAGCTGGATTACTGTTCCCAACATCAGATAAGGACAAGAGTCTTTTCAGCTTTCCACCTAAAAACCCTCAGCTAAACCCATTTCTCTAAAACAAACCCACTCTCTTCTTCTCTTCCATCTTTCTCGTCTCTGCTACACACGAAAACCATCCAACTCAAAAATTTCTTCTCTCTTCTTCTAGCCCTAACCTGCAAATCAATGGCTAGAGTGAAGAGGACCTTACCTCGCGACCCTAATGTCGATGGTGAAGCCCCGAATGTGAGAAGAAGTGGTCGAAACAGGGCTGTGGTTCGCCCCCTGTTTCGAATCAAAACGCTGAAACGGTGGTTCTTGAGGACGATTCCACACCTCCTCTGCGTCGTGTGCCATTCACAAAAGTCTCACCGAAGAAAAAAGCGAAGGGAGAAGGTTCGGTTGTGAAATCAACAGAAGCTCCCATCGCACCCCCTGTTACGACCGAAACCGCAGAATCACCATCGAAGATGCTTGCCCTCGTTCCCTACACAGGTCCACACTCAGTTTCTGCAAAGGAGGGTAAGAAAAAGGTATCATCTCCTCTTTCAAAAATCCCTGTCGATGGTCTTTTTACTTCCTGTGCAGAGGATGATCGAGAAAGACCCATTGTGTCCACCAAGATAAATGTGTCTTTCTTCGAGCCTCATGAGTTTGATTGGCCGTTTGGACCATTGGATTCCACCTCAGATGCTCAAAAATCCGCGTCTAAAAGCACTGAGGTGGACAAAAATGGTGAAATAGAAATGGAAAGTATGCAACCAACTTATGTGGTCCACCAAAGTCCAAATAGAAACATTCCAAATTTAAAAGATACAATCTGGACCGATGAGGATGAACCTTTGATAGAGAGAATAAAACCTAGAAAAAGGAAATATTTGGGTAAAAGGCACGCAACAAAAACCACAGGGGTTGAACCTTTAAGAAAAAGAAGTAAAAGAGTGATTGAAGAGGGTGAACCATCCACATTAGAACCCTTAGAGACCAATTGCTATGCTGCAGCAATTGTGCAGCATGAGCAATCTGTAGGTAAGAAAAAGAATGAAATTGAGGCTGCTAAATTTGTGAAGAGACCAACCAAACCAAACCGTGGCTTCAGCTCTACAGCTGCTGCCAAAATGTGGCCCAAATTTCAGAATAGAATTGGTCTACCTGATAAGGGGTTTGAAGAGCAGAGCATTAGAGAGTTCCATTTCATTAAGCACGTGGTAGAAACCCAAAGCCTTGAGAAAGTTTGTGAGATCCATCACTCTTACAACCTCACACTCATCCGAGAGTTTTACTGTGAGGTGGCAACCAACTCATCCTCTAGGTTGACTGTTAGAGGCATTCCAGTCCATCTTACGACCAAGAGGATAAATAGTTTTCTGTCACTTACACCACCGGCCAAAACAGAATATCATAAGCTGGTAAATAATGCAACTTTAGATGACCTGCATGAGGTTGCTGCATCATTAGGAACGCCTAGAACTACATAGGAATACCATTCAAATCTAATGCTGAGAACATTCAAGGCATCTAACCTTTCTGCATATGCCAATGTGTGGATCAACTTGGTGAGACACTCCATCTCACCAACCACACACGACAGCACTATATCTGTGGAAAGAATGTTTCTTTTGTTTTGTGTGATGACAGGAAAAAGCGTGAACTTGGGAAAGCAAATGCTGAGAAGTATAAGGGAATGCGCGACCAGAGTGAAAGGAAAGTTCTACTTTCCTGGAATGTTGACAAAGCTGCTGGTCGAGATGGGTGTCCCACAGTATAAAGATGATTTGATCGTGAAAGAACAACGGGAGAAGCCAGAAATTGATATGAGAGCAGTTCAGAGGCTGAGAGACAGAAGAGAGAAAGGTGTAGGAACTTTGGATATGGTGACCATGATGCAGGATGTGCTAAGCCAAAACAGCACCCTCTTGGACACGATGTTAAAGCAAAGGAATGAGTTTATGGAAAAGGTTGAGGAGTTGAGGTTCGAAATGATGACCATTGTTGCAAACCACAAGAGGAAGATCAGAGAAATGGGTAGTTTGGGACTGCCAAAGCTGAGAAGGTTGCTGAAAGAAAAGAACCTGGAGATTGCTAAGCTGAAGGAGGACAACCGAAAGTTGAAGGCAGTAGCTGCTGCCAAATCCGGTGCTGCAGCATCCATTGCTGTTGGAACTCATGGCACTACCATTTTTGGGCAGAAACAGCCTACTCCCAACGAGTAGGACAGGTTTAATCATGCACTCCTAGCTCCATTTACTGTTTTATTTTTATTATTTTGAGTCTGGGATTAGTCTTTGCATATTTTAGGTTTCTTTTCTTGCATTTGGGCCATGAATGAGTATTGTTAGCATGTTTGCATAGCCTAAATAATTTCACAAGTCCAAGACCATTTCTTTCGGTTGTTCATGCTAGAATTAGCCTCAGAATTGCTTGGGACACAATTTGGTCCACATTCTACACTCATCACAGAAATGATCTAGGCCATCGTTCTTTTCTCCCATTTTTAGCCACTTGAAACCATTGAAAATACATCATTTCCTCCATACAATGAGGACATTGTAAAATTCTTAGTTTGGGGTGGGGGGGATGTCTAAAAATGACAATCAAAGGTAAAGCCTTAGCAAACATTGCATGTCAAGAAAAAGTGGTTGAAACACCAAAAATGCCCCATAGGGGAAGGTGTATGTCATCAAACAGAAAATGCATAAAAAATTAAAAAAAATCCAATGAGATTTGATGCATGGGGAGAGAAAAGGCAAAGTGAGAAAGAAAAATATGCCAAAAAGAGAGATCCAGTTTCACTTAAAGTCCTAGTAATCTGTGATGTGTATGATGTGTTGACTATAACAAAACGAATTTGAGGCTAACTTATGGTTTATGATCACAAAAGAATGAGACTTTGGTCACTTGGGATTTATGAAAGGCTATGCTATGCACCCTTAACATGCTCACACTCATGATGTGCACTTAATGCCATCCTTGTGCAAAACTTTCAAAATTTGAGTCATTTTCTTTTAGTCTTTTTATTGCTTGAGGACAAGCAAATTTCTTAGTTTGAGGTGGTGATAAGTGCTCAATTTTGAGTACTTAAGCACTTATTTCTTTAGATTAGTTAGGACTTTTTCATTCTAAAATCCCAACTTTGAGTCTTTTTTATCTTGTTTTACTTTCTTGGAGCTAGGAATCATGGTTAGCTTGTTTTACTTTATTGGTAGGCTAATATAAGCATTTTTGGAAAAATCAGCCAAAACAGGGTATTGCTGCAGCATGGCAACAGCAGGGATCTGGTGATCAAGGGACTGAAGAAAACGAATTAATGAGCTGGAAACTGATATTTTGGGATTATTCTGATATTTTGTAACCCCTGAAACACTTTTTAGATTGTAATTGTAGTTTAAGTAATGACTTAGTTTGGTGTTGTACTTTTGGTTAGCTAGTTGTACTTTCTAGTTAGGCTTAGTTGCACTTATTTACCAAAGATGCCCCTCCCTTTTGTTATATATAGAGGGGCCATCTAGCCTTTTTAGATATATCTCCCGGGAACTGATCTGAATCAGTTCTAAATTCTCTCTAGTTATTTTCCAGAAATCTTATGAATGTTCTTCCAATCTTCAAATCTTCAAGTGTTCTTCCTTTAATTTTTCTTTGTTCTTAGACACACATATGCATTGCTGCAGCGCTGGAGATTATCTCACTGCACATCTTACTTCCTTTAATGATCTTATAACTTATGTTTCATATTTAATGCTCTTACTTTTCAGTATTTACTCTTGTTAGTCATAGATTTACATTCCAGGTACTCCTCTGTCTCAAATTCACTCTCAGCTCTAGGGTTTCATCAATTTCCCTTCTATTTTGTGTGTTTTTCGTGGGATTTGAAGGTTTATTTTGAAGGTTTGTTGTGCAGGAGTCGTTCAAGAAACTTGGATTTAACTCAAAATTAGGAATTATATGAGTTGATGGCTTCAATGTAAGAAATACGTCTTCTTTGTTGCAATTTAGTGTTACTATTATAGTTGTTTTCTTTGTTGTTAACATGTTGATTTCATAATAAGTTTCTTTGTTGTTTTGTTAGTTGTTGATTTTGTTAATATTATTAGAGTAAATTACATATCTGGTCCTGTGTTCACTTTTCGTCCTTCAAATAAAAACTTATGAGCAGTTTCTTTGCTGAAAATCAATGGACAAATTAGCTGTTTCTTTGCTGTTAATTGTTGATTTTGTTACTATTATTAGAGTAAATTACATATCTAGTTCTATGTTCACTTTTCGTCCTGAAAATAAAAACTTATGGGCAGTTTATTTGCTGAAAATCAATGGACACATTAGCAGTTTCTTTGCTGTTAAAATGTCCTCTTTTTTGGTGGTAAACAATAAAAAACTGAGCATGGGTTGTAATTATAGTGTTTGAGATATTAAAAGAAGATGCATATTTACTTAATCATTTATGATGGTGATGAGTTAAAGTTTTCTGCAACTGTTTGCAACTTTTTTTTAATTTTGATGTTCTTCCTCATTTTGTTTATACAAATTAGTGTTCTTATCCCATTTTATAGTGTTTGAAATACAAAAACAACTAAGATACGGTGTTTATGTTTTAAACTGGTAATCCTTTTTCGATCTTTCCCTCTCTTTCCTCGATTTTGTTGATTACTAATTATGTCTCTCTATCTCTGCAGTTTTGATTATATTACAAGGATTTGATGAGTATTTTCTTGTTTCTACACCCAAAATCTCATCTTTAATGATATGAAAAATGCATTAAGGGAGACTTAATGGTAAGTAAACAGATCTCAAAATAGGTATGAAGGGGGAATTTATGAAATAAGTAAAAAGGCTAAAGGCAACTTGAAGCACACTATCATGATAAAAGAGTTCTAAAATCTACTATGGATAGTGGAAGAGAGAGATTCCATTTTAACATTTATCAGGATAAACTAAGCTTGCATTATAACTGTGCGAGATTCATATACAATACAATGTTATCTTGATTCCTTCATAGCTTCCACTATTTAGAAAAAAAACTATACAAATGAACAAATCATAATTAAACGTTAGGCCCTGTTGGTGAGCATCTGATATGATTTTAGTCATTTGGAAGGTATACGCAGAACATCTGTTTGAAATGAAACACTTATAGTTGAACCGAATAATGTTTGATTACACCTAATAGTTTGCTTGTTTGTTGATCCTAATAGACCCCTCTGTACTAAAATACTTGGGGGTTGTTTACCAAACGCTTACCTGGTAAGTGCTTACCAAGTCACATTACTTTACCGGATGCATATGCAAGGAGCAAGAGTCTTACCAGATGCATACGCCCATGAACTTGTGTTTGGGGGAATTGTGGTTGATTTTCTGCACGGGAAACATATGAACCGGTTTCAATGCTCATGAACAAACATGGCTTCTTTTTCTCATTTTGCTATATCAAGGATTTTGGGTGTTAATGGTTGTTGTAGTTGGTTTAAATTCTTCAGTATGGGTAGATAAGTTGGTTTTTTCTTTGTTTTAAAGGTGTATTTCAACAGCAGCTGCTTTGGAGGGATCAATTTGTGTGTCGTTGTTCTCATAAGGATGGTACATATGTGTTTGTTGTTGTAATGAATGGGCTGCTTCTAAAGGATTCATTTCAGTATTGGTTTTTTTTTTAAATGGAGTTTGCTAATTACAATGATTCATGGCAACTCCAGTCTTGTCTATTTCAAAATTGGTTCTTGGTTGATGCTCCTTATTTGGTTTCTGAATTATGATCAGCTCATATGGTTTTTGGTCGAATATGAGATGTTGATTGGATACTGTGACTATTACTTGCTGGATTCTGGAATGGTTGGATCTAGGATCATTGTTTCAAATATGGATATGGATTGTTGTTTATAATTTGGGTGTTGTTTTGGGTTTATAGAATTGCAATTGCCTATAGCCAAATTGCTTCATTTATGTGGGTGTTCATTCCCAAGGTTTATTGTCAATATAGACGTTTAATGATCCAATGCAGTTTCATGGTTTGATCGTCATTTTTTGATGAAATTTGGTTGGATTAGGATTAAAGGGCTACTCTTTTAGATAATCAATTTTGCATTTGGATTAGGATTAAAGGGCTACTCTTTTATAATATCAATTTTGCAAGGGTAGGTGATTGTATTATAAAAGTTGGGTTCTGGTGTAACTTGGCCATCTGGCTACCACTATTACAAATATTCGTAAGTGCCTTCTACAGACTCAATTTTGGATTCAAGAATCAAGATAGCCTTGGAGGAAATCGAAGATTTTGGTTTCAATTTGATGTTTTGATCAAAATGTGCAGTAGCCCGTTGCAAATCATCATAATAGTATCAAAGAGGACGCAGCCAAGTGGCAAGGTAACATCCCTGGGGTCAGTGATGGAAGGCCTGACTACCAGGGTTCGAGCCCCGTGGTGTGCACTCTGCGATATCCAGACTTCAAGACGGCCTTTGGGCCGGGTCTTGGGCCAGCTGAAAGGCTGGTTGGGCCAGGCATAGCCTGGGCCGAGTCGACGGGGATTAGTGGGTGGCGCCTTAAGTGGAAGCTCGATACCCCAGGAACGTGTGTGTGTTCTACTGCCGTTCAAAAAAAAATCATCATAATAGTAAGTCCACTAACCATAAAGATATGGTTTGGTTTTTATCAGGCCATGGGATTATTGTTATGAGTCAAGATTAAGATGTCGGTATAATAACTTATTAAAATTAAGTATTGCTTTTTAATATGTAATTTCTTAAATTGAACTTTATAATTTATTACTATAAATATATAGTTTTTTGATGTTCTATGTTTAATTCCATAAAACATCTCTAAACATGTTTAAATATAAAACAAACACCGAACCTTGTTAATATAAGAATGATACTCAATAATCTTGATCTTTCATTTTTTAACAATGAAATACGTTAATTGGTTCATCATTGGTTTATTAAAAAAAAATATGACATCACGTTGCATTGCAACGGGTTCACTGCTAGTATATATATATATATATATATATATATATATATATATATATATATATAAACATTGTTTCAAGTTTAGAAACATAAGCCCTTGAAAGACACAAGTACCTCAGAGTCGAGTACACGACGTATCAAAATCATCAGGTGCAACACGGGCAATCCAATTGCTAAGAGTCTTCTTGATATCCCCGTGATTAACATGAGCCAACTCATACATGCTACACAAATTCACCACAAAAGTCTCATTTAAAGCAGCAGTTGGAACTCTCTCTAATGCATTCTCCAACACCTTGATAGAATCCGAAAGATCCCGCAAATACATCAAGCAAAGTGCCTTATTATTAATCGCAACCACATCCGAATCATCTCTATCAATGCACTCCTGATACTCCCTCACAGCCGACACATAATCCTTCCCAACCATAAACATCAATGCCTTATTCCTGTTCACAAGATTTTTCATCTCAACCTCTTCGCTCACAACTCCCTCAACCGCCCCAAAACTCGCTTTTGCACCTTCCAAATCCCCTAATTGCATTTGGATATAACCGAGCTTCGACATCAAAACCGCTCTAGCAACCGGAGTCGAGTCACGATTGATCAAATCGTTGATCAAATCCAAACATACTCCAAACTCTTTATGACTCAAATGATGACTTATTATCGAGTTAATCACCAAACCCTCGCGTTTTCTCCATATGTCATCTGACATACCTGATGAATTTTTAGTTGATTTCTCCCTAACAAACTGCAATAACAAATAGAACCGATCTAGGGTTTCTTGACGATTGTCAACTCTAGAAGGGAGTTCAGCGTACAACCAACGAAGAACAAAGGGAGCCATGGAACCATAGCGGTTGGGGTAGTGATGAGGATAATTTTCGTAACTGTAAATAACATTATCTAGACCATTTTCGAGGGAATCCAGTTCAGCTACTGCTTCAGAGAAACGCCGGAGTTTGGTGAGAGCTATGGCGTAATAAGAAAGATAAATTAGGTGTTCATGGGGTTTGGTTAGAAGAGATTGGGTGCGTGCTCGAGTGACTTTATCAAGAATTGATCGCCATGAGCCACGGAAAGCAAGTTCTTGTAGGGACGATAGTTCATAGCAGATGTCGTTTAGAGAGCCAAAAGCATTGTTAAGTGGATGATCAGCGGTTGAAATGAGGGTTTCACCTTCATCTTCCACTGTGTTGGAAAGATCCATACTTCAATTTGACACAACTGTTATCCAAATTATATAAATTGGTAGAGCTTTCTTTAGGATTCACTTATCCGGGAACTTTCACAGTATTTCTCCCATGTACCTGAAAGAAATAAAAAAAACAGAATAAACAAGCAGCCTTAAATTCAAAGAGCACCATGACAAAAAAAAAAGAACAGAGAGAATGTTGTTGAAAAAGATAAAGATGATGCTAATAATGATGATGACTTACCTACAAATCAAAGTGAACCAAGAACAGAAAGGTACATACAGCCTCATAGATTGAAGAGATAAAGAACATAATCAATGTAACATATAGTAACCAGTATTGCTGCACAACCAACGGCTAGAAACTCCGTAACCGAAATTTCCAAATCCAACACTGTGATTGCGTAGCAGAATAAAAGAAGTGAATATAGAACTTCTATAAAGAAAGGCTCTATGAAAACCCTAAAAGTTCAAAAATTGAGATCTTTGGATCTAAGGACTGAATACAGTTAACCCTACAGTCAAAAACCAAATTTTATAATCCAACAATAGAAAATCACCTTTTCTGAAGTCTTCATGATGGTATGATTAGTCCGAATATTTCAAAATATTGGCTATATGAATCGAATAGCAGGGATTTCCAGCGGAGACGATGCAAAGGGCATAACGTTTTGAGGGAAGATGGGATGAGTCGACGGAGAAAACGCGAGTAGGCAACACATACCCGAATTGGTTATAGTTAAACTAGGGACGAAATCCATAAAAATCGACATACCACAGGGACCAAATTCGTAATTTACTCTAAAATTTAACTATAACCAATTCTAGTGTATATTAACTAATTTAAGTAAATCAGTTAAATTTATATTTTTATAT
This sequence comes from Saussurea involucrata, assembly GCA_033807775.1. NCBI lineage: Eukaryota > Viridiplantae > Streptophyta > Magnoliopsida > Asterales > Asteraceae > Saussurea > Saussurea involucrata. Next base: position 130,771,152 of record CM066321.1, on the reverse strand, counting down.
CTAATTTACTTAGTTGGCGTTTGTTTTTTAAGTGGTGCTGAAGTCTGATTTCACTTCTGATTTTTAAGTGGTGGTGCTGAAGTCTGAAATCTGTAAGAAAAAAACTGTTTGTTTTTGTAAGCTGAAAACGTATGAATATGTACTATTGTCTATTTTATCCCTGAAAATGTGTTACTATCGAATTTAATTAAATTATACTACTAAAATTAGTCTTCATAACAATTAAAATCAACTGAAATACGTTAATTGGTTCAGATAAAATAGAAAACATGAACAAAGTATCATAACAACTAAAATCAATATCCGTTTTGCATCAATTGTGTCGCAATTTCTTCTCTTAAACTAGTCATATATGTTTGGTCAGTTGTACTCCCATGCAAGTGAACCTCTTCGGCCTCATCACCGCTTTGATTTCTAACAATAAAATTATAGAGCATATATATAGAGATTCTGCGAGATCGAAAACGAAGTAATTATAGAGCATATATATAGAGATTCAAAGATGCAAAAGGCATCCATAAATTAAATTGTTGGTGTAGGATGAAGAAATGCTTGATGCTTATAATATGCTAGCTACAACACCTTCAATATAAGTTCATAATACTTATGTTAGATACCATGGTTGTGAAATAATTCCTTGAATCAAATCATGTGGATAAAATCAACTAATCATGTGAAAAAACTATACATAAAAACAACAGTCTTTGAAATATTCAGGTCTTTGCATTCTGTGTACTAAAATATAACTTTTTTATATCAATAACAATTTCTTTGACAGATGCAACTCAAATTCAAGAAACAACCATACATAAAAGAAACAATTAGTGGGCCATCCATTCAAGAAACACCCATCATCATCTATGTGATTCTACCTAAACTGTTATTAAAGTGAGAAACAAAGGTGTTAAAACCTCTCTTTTTCCCATTGAAAACAGACACTTTCATTTCCTGTTGCGTTTTCCTTTCCTTTGATTTTATTTGTTTACTCCTATATCTCGAAGCAGGTTATTTTCCACTCAAGTTTATACAAACCTTACTTGACGAATGGGGATCACTCCTCTCACTGCCAATTGGTTAGATGGAAGCAAAGGATTTCTTATATTGCATCAAAAGACACACGAATTCATGCCACAGTCCACTTACGCCTCAAGCCCTTAATGACTCAAAGCCATGCAATTATTATATATATATATATATCCCTCAATAGCTTGGAAGTCAGAAACACAAGAGAGAGCATATTAATAGAATTTTAATCAACATATATGATTCAAGGGTGGCTCCTCACTGCCAAATGGTTTTAAATGAAAACCCAAATATTCATTCCTAGAAATAAGTCAATGTGCCTGCAGTAATATGTTTAGGGGCAATCAAGATCGCATAACACATTAAGGTATCTAACAGGAGACAACATTAATCAAGAACATGTAAAAATAAAGCTTCTCAAAACCATCAATTGTAAACAATCGACTGGATTGAATCGACATAAATCAAATCCCTAGGGACGTAGGACAAACCACAGGACGAAATCAATAAAAAAATCTATTGGGAAGATCGACATACCTTGAAATCGACTAGCTTTGCACTCGATAAAGAAATTCATACTCCAAATTCTATAACTTTAAACCAAACATAACAACTTTTGGCAAGCTGTTGTGCAAACATCCAAGTAATTCCAAAAATTGGAAGTATCATATTGGTTAAAATTAAAAGCTTAAGGTTTCACTAGGAAGAGATAATTAGGATAGCAAAATTCCATGAATGGAATTGGAATTTGTAGTATTTTCTACAAAGATCAACATAAGGAGCAATTTCTCCTACAAAATTGAAGCCATTGAGATAGAAAAGTAACCATACTCCAACGATTCCAAAGTAAAGTGCAGCTTTTTTTGGGATAAGAGATATAGCAACAGTTTGAAGAAATCAAAAAATCGAACCAACAATTTAAAGACAAATCGAAGGTACACTTTGAAGAAATAGCAACCAAAAAATCAAACCAACAATTTGAAGAAATAACAACAACAAAAATTGAAAATCAAAGAACTGATTTGGAGATGGAGATCGAACGATACAGATTTGCACAAAGAACAGAAATAAGGAGTAAGATCTCGACATACCGGTTTGGAGATGAAGATCGAACGATTTGCAGATGGAGATGGAGATCGATCGAGCAGCAGTATCGATTTTGAGTCTAACGTTGGAGAGGACGCGCATGACAAAAAAATAAGTGAAAACAAAAGAGATTAGGTTATCACAAACGGTCCTAGGCCGTCAGTACAAAGATTTCATCTCCACATCAGCGTCACATCAGCTTTTCTCAATCCCTCACTCAATCCCTAAGGTCATCCGTACCCCATAACAGCATCTTTCAAATATTCCATCTGCACATCAGCGCCACATCAGCTTTTCTTCCATCTCTCACTCGATCCCTAACGATTCCTAAACACCCGTACCCCATTCCCTCAAACCCTTTTGCCACCTCATTTATTTTAATTCTTTTATTTATACATTTAATTATTTAACAAAATAAAAATATTTATATATTTTTTAATAAATAAAAATAAGATAAATAATAAAAATTAAAATTCATATCTTTCATTAAAAATAAAAATTACAGAATACAAAACACTACCAATTATGAAATTTTTGGATTTGCTCTTTTCTCGCTAAAGTAGCCCTCAAAGCGTTTCCCGTAAGGTGATCATGCGGGGTTATGAAATACTCGAAGTCTTTCTCAAATCGTTTATCTCGTTCGATTTCTCGTTCGTGTTCTAACCTTTGAGAGGTGTGAGAAATAAGAGGTTGAGAGAATTTGAGAGGTGTGAAAAATAAGAGGTTAAGAGAATTTGAGAGGTGTGAGAAATAAGAAGTTGAGGGTTAAATATATAGTGGATTTAAATTGATAAAAATAAATTTTTTTTTACAAAGAGCCGTTGAACGGCATTATTTTTAAAAATTTAATTAAATTTTTTTTTTTTTAAAACCTTCGGGATGGATCGGGATCCCATCCCCGAATTCCATCCCTTCCCGCAACCATCCCCGAGCCCGTAGCCCATCCCCGCAACCCCGCTGGCCATCCCGAGCCCCATCCCGCTTGGGGTACCGATGGCCTAAGGCCATCGGTACCCCATGAGAGAATCTTTCAAAGATTCCAGCTCCACATCAGCGCCACATCAGCTTTTCTCCCATCCCTCACTCAATCCCTAACAATCCCTAAACACCCTTAGGCCATCAGTACCCCATGGGGGGAATCTTTCAATGATTCCCCTCCACATCATCGCCACATCAGCTTTTCTTCCATCCCTCACTCCATCCCTCACGATCCCTAAACATCCGTACCCCATTCCCTCAAACCCCTTTGCCACCTCATTTATTTTAATTCTTTTATTTATACATTTAATTATTTAACAAAATAAAAATATTTATATAGATATTTTTAATAAATAAAAATAAAATAAATAATAAAAAATAAAATTCATATCATTCATTAAAAAATTAAAAATTACAAAATAAATTTAAAAATCTACTCGTCGTCATTGTTGGGAACTTGGATACGCCAAATATGTTCGACCAAATCCGACCGAAGGTTATTATGAGTTTCCCGGTTTATGACTTCTCGGTGTCTACGGATGATGATGATGCGGTTGGTGAACCGGGTTGTGGCGAATCCATATTGTTTAATATATAGAGGTTGAGAAAATTTGAGAGAGTTTGAGAGGTGTGAGAAATAAGAGGTTGAGAGAATAAGAGGTTGAGAGGTGTGAGAAATAAGAGGTTGAGGGTTAAATATATAGTGGGATTAAATTGAGAATTTTTTTTTTTAGAAAGAGCCGTTCAACGGTTATTTTTAAAAAAATTTAATTAAATTTTTTTTTTAATAATCCTCGGGATGGATCGGGATCCCATCCCCGAAAACCATCCCGCCCCGCTTTCCCCGCCCGGGCCGTAGCCCTTCCCCGCTGACCCCGAGCCCCATCCCGAGCCCTTCCCCGCTGGGCTACGGAAGGCCTTACCTCATTCCCTCAAACCCTTTTGCCACCTCATTTATTTTAATTCTTTTATTTATACATTTAATTATTTAACAAAATAAAAATATTTATATATTTTTTAATAAATAAAAATAAGATAAATAATAAAAATAAAAATTCATACCATTCATTAAAAATAAAAATTACAAAATACAAAACACTACCAATTATGAAATTTTTGAATTTGCTCTTTTCTCGCTAAAGTAACCCTCAAAGCGTTTCCCGTAAGGTGATCATGCGGGGTCATGAAAAACTCGAAGTCTTTCTCAAATCGGTTTGAGCGTTCGATTTCGAGTTCTTGTTCCAACCTATGTCGTTCGAGTTTTGAGCGTTCGATTTCGAGATCGAGTTTTTTCATTTTGTATTCCATTGTATCATCAATCTTGTCGTTGAACGTCGTCAACAATTGAGTAACACTATCGTCCGTATTCGTCCCGGACGTATTACTCGTTGATGTTTTTTTGCCTTGTTTCTCCCGATGGGTCGTTGAATTTGCTCGTCATCGTCATCATCGGAAGGTTGGGTACGTTTTGAACCCCGCGATGAAATTGTCGTCATCGTTGGAACGGCTCCCCATTTTGGACATTTTTTAGGACGTCCCAAGCTTGTTCGTGAGTGAAAGCAACTTTATGGCGTGCTAGATACCGTTCGTGTGCCGTTCGGGATATATCGGCCTCACTCATCCCGCTTGATCTATTATTGAGCAAGTTGTTGTAGATGCCGCCAAACGAATTAACTCTTTTATTGAGGTCGTTGAACTTGCTATTGAGTTGATGGGTTGATCTATAACCTGGTTGACGACCCAAGCGAGTAAAGAACACATGCCCGATTCGGCCCCAAAAACTTCCTACATTTATGTAAAATTAAGTATAATAATAATAATAATAATAATAACAATAAAAATAATTACCACCGCTTTGTGCGTTACCGATAACGGGGTCCTCCGAAACGTCAACCCATGCCGACACTAACGCGAGTTCCTCGGCTTTACTCCACGTTTGTTTGGCGGCTTTTGTTGGTCTCGGATTTGATGGTTCCGGGTTAGATTGTTGTGTCGGGATAGATTGTGGTGTGTTCGGGGTAGAAGGTTGGGTTTCCGGAACACTGTCGTCGTCGAGATTGATTGCGGGTGAAGGAAGATTGTAGTTGGCCGGAGTAAAACCTTGTTCAATCAAACCGGGACGTGTAAATTGGTAAGGAAATTGTTGGGGAAATTGTTGCGGATATTGTGGCGGATTTTGTTGCGACCATTGTGGCGGAATTTGTTGCGACCATTGCGGATGATAACCTTGTTGTGTAAACGCTTGGAAACCAAGCTCTTGATCTTCTTGCGATTGTGGTGTATTCGGTCGGTTACGACGGGATGTAGGTGTTGTGTTTGGATTCATGATGAGAGAGGTGTGAAAAATAAGAGGTTGAGAGAATTTGAGAGAGTTTGAGAGGTGTGAAAAATAAGAGGTTGAGAGAATTTTAGAGAGTTTGAGAGGTGTGAGAAATAAGAGGTCGAGAGTTTGAGAGGTGTGAGAAATAAGAGGTTGAGGGTTAAATATATAGTGGGATTAAATTGAGAATTTTTTTTTACAAAGAGCCGTTCAACGGCATGATTTTTAAAAATTAAATTAAATAATTTTTTTTTTAAAAACCCTTCGGGATGAAACGGGATGGGGAACCCGGATTCCATCCCTTCCCGCCGAACCCGCACATCCCGTAGCCCACCCCGCTCCATCCCCGCCATCCCGAGCCCCATCCCCGCTGCGGTACCGAAGGCCTAAACACCCTTACCCCATTCCCTCAAACCCTTTTGCCACCTCATTTATTTTAATTCTTTTATTTATACATTTAATTATTTAACAAAATAAAAATATTTATATATTTTTTAATAAATAAAAATAAGATAAATAATAAAAATAAAAATTCATATCATTCATTAAAAATAAAAATTACAAAATAAATTTAAAAATCTACTCGTCGTCATTGTTGGGAACTTGGATACGCCAAATATGTTCGACCAAATCCGACCGAAGGTTATTATGAGTGTCCCGGTTTATGACTTCTCGAACATTTGCCGCGCGTTGTGTCTCACTGATTTGGCTTTCGATATCATCCGTGAAAAAGTCGTTTTCCACGTCACCACAAATAGCATGGTTTTCGTCTTCGAGTATCATATTGTGTAATATGACACAAGCGTACATAATGTTTGCCAATCTTGAGAGTTCCCATCCGCGTGTCGGGTTATGAAGTATATGCCAACGTGCTTTAAGCACGCCAAAAGCTCGTTCAACATCTTTACGTGCGGATTCTTGCGTGGACTTGAACTTTTGTCGTTTAAGGTCTTGTGGGCACGTAAATGATTTTACGAAAGTAGCCCATTCCGGATATATCCCATCCGTTAGATAATATCCGTGCTTGTAGGTGGCTCCATTCACCTCAAAAGGGCACTCGGATGCTTTTCCATCATATACATCGTTGAAGATGGGCGACTGATTGAGAACATTGATGTCGTTGTTGGAACCGGCAACACCAAAGTATGCGTGCCAGATCCATAGATCTTGAGAGGCCACTGCTTCTAGCATGATTGTTGGGTGCTCATGATCACCTCTCATGAATTGACCTCGCCATGCATTCGGACAATTTGCCCACGCCCAATGAGTACAGTCTATGCTGCCGAGCATGCCGGGAAATCCGTGTTTAGCTTCATGTGCGGCGTACAACTTCTGAATATCAATAAAAGTAGGCTTGCGTAAATATTTTTGACCATACAGTTCAATAATACCTGTGCAGAATTTGTACAGACAATCTCGTGACGTTTTCTCTCCCATACGGATGTACTCGTCAAGTGCGTCAGCACTTACTCCATACGCCAATTGCCGAATAGCGGAAATACACTTTTGTATCGGAGAAAAACCTTGTTTGCCTAACCCGTCAAACCGAAGTCTAAAATACCGATACCCTACTTCTAAATCTTCAACTATTCGTTCGAATAGTTGTCTGCTCATCCTGAACCGCCGCCTAAACATATCCGGTGTATAAATCGGGTTGACACCAAAGTAGTCCCGCATAAGCCGCTCGTTTGCAGTTACTCGACCTCTTTCAATGTTTGCGGCCCTCTCTCTTGTTGACGATGAGGCGATGCTACCATACAGCGATTGTGCAGTCTGTCGAAAAATTTCCCTTTGTAGATTCAACAACTCGTCGGTGTCTACGGATGATGATGATGCGGTTGGTGAACCGGGTTGTGGCGAATCCATATTGTTTAAAATATAGAGAATGGAAGAGTGTTTGAGAGGTGTGAAAAATAAGATGTTGGGAGAATTTGAGAGAGTTTGAGAGGTGTGAAAAATAAGAGGTTGAGAGAATTTTAGAGAGTTTGAGAGGTGTGAGAAATAAGAGGTTGAGGGTTAAATATATAGTGAGATTAAATTGAGAAAAAAATTTATTTATTTTTGTTTAAAAAGAGCCGTTCAACGGCATTATTTTTAAAAATTAAATATTTTTTTTTAATAAAGCTTCGGGATGAATCGGGATCCCATCCCCGGAATCCATCCCGCCCCGCCAACCCCGCAAGGGCCGTAGCCCATCCCGCAGCCATCCTGAGCCATCCCGAGCCCCATCCCGAATGGGGTACGGATGGCCTTATGTTAGAAACGTCCGACCGAAAAAGTGAATATTGGTAAATAGGTTCTGAAACCTAAAAAATAAACGACCCTTATAATACGTTGGGCAAATTACATTAAAAAGAAACGTATTTTATTTTAATTTCTGTTTTATAGAACATACTTTCAAATGACACATTTAAGATTCTATCACAAACTTTATTAGCCAAAAAAAGGACTGGATAGTAGGTAGCCGGTTGTTATAATAATGCTTTGTCATTTTTTTAAAACTAGTTATGTATCCGATGCAATGCAGCGAGATCTACAAATTATCAACTTTGAAGGTGGATAAATCGAAATGATCACAATAGTTTGTATGTGGCTTTACCCAATACTAATTGAATTCATTTTCAAGAATCAACATTATGATGTCATACACAAGAAACTTTATAAACCTCAAACTAAGAAATCCACATCAAACTGGACAACACTGTAGCTTAAATTAAAGCATACTCACACTAACACATCTTCTTGAGTTAATGTGACGGGAATCAATTGCAAGAAATTCAAGTAGCCACAAAGGGCCAAACTATTTAACGGAAGTCAATCTCAAAAGGTGAGAAGTGTATGAGTTTAATTTTCCGTATATATATATATATAGGGGGGTATCCGTTGCAAACCACACATTTCATGCAAACTATACAAACCAATCACATCCATTGATTGAATACATCCAACGTCATAATCATCATGGTGGCATTTTAGTAAATAGTCGGACTTTTTAAATCATTTTGATGAATTCGCAACAGGATCAAGGGCAAATCGGTCCATTAATTCCATCACAATCGTCTAAGGAAGCAACGCTAAAAGCCCGGGATACTCCTTTCCTTCATTTACGGCAAACAATTATGGACGATTACCTAAAACGCAAATCATTGTGATCTTCGTTCAAAAAAATCATCCACGCTATTCTTAGAGCACCAAAAAATTCCAGAAAGCAACATGCATCCAGACAGAGGTAATGTTGTATTGTTTCGAAGGGTATATGAATCATGAATCATCGAGTGTTGGTTAACTTTGCAAAATTCGTTTTATTTGTAGTTAGACGACCAAGCGAAAGAATTAGGCTCAAACCCTCTTTTTCCAACTTCAAGAATACGGCCGCTAACCCAGTTTTACTGGACTTAGAAGAAGAGAAATCGGTTTGTATGGAAGATTCAAGGGCGCATACACTAGAACCTAACTCGCCCATTACCGATTCAAAACATGATATCGCAGGTAATGAATTTGGTACTGCTAAATACTAGGGTTTACAAGTGTGGGTAAATTTTTTACAAATGAAGATACAAAAATGAATTGACAAGATTGGTTTTAAATGTGGTTCAAAAAGGGTAAACTACAAAACCAGTAAAAATTGGTTTAGTTCCAAGATATGTTTGAGTAATGTTCAATACATAAAGATATTGATTTTTTGACATATACTACTTATAAAGTATTAAACTTTTTTTGAAATAATAAAATAACATATGAGTGAATTCCTTTGTTTTACATAGGAAATATACCAGGTACACCCAAAAAAAATGTTCATAACGGGTATAATAAGCATGAATACAATGAGTATTAAATGATTTGTGATTATATGATTTATTGTGAATGTGGGCATGATTCGTATGTACGGTAGAAATTGATTATTGGAAATGCATTCATGAATGCCTATGCAAATACACTTTTTTCCCAAAAAAACAGAACACTATCATCTTTTACTTGAAATCATGGTTCGTGGATCCTAATACATATATTCATGATCAATAACAGAAAAATGAACATGGCAGCTAGTTTTTTTTATTAAGTAATCACGATTTTTATCAAACAATACTTGAAATCATGATTTGTGAAGGCAAATACATATATTCATGATTAAGAACATAAATATGAATACCCATTATAGAAATTTGTTCATGAAAATGAACAATGAATGCATAGGTTAAATAATCAAGCATGAAATACTATCGTTTATTTAATAATCATGAATATTTTTTTTCACTTCTCACTACTATCGTTTATAACGTGATGGTGATATTTTTTCGATTGAGAATGTTAACGCACATGGATAGTTAGCCCAATGGTAATGGACACACCGTCACCTGTAACCAGAAACACCCGAAGAGGGATAAAACGAAAAGGTATGTATACAACTAATTGACTTACAATTGTGGGCTGTCGATAGTTAATTACAAAAGCTTTGGAAATACATGTTTACATTGTAGATTGTGGCATAGACAATACGGATCATGAGAAGCAAAAAGTTTCAGGTACATATGTATTTAGACATTCAAGAATTTTGTATGGTTTAGCAGTATACTGACAACATTAATCTGTTGTTTACACACCATTCTTGTAGTGGAAACTCTGTTACAGGACCTGTCGGTTACAGATTCAGAGGATAAGAAGATGAAGAATACAGTAAAATAAAACATTACGTTGTTAATCGAATTAGTACAGCAACAGACATTTCACGTCCACAAATTTGTACTACTCCTAAAGTATAACATGAACAACACACAAGTTGGAGTTAAAAAGAGTTTCAAAATAAAATTGTGGTGTACAGTATGAAGTAAACTTTTTGTTGGGGAAACAGGATCACAGATTGATATAGGAAGCTCTTCAAGGGTTACAAGGAGCCAGACGAGAAGTGTCATTAATTTGGAAACTCCATGTTCACATCTGGCGGCAGAAACCAACGTGAAAGGTGAATGTTCAGCAAAGACTACTGATACTTTCACATGCAATCATATCAATTGATATCTACTAATTTAGAATTAACTAACAAAATGTACAGCTGAATGTTCAGAAAAGATGAATCAGGCTGAAAACAAAACAGACGAAGATAACCCACAAGAGGATGACATTCAGGAACTTGACGAGATGCGTGTTGGAGTTGATGTACTGAGAACGCGAACTTCCCCACGGACTTTATATGAAACAATCTTCGGCTTGACCAACGCACATAAGGAAATAGTGAAAGAATTGGGGTTAGAATCATTGCTTAAGATGACAGTTGACGGAGTTCCATCGAAATTGGGATACTATGTCGTTGACAAGTTAGATACAACAGAGATGGGAATTCATTTGAGGAATGACATTATTCCAATCACAGTTGAATCTGTGAACACAATCCTAGGAGTGTCGGGTTGGAGGTATTGATTTGCTTGCACAAGATGACGTAGAAATGAAAATGAACATCACACCACAATGGAGAGCAAAAATCAAAAGGAAGTCTATAAGACCGAAGGATGTGATGAATTACATATTAGACTCGAAGGATGACGGATACATTTTCAAAATCAGCTTCCTAGTTCTATTTGTAAATCTTATGTGTGAGTGCAATAGTATGGGTATGTGTAACTTACAATTTCTTGCAAAGATACGAAACGAAGACATGATGTCAAAGATAGACCGGTGCAAGTTCATTTTCGACAAAGTAAAAGGAAGCAAGATATAATGGAGACGAGACAACGCCATGTGCTTCTACACCGGTCCACTTACGTACCTAACGGTAATAATAATATATTTATAAAATGCATGCTTACACATAGAAAAAGATTACATGAACATAAATATAATTTGTGTATTGTTTTTTTGTAGTTACTTTATGTGAATTCAACATTTAGCAAACGAGTGGAAGTTGCAAAAGGATCATTGGCACTATGCGTATGGGATTTACTCCCGTTAAAAAAGAGACAGGCAACAGAATTAGAAGACGGAGGTTTTGGTCTTTTGCCATTGACAAGTAAGGTGAACGCTTCCAATCCAATTCATGCAATTGATGACGCGGTCCAGCAATTGGATCCAAATTCGTCGAAGGATGTAAGTTTTTTTTTTAATATTATTAATATCAATCATAGAAACTTGTAAACAACAATAAATGTAATTCAAATTTTTGTTGGACATCAGGAATTCATATATTATGTTTGGAAGCGAATCGACCTAATCAAAGCTATAAGGAAGTCAACGGAGTATGACATATCAGTTGCACTGTTAAAATTTGAGGAAAAGGAACAATTTATGAATATGCAAGTTGAGCTGAATTCTATGTTCAACAAGGCACCGACAACCCATAATCAAAAACAGGGGAAACTCAGGATCATGATTGCACAACACCATCTACGGCTATAGTACCAAGCCAGGTGGTTCAAGACCCATTTGGTCCTATTTGGGAAAGTCCAACTTTTGTAGGAGAGGTCGACGAGGCGATGCGTATATCTGTGGAGTGTTCAAAGGCTAAGAAATCATTGAACGTAAAGGAACCCTTGCCTTTTAATCTGACAGAGAGCCCTTTGAAGACAGGTTCACATCAATTCAACCCTCAAAATGGTAAATCTGGAAACAACAACCTTGACAGCAAGGGCAAAGGATTGATGATGGAAGACAGTAACGACGACGACGCTCCGGGATTTGATATTGGATTCAACCCACTTAAAGATCCAATTCCTGTGAGAATGATTCCATGTGACAAAAATCCTCCGATATCAGATTTGCAGGTACCAAACCTTGGTATGCTAAACCCAAAAAAGGAAGATGCGGTATCCAATCATCATGATATGGTATCAAAAAAGGTGAACAACTTGGGATGCAAGTCTACGTCCGAGAAATGCAAGATTGACTCTGAAACCTGGGGAGCATCTAAAGTCACCTTACTATAACCGAGTAGTGGATTTTAACGTTTCAACAGAAGACAAGAAGGTCCATGAATGGGCAACAACTATGTTCGGTAGCAAATCGTAAGTATCATTCTTGCATAAATTAAAAATCTTCAAGATGTTTATAAGAAATTTACCTAACAACAATTGTAATTACTTATTTTTAAGCGACAACGTATTCAACTCAAATGATTTGAGCCGCATAGATCGGGCAGAGATGGAGACTTTAGCTGTGATGAACATTAACGTCAAACATACCGTGATCAACGCGTGGGCATCAATCCTAAACTACGAAGAACGATTCAGAAACCGTGATTCAATAAGACGCCACTTCTTCAAAATTGATGTTATGGTAAAAAAACTTTATTTAACTGCACCATATCACAAACATAATAGCTGAACTTTTTTAATGCGTTTATACAAAAAATTTAAACACAAAACTCATTGACACAAGCGGACCCAGTCTTAAGTACGAGATGCCTTGATTTGAAGACCCATTACGACGTATTCATTGAAAGCTTATCATCCACTACCAGAAATAACAAGGTTGTTATTGGAATGAAAAATGTCAACTTGGTAAGTGAATAAGGATTATAGTATACAATATTAATGACATAACATCTTGTACATAATGTAAACACACACCTACATTGCAGGTCTTCTTTCCAATGAATGATGGGTGCTTCTACTATTTAATTGTAATCAACCTTAAGAACCCATCATTCACGATACTCGACAATCGCAAGTGGAAGGAAATACCTAACGACAAGATTCTAAGGAAGTACTCTTGCTTGCCAGAAATTTTGGTAAGCGAGCATAAAGTTTTTTAAATTACCTTCCTGAATGTTTGAAATAACATGAATAACAAACTGCAAAATGTAGGGGTGAGCAAAACCCGACCGACCCGAACAACCCGACCGACCCGATTGGTCCGAACCCGAAAATAGACCGAACCCGAATGGTCCGAACCCGAATGGTCCGAACCCGAACATGGTAATCGGGTAAATCGGATCGGGGCGGGTGGGGGATTTTTCAGGCCGAACCCGCCCGAAACCCGAACTATATATATATATATATATTTTTTTTTTCTTAAATATTATTTATATTATATATATATATATATATATATAAGTTGCTGCGACTGTATATATTGCTGTGTATATATATATATATATATACCTCTACCTGCTGTGTATGTTGTGTGTGTGACTGTGTGTGCAGTGTGTGTGTGTGTGCAGTGTGTGTGTATGTATATATATATATATGTTGCTGCGGGAGATAGAGAAAGAGAGAGACTGTATATATACATGTGTATATATATATATATACTTATATATATTGCTGCTACCTGCTCTGTATGTTGTGTGTGTGTGCAGTGTGTGTGTACAGTGTGTGTATATATATATATATATATATGTTGCTGCGGGAGATAGAAAAAGAGAGAGACTGTATATATACCTGTGTATATATATATATACTTATATATATTGCTGCTACCTGCTCTGTATGTTGTGTGTGTGTGCAGTGTGTGTGTGCAGTGTGTGTGTACAATGTGTGTATATATATATGTTGCTGCGAGAGATAGAGAAAGAGAGGGACTGTATATATATACCTATATATATTGCTGCTACTGTTGTGTATGTTGTGTGCAGTGTGTGTAGAATTGCAGAAAGTTTGATCGAAGAAGAGTGCAATATTGAGGGAGTCGCAACCCGAAAAACCTGATCCGAAAACCCGAACCCGATCCCACCCGAACCCCGATCCCCGAACTATGGTTTGGGCGGGTTTCGGGTTCCACATATCCCACCCGAAACCCGATCGGGTGCTGGGTTTTCGGCCCCGACCCGCCCGACCCGCCCGAATGCTCACCCCTAGCAAAATGTATTCTTTTGTGCAGCAAAAAGTAATGCGGCAACATCTGATTGTTGTAGGCCATTCGTCAGCAAAAGCTTTTAAAGAAGTGAAGCCAGAAAGGTTGGTTTTGGATCGGCAAACTAGTTTCAACTCATATGATAATGCAATTTTCACTATGCGACATATGGAGACATTCATGGGAGACGCCAAACGGAAATGTGGTTTAGTGGACGAAAGTCAGAACCAACATTCACAGCTTGAAGAACTTAGGAAAAAGTATGTTTCCAAGATGATTTTGCATCCAAACAACCTATTGAGGGATGCAATGAAGAAGGAAGTGACAAGGTTCTACACTATGACGGATGAACTGAGAAACCACGTTCTACGTACCGCACATGACAGCCTTTGGGAACGGCAGACGTAATAGTTGCGGCAAAACTTAGGGATTTGCTTCAAAATACTTTAATTATGGTTTTATAATGACTTGTTGCTTAAACCTTTTGATACTTGCCTTTCACTAGGATTAAAGACTTGACACTACTTCTTTTATGGTTTTAACTGCACTGATTGGTTTAGGGTGTTTTAATTTTATTAAAGTGATTGGTTTTAAATTGACTATTTACTCCACATATAATGACAACATAACAATCATGCATGAATACTATTCCTATGGATATACACAGAAACACATTATTACCAACAAGAAAATTAAATTTAACATATAATTATATGATTCGCCTAAAAGATCTAGGTATTCATATGTTACATTTGAGTACATCAAAAACCTTATACAGATTTATGAATGATGCAATACATCAAATGTCAACAAATCAACTCACACACAATCACATGCTCTTCCAAAACAATGTGGAAATAGAACACACAAACAAATTAAAAGGATACTAATAAACTTGGAACAATAATCTATACATACAAAATAACATCTACTTGTGATCTTAAAGGAAAAAATGCTTACCAGTGATGATTATCAGATTAAAACATATATAAAGCCTACGACATTCACCACATGCACAATATTGTGAAAACATAAGATACACTAACCATGAAATTCACAATCTTCAACATATAAACATTGAAATTATATTTCATCCAAATACAAAAGGCCTACTAAACATTAACTAGTGTAACCCCCAATTCATCAATCCCAAAAGCACAATTTTTTTGTCCTAGTAAACGAAGACATGCACTGCATTCACGAACCCCACCTATTACACCAGAGTTAAATATCATTCACCAAAAACCTAATATATATGAAGAAAAGGGGGGAAACACATGAATACTATAAGATCTACGGAACATTATACATATCAACCGCCCTGAAGCTAGCTTTAAGAGACTCAATCTCCGCCAAGGCTGAAATCAGATCTTCCATAGTCTTGTCGTGCTTCTCGACAAGATCCTTATGAACGGCACAAAGCTGTTTCAACTCATTCTTAAGGTCATGAATATCGTGTAAGAGCCTAATGTGATGACCATCAAGAATCTTGATAAAGGATTGTGGGCAAACTCCTTCAGATGATTTTGATTCAGATGATGCAGACATAGACATGGTTTCGGATGAAGCTTTAGAGTTTCTTAAAAACTAATGAGGTGTAAGTGGTAGTGGACAGTGGTAAGTTAATATCTTATATAATGGAGATTGTATACATAATGATTTCCACCCCACATCAACACTCCGAAAATGAATAAAATTGACGGCGAGGTGTGTTGCAATTTGCTTACAAAGCCAGTAAGCATTTAATGCACTTCTGGAATGTAATGATTAACATTTGTCAAAAAAAAATACTTTATAAATAAAACCAACGCCTGAATTCAATCTTCATCGGAACAAAGGAATATCAATAGTAATAACCAATTTAAGATGATAACACCAGTTGCAAATATGCTCCATAAATAATCCATCTTAACTGCTGAAAAGTAAAAAACAACTAATTAAAATGGAACGTCATGCATCGGGGCAATTTCGTGAATCATGCCCAGTCTTTTGTCCACACTTACGACAAACCCGCTTAGCTTTTTTTCATCTTCTTTGCAACCTTCTCTCGAATACCAATCAACCTCTTTCCAGTACCACAACCCTTATTACGCACACCAGACGGAGGTAAAACTTCAACGTCATCAACTTTGGCCGCACCCATGAATTCCTGAATGTTGGACTTTTTTCGTTCTCTTTTACTCTGATGGGATTCATCAACATGATTTTCGGAATGCCATTTCTGAAGAACGCTCACAAGTTCAGACAACGACTCTTTGTTATTCCTCAATTGATCGACAACCCCCTCAACCAACTTGTAGGTATCACCCATTAACTTCTTAACTTCCCCATCAACCTCACCATAACAAACCTTCGCAGGTAACCATAGTACCAGAATTAAATCACATTTCCAACATCGAAGCAAGTAACGATCCGGGATTGTTTTCACTTTCTCATTGACCAAAACCTTCAATATGTGACGGCACAATATACCATTACGCTCAAAATGCTTACACGAGCATTCAATAGTGTCGAGAGCAAGATCACGAACAACCTAAAAAAATGAGGAACCAGTACTATATATAAAATAAAAACCAGTTAATTATTAAAAAGATTCTTATTACCGTGAATTTGGTATCTTCATCATAACCTGCGATGTCTTCACTAATTGTGTAGACCTTTGTGCCACCAACAATAACAAAACCCTCCCAAATACATGTATTCATAGCTTGACTTAACTCCTCTTGGAAGTCGAAAAATATAGTACGTGAATACACTAATGCAGCATTCTCTTCAATCTTACTTAGACTCACCATGCGAGGAACAGTCGATTTCATCTTAACTTCATCGGCAGCATGAGCATTACGTTGGATATCAATTGCATTATCAAATGAATGAAGAGACAACATAAGATCATGGTGAAAAGCATGAAACACATTAAAGAACGCATTTATGCTCTCAAATCGAGATGTTGTTTTCATCAGACCAGACATGGCAAAATCTTTGAAGTAAGCCGGAATCCAAGATTCCCTAATATTGAACATCTCCTCAAACCATGAATCTCCAACCAATGAATACTTTTCCATCAATTCATTCCAGGAAGCCTCAAATACAGAAGGATCCATATTCACATCCCAAACAAAATTATTCAACTCCACTTTAAACGACGTCTTGAACTTCAAATGAACACTAATCTACGAAAATAAAAAGATAGTACTATTTTATATTAACAAATTAAATACATCTATATAAAAAGAATGTAATCACAGCAATATGAAAAACAAAATGTTATGCATACCTTATCATCTACTTTATTCATTATGTGCCACATGCACAAACGGTGCCTACTTTCGGGAAAAACTTCAGGAATAGCCTTCTTCATCGCGAGGCACTGATCAATTATTACAAATACAGGCGGTCTACCGTGTGCCTTCAAAAAAACCTTCAAAATCCAAGAGTAATGCTGAGCAGTCTCACCAGATATCAAAGCAGCACCGACAACCACACTTTTCTTGTGATTATCAACGACAACAAACGATACAAAACTCATTGCATGTCTATCATTTAAATTTATTAAATTAGAAGTCAATACAATCACATCATAAGAAATTAATTATAAAGGGAAAAATGCAAATAATAACTTACATGTTAGTCCGAAATGTGGCGTCGAATGATATAACGTCTCCAAACTCACGATAATTCATGCGTGCGGTTTCATCAGCCCAAAAAATAGCATATAACTCTTTACCGTCAACTTTATACTCAAAAAAATATTCCGGACATATTTGTTGCCTACTTTTCATAGTGTTGATCAACATCTGGGCATCCTTGTTGCCAACAAACGTATTCATGTCACGCCTATAATTGTGACAATCCCTCACAGTTCCACCCGAGTTTCTAACCCCACCCATCAAAGCATTACGAATTCTATGACCTTTGTTTACACCAACCTTGTTAGCACATGAATGAAACACGTTCTTTTGCTCCGCATAGGTAAGTGTCCTACTACTAAGTGAAAATCTCATTTCTTGCTCACTCAACAAGACATGATTATTCCACTCTACAAACCTATAAACTTCATACCTATTTCTTTCCTTGACAAAATGAACTTTAAAACAAGCCTTACATCCAGTCCTTTTTAAGTTAGTATTACGTCTTTTGTGAGACCCAGATCGAAATTCTAGCGAATCATATATCTTAGGCATAGGTATACCTTCTTTGCTACAAACAAGATACCTGGTTGTAATTAGACCTTGCCTATTGATTTTCTTGTTAGAAAGCCTAACATCAAACCCAGCCTTTTCAACGTAATTCATATAACACCTTTCGGCTGCTATGAGATTGATGAAAAAATCACGAATCTTAGGAGTGCATTCACTAGAAACAACCGACATGAAATACTTAGAACCATCAACATCTTCTAGAATCTCATCATCAATAACATCTATATAAAACAAAAAAAGGTGCAGTTAACAAAACTACAATATATAGCTATTGAATCATTGAAATACAGTATATGAACAAAAATAAAACGAATTTGATTACTATATTATGGGTTAATGAATCACTCTCATCATCTCATTCTAACATCTTTACAATAGAAAAAAACCGGTACACTTCACAAATCTATGCAAAACAGGTAATGTATTAACAAAAATAAAATGCATGTGAATACTATATTTCGGATTAAAGCATCAATCTCATCATCTCATTCATGACAAATTAAAACCCTGAATACACAACAACAACAACAACAACAAAAAATTACAAATTTAAAATAAGAGGTGAAATATACAAACAAACACACAATTCAATTCATATTAATGTACAACAAACACTTAACCAATACAAGATGATGGGTAAGAACATCAAACAAGAAAAATAAAATAGCAACCCCTTAAAACAACACAAGATGTTGAATAAGAACATCAAACAAAAAAATATAACAACATACACTTAAAAACACAGGATGTTGCGTAAGAACATCAAAGAAAAAAATTACAACAACAAGTAACTATTCGATACCATCATGATTATGATCAACTGTATTTCTTCCATAGGTTTCTTTGTCGCAACACTGTGTTTTGTCCGGAGAGTCCACATGATCGGCTTCAACGAACATGGGTTCCTTGTCGCGAACACGATCCGTAAACATTATTAACAGTTACTTCATTCATAGGGACTGAATGTTCCATTGCTCCGATAACAAAACTCCGGCGACAACAATGAAAAAAACCGGTGAAATCGAGGAGATAACTTCAATATGCAAACCAGGAACGATAAAAGGGATAACACTCATGCAATTGGTAACTGCCTACGATTTAGAAAGTGAATCCCTTGAAAATCGGCAGTTACCAAACCGAATTACATAATAATATCGACATATTAATCAAACATGATTAATCAAATGACTAATCTACCCTTTTCGATAATAATTAATAAAATTAACAACAATTAGATCTAATGGCTATGAATGGTTTGTAGAGTTTGTATGATCTGAATGGTTTGCAATGGATAATTTCACTATATATATATATAGGGAGAGGTTCAAATGAGAAGTGCAAATTTTTTGAGAAGTAGAGAAGTGATATTGGCCATTCATTCGGTCAAGATCGATGGCTTTGACCGAGAAGCAGTGGATAATTTCCTGCGTAGTCTGTGTGTGGTCTGCACAAGATAGAGGGGTAGTTTCGTAAAAAATACACGGGACGAGTTCATATATGAATCTGTGTGATTCATATATAAACTTTTGTGTTCATATATGAATCTTTGTAATTCACATATAAACTCTTTTTAACTAATTCATATATGAACCTTTGTGATTCATATATGAATCAGTTAATTTTGTTCATATGAGAATTAGTTAAAAAAAATCATATATGAATCACAAAGGTTCATATATGAACACAAAGGTTCATATATGAATCAAAAAAGTTTATATATGAACACAAATGTTCATATATGAATCAGTTAATTGGTTCAAGTTAATTGGTTCAACTGATTCATATATGAACCTACAGTTAATTAGTTTCATATATGAAACACAAAGGTTCATATATGAATTAGTTATAAAAAGTTCATATGTTAATTACAAAGGTTCATATATGAATCACACAGATTCATATATAAACTCGTCCCGTGTTTTTTGTACAATTTACGAAATTGCCCTTCTATTTTTGGAAAAGCCGCAACTTTTAACTGGTTAAAGCCGCAACTTTTGACCAATTATAACCGATCTTGACCGAATAAATGGACAACATTCTGATTCTGTTGAACCCATGTTCGTGGTTTAACCAAAAAGAAGCAAACATGAAAAATCAGTCGTCGACGAAGACCAATACTATTTTTCAAAAGATCCAACAACTGGTGAATCTGAAGATAGCCTTCTTTTCTTCTTCATTAATAACATAATCTCTGAAATGGAAATAAACGGTTGAAATTAAATATAATCTTTTAGATTTTTTTTTCCATTTTATAAATTTTCTGAAGGATATACTAGATATGATATGATCCACTCCAAAAATTAAAGATCATAATTATTAAAAAATTAAAAAATATTAATAAACACAATTATTTTTAACCATCAAATCCAAATTTTGAGAAAACATGGACGGACCACCATTTGCATTTCACTCCTTCAAAATTAATGGAGACGTCGTAATGGTGTTGGCAGAGGCAGGGGCGGAACACAAGCCTTTCAACCGTACGGGCCGGACTAATATATTATATAAATTAAAAAATATCAAAAATTAGAGTGAAACAAAGTAACATGTTTTCTTTTGGATGTAGGAGTATTATCTACATTTGTTGTTTCTTCGGGATCTTGAGATTGAGAATCAGAAGAAGAACTAACCTGTTTTCTTTTAAAAAACCCATGAATTGTAGATTGGGTTTTCATCTTCATATACATGTGAAACAAATTTGAACCTAACTTAGCTAAAAAAACAATTTTAAATAAAACAACTCATAAAGTCTAGAGATGCATTAAACAATTTCATATAAATTTGAACCTAACTTAGCTAACCAAGCAATTTTAAATAACTTAGCTAACCAAACAATTTTAAATAAACTTGAATAAAATGAAAAAACCTGTGATTTAGGGACTGTTGGAAGATTATTTGATGATGTTGAAGTTAAAATCGGTGGGATTTCATTTAATCGCCCCTGATTTGGTTGTTGCTCTTCCTCTTCCATGAGGGCTACAAATACAATTCCAACAAATAATCTTATAATCAGCAACAGAAAATTAAAATTAGGGTAAATACTAAATGATGAAGTGAATAAGTCAACAGAAAATTCAGCAGCAAAATTAGGGTAAATAGTAAATACTAAATAATGATTTCATATTTTCAACAACAAAATTACAAAAATTATAGCAACAACAGTAGCATGTGTCAAGGATAACAAATATGGAAAAAAGTCAAAAACAATGATTTCTGATTGTAGCATCAATATTCAATAGCTAAAACAAAATTAGAGTTTTAGAGTTTCAACGACAAAATTACAGCAACAACAGCAACAAAATTACCATCAAAACAAAACAATGATTTCTGATTTTTAAGTTTCAACAATTGTCAATTGAGCAACAAAATTACAAAAATTTCAGATTTTAAGTACCTGGAATGAAGGTTGGAACACAACAGCAACTCAGCAAGGTCTGAGGGCGAGCCGGTCAGCCGGTGGCGGCGGCCGGCGAGGGCGACGGTGGAGCCTGGAGGGCGGCGTCGAGGGCGTGAGCAGGGGGTCTCTTCTCGTCAGTTTTTTTTATCGATGAGGCGATGAGCAGTGTCTGCAGTGAGAGAGGTCGTGAGGGTGAGACTAAGAGAGTGAGAGGCGCTGGTGGACTACTGGACTGGGCTGGAGAGTCAAGACTCAAGGCAAGAGTGGACTGAAAGTCTGAAAGTGGAGGGGCCCATTTGTTTTTTAGTTTAAATATAGCCTATCAAAATTTAAAGTACTAGTAATTTTTTTTAAACCACACAGGCCATGGCCTGGAGTAGCCAAGAGCACCCTCCGCCCCTGGACAGAGGCGCAGAGGAAGTGGTGCATGGCCAACCCACGTCGATGACCATGACACGTTTGCCATTAGAGCATCTCCAATGGTGGGTTCATGAACCCCCATGTCATTAAAGGAACCGGTTTGTATTTTTACCTCCAATTGAGAGGAAGAGGTTCATGCGTACATGGCATGGAATTGGTTCATACACAACACAAGGACCGGTTCACATAAAAACTTTGGACCCCACAATGTAATAAATTTGATTAAATAATAAATAAATAATTGTTAGTTTATTGATTTTTGTTTTATTGTTGTATATCCTATCATATATAGTGCAGTATAAAAGTAAATTATTCGATAACATATATTATTATAATTATTTTAATTTCAATAACTTTCTATTTATCGCCAAAATTTTATTTTTTATGATTTTAATTTATGTATCCTTTATTATTATAAATTTTTATCATTTTAACCGTTATAATTTTATTATTATATAAATCATGAACCGGTCTATGATTGAGGGTAAAAAGTTTATAAAATAAGTAGAAAAAAAACTGATGTAACAAAAATAGAAAACTGATGTGGCAGAGTCATGAACCCCTGAAAAGGAACCCCTGAAAAGGTTCATGACTGGGATGCTCTTAGCAGCCAAAATATTTCTCTACAAATCGTACTGCCACTAAACCAAAATTCACCCTCTAAACCATGGACACGTGGATGCTCTACCACCGTCATAGTGTTTCGTAAACCACCTTCATAATAACTTTTTGTCATAAAATGTATAATATCTCCAATAACTTTTTCAAAATTTCTCCAAAATAGAAAAGTAAGAGCATCTTCAAGCAGCTTCCTTATTTTGGAGAAAATGGGGAAAATGAGAATTTTAGAACACAAATAAACTCCAACAGCTTCCCCAAAAGTTTCCCCAAAATGGGGATAATAGAATTTTCCCCAAAAAATTCTCCAAATATGGAGAATACTCCAAATATGATTATAAGTGTTTTTCCAAATATGAGGAATCTGTTGGAGATGGATGTAATTTTTTTTGGTGATTTTGACTTTTGCTTCCTCATTTTGGAAAATTTTTGGGGAAGCTGTCTATTAAAATATTATTTCTCTCTCTACGTATTTATTTTCAAAGTTTTCTATTGGTCCTCTCACTTTGTAATCATTTTTTGAGTGATCTCCATATTTGAAGAAAAAAAACCTTCTCTCTCCAAGCATTTTGGGGATAGTTTTGGGGAAGCTGTTGGAGCTAAATATCAGCCCAAAATCCCCATATTCTTCATTTTCCCCATTTTGGGGAAGCTGTTGGATTTTGGGCTAATATTTAGCTCCAACAGCTTCCCCAAAACTATCCCCAAAATGCTTGGAGAGAGAAGGTTTTTTTTCTTCAAATATGGAGATCACTCAAAAAATGATTACAAAGTGAGAGGACCAATAGAAAACTTTGAAAATAAATACGTAGAGTGAGAAATAATATTTTAATAGATGAATGAAATATTTTAATTAATGTTGGATTCTTCAAAATGAGGAAGTTGTTGGAGATGAATGTATTTTTTTAGGATTTTGGCTTTTGGTTCTCCATTTTGAAGAAATTATGGGTAATATGTTGGAGATACTCTAAGAGTTAAAATCTCTAAAAAATTGCATTCTTCTTCAACAGATTCTTCATTTTGAAGAAAGAAACAATGTTTATAATATTAAAATATTCAATTCATCTATTAAAATATTATTTCCTTCTCCAAATATTTATTTTCAAAGATTGCTATAGGTGCTCTCATTTTCTCTCTTATTTTCTTCATTTTAGAGATAGTTTTTGAGAAGCAACCCAAAATTCTCATATTCTTTATTTTCTCTAAAACGGGGAAACTATTGAAGATGCTCTTAAATATATTTTTATATATCGTTAAATGAATTTGTATTTACAATTTTTCTTTTTATAACACTTATCTTATGTATTTTTAGTATATAATTTTAATTAATTTTGAAAAAGTATAGGTAGTGTCACCTGTTTTTTTTCCAATCTTTAAATCCACAAAATAAACACTCTCTTAGACCATCCGTACCCGTTTGCAAAAAACCCAAAAGCCCACAGCGCCACATCAGCGCCACATCAGCTTTTCTATAAACCCACTCCAAACCCAAAAGTGAAGTACCCGTTTGCAAAAAGCCCAAAAACCCTAAATGCCACCTCATTTTTTTTAATTCTTTTATTTATACATTTAATTATTTAACAAAATAAAAATATTTATATATTTTTTAATAAATAAAAATAAGATAAATAATAAAAATTAAAATTCATATCATTCATTAAAAAATTAAAAATTACAAAATACAAAAATCTAAAAAATTAAAAATTACAAAATACAAAATTACCCAAAATTATGATATTTTCTAATTCTCTCTTTCTTCGCCAAAGTTGCCTTCAAAACGTCTCCCGTAAGGTGATCATGCGAGGTTATGAAAAACTCGAAGTCTTTCTCAAATCGATTTTCTCGTTCTCTTTCTCGTTCGAGATCCAACTTCTCGCGTTCGAGTTGCAACTTTTCTCGTTCTATGGAATTTTCGAGTTCGAGTTTTTTCATTTTATACTCCATC
Source organism: Saussurea involucrata (assembly GCA_033807775.1). Lineage (NCBI taxonomy): Eukaryota > Viridiplantae > Streptophyta > Magnoliopsida > Asterales > Asteraceae > Saussurea > Saussurea involucrata. The sequence continues at coordinate 130,746,382 of CM066321.1, read as the reverse complement.
GTATCATCCGCATGAACGTTGAACGTGTTTAAGGTTGTCAACCATTTTGAAACATTTTCGTCCGATATCGACCCGGCCGTACTACTCGTTGACGTTTTTTTCGCCTTATTTCTTCCGATGGGTCGTTGAAGTTGCTCGACCTCGACCTCGTTGACATCTTCATCGTCATCATCGGAAGGTTTCGTACGTTTCGAACCCCGCGATGAATTTGTCGTCATGGTTGGAACGGTTGCCCATTTTGGACATTTTTTGAGGACTTCCCAAGCGGCTTCGTTCGTGAAAGGAAGCCCATTATCGTGTCGGTACCGTTCGTATGCCGTTCGCAAAATGAGGGCATCACTCATTCCACTTGATCTATTATTGACCAAGTTGTTGTAGATGCCGGCAAATAGCGATATTTTTCTATTGAGGTCTTTGAATTTGGTGTAGAGTTGATCCTTTGTTCTATAATTTCCTTGATCCATGGAAGTAAAGAACACTTGGGCGATACGGTTCCAAAAACCATCTACATTTATGTAAATAATAATATTAATAACATTAATAATAATATTAATAACATTAATAATAATAATAATAATAATAATAATAATAATAATAATAATAATAATAATATTAACAATAATAATAATAATAACAATAAAAATATTACCACGCGTTTGTGCGTTGCCGATAACGGGGTCCTCCGAAACGTCAACCCACGCCGACACTAACGCGAGTTCCTCCGGTTTAGTCCACTTTTGTTTGGCGGATCTATTTTCATATTTTTTGGCCTTTCCTTTTCTCGTTGTGTTCGGGTTTGATTCTTCCGGGATAGATTGTTGTGTGGACATGGATTGTGGTGTGTGCGGGTTAGAAGGTTGGGTTTCCAGAACGATGTCGTCGGCGTCGAGATCAATCGGCGGTGAAGGAAGTGGGGAAAATTGTGCCGGAGTAAAACCTTGTTCAATCAAACCGGGACGTGTAAGTTGGTAAGGAATTGGTTGCGGATGGCCTAATGAGTTGTAAAATTGTTGCGGATATTGTGGCGGATATTGTGGCGGATATTGTTGCGGATATTGTGGCGGATATTGTTGCGGATATTGTAGCGGATATTGTTGCGAAAATTGTGGCGGAATTTGTTGCGAAAATTGTGGCGGAATTTGTTGCGAAAATTGCGGGTCTTGTGCAAACGCTTGAAAACCAAGCTCCGAGTCTTCTTGCGGTTGCGGTGTATCCGATCGGTTACGACGGGATGTAGGTGTTTTGTTTGGATTCATGATGAAATTTGAGAGAGTTTGAGAGAATTTGAGAGAGTTTGAGAGAGTTTGAGAGGTGTGAAAAATATAAGGGTTGAGGGTTAATATATATAGTATGATTAAATTGAAAAAAAAAATTAAAAAACCCAAAATAGCCGTTTCCAAACCGTTGGAATTCAAATTTTTGAAAAAAAAAATTAAAAAAAATAAATAAATGGGAAAGCTCGAGCGGGTTTGGGAACCCGAGTGGGGAAGCCCGCACCCAAGCCCGGCCTCCCGTACCGGTTGTGCAAGAAGCCCGCAGCAAGCCCGAGCCGCTACGGATGGCCTTATATGTATTAAATATTATTTAAATTTGATACACTATAAAAAAAAGATTCACGTCATCATATATTTTGAATGCATATTTTTATAATTAACAACAAACAATTTTACAAGAAATTAATCTACAACAAACATTGACGGGATTTGACTATATATTCTGAGATATGGGTCTGTATAAACTAGTGCTATACCCGTCCGGTGGCCGGGTATACTACATGACTTTAATCTAGATTCATACATCTTTAAGCACGCAAAAAGTCAATTCTGACTTCCAAATACAAAACCAAATCTCGAACAAATCTAAACTATGACCGATAAGAAGCACCAATCTGGAAAAAAATCTGGTAAGTTGTAGATGATAAAAATCTAGTGTTATACCCGTCCGTTGGTCGGGTATACAACATGACGTTAATCTTCATTTAGTTATTTGATTGGTCACTTTTTTCATCATTGTCAAATGTTGTTTTTCAATCGAGCAAGAAGCTTAGGGGCCGTTTACCAAATGCTTACTTGGGTAAACACTTACCAAGTCACATTACCTTACCGGATGAATATGGCAAGGACCAAAAATCTTACCCGGTGTGAGCTAAGGCAAGGACCGAGAGTCTTACCCGGTAAATGATGGCGAAGACTTTTATGACGGTTAGTGCTTACCGGAAAAATTGTGGCCTACGGTACTGTTTTGGTGGACTAAAATCTTACCCGGTAAGTAAATAATAGTATTGAATTTTACCGGGTAAGCGTTGGTACGGCCCCTTAGTCAAATTATAACCGGCTTTCCGTGCCTTTGGCTCTCGGTTAGGTACCCTTCGGCTTGAAACCGAAACCGAACCGGTACATACGGTTCGGTTTTCGGTACCGGTTTTTAGTCCCAAAAAATTTCGGTACCAACCGGTTCGCTATCGTTTCGGTACCGGTCCGGTCCCGATCTTATCCCTAATGCAATGTACTGAATTTGTAGTTGACATGAACTTGGCTTGATTGTTGTTCTTATTTAATCACACCAGATGCATCAATGTTCATTGTTGGTGCTGGGGTTTGATGAACTATGTTGGGGATGACAGCCTGACAGGTCCAATTCAATGAGCTAAAAACCTTCAAAAAGATTTAATAAAAAACAATAATAAACTAACATTGATCCAAGGACAAACGCAGAAACATGAATGTGATAAAATGATCAACCAAAATTTGAGGTGTGCCTTTTTGTTATAGTTAGTGATACTAAAGTATTAATATAGACATGCACCATGTAAGTGTATTCCAATATTTTCATGAAACTTAAATGAAGCTTCTTAATATTAAAATTGCTAACCACTTAGAAACCGATTTTTGACGGAATCCCGTTGATTGTCACGTCCAAAAGTACACGCAAACCCATATCCCTTACGGATTGCTTCTGTGCACCGTTCAACCCTATTCCCATACTTTCACCTTCAGTTACGGAGGTATGTTTAGATTTTATTTTTTTCACAATGTACAGCTGCACCTATACTTATTCGTACAATAGTTATCTCATCGTTAATATAATACCTATTCATCATTAAATAGCAACTGACCACAGTCGTACCTTCTCTTGAATCCGGACGCTTTAATGATCCCTCTATATCTCCGTACCCGCGTACCCGTGCACTGGTTGTTTCATCTTCTCTATTTTTATGTCGTTCGCCTGTTGTCTATTCTGTTTGCTTCTTGTGCACATGGCTGGACTTTTTTCATGATCTTTAAGTCCATCTTCAAAGTAGTCGTCATAATCGATCTCTGTGACAATTTCATTCTTTTAAAATTCAAATATCCACAAGAACAACACTTATTACAAGTTTATTTTTCGTTTGTTTGGGGAAAACTTGTCTGATAATGGTTTCTCTTACCTGTGTGTTGTTTTGCACAAACCATTATGGTTAAAATAGCAATATACCATAAGCAAGTAATTACATATATTGGTGATGAAAGTAAATGAAACTATTACGCACTTGCTTCTGTAGTACAACCCCCTTTGCCTGTATTCTGGTTCTCTTCCAAAGTGATTCTCTTCCCTTTACTTTTAATAAGATCGTCCAGTCCAGCCCAATGTCTTCCAAGTCAAGTGCAATTTATCCTTTAAAATCATATACCGTTCTACCCAAGTTAAAACGACCAAGCCCAAGTGCTCCAAACACCGTGAGTGAAATCATAGGAAGCTCCAAGTTTATTAGGTTGATCCATTGTGGTTCCAACCGTTGTCATCCTTAAACACCACAATATGAAGTCGCAACAGAATGAAATCACAAGTCATTACGCAACGTGTAAAATCGAAAAACTTAACATCTTGGAACTCATTGTTGTATAGGTTTCATATCATTTCAATACTTAAGTGATGAAGCAAAGTAATCAAAGAGGTGATAATCTATAAACTAAAGAAACAAATATTCAAAGATATATTGAATTTACTCTACCTCCCGTTAACAATATGGGTTTCATGTTCTAATATATGTGTACCATAACCATTTTAGACTCTAGATATTTTACCTTGGTTTCTCGAAAACTTGCAAGTTGCTTAGATATGATAGAGGCATGCAAATCACAAGCCGAAAAGTATGTTTCACTAACGATTATAATCATGAAGAATCAATCAGAAAGTAAACCATACCCACAGTTCAAATAACCAAAAATATGGGGGTTTAATCTCTCCCTGGAACTACATAAAACATAAACATTAGGTTAATCTAACATTTTTCAAGAGGCTGAAAAGATTAAAATATATTCAAGTAAAGAGCCAGAAGAAGTTAAACCTTTTGAAGCATCTTCATTAACCAGGAAAGCATGAACATATGGAGAAATTATCCAAATGTTTGTTTTTTAATATTTTTTTACATATTTTTGGCCTCAGCCAAAGATCATTTATAATTACTGTCTTTTTTTGTGGATTAGCAGAACCATGATCATACAATACCCTCTGTTTTTATCACAAAAATATCATGGGAAATTAAATCGATAGAAAAACCTAAATTAAACTCTTAACAAACATAAATAATCCGATAATTTGAAGAATTAAACTGTTAATTGAAGATTTAGGAAGATTTAATGGCCGTATACATACCTCAGCCATGCTTTCACACATCATCGAAAATTCATCAAATTATTCAACCTTCCTCCATAGCTTCCTTCACCAAACTCAATCAATATGATTACTTGATGAAACACCAAAGAATCTACGTAAATGCTTGAGACTTCTTTTTTCTTGTTAATTTGCAGAAGCCTATGATGCACTTGACCCAAATGGAAACATCACAATCAAGTGGGATATCATTAGTTGGACCCCTAATGGCTATGTTGTAAGTTCATAATCAACAATTAATTATACACATGGATTCAAGATCTTTAATATCGCTAACTCGATTACTCACAAAAAAAATTATAATGTGCATCGTGTTTTCATTCAGGTCGTGGTTACAATGTACAACTTCCAGCAATATCGCCACATTTCCCCTCCGGGGTGGACCTTAGGTTGGACCTGGGCTAAGAAACAGGTGATATGGAGCATGATGGACATTCAAACCACCAAGCAAGGAGATTGTTCAAAATACAAAAGTACACCACCACATTGCTGCAAGAAAACTCCAACAGTTGTCGATTTATTGCCAGGAACCCCGTACAATCAGCAGATCACAAACTGCTGTAAAGGAGGTGTTACCAAGATCCCAACAATTACGCTAGTTCATTCCAAGTCAGCGTTGGTGCAGCTGGAACCACTAATAAAACAGTCAAACCACCCAAGAACTTCACCTTGCTCGCACCTGGACCTGGCTATACCTGTGGACCAGCTGTAGTTGGTAAACCAACAAAGTTCATTACTCCGGATGGAAGAAGAGTAACTCAAGCTATGAGTGAGTATATATGCTAAAATCAAACTCATAACTATATATAATTATATATCACAGCTTTATAAGATTCTAATGACTTAAATCTTGTTTTGGCAGTGACTTGGAATGTTACATGTACATATTCACAATTTCTGGCTCAGAAAACTCCCACTTGCTGTGTATCTCTCTCTTCGTTTCTACAATGACACAATCATACCCTGCCCAACGTGCACCTGTGGATGCCAAAACAATATCACTCATCCGGGAAGTTGTGTAAAGTAAGGATTTTTATTTTGGGTATTTGGGTAACAATAATATCTTGCTGTTTTCTAACTTTTTTTCACCAACTGTGTTTTGCAGTCCAAATTCTCCATATTTAGCTTCGGTTGTTAATGGTCCTGGTAAGAGCACGTTGACACCCCTGGTTCAATGCACAAAACATATGTGTCCTATTTGAGTTCACTGGCACGTGAAGCTTAATTACAAGAATTATTGGCGAGTTAAGGTCACCATTACGAATTTCAACTTCCGGATGAATTATTCCCAGTGGAATTTGGTCGTTCAACATCCCAACTTCGACAACCTCACGCAAATTTTCAGCTTTAACTATAAACCATTGACTCCTTATTCTTCTATAAGTAAGTTCACTTACTTGTTCATCGTTTCTTGATCCTATTTTGTCAATAGTTTGATGTTCTAACAATGATTTGGTGTCTTTTTTTATCTTTATATATCCATTAAAATATAAAGACAAGACAGATTATGATTTCAATTTGGACTCTGAAGATGTCAAGAAGATAGAAATCCAAACAGGTTTGAAATCAAAAGAAGATCTTTATAACTTGTTTGCTTTTATGGTAACTACGATTATAAATAAACACGCACTTTCGAAATCAAATTCAGTTGTTGAATTCAACAAAGAGGTTTTGAAATAAACCTGACAGAGAAAAAAGGGGGAAATTACCGAGTAGAACGGTTTGCTTCCTGCTGTGAAGTTCAAAGCGAGCACTGCAATTTCCAACCAAAAATATAGTATGAAATGGTAAAATGTGTAAATAGTAAGCAACCAACTTAGGATTGGATCGGTAGGCAACGCTTATACGGACATACCTCTTCTTTATCGATAGGATTCCCATTGCAAATCCATATCCAGTTCTGTAGGTACATACCAAGTTCGAGGAGTTGAATTTTCTTTCCTGGAAAAAGATAGACAAGAAGAACAACTACTGTGCAAAAGAAACCTAACAGAAGTGAAAAATTCAAAAGGAATCAACATACAAAAACATGAAAATGGGCATTGAACGCCGTCTCATGGAGAACATTCCTGAAATTGTTGCTGATGAACCAATCCCAGATGAAGAAACCGGCCTTGAGCTCAACGAAGAAAACATAGAGAAGGTATTAAAAGTTAATCAAGACTAAGAGTAACAATTCAAAAAATCTAATACCTCTATCACCATGTCCACATCAGGCGCGCTTTTTACCAAACCAAAGGTGTTAATGCTCCAAAAAAGAATTCGAATCAGAGAAGAACGAACCTAATTGCAGATCGAATCAGAGAAGAACGAACCCTAATTGCAGATCGAATCAGAGAAGAACGAACCTTAGCATTTCGAAATCACGAAAGCAACAGAGATTCTTAAGATGCAAACAATCTTCGTCGCAAAGGAATTATCGTGTGATTCTTGAAGACAAACCATGGAAGATGGTTGTTCAATAGGGCATGGATTGCATTGATGAAGATGAAATTGGAAATCTCTGCTCAACATTTATAGAGTGATGTACTGGGTGTCTTGAGAAAACCGACTAAGAAGCGGAGAGGGAGAGTGGTTTCAGTTTTGTGAGATCGTGGAGGAGACTGACGAGAGCCCGTGAGAAGTGGAGAGGGAGAGGGAGAGGGAGAGGGAGAGTGGTTTCAGAGGAGACGTGGAGGTTGCAAACGTGAGAGGGTTTAGGTTGAGAGCTGAGTGAAAAGCTTAATGAGTGGCTTAATGATTTTGAACGGCCAAGATTGAAAATAGAATTGAGTTTATACGGCTCAGATCTCTCCAGGAGCGGTTAGACTCAATGGTGTCATTAGTATAGGTAATTCCATATTTATCCCTTAATTTCAGTTGTATAAATAAAAGGCGCCACCACCACCACCACTCCTCCTCCCTCAACAACCTTCTCTGAAAAAGCTTTCGCTATCCTCACTCCATCGTTTTACAATGTCTGGACGAGGCCGTGGACGCGGCCGTTACGGCGGCGCTGGCCGTGGACGAGGAGGACAAGGCGCCGGACAACCATCGGCACCGTTTCATCCTCAAGGCAGAGGTGCCGGCGGTAGGGGAAACGGACAACCGTCCGGTTACTGCACTCCAACTCCGGTGGTTGCGTCACCTTCAATGGCGTCAACGATGCAATCGAGAGAGTTACAGAATGTTTCGTTTGGTTCGGTGGCAGAAGGATCGTCTAAGACTTCTGCGTCCGGTCCAGATCAGCCACAACCGGCGACGCAGCGACCTCCGATTCAGGTTCCGGCGAGTGGTAGTGTTGGTCGTGGACAAGGACGAGGCATTGCCGGCGGAGCTACTCCGGTTCCGTCAGTTGCACCGCCAACGAGAGAGTTGAAGAATCTCTCTCTTGGATCGCTGGCAACAGCTGCTGTTAGTAGTGTTGCGTCTGTTCCGGTTCAGCCACAAGAGTCCATTCAGCAGCGTACGGATGATCAGGGAGAGTTGTCCGTCTGTACGCAACAATCGAATGTCGGATCTGGTTCTGAGGCCGTACCATTAGTTCCTTCTTCATCAAAGCTTCATAAGGCGCCTGCTAGACCAGGTTATGGTACTGCAGGAAAGAAATGTGTAATCAAGGCAAATCACTTTTGTGTCGAGTTTGGTGATAAAGATCCCTATCAATACGATGTAAGTTCCTCTCTATCTTCTTATATCTTTTTCCTATCACGAGTAACCCTGAAAACCCTAAAAAATGGATATATATATATATATATATATATATATTAGTTTTATATTTCGTTTGTAATTCATAAGAGTTGGCTTATGATGGAAATAAAAGTGCATTTGCCGCTGGGCCTTTACCTTTTGAATCCAAAGAATTTGTCATTGTTGTCCCGGAGAAAGATGGGTATATATGGTTTTTATTCAATTTTTTTTTTGTTTTCTTGAAACTTATCATTTCATTAATTTGTAGGCGAGAACGTGAATTTAAAGTTGCCATCAAGTTTGCTGCGAGAAAAGACCTTCATCATTTGCGCCAGTTTTTAAGTGGTAGACAACACGATAATCCTCACGAAACAATACAAGCTCTAATATTCTTTTCTTTCGCTACATGATGGATGAACATTTAAGTTCCATCGGATTTCTTTATAGAAGTTATATTTTTCAAATGTAGGAGGGAAATTGTTGGAAGATCGATATTTAGCACTGCTTTTGGCAAAGGTTCGCTTGGCAATGGTATCGAGTATTGGAGAGGTTTTTATCAAAGCCTCCGCCCGACACAAATGGGATTATCACTTAATGTTGGTGTGTATATGTAGTCTTCATTATACACACGTATATATATATATATATATATAAACATTTATGCGTATATATTTAACTTCATGTTCGTTTGTTCTTGTTGTGAATGTTATATTTTGCAGATATGTCGGCCCGGGCTTTTTATGATTCCATTCTAGTGTCTGATTTTGTTATGAGTTATCTTTCTAAAGATGTAACAAGGCCACTTTCGGATCAAGATCGAATTAGGGTATTGTTTGCTAGTTTTCGTATATGATTTAAATGTTTAAATTACGAACTACAAGTATATATATATATACCCGACGTTTGAAATATCAGGTGAAAAAAGCTCTCAGAGGTGTTAAGGTTCAAGTTTCTAGTGGCGGATTTAAGAGAAGTTACAAAGTTCATAGCATAACGACACAGACAACCAGCCAGCTAACGTAAGCTAGCTCGTAAATATCATTTTGTAACAATCGGAGTCTTTTTGTACTCATCTTCGATTAATTATCGTAGGTTTCCTATTGATGAATCTGGGACAGTTATATCCGTCGTCCAATACTTTCGCGACAAATATAACCTCACCCTTCGATTTCCATTCCTTCCTGCAATTCAAGCTGGTACCGATGCAAGACCAACATATCTGCCCATGGAGGTTTGTTTACTGAAATATTCATATGTGAATCATTGAAAAAATCCATTTGATGATGCATTATGCATATTCAAATGGATTTATTCCAGTTTTTTCAGTGGACTGACACATGAACCTTCTATTCTTACCATATTTAGTCTGATTTTTGAACCTCTCACTTGTGCTATATTTACAATTTATTTTACATACGAGCTCAAATATTAACTGTAACAAATGGTATATAAAGATTTGTAGGCTTGTTGATGGTCAAAGGTATTCAAAGAAGCTAAATGAGAGGCAGGTGACCCAAATGCTCAGAGCTACTTGCAAACGTCCTAAAGAACGGGAGGACGAGATAAAAACCGTATGAATTATAAGTTGTTTTCGGTATATTATGTTTCAAGAAAACCAAATATATTTCTTGGTTATGTTGTTGGTTATAGGTGATAAGGGGAAACAATTATGCCAATGATGAATTGGTGAAAATATTTGGCCTGCAAGTTAGGGAGCAACTTACCTCAATCGAAGCCCGAGTTCTTCCACCTCCACCTGTAATTAACATTACTTCTCTTGTTTTTTGGTTTGTCATATGTTATTCTTTTTGTTATATTCATATGTGAATTTGATCACATTCATCTGTTCAGCTCAAGTACCACGAGTCGGGGCGCAAATCAGAGGTTTACCCGTCGGTTGGTCAATGGAATATGATGGATTTGGTAAACTTCTAATTTTTCATATCTGTCATAGACCGTACTTTTGGATGGGACATATCGGGGTCGTTTGGTTTGGTAGAATTCTAGTTATTTGCATCAATTCACCGTCGTTTTTTTCCCCGAATGTAATAACTGTTTTTCCGTCGTGTGTAGAAAATGATCAACGGAGGTACCGTAAATTTCTGGGCCGTTGTAAATTTTTCTAGGCACGGCCAAAATGCAGTTGACAACTTTCGTGATGGACTTATATCGATGTGTGTAGAGAAAGGAATGGTATGAATCATGATAATCATTTTGCTGTCATTTTATGTTAGTTTCGTCATCTTTTTGCAATCACTATATGTTTATTTGTTTTGACAAGTTTTCGATCGTCAACCTTTGATTCCAACGCTTACTGCCTCCCCTCAAAGTATTGAAAAGGAACTCTTGGATGTTCACAATCGATGTTGTGCTCAATTAGCACGGACTTCTCGTGGACATTCCCTTCAGTTGTTGTTTGTGATTCTACCTGAAATTAGCGGCTCATATGGCAAGTTGCTATAACACAATCTTTAAATATATATATATATATAGAGGGATAATAATTTGTATATATTATATAGTGTCAGGTTCAGGGGAAAACCGCAAAAGAATAAAAACAGAGGAACACTTTGATAACCATTCATCATGTGCATACAAGTAATTTGTAAAATGCACATGTGCATATGCACAAAAAACAGCTTCAGTTACGTGTATGCACATGTGCATATCGTTCGGATACGAACATTTCTTTGACCTTTCGATCTTACCTTCTCATGATATTTAGCCTCTTATCTAAACCCTTCATAATATAACACATATATATATATATATATATTTATATATATACATGGTTTAATGATTTGTGTTGGGTTTTACTTCAGGGAAGATCAAAAGAATATGTGAAATAGAGTTAGGAATTGTCTCTCAGTGTTGTCAACCCAAGCATGTTATGAAGCCCAATAGACAATATTTTGAAAATGTAGCTCTCAAGATTAATGTTAAGGTGTGATACTTAACAATCTTACATAAATCTTTACTGTTTTATTTTTATTTATCTTTATTGAAATCACCTCTGTTCTCATTATATACCATTGATGAGTTTATAGGTGGGGGGAAGAAACACCATTTTGTCTGCAACACTAAACAAAATGCTACCTATGGTTAGTGATTGTCCAACGATCATTTTTGGAGCGGATGTGACCCATCCGCAACCTGGCGAGGATTCGGGTCCCTCTATTGCCGCTGTATGTGGCTATTTCTATCTATTTTATTTAAAGATCATGTTCTAGTTACCGATGAACTTAACTCACCCGAATTGATTCTATTTTATAGGTGGTTGCTTCGATGGATTGGCCACATGTTACGAAATATCGAGCGTTGATGTCTGCGCAGCCTCACAGACAGGAAATCATTGAGGATCTCTACACAACATATACTGATGCGCAACGGGGATTAGTTCATGCCGGCTTGATTAGGTAATACTTGATTACTGTCTTTTGGGTAAAGCTCAAATCTACATATATTTTTGTATTTCTAACAATTTGTATGCTTTTACAGAGACCATCTTATAGCCTTCAAGAATGCAACTGGACAGAAACCTCAAAGGATTATATTTTATAGGTTTAATTTCTTACTTCCATTTTTCTTTAACTAATTTTAGGGGCCGTTTACCAAACTGTTAATTACCGGGTAAGAGCTTACTGACAAGTGTCACAATTCTCACTTACCTGGTAAGCTCTTACCCGATAAGCGTTTGGTAAGTGACCCCTTACTCTTTTATGATAACATGAATATCTAATGATTATCGGAAACTGGGATCACAGAGATGGAGTTAGTGAGGGGCAGTTTAGTCATGTTTTGCTACATGAGATGGACAAAATCCGGAAGGTATGTAGTCTTTTTTGGGGGTTAAATTTTTTGAGTTATGTTTGTTTGATTGGAGAATTTCACTCTCTTTCCTGCTTTCTCTATTTTGGAGTAAAAATTTGTCAAAAATCATCATTTTCTCCATTTTTGGAGATGCTTTTATATTCTTGCGTAATGATCATAGACTTATATATTTGTTAACTATTATCAGGGACGGTTGTTGATACGAAAATATGTCACCCTACTGAATTTGATTTCTACTTGTGTAGCCATGCTGGTATTCAGGTAAGCTACCATGTCCATAATTTGCTGGTTTTGTTGCCTTTCATTATATCATTCTGACTTTTTGTTGCATCGCTTGAATAATCTGGTTTTTGTGCAAAAACCGAAAAGGGAACAAGCCGTCCAACACATTACCATGTGCTTTATGACGAAAACAAATTCACTGCCGATGGATTACAGACGCTTACCAACAACTTGTGCTACACGTACGTCACTAACCCACCCTTGTTTCTTATTAGGTTTTGTTGGAAGTCCTTTTTTTATCGATATGATGAAGAAACTGTTTGCATTTCAGGTATGCTAGGTGCACGAGATCTGTCTCTATAGGTATGCAATCGACTCTTTATCTTTTCGTCAATTTGTTTTTTTGATTAATAATAGTCTTGATAAATTATTTTTACCATCGACCATAATTATCTACATAAGTATACGGGTCTTCGGATAGCCCTTCATCCGGACGGTATGCACTTGTACATACAAGTAATAAAGTTGTTTTTTGGTTTTTATGCACATGTGCATGTTACAAATTACTTGCATGCACAAGTGCATACCATTCAGTTAAAGGCTACCAGAGTGTTTCATTTTCCATTTTTTTGAGGTTTTCTCTCGAACTTAAAATGAGTTTTCAGTTAGGACCATGATCTTTTAAAACGTTTTTTTAGCTATATCCGTATAAGGGTCCTTTGTAAATACGCTAAAGGAGTAAAGGGTCATTTTTGCAAAACCAACTTCCCAAGAAAGTCAACGAGATAAAAGTAATCTTATTAGAAGTTAAAGGAGTCTTATTTTGGATTCGTTCTCTTTCGCAGTTCCACCGGCATATTATGCACACTTGACCGCTTTTCGTGCACGTTATTACACGGAAGGCATGGCATCAGAGAGTGACTCTGCAACGGGTGGCAGGGCGACGAGAGAAAGGACGGCTGAAGTTCGACAACACTCCCGATGATTCGTGATAATGTGAAGGCAGTTATGTTCTACTGTTGAGTGGATGCTTTGTGTTTTGGTGGTAGCCTTTTAAAGCTCTTGTGGTTTTCTTGGTATATGATCAAACATCTTTTAAACTCTCTTCTTTGTTGGTGGTTTCTTGGTATTTTGGTGGGGTTTTTTTTGGGGGCATTTGAGGTTAGGTATTGGTTTTTGCTTATGATTTATTGCATGAATTTCCCATAATTGATATGAAAGATCTAAATTTCTCTCAGCATGTTTATTAGTATTTTAGACTCAAAATTAAATAGAAACCAGCTAAATATTATAAAATTTGAAAATGAGTTTCATGTATTGTTTTGTAGATGAAACCACTAAATGCATGAAAATCATCCAATGAGTTTGATTTTAACTTAATGTGGTTTTTTGTGTATGGGTATATATGAGTGTGTGTTTCATATATAAACATGTTTTTTAGCACGTAAATTAACGATTCGTCTATGAAACAACAGTTTTTAGAAACTGCCTGTTCACTAGGTATAATTTTTTTCCATCGAAGGTTAGAATTTAAGGTATTTGTTACATAATGTGAAACAAGAAATACATGGTAAGAACTGAATAGATTGAAACAAAATAGATAAGAGATCGAAAGAGGCTGTGTCCAACATATATACTAACTAAGCTAGTACAGGTACAAAATTGCAGCAAACAGAAGGCTGAGAGGGAAAAAGAAACCAATATTGAAAAGCATAAACTTTACAATATGTCGATCGTATGTACATTTATGTTAAATGTGACCTGCCTGTTTCTATTTAAATAAAAAAGTTGTACTATACACGATATAAAACGAGATAAATAATAATTTCCTTTTGAATAACTAAGACAAGAAATAAACCAGAAATTATATACTGATCATAAATGTAGCATGGAAGCAATAACGATGATGGTAGTCAGCCTGTAAAGTGTATCATAGGGACCATAATTTGAGATCCTTGTTGGTGCAGAAGACACATTAACAGGTGTTCTACCTATAACGGAACCTCATTAGATTACTCTCCAAAAGATCCATAGAGAAAGTTCCAACATACATATATATATATATAGGCTCCGTAAAATGCAAACCTTGCATTTGTTGCACCCCTTACAAACCATAGTTTGCATATGTGCAGACTGGTTCTGCATATGAATACGTGCAAGAATATACATATAATGGACATACATTTATATGGGACAATGCATATATGCAAAACCAGTCTGCACATATGCAGACTGTGGTTTGTAAGGGTGCAACAAATACATGGTTTATATTTGATTTGTACCCTATATATATATATAGTGGCGTAATAATTTGTAAACTTTCTTAGCGGGTAAACTTTGGATTTCATATGTTTTCTTGATGAAATTGTTTCATAATATTGTTTATTTTGATTAAAGTGTTTCATATCATTTATTTCTTGATGAAATTGTTTCATATATTTGTGTTTTTTATGAAACACAAATATATGAAACAATTTCATCAAGAAATGAATGATATAAAACAATTTTATCAAAATAAACAATTTCATGAAATAATTTCATCAAGAAAACCTATGAAATCCAAAGTTTACAAAATAGTGAGAGAGAGAGAGAGAGGTTTCAGAAGAAAACCCAAAGAAAAATGAAAAAAAGAGGAACACCCTGGATATTATGCACGTGTGCATACACGTGATTGAAGTTGTTTTTTAGTTTTTATGCCACTACAAGACATATGGGCTTTCCCTAATGAAAAATCCGCCAGAAATAGCTATAAGGCGAATTCGCCTATCGCAAGATCCCTCGCCACATAATGCTTTTTCCGGCAGATATTTCCGTCTTTCTTTTTTCAAGTTTTCTTAAAAAATTTAAGTTAATCAAGTTTACTTAATTAGATTGATTACATTTCCGGCAGATAATCAATCAGTAATTTAATTTAATTTTTTTAATTTTTTAACAAAATAATTTTTTGATTTAAACAATAAAGTTTTAATAAAAAAATTCCGTCGTGTGTTGACTTTTTTTTTACTTTTGTTCATTCCACCACAAATCTGACGGAAATCCGCCGGTAGTATTTCCGATGGAAAATCCGCCGGAAATGCGTCGGTATTGCTGCTTTGTTTAGTAGTGTGCGCGTATGCATGTTACAAATTACTTGTATGCACGTGCATACAGTCCAGATGAACGGTTATGAGGGTGTTCCTCAGGTTTTCATTTGTTCGAAGTTTTTCCGTGACCCTATGTATATATAGGGTTGGGTTCTGCTGAGAATGAAAGTTATGGTGAGAAGGGTAAGAAGGGATCTCCATCATTGGATGCACATTAGGATGAGATGCACCGGATCAATCCCCGTTTCAAGCGCGATTCATGGATGCGTTTGAGATTAAAAGTGATCAAGGGTCCAGATCTATCCTTGGTTAGATCTATCCTTACTTTCTAACCTTAGCTCTTCTTCTCACACTATCATTCGTCTATATATATATATATATATATATGAGATCAGGGGAGAACCTTGAAAACAGAAAGAACCGAAGAACCTATCCAAACCGTTAGATTGAGATGATCCAACGGATATGATTAAAAAGGTGGTTACAACCACTTTTTAGAAAGAAAAAAATAATAAATCACCCCCTATCTTTTTAAATCGAAAATCGGTGAATTATAAAAAGATTGGAGCCAAACAAATTACACCAAAAAATTGATAATTTTATTATCTTTAATTTGACATCCATTTTAATATATTTTTTCATCCGTTTTTCCATGGTTCTCCGGTTCTTTTATTTTTCATGGTTCTCTCTTGATAATTTTATTATCTTTAATTTGACATCCATTTTAATATATTTTTTCATCCTTTTTTCCATGGTTCTCCGGTTCTTTTATTTTCCATGGTTCTCCGGTTCTTTTATTTTTCCATATCCATTAGAGGGGGCGTGTTGGGGTCCCATGTTGGCTAGATTGAGAATATGTGGAGTTCTCACATAATGAAAAGAGGACTTACAGTCGTGATCTGCCCAACCGATCCGTTGACCACCTATGTCATAAACCACACTCTTGTCTTTCAGAACAAGGTCTACACAAAAATGAAGAACACGTTAAAAGGTAATCAAGAACTTATATAAAAAATATGAATACGGATTTTCTTCAAGTGTTGTTGCTTATACCTCCTAAAATCGTCATTCCTTCACCATCTACCTTCTGAAACCCGATGCACCATGCCGATTGACCGTCCTAAAAAGATGTAATTCTTGTTCAAGTTAGCAAAAGAGAGAAATGCAGCATTAACTTGTTTTCCAATTAGAAAAAAAAGTTTAACTTAAATGGTAATTCTTTAGCATTGCAGTACCACAGTTTTCTGTTGCAAAAGGTAGTTTTGAGGTTTTAAAACCATTGTAGCATCACCAGCAAAATGCAAGCGCACAATCGGAAATGCCTCAGAGAGTCTGAAATAATATTAAAACGATTAAACAGAAGTACTAAAAATCGTTAAGAAGCCATGAATTTTTCAGATAACAAAGAAACCTAGTTGAAGTTACAAAACATTGATATCCCTTTGTATCAAAAGGCTGGACAGATGAAGCAACATTCTTTGTAATCTGCAGCAATAGAAGTAATACTAAAATTATGCAAAACCAATATTCATCAGGAGCAATGTGTGTGTGTGTGTGTGTGTGTATATATAGGGTAGGTTGTGTATATATATATATATATACTTATATAGGGTAGGGGAAAACCTAAGAAAACAGAAAACTGAGAAACACCCTGGTAGCCCTTCATCTGGAAGATATTCACTTGTGCAAGCTGTGTTTTGGTTTTTATGCACGTGTGCATTATGCATATGTGCATTATGCATATGTGCATTATGCACATGTGCATGTTACAAATAACTTGTATGCACAAGTGCATACCGTCCAAATGAAAGGGCTAACATGATGTTGCTCAGTTTTACCTTTTTTTGAGGTTTTTCCCTGAACCTCTCTCTCTCTCTCTCTACATATATATATATATATATAGTTTATGATTTGTGGGGCCGGTCCTGTTAGGAACCTAAAAATTGTTTAGGAACCAGGGAATTACCCACAAGGCAACACATGACATATTCATTAGAAATATGAACGTGTTATTCATCACGAATATTGTAAAAATATTCATCATGAATATTAACCCTGAAGAGGGACATGGTGTGCTATGGGTGGTTCCCGAGTTCCTATGAATTAACGGAACTTTTCCTTATGATACATTGCCATTTTTTAAGTATATAATATTTATATATCACAAATACTCACACACACTCCCTACTTTTGGTGAGGTATGAACCCCTGACCTCTTAAGAGGTTGGGCTCTACTGGTAACTCGGGTACCACTGGGCCAATGAACCTATGGTGACACATTGCCCTTTTGTACTTACGGCTTCAACGAAAGGTTTGTAGGCCTCTTCCGTTAGGTATGCAAGAGTTGTTCCGGAATCAATTATGGTTCCTTTTCGCTTTTTTGATGTTCCAAAAACTGATGGATCAATAGGCAATTTGTGGCCGTTCACAGAAATACTCTGCAGATCTAGATTGTAATGTGCCCTGCATTCACCGTGCAATGATCAAATGAAAAGTTATCCAAATGCATAAAAAGTTTGCAAATTTCAACTGTAACGAGTGTTTAAGATCTAAACCGAAGATCTTGAACATTCGTATACAAATCTTTTAGATACCCATTTGCAATTTTCAACTAAAACCCAATTCTTTTTCACAAATTAAGCAATCAAAATATGATTCCATGCTGGATTATTTAATTAAATGACTTCTGTAAAGAAAACGGGTCGACCTTAAATGAGTTTTTAGTTAAATACTGACCTGCTGGCCTATTAAAGAAAAAATGACTTTATATAAAATCTCATTCAAGGTTATATACCTAAAAATCGCAGAGAAAGAAAACTTACTGTGATGGGACAAGTGGAGAATAGACCATTTTCTCATCAATTATTTGACCAAAGACCAAAATACCCCCTCCATCACCACCACCAATAAGACAATGTGAGAAAGAATTTGGAGCTTCCCCTTCTGAAGCAAGTTGTGAGATAATAGACATGCCTTGCTGACCAAACCCGAAGATCCCATCAACCGCTCTGTCAGGTGTCGACAACTCTCCAGATTGCTCTGTGCTACACCTGTTTCATAACACTGCTAGGTCAACAAGGGGTTTGACCAAGAAACTGTTATCGGTTCGTTTGGTACCCAGACATAACCGGAGAGGACGAAAGTCCGGTTTTAGGATTTTAATTTGGCATGGGTAAGGGTAGTTTAGTAATTTACCAATCTTGTCTCATTTCCTTGGTTTTTGTTCCACCTATTATGGTGGGACATAAAAAAAAATACATTTGTGTTCCACTCAGGTCGAGTCTTGTCTCAGTTTTTGAAAACTGTCTTGTTCTGTCTCGTGTACCAAACGCACCAAGGGCGTATTGATATGGTAGACTCATTACTAACTCACCCAAACAAAACAGTGGATGAAGTATGTGATAATAGGCTTGTTTCATCAGACATCATATCCAATTCGAGTTTATCAGATACAATATAACCGGATGTTGCACTACCATCTCCATATTTAAATGTGTAATTGCAGTGGTGGTTTGTAGCGGAACAAGCAGCAGAAGAAGATTGGATTCCTAGAGAACACCTTGCATCATAACAGGAGATCCAAGTAGATGTTGTAGATTTTTTAGGGTCATAACGTTCAATTGGAATCTGTTGGTAGAAGAAAAATAGTGTCTTTAATTAGTAATCCAGAAGTCAACCATAACGAATCACACACAAACACACACACACACACATATACTACAAATGAGGGCAAGTCCAAAACTATACATTGAGTCCACTTGATGTAGGGCAACCTTTGCAGCCTTTGCAACTGACCCACAACACATCACTTCCGGTGTCAACTTGTACATGATATTCCTTTGGAGGAGAACCCAAAAGGACTTTTGTAAAATAAAGCCTACATAGACAAAGAGATCTCCAAAATAAAGAAACTTACAGATTAAAGAATTGTCATCTTTCTCATCAAAATAAAGAAAAAAAAATTGCATCCACCCCCCTAAAGTCTACAAGCAAAGCAGAAATCTTTTATGTTGGAATATATGAAACCCCATTAATTATTTTCCAAAAGAGCCCTTGAGGAATCTCCAAAATAAAGAATCTTACAAGTTAAAGAATTGTCATTTTTCTCATCAAAATAAGAGAAAATAGCATCCACCCCTCTCCCCTAAAAGTCTACAAGCCAAGCAAGAATCTTTTATGTTGGAATATGTAAAACCCCGTTATTTACTCTCCAAAAGAACCCTTGAATAATCTCCAAAATAAAGAAACATATATAAAGTTTTTTAACTTTTTATGGTTCGAATAAAGAGATATTTTTCAAAATCAAAATCAAAAAATGAAATGAATCAAGAAACTACCCAACACGATAAGGATCAAAAGTGCCTTGAAGTGGGAAATCAATAATATCTTCATTCATCTGATTCAAGATTCTAGCATGTCTTATATGATCTCTATCTCTGAGTTCGCTCAAATCCATCTGATTGTTGTGTGGAAATACTCTTTCCAGCTTAAGAGTCGCCGGAGGCTTACAAAGAACAACCACCCCTTGCAACAACATCACCATGGCAATGCCGGACAACCTTAAAGTTGTCGGACTTCTCGAAATAAAAGAATCTCGCATCCCTGCTTTATCCTTTTTCTTTGAGGCCTTTTATCAAACACCAAAAATGCAACCAAGTGTTAATCAATTATACACACTTTGTGCACGAATTTTGTAGATATAATTACAGGAAAAGATTCAAGAGAATGAAAGGGGAAGAATTTAGAATTGATTCATTTAGAGGGTTCAAGAAATGGATTACATTGGAGTTATGAAATATGAAATCCATATTCGTTCTGTAAAAACCATTGGTGTTGGATGAACGATGACAGCAACCCCTAAATTTGAAAAGGCCGCGATATCACACCCACCAATGTTTTGTAATACGACACGAATCCCGTTTCGGTTTCCTGAAAAATCTCTCGCCATGGATGCGTTCTGGTTTTTTCTTGGATTTTGCCTTTACAAAGAGTTCGCTCTTTTGCTACAATCTCGCCTTACGGTAACTTACATAAATGGTCCACTAACTATTGATCGAGTTTCATTTTGCATCAAAGGATTCTTATTTTTCAGTTACAGTCCTTCAAGAAAATCAAACATTTCCTCTTTTCTAATTCCTTTTTGGTTACACAAAGTTCATCATTTTGTAAATAAAATCATAGAAAATAGGATTGGAATACTCAATTGGTAGTGTGAAAGTGGTTGTACTTGTAGTTCTATAAAACATCAATGTCTTGAGATCACAACTTTTGTTATAGTTCACAATTTTTTTTATATATGTCAATGAATCGACAATAAATTAATTATATTTTCGAATGTGGTTTTCTAAGCATTATAGAAAAAAAAAACCTAATTAAATAAAAAAGGGAATTCGAGCTAATATTCTTGTACAAATTTTATATAGAATCATCGAATCAGTATCAGAACATAGTACATTTGGTTTATGAATGGTATATTTGTGCAAACTCTTTTTGAAATTTGTGCGGTCGATAATTTATCCTCTTGTGACTTGTGGGTTGAGGCATGGTTGGTAGTATTCAAGACAAAAATTGAGTTTTGTAAATCGAAAAAGTGGTCTTAGTGTGATATATCCAAAATAAAAGGGAAATATATAACAACTTAAGAAACTTCAAGGGGTACATTCGCAAATCCCAGCTACCTCTTTTCCCTCCTTTTCTTTAACACTTTGAAAAGTATGGACCATGTCTATGGATTTAAAAGAAAAAATATTTGATTACACAATCATTCTAAAAAACTCGCCGCATAGCCGTTATTACGTGTCATGACACCAAGGCTTGTGTGTGACGTCACGTTAAGCCTATGGCACGCCATGGCCTAATGCGCAGTTATCGTAATGAGATATTTGATTTTTCTTTACGTTTTTAATGTCTTATTTGTAAGTTTTTTATATATAACCTAATTTAACTTGCTTATTACTATTGACTCTAATTGAGTAACGCTACAAAACATAAGTTTTTATATATAATATTATATATGAATTAGAAATTTGACTTCATAAGTCACGCATTGAGGTTTGGCCTAGCCGCCACGTCATGTCTCACGTCATTTAGAACCTTGTACACGATACAATGACAGGTAATGTGTCTTATGAAATTATCATTATTATTATTATTATTGCCGTTGTAAAAATACAAAGATATTCTTATTTAAACATACTGATATAATAATATAAACACAAAAATATAATTATTTTTATTAAAAAAAACAGTGTTTTTGGATGTGTTTTTAGGTCGGAGTTGAAAAAAAAAACCTCTGTTATAAAAGAAGCACACTTTTTGTGTGTTATGGAATGGTCGTAGTTTACCGATAAAACACACTTCAAAAAACACACTTTTTGTGTTCCAAATTCCAACCAAGGAGCATGCCGACAACAAAAATGCTGCAACTTAAAATATGATTATAAAAATATTAGCAAACCTCGTTATTTAGATATGTAATTTAAAATGTAATATCAACCTTTAAAAAAAATTAAAATGTAATATATAGCAACGATTTCGCATACAAAGAAATAAGAAAATAAACGCAGAATATTGCAATTTCGCATTCAGTATCATTTTCTTATGGGAATCACAATGTCTGAAATCAAATATGATGAATGCAATAAATCCCTCGAAAAATCCATCAGCAGCATCGCCGATTACCGCCAGTCATTCTTCTTCCAACAGAAGTGAAGTGCATGACAAAAGAGAAGACAACTCATCTTTCGTGGCCAATCCAAAACCTTGCCAACGTATTCTACCAAATTTGTCGAGCAAAAACATGTAACTGTACGATAAAAAAGAGTTTACTTGAGGATGAAAAAATATATATCTCATAAAGCTAATAAGTTGAAAGATACAAGAGAATGAAAAGATCAATACCCAGTTAGAAGGTTGAGTATTTTTAGTTCTTTTCTGAAGTAATAATGGTCTCCAAAAGCATACGCTATTCGTCTCTGCAACACGCCATCACTTTCCTGGGGTTTTGACTTCTTCAACATGCGAATCAATAGCTTCCTTATCGGGGTCAGAGATAACAGCCACGATTCAATGAAGGATATCTGAAACATAAAAAAATGATAAGTAATAGTGGCTCCAAGAGTGCAACTAAGATCATGGATCCTAATAACACAAAAAAATGATCATGGTGTAGCTTTTAAGGTAATTATGTGTGCACACACTATGGCCAACACCCAAAAATAAGTTTCAATGGAAACTAAGAAGTTAAAATATGAAAGGTGTTAATTAAGTCCCAAGATTGGAATTTAGAAGCCATACAACAAATCTTATTATAAATCTATAGGTACTCTACCATAATGTAATACCTCATATAACTGAACTATCTCTGAGCCACTGAAAGCTTCAGCAAAAGGAACACTCCAAGAATCAATCATTTCCTGTAAAGATAAAGTGTTTCAGTTCCAGTTCAGTAAACATATAATACAACGATTACTTGTTCCAGGTTAGATATTTGGCAATTCTATAAACAGTTGGCACACAAGTTCGTAAAAACACTATAAGTTCCTATAAGGCAATCAAGAGAAGTAGCAGGATATTTCCTTTCACCAATGAGCAGAAAATTCATCACTCTTTTGCTGATGGCCTACACAATAGTTTAACAACTTCAGTAGATTGATCATCAATCTTCTAACTGGTAAAATGGACTACTTATGTTTTCATCTCTCCTAAGGTTTGAATGCTTACCAGTAGGAAGAAAAGAACTACTCCTTCATCAATGTAATATTTAAGTCGAATTGTGATTCATATCTCTTACCATACGACATTGACAACTATGGTATTCAATTGCCATTGGAAAAACACATATCAGTAATAATCAATGATCTTAACAAAACTCAACAAAAGATTGAAGTGATTCCTTTTACTAAACCGACGAGAAAAGCAATGATTTTAGAACCTGCGAAATTGCACGGAATGAAAGACACATCAAAGTTGCTTTTGGGATATCAGCCTTCATTGATTCATTGTCACTTCCATAAGTAGTGATTGGTAGTTTGAAACACGTGCCATTTGAATAATTTACTTCTAGCTGAGGGAACTTCACAGCTGCCATTGCTGGAATAATGACCTTATTTGCGGCAGCAATCTGCAAATACATAGCAAATGCCAGCAAAAATCACAGACTAGCCTATATGACGTAGAAAGCTAAACATTAAAGTCTTCATAGGCCGAAACTCCGTTTATTAATCAAGTAAACAACTCAACTCTTTCTGGCCAGATAATCTCTTACAACTTATCTTATCTTACCTTACCACCATGTTGTTTGAGTTCTGCCATATCTGCAAAATATCCCCTATTCATTTCATCTTTACTGCCCTAAATCACATAAATTTCACAAAAAATTCAACCACATCTTACAAGGTAATCAACTCAAGAATCAACTACAGTTATTATACAACACTAAACCCCGAAACTTACAGCCGAGCACGCTCTTTCTCGATCGCATCCTTATTTCCAATCTGCATTCAAAATAGGCTTCATTACAAATTTCAACAAAGTAACCCTAACAAAGTAATTCCTGGTTCACATCACTATAAAATCATTCAAATTCACGCTACACGACTTCATTATTACCTAGGGTTCGATTTCCGGATAATTTGAATTCAAATTAACTTACCTCATAAAAATTGAGGAAGCGATTGGAACTCAACCGTGTGGGGATGCTGGCTGGTAAAAATACTTTATCTTCTTCTGTAAACAACAGCCGTGAGCTGAAAGTAACAACCGATCTCGAAGAACTCAATTGCTTCAACCTCAACATCGTCCCTATGGCTCCGTCGCCGATGAAGGCTATCAATCAGTGTGTGGGGGGAGACTGTAATTTGGCGCAGGGTTTTGAGTCTTTTGCATAACGCCGAAGCTGGCTAGCGGCTACGCAGATCTTGGTCGATAATTTCGGGTAGACTACCGGATGAAGCTCGACCCGAAATAAGGACCCGGAAGTTGGGCTCTAGCCCAAGTTGTACTTCAATTCAAGCCCATACATCTAGAGTCTAGACTCTAGACTAGACATGTCCAAACTAGCGGGCCGAGCTAGCCTGGACCGGGCTTTGGGCGGGCCCGGGCCCAATCACTGTTCACAAGTCCGGGCTTTGGGTAGGCCCGGGCCGGGTTTTGTGGTTACGGGCTAGGCCTGATCAGACTGTTCACAAGCCCGGGCCGGGCCCAAAACCGGGCCTAAATCGGGCCTCGTAAAAAAATGTATTTTTTGCATTTTTAGTAAATATTATTCGTATCCACTATAAAATACTTAATTGGGTCACTCAAACATACTTAAAAATACGTTCTATTAGAATTTCATATATAAAAAAAAATACGTTCTATTAATTGTATATAAATTATAAAGAAAAGTACATTTATTGAATTATAAAGAAAAATACATTTATTGAAGTACTTTTATTGAATTATAAAGAAAAATACTCTTAATCCTCGTCCTCGTATGGTGGATAATATGCAAGAGTTCCGGTCGTTTTAAGTCTAGTAAGAGCCATAGGATCATCGAGTTCATCAACATCGAGTCGTTCTTCAGGGTCGATCCCGTCGTCGTCCTAACGTGATACATTACTTTCACAATCGGTACTTGGCGGGGTACTTAGTTGGGCACTTTCGTTTTCTTCAAGATTTTCTTCCACTCCATCAAGCTCCGCCTCTAGGGTCGTTCGGTCTTGAATTCTTTCAAGACTATCCAAGTAGTCCTTCAAACAAACGCAAGCTTGTACTGACTCCGGGCTTAATCTTGTCCGACGGGCCGAAATGATCCTGCCACTAAGAGAAAAAGCGGACTCCGAAACTACGGTACTAGCTTGGACTGTTAGTATATCACGGGCCATTAATGCCAAAACCGGAAATGCTTGTTCTCTTTCTTGCCAAAATCCTAATATGTTTAATTCTTCAAAATTATCAACTTGAGTATTCCAAGAGAAATTAGTATTCATGTAAATTTGTAATTCATTGAGATTACTGTCATATCGGGATTTTTTACTTGATTCATTTTGCACCTCATTCATTAAAGAGGTCATTAAGTCTTTCCGGTTTTGGCGATGACCACTACTAGAAGAACCCGACGCAAATAGTGGTTGTTGGGAGGGTTGTTGGTGTGCGCCCCCATGTCGGACTTTATAAATTTCAAATAATTCTAAAAACATGTTATTAAATAATGTTTTTCTTTTCGTTGAAAAAGTAGAATTTGTGGACGTATCTAAACCAAAAGCTTGACTTATTCCAGTAATTAAAACCTCAACACCAACAACCTTTAGCCACGGGTTTAACGCCGCAACACAAAGAAAAGAAAAAGGGATTTTTCTAAAATATTTTAACAATTTTGCTTTCATTGTAACAATCATATTCGACCAATGGTCTTCTCTATCCTCGTACGCTCTAATTTTGTTTGCTAAAATATATATTTGATTTAAAACTAGATGGCTTGTTGGATAATAAACACCGGATAAGTAAGTTGTTGCTTTTTTTAAATCACCCAAAAGATCGTATAACCCCTCAATCACGACCCAATCTCACTCTACAATAGAATTCCGTGGGTAATGAACATTATAAAATGCTTGGTAATAAATTTTTTGTGCATGCAAATTTTCGATCATTTGATATGTTGAATTCCATCGAACGGGCATATCATGAGCCGGTCCCAAAGCTCTAAATCCACATTCCTCGCAATATTTTCTAAAATGCATTTGCATTGATTTACCTTTATTAAAAATTCTCCGTAACATAAGTCTAAATTTGGTTAGCGTGTCACTGCATTGTCCTAAACCGTCTTGAACGACTAAATTAATAATGTGGGCAACACAACGTGTATGAAATATTTCACCGTTCAACATAGGGGTTAAAACACATTTTAATTTATCCACACATGCAGTATTATTACTAACATTATCAAATGAAATGCTAATGATTTTATTTGAAATATTATAAAAAACAAGTGCTTTTTTTATAATTGAAAATTGACGTTCACCCGAATGTGGCGAACCAAACGTTTCAAACGATATTACACGTTTGACCAATTGCTACATTTTAATGCATCACGTCTAAGAGTTTGACGGCTTACCGGAGTGTAGCGAGGTTGTAGACATTTTTGGATCATTTTCGTCATATGCGGATTGACGAAATGTCCGAACGGCAACCCCATTTGAATAACACATTTTGTTGTTAATTCCCGGGCCAACATGTTATCGTACGACCATATTTGACCTTGGTTGTCAAGTATGGGTTGACTTGAATCACCTCCGGACTTGAGTGCCTTGCATGCGCCATCGGTGTGCCTCTTTAAGGTCGAGTTTCCCGAGAGCGCAAGGAGAAGTCCACACCTTTTGCATTGTGCCTTTTTACTCCCGTCGGTGAGAACCACCATATTGAAATCATTCCAAACATCGGATTTTCGTCCGTGCTCGGCAAGAACTTCTCTAATTTGTAGGTTTGATGAACTACCGGCGACCATTTTGAGTGAAGGATGGAAAAATTGAAAGAACGAGAAGTTGTATGAAATGAACATGAGAAAACGAGAAATCGAGAATTGTAAGCGAGAATTGTAAGCGAGAATTGCGTTTTTTGCGTTTTTGTAAGTTCGTATCAAACTCAATACATCCACTACCTATTTATAGTGATTTGGAGGCAAAAAAACAAAAAACGGCCAAAAACGGCTCTAAAACGGTAACATTTTAAAAAAACGGGCTTAAACCGGGCTTGGGACCGGGCCCGGCCGAGATTTTTGGGAAAACAGTGCCTGATAGGGACCGGGGGGCCGAGACCGGGCTTTGGGCGGGCCGGGCTTCGGGCTCTCGGCGGGCTTTTTCAAGCCCAGACCCATTTGGCCATCTCTACTCTAGACTCTAGATATTGTCAAATTGGTCCGGCCTTACTTGGGACTAGGATCGACTTGAAACCAGTCTTTTTCGAGAATGTTTGGAACAGAATTAGGATTGTCGGTTATGTTCCAGTTACGACATTTCATTGAAAACAAGGTCCAACTTGGACCGGCCCGAGACCGGTTATCGGCCGGCCTGATTTTTTTAATTAAAAGTGATTATAATATATTTTTTAATGTATTTTATTAAGTGTATTTTAATAAAACGTGTTTTTTAGTTTATTCGACCGACTCAATTAAATATTTAAACTATATTTGATTGATGTATAACAAAAACGTTTTTTTAGTGTATTTGAGTGGTTCACTTATAATAAAAATGTACCTGTTAGATCACGACCTATTTGAACCAGTCTCCGTGCCTAGAAGGAAAAAAACAGGGATTGACTAGGGGTGTAAAGTTATAAATGAGTTGAACTTTTAATGAGTCACTCGAGCTCGAGCTATAATCCTTGAGCTCGAGTCGATCTCAAACACAAAATAAAGCTCGTTTAAACTAACGAGTCGAGCTCTATAATGTCAATGTACGACTCAACTCAACTCGTTTGATTAAATTTTATGAGTCAAGTCATTCAAACATACACATTTTCAAACCATACATATTTATATGTTTACAAATTATATAATTAAAATATAAAAATCATCAAGCTAGAGTTAATAAGTGAGTTAATATATATCTTAAGTTCAAGATCATAAACGAGCATCGAGTTCGAACTCAAACATTGAAAAAATATTCAAGTTCGAACTCAATATCGACTTTGAAAAAGTTAATCGAGCTTGAGTCGAACTCGAACCTGATATTAGTTTTTGAGTAGAGCTCGAATAACCTGTTACTCGGCTCGGCTCGTTTACACGGTTATACCATTAGGATTGACGGTAAACGATCCACTCTTTTATAAATAAATCAGCTATTTTTTTTAATGTTTTTTAATAAATAAAAAATTGTTATTAATAAATATGCTAAAATAACGTATGTCGAACAATCACATATTAAGAGTCGTTCACAACTTCACATAGCAAAGTCGTTGTATGAATTTGTCAACGATATATCACAAATAATTATAAACTCCTATCATTTCTATTATTGGGTCCTACAATTATTTCTAAAAATCCATATCCAAACCCTTAACGGTCCCATCTCCAAGTAGTCACCGACCCAAGGTAGATATACGGACCGTTTACCTAATCACTTACCCGGGTAAGTGCTTATCGGTAAAATTCAACGCTATCACTTACTTTTCGGGTAAGATTTTAGTCAACCAAAATCGCATCGAATGCAACAATTTAGCCGGTAAGCGGTAACCGTGGTAAGAGTCGCCACACTCACTTACCGGGTAAGACTCTCGGTCCTTGCCATATTCATCCGATAAACTAACGTGACTTGGTAAGCACTTACCCGGGTAAGCGTTTTGTAAACAACCTCATAGTTACTTTTTTATACTTAAAATTTAAAATTATATTTTAGAGAGCCTTGTCCTTTAAAATAAGTTGTAATCAATTTCTAACCATCATGCTCACTTGGTTATCATAATGGGTGTTAAGGGATTCTTGTGAATTTCATTTCATGTATGGTTTAGCTTGAAAATAAATGTACATGGCCTCCAAACTCCGTTGGAGCCCAATACGGTCTTGGGTTGTTTGCATTCATTTGTGAAGTTAGTTATATCTTGAAAAATCGTATCATTTTCACCGGTTCCCATTGGCATTACCATTTCTGTACATGATCGACTACATAAAACACAAACACTTTTTAGCATATCATACATGCAAAAGGTATATATGGTTATAACCGTTCATGCCAATTTTTTCAAAGAGCCTAAAAGCCCGGGTTACTCTTTTTGCTTACTAAAAATGCGCACAGGCTCGGAAAAGCTTGAGCTTTGTGCATATTTAGTTATAAGTGTTGACCTGCCAATCCCATGCATCCCAAGTCCTTGTTGAGACCATCATCAAAAACTCGAATGCATCTTTTCCCATAAACTGCTTCGTAACCGGCCATGATTTTATTGAGAACGTAGGTTTCATTCCCAACTGCATCGCATGCATTACAGAACGTTTGTAGGTAATTATCTATCGTGTTATCATACTGAGCCATATGATTATATCGGGCCTCCAAACGGTCTTTGAGCTCTTGTGATGTGTTCAATGGTCTCCACACACAAAATATTAAAATTAATATCGAGACTAAAAATTATCGAAAATTAATAATATAAAAAAAATATATTATATGATTAATGAAAACAAATGCGACTTACAGGCATGTGTTGAATATTTGGGAAAGGTTCAAGAGCCCATTGGGTTGAGCAGCAACCCTATCAATTTCGAACCAAGACTCTCTAATGGATTTGTAGCAGGTCTCACTTGTACTCTGTGCATTAAGATTATGTCATCGAGATAATATTTACGACAAAATGTATCAAAATACAAGTATATATATATTGTTTGCTTACGTTGAAATCGTTAGAAACCACTATGGCATAACTGTTTTTGGGAGTAAGACCTTCAAAATAGAGAATTGGGGCCGATACCGCCAACGCACCATATGCGATGTGCGGATACTTCAAACGGAACCACGAGGCCAACACTAAATCCCGAGCACGTATATTAGTTCTAAAATATAAAAAAAAAATAATCGTATCATGTGAAAAAATATGTTTTTAAAATTTACTCCATATACAAATGAAGTAGAACTGTCAATCAGGTTGTAGCGTCCTGGGTGATAGGGTTCGATCTCAACATTGATAAGACATCTTTAAGTTTCAAAATTGTCAGAGATTAATCCGGGCTGTGCCTGGGATACCCTTTCCAAAAAAAAATGAAGTAGAACTTACTTCCACCGTAGGATCCTCCAACGACAATAATTGGACAATTTTCCGCTGACAAATTCCGCTTAAGATCGACAATTAACTGAGCGTAGTCAGCCAATGCTTGTTCCGATGTAAAAAATCCAAGACTATCAGCATCTTTGTACGCTTCGTCTTCTGATCCAAACGGCATTGACATCCCGTAATATCGATGCTGTCATTATCATATATAATAAGAAAATTAACACGGTGCCATGATATTATCAATAATACGTACTTACCTCTATATACACCAAGAGACCGTTGAACCGCAAACCTAGGACCTGAAAAAATCCCGACACTAGTGCTTCCATAGTAACGTCTATCTCGGCACCCATATAAAGAAAGATCGGAGAGCTTGTATTCACCCCACCCCAATATTTAAAATTAACGATATATCGTTGTTGGAAGGTCATGTAGCTTTCGGGCTTATAATTGAAATGGTCGAGTGTTTGTGTATAATTAAAATATTCGAAGTCGGAAGAGAGGGGATTGACGACGGATTTTCCATTCAGAACACTTAATCGTGGTTTATTGGGACGTGCCGATGTTATTTCGACAAAAATGAGGACCAACGCAAGTATTTGAAATAATATTTGTCTCATTTTCGATTTAGTGTGTTTAATGTTAATAGAGTAGAGGTTATGTAGCATTTTTTTTGTGTGGTTTATTAGTGAATATTGGAATAATCGTTGTCTTAATTGGGCGAAGAGATGTTTGAGACAAATTAAGCATAGAAAATAACTATTTATCGGTTCAATTAAGGCTGCAAAAAGTGAACGATGCACGGCTGTAGGCAACTTGGTATTTGGGTAGCGTTTGGTACGCAGATTGGATGGGTCGGGACGGGACGGGACGGGACTGGACTGGAGGAGATGATTTTAATCTAGGTTTAGCTATCTGATGTTGGAAAAAAAGAGTATTTTAGTAATCTTATGTTTTAGTCCCATATTGTTCCACCTATTTTGGTGGAACAAAAAATCTTAAGTTTTGTCCCATGAAAACTTATTTTTGTCTCATGTTGTCCCATCTGATTTTTGTCCCATGACATACCAAACATGAGACTATTTTTTTTGTCCCGTCTCGTCCCACCCAGTCTGCGTACCAAACGCACCCTTGAAGACCATTTACATCAATTTGTTCGGTTTTCATAAAATCTTGTAATTTAGATGATGTTTATTTGGAAGGGTTTTTCATATGTAGAATGAGCATGTTTTTTTAATTAGAAAAGACAAATTTGGAAGATTTTTTTTGGTTTTCTGCGTAATGTTCACTCCTAAAGCTTACTAAATAAAACACTTTTTATATCATCAGAGCACTGCCAAACAATCATGTATAATTGACCGAATAATTGTGAGTTCCATTAACGGCTTAATAAAAAGATGGTAAACAACCCCTTAGTCATTTTTACTTAATTTTTAGAAGCATCACATTATAATGATATGGAAAGTGTCTTCGGCGTTTGTGCTCACTGGAGTAGAGTTGTGGCGAAGGGGTAGGGATGAACGGGTATGTATCGATGGAGGTGTCCTTGTGATGGAGTAAATTACATTCGTTCAATAAAAAATAGAGTAAATTAAATTATTGGTCCCTATGGTTATAAATGACTAAAATACCCTTCCAAACCAACTTAGTTAACAGGATTTTTTGGATGGGGTTAGTGGCAGGGACCCAATACGTTATAAATTGCAAACCACGAGGATGCAATCTATAGATATTTTAAAGTAGGGACCCAAAATCTATAAAACACATAAACCACAAGGACCAAACATGTAATTTACTCTAAAAACAATTACACAATACGGAATTATAATCAAAACCCGCGATCCAAAACATCTTTAACGACTGTTAAAATTAGGAGTAGTTTATCCAAACACTTATCTGTAAGCACTTACCAATTAGAATCAACACACTTGCTTTATCAGGTCCAATAAGCACTTACCCAGTAAAAAGTCATCACTTTCGCTTACCGAGTAAGATTCTCGATCGTTGTCATGTTCATCCAGTAAGGTAAATGACCCAATAAATGTTTGTCAAGTAAGCATTTAGCAAGCGGTCTTTTAATTACAATTTTACGATATGCAATGCTAGTCTAATAGATGAGATTAAAAAGATGAACATTCTTACATAAAAAACGAGTTACAATTAAAGCTTAAATTTTGCTTGTATAATTCCTTTATCCTGTTGGGAATTCAAAGGAATAAACACATCAATGACTTCTGACGAGTCAAATCTCTCTTAATTTAAACTACAAAAAGCCTCATTTCCTCAAAAACCAACCACTTACACTCAACTCCACTCCACCCCACCATTAAATAACACCAATACATAATATACAAACACTACACATTCAGGAAAAAAAAAGAGGGCGATCATCGACCAGCAGCTGTGGTACACATTACGCATCGCATCCGAGAGGCACCCGTAGGGGTATCGTCGTCATTTTCATCATCCTCGTCGTCATCAATGTAATCACCGTTGTCGTAGGAGTTAGCAGATTCCCCTTTTTTGGTAGTAATGGAATTGGTTGACTCCAAAAGACAATGCAAGTGGTAGGCATGACAGCAAAAGAATACGATAACCGATGCATTCTGAATGGACAAAGGGTCGAAACAGATGCAACACCTTCCGCCTGCTCGGGTTTTTGACTTCCCCTCCATGGATTTCAGGACCGGGGCCCTGTCCATTGGATTACTTCCCTCGTCCATGTTTGAGCGTGTTTCCTTTTCTTCGTTGCTTAGATACATTGCACGTCTTGCTTCTTTGTAATATTTGACTAAAAGATTAACAATATCGGCCTGCCAATATCCCGTTAACAGATTATCTTATGGAACAAATTACAATCAACAGTATTGCTAATTGGATGAAATACCTTGAGTATGTCGTTACAACCATGTCTTAGAGAAGTTTCCGTCCTGTAATCGGTGATAATTTTGACTAAACGGTCCCTCAGCCTGAAACAAATGCATCAACAAGATCAAATTATGACATGGGTAGTTTAGTAATTTACCATGATAACAGTGGAACTGACAGCAACCGCCAAAAAAAGAAAAAAGAAAAGTAAACAATTATACTCACCGAGGGATCTCCAAGCCATTGGGTACAATATTGACAATATAGAGCGGATCAAGATTGCCTACGGTATGCTCCAACAAAACACCTACCTGCCGAGCAAAGAAATATGATAAATATGTACAAAAATAATAAACTATTAAAAAAGATGATTGGTTACAGTAATTTACCATTTCAGGCTTATTAAGACACTGTCTAATAAGTTCTTCCCATAGGTCGTCGTCATGCTGCATACTAACAAACTCTACAGCCTGTAAAATGGGTTAGGTTAGAACCCGTGAGAAAGACGGCCAACCAGATTTAGACCTGAAAAGAGAAAAATGGTGGGTTACCTCTTCTATATCCCCCTGTTTGTCTATAATAACAGCAAGGGCTTGCTTTGTGTTCCCCATTCTTCCAAGAATGAAAACCTGCTCGCTTAATAGATCCCTCTTAACACATACTTCGTAGGCCTAAATGTTGGGGACAATGATGTCAGAATCAAGAAAAAAGAGATCATGTAATATCAGAGTTTCGCAGTCGTCAACTTTGTCTAACCTTTTCGAGCCTGTAATGCTGACTGCTCCGAAGGAAAGGAAGCAGCATCTTTTGATCATATTCCGCATAAAGCTCAACCTGTATCGTTGGACAGAAGTGTGTGGTTAGAAAATAATCAAGTTAACATAATGTTTATACTAAAAAGCAAATAAGATAAAAGAATTCCTGACCCAAATTCTTTCAACATACCTGCATATCATGAAAATCTCTGCCAGCATGAGGGTTAACTTCAAATAGCGAATGCAAATACTCATGCAGATAGTATCTAGAATCGCATTGCTTTCTTGAAGCCAGAAGTTGGGGAACAACTTCAGCGGGAGTAATCAAGTCCCTGTGCTGAGTTAGCAGTGCGACTGAACGTTTATGATCAATCAGCATCAGTTGAACGACCTGTAAATAACATATTGAAGATTCACAAATCAGATGATCAAACAAATGCCAGTTTGAGAAATTATAGAGAGGTTGGGTGCTTTTTTACTTCATACAAGATAAGAGAACATTAAGTACAATAGCCAGCACACCTTCTCACGGATGGAATCATGCAAGCTATGCTTCTCGATAAACTCAAAAAGATCTGGCTTCATAAGCTGAAAACAAAATTTAATAAAATGCAAACAAGTTAATACCAAATCTAAGAAAAACATGATTATGGAAGAATTATGGATAAGTGAACACTTACATCAGCATAAAGTGCAAAAGCTTTCTCATATTGCCCATCAATTTCGTACAGCACTGCGAGTGCCTGAGATATCAAATAAGCTGAGAGATTAATGTGCTTAATATAGCTCAGATACATACATATGGCTACAAAATTACTTGCTCTCACCTCTTTGAGTTCGTCAGTCATGGATGACGTGTTGAGTTGGGGCTCTATAGCTGCAATAACAGGCACTACAGAGTATATTGCAGGTGGCCAAGATTTCACAGCAGACAGGAGATCCTTGTGGGAAGATGGAATTGTTGCCAAAGCTACAAGAGCAACCTGCATTTATAAAGAGGAATAAACCATCAGAGTAATCAATGATACTAGGCGAAGGATCGTGTGAGAAGTTGAGGTTAACGTGAGAAGCGTGAGAAGTGGATCTGAACCGTTGATCGCTTTTAATCGCATCTCAGGTGCATCTCGGTGCATCTTTTCTTGGTGCATCTCATCGTAATGTGCGTCCATTTCTCATCCGACGGTTGATAACCACTTCTCACGTTAACCTCAACTTCTCACGGGAACCCAACCCATGATATTATGCATGTAAGGTTTATGCCGATCATACATATCACGTACCTCATAAGCAGTATCACGTAGAACTGGGTTCTCTGTTGGGATGTATGGGACCAATACGGGAAGCTGGCGGAGATGAGCAAAGTGGAAAACCCATCTGTGAGAAGTAACCATTTTAACGTTCCTTCTCTTTTTCCATTTTCTTAACTCATCTTCTTGAAATATCAAATATTCTAGGAGAAGCATTTCACTTTGAAGTAGGGTGGAGATGGAATTTATAACTTATCATACAAATTAGTAGTTTGATTATGCAACTTAAATGTAACCCAAATATTGCAATATCGGTTTATGATCCTATTTAAAGGGCATTTCCTACCTCTCCCATGCTGCTGCAGAACCGCGCAACACTTTGGGACATAAAGAAGCTGCTTCCGCATATTTCCTTTCTACAATCAAATGGTCCAGATACCTCGACCCCACCTAATAAAATTGTTTACAAGTTACGGTAAGATGATAATTGTACATGCTCAGTGAGAAAGTGTTTACAATACAGGTTAAATTTCAATGAAAGTTACACAAGATACCTCATCAAGAAGCTCACTACGCCCATGCCCAGCTTCAACGGCTGCCAAAGCTTTCTCATGCCATCCGTGTTGAAGAAGCCAATTAATATGATCTTCTGCATCCCTGACAATGAAAAATATATCGTTATCTTGAACTGAAAACATTACATTAGGCCAGAATAATATAGTTTTGAAGAATGTGTTAATAATTTAATATTAAACTAAAACATTATCTTTTAGAAGCACTTGAAAAGTATATCTCAATATGAATGCTAATCAATTCATATGTGAATTCATTTACACAAATCAAAGAGCTGTTAGTTACCTAGGTTTGGCAATAACTACATCTTTTGGAGATACGACATAGTATAAAGGTTCATCGCCAGCCGCCCATTGACCCCCGGCATAGCTGCTACCTACATCCAAATTTGTAAGTATCTTATGTTAAACGAGAATAACCAGAGACGAGCATGAACATGTACCTGTGAAAGGAACATGAGCAAGAGAATAATCTTTTGCCTTGTAATGCTCAAACCCGAGTACAGGTAACGCATCTGTCGCCAGCTCATCATTGTTCCATGTCACTACATGCACTTCTGGCCGTTGAGCATTCCCCTGCTTAAAATAGATTCAGACATCTTAGCCAATCAGACAATATTTCTGATTGACCGTGAGAATGATGAAAATAGGCAAATAACAAAGAATGAATACAAGGAATCAAGCCTGGCGAGAAAAAAAAGTACCTGTCGTGATGGAACACTGCTGCTAAATTCTTTCTCTCCGTCTTCTTCACCTGGTATATAAGCTAGAACAACCAAAGAATCACCAAAGGGAGCGACCCCAGATATGAAATAGCTGGTTTGAAAAGATGCCACGATATCAACTTGGTTCATGTTGGAGGTTGTCATTTGCCTATATGAGCCATTCACACCTCTCGCCTGATTAGTTTTTATTGATGCAATTTTTATAGTTGTTCCCCAGCCAATAACAAGGAGAGCATCATCCTGAATATCACACAACAGAGTTTAAAGTTTCAAATCTTCTATGAATAACAACCAACTTGACGGAGGTTCAGGGGAAAACCTAAAAAAATGGAAAACTGAGGAACACCCTGGTAGCCCTTCATCTGGACAGTATGCACTTGTGCATACTAGTAAAATTCAGTTGTTTTTTAGTTTTTATGCATGTGTGCATTATGCACATGTGCATATTCACGTTTGCATGTTACAAATTACTTGTATGTACAAGTGCATATCGTCTAGATGAAGGGCTACCTGGGTGTTCCTCAGTTATCCAATTTTTTGAGGTTTTCCCCTGAACCTGACCCTAACCAACTTATCGTCACTTATGCAGCATGCACAAGTCATATTTGGAAATCTTTATGCTAATGTGCAACAGCAGCATAGATGATAGAACTGTGTCAAAATGTGCATAGTGTTCGTTTATTTACCTGCCAAACTAAGTGGGGAAGCAAAAGCTCGGGCCGTGG
This sequence comes from Saussurea involucrata, assembly GCA_033807775.1. Lineage (NCBI taxonomy): Eukaryota > Viridiplantae > Streptophyta > Magnoliopsida > Asterales > Asteraceae > Saussurea > Saussurea involucrata. The sequence goes on along the minus strand of CM066321.1, from coordinate 130,709,296 downwards.
GCTTCCTCTGGGTCTCTCAATAAATGTAATACGTTGATCATTAGCAGCATCATAAACTTTTACTCCGGCATCGTTGGCCCATGCAATTAGACTTGTCCTCCATTTCACTGCATGGATAGGACCTTCCCCAGAATGCAAAACCTATGCAAAAGAATGTATTTTATTTTTTTCCTTTAGAAGACAAGAAAAATGGCATATGACCCTCGACCTTTTTCTAACCCACATGAGATAAAGTAATAAATGACAAAAAAAGTGCACGAAAAAATACCTGGTCCCGGTAGCCTAACCATTTTTTCACATTAAAATATAAATTTCCAGCCAAACCACCAGTAACAAATCTCCTAGATGCTTTCCTTGCATAATCTGGATCAATTGCAATGGCCTTCATAGGACGATGATACTCAAATTTCTGAATCTCATCGGTGAAAAGACTGATTATCACAACAGACCCATCATCGGAACAGCTTCCAACAAATTCACCATCTATGTCAAAGCAAAGATCATTGACAGCAGCCGTATGAGCTCGAAATTCCTTAACCTGTAAAGAACATTTACCTACTCCTTCAAACTTCAATAATGTTACTCTCACTAGAGAATGCCATCTACACAGTTTATAGTGATTCAATTATAGTGAAAATAATATATATGTGAACATTTAGGTAGCGTTTGGTACGCAGACTGGATGGGACTGGACTGGACGGGACAGAACTGGACAGGACAAGACTAGATTAATTGTCTGTTCTACGTTTGGTACGACTAGAACAGGACTGGACAAAACTATTAAAATGACCAAATTACCCTTAACATGAGTTTTTTTTTATTGTATAGTAATTATAATTTAGAAATGACTTTGGATTAACTAAATGTTAATATTAACATTTATAATTTTATTAATATAAAATTATTTAAATGTTTTTACAAAGCCTTAGTCATCTTTTGCCTCAAACAAAGCCTCAGTCATCTTTGTGTATATAAAATTATTTAAATGTTTTTACAAAGCCTCAGTCATCTTTCGCCTCAAAACAAAGCCTCTTCCTTTCTGCAGCTTTCGATTTGCAGAGCACAACCCCTTCGCCTCAAACAAAGCCTCAATCATCTTTGTGTGATTTACATAAGCATCTACATCTTCATCATGTGATTGGGCGTTTTTTCGATCTGCAGAAGCATTTGCATCTTCATCACAGAATATGTTCGATTTTCATTTTCGATTTGCATCTTCATCACAACATCTTTTTCGATTTGCAGCTTTCGTTTTCATCTCCATCTATAATCTTCGTTCTTAATATGCTCGATTTTATTCTTTGATTTTGAATAGATTTTATTAGGGTTCTTAATCTGTTGGAATTGATAGATAAATGATGGAGGCGACGAGTTGTGCTTTTTGATTTAGGTTTAGTCTTATGAATTTTAAGGGTAAAATTGTAATTTTAAAGATAGTCCCATGTTGTTCCACCTTTTTTGGTGGAACAAAAATTTATAGCTTTTGTCCCATGGAAACTCATTTTTGTCCCACGTTGTCCAGCTTATTTCTGTCCCATGGCATGCCAAACATGTGACTATTTTTTTTGTCCCGTCCCGTCCCATGTAGTCTGCATACCAAACGCAGCCTTACTAGCTTACATGAAAAGAAAATAACCAAGTGTTTCAATTTAAAATAACTGTGCAGCTTTAATGCTTAAGTGTTACGATTTAAAATAACTTGTAAAAGGCTACAGAAACAACTTAGTTCTTCAAGTCATTCATCCAAACTACACCAACTGAAAAGAAAGGTGCCAAAGAAATAAAAGTGACAAAAGTATTACCACATTAAGATCCAAGAACCAGAAAATGACCTTTGTGAGTGACAATAATATCTGTATGATTCCCAATATGAAATAAAACCTTCCCCACAATATGAAAATATCCAGTAATAGAACATGTCTTGGGAAACTAAAAACTCACACATCCTAGGAGGGTACAATGATTTTTTATCAGAAGTCAGAACATCCTTGTATGTTAGATAATCATACCCTCTTCTCTGTGTGACCTAAACCCACTAATACAACCAAATCATGGGAAAAGCTTCCACCTTAATGACCCAATTCAAGTAGACATAAAAGCCGACTAGGACTCTTTTCAATTGCGAATATATGTGGTATTTGCTCATTGCCTAATGAGAACGTGAACTCATTGAAGCAAATTGTTCTTTTACTAGAAGGACTCTTTTCATTTGCTAATGGATGTGGTATTTGTTCATTGCCTAATGAGAACGTGAACTCATTGAAGCAATTGTTCTTTTACTAGAAGAAGCAAAAGGCATCTAAAAGTAAAACTAGTCGTTCTTTCCTGCTACCACGTTCACATGGAACCCACCCCACAAAGAGAATGTCACAAAACCAGTGAATATAACAGCAACTGAGCTTCAGATCTCGTATCAAGCTACGAACGGTTAAGTCGATCAACTAAATTCCCTAATTAACATACCGCGTAATTCAATTGCAAACCTAAAAGAGCTCCAACAGTAAACACGCAACAATACCCCCAAAGAAACCGATGTGATCGGGTGAAAGAACACAAAAACAAAAGAAAGCCACTGTCTGTTTACCTGATTGCCAAGAAAATCAAGAATATGAACGGAACCACCATGTGTACCAAGAGCGATCATCCGTTCCGCAACGGCAACACAAGAAGCGGCATCACTCGATATAAGAGAAGGCACGGTGCCTCCCATTCTCTGGTACTTAAGCCTCGGCTCATCTTCCTCCTCTTCTTCTTCTTCGTCCTTTTCCTCTTCTGTATCTTCTTCGCCTTCTTCCCTCTCGTCGTCGCCTTCGGTTCCGTTCTCTGATGGCTTCGGAGACATTTTCGTAGCTGTAGAGAGAGAAAGATGAGAGAGAGATAAAGGAGTGATTGAATATTGATTGACGGTGGTGCGGGGTTTGGTTTATGTTCTGGTCAGGTGTGGGTGCTCGATTTTACGCTTTGTTGAACCAAATTGGGGGAGTTTGTGTTTGGAGGGTTGCGAGTTTGGAGTGTCAGATCAGAAGGAAGAGAATCTGATTATATAAAACGGAGCCCTCTTCTCTCATCTCTCCCTTCGTGTTGGGATCGACATTGTTCTTTTTTTGGATAGAAAATTACATTTTTAGTCCCTGTGATTTGTTGAAAATTTCTATTTTCATTCTTATGGTTTTAAAATTGCGATTTTCATCCTCGTGATTTATATTTATCATTTTTTTCGTCTTTATGATTTAAATTTTATTGCTAATTTCATCCCTATGGTTTACAATTCATTTCTATTTTAGTCCTTCATACCTAAAAGTTGTGGTTTGGCTTCAGGGACGAAAATAGAAAAGAATTGCAAACCATAGAGACCAAACCAAAATTTCGAGTTCACAAGGACGAAATCTGATTTTTTTAGCAAACCACAAGGACGGAAAACGCAATTTACTCTATTATAAATCTATATACCAAAATCTCATTAAAAATATGTTACATCCAAGAAAATGAGCTAAATGTAACGTAAAAAGTCGCTCGTAATGGATGGGATAACGTGCTATTAACGGATAGAAAGATATGGTATAATTTGTTTAAAATATAAAGAGTAAATTACGGATTTAGTCCCTGTGGTTTTCTAAAATTTTGGATTGGGTCCCTCTAAAGAATTAATTACAGACTAGATCACCGTGATTTCAATCTTGTTTTGGATCAGGTCCCTCCATCTAACTTTGTTTAACTGAAGTCCATTAAACCCTTTGCATGCTCCCCACATGAGGGATATTTTTGTCATTTAAAAAACCTATTTTTAGTTATTTTATGTCATTTAAAAACCCTTTTTTATAATACCCATTGTTTTGAAAGCTTATCGGAGTTGCATACTTCAGAGAACAAGAAAAGGATTTCCATCTTTCTGTGTCCTCAACTGTATAATCATCACCATCGTTGCTTCTTCACGGTTACACTCCAAGGTTGGCGATTCTGATCATCCCGCTCTCAACTTTTCTGTCACCGCCGTTTGAGCCTGCAATTAAGATCGTCCTTCATGTTGAAGTACAACAGTTTCATCAACCTGCAGTACCGGAAGTCCGGAAGTAGTACCGTTTCACGACGTTCTTGTGGGGAATGAACCGCCGGTGAAGGAGGTTGTCGCCGGTTATACCAGTGATCGGAACTTTGTTCATGTTCCGGAGCGTGATTTGAGCACGTATGATTTCAGGGATGAAGATATGAAGATAGCGACGGAAGCGTACAAAGAAATCACGAAAAATATGGCGAATAAAGCTGTAATCTCCAAATGTTTTTGGACACCTTCGAAAATAAGTCAAGTAGATCTCTCCTTTCCGACGGAGAAACAGCCGGCTTCCGCTAGGTTCAGTCACCGAAAACCTACCAAAGCGAACCCAGAAAGTAAACAAACACTCTCTTTCCTTCTCTTTCAATTCTCACACATTGAACATTATGCATATTTAGTTCATTAGTGTTGTCGGCAACCCGCTGGAATCATCGCCGACGGTAGTCACTGGTTTCTATTAAAAACGGCAACTTTATGTATAACACATATTTATCGGCGGGTTTGTGTATTGATGAAGACGACAAACATAACAAGCAAAGCTTATAGATCGATTCCTACACCGACTTTGAAAAGATAAGACTAAAACTGTTATCGAAAGTAAAAATACACCATGAAATGATGCTAGCATATGGTTTTCATGGTTTTTTTCAAAACGCTTAGAAATTATCGAATCTCGGTTACAAGTAAACTGGTTTAACTTAATTTGCAGGTGGAAAAACGTTGAGGATGATCAGCACCATATCTCTGAGCATCGAGGTTTTCATAAATTAATGTTTATTATATTATTAAAATGTAACACCCTGATTTTCGGGTAAATATAATTTTAAGTTAGTACAAAAATCGATCTTTTAAGATAACTTAAGTAGAATAAATTAGATTTTGGTCTTAAATTATAGATATTATAGTCTTGTTGGATAAAAAAATCAAAAAACGAGTCAATCGGTTCTTTTCGGAGCAAAATCGGAAACTTATGGTCAAAACGGTGATCGAACATGAAAAACAAAGAAATCGAGTGGAGAATCGGGGCGACTTTCGTGTGACTTTACCCGTTTGAGCGTCTATCAATTCTAAAAGTCCGATTTTTTTGGGGTTTTCCTCATTTCTTCACCAAATACTTCTCCCACCCTATTTTCTATATAGTTTGAGTTCTTTGAAAGATTGAGGTTCGACTTTGATGGTTTGGAGGAGTATTCTTGGTGGATTCAGGAGTATATTGATTAAGGTAATCTTTTCATCTTTCACTCTAAAAAACTAGGGGTTTAGTGTTCTTCATTCTTCTTCTCATTTCTTCCTATTTTAATGTAACCTTAGGAATATGTACGGTAGAGGAAACATTGTGGAAGCTTTGGATCTAAGGTTTGGAGGGATTGCTAAGGTTGTAAATTAAAACCTATATTTAGCCTAAATCTAGCAAAATGAGTTCAAGTTGTTTTGTGAAAACTATGTATATGAAAAAAATGTATTTTGATGTATTAAAATGTTTTCCTTACTTTTTGGTTATTTCACATGTTTACCGACTAGTTGTTGTCAAACATGACTTATTTATCAGTTAGCTTATCAGTCATCGACTAATTTGCCAAACATAATCTTTATCTCTTCTCATCAAGTGACACTGAGACCAAATATTGGTTTCCACCTAGGGAGCCCTTTCTCCCTCACTCTGAGCCCTACCTTCAACCACCACCACCTTTTCGAAGACCGAGTGCATCACCCCATACCATCATCTCCGATTCTCCGCTCATTGTCATCATTTGTCTTCACCGCCAACACCACAATTTATCATCGCCTATTTGCACCTCAAACGTAAACCACACTCTCCTCCCTCCCCCTAGACCCAAACTCAACCCTCACAAACCGTTGCACAACACCATCGTGATTTTCACCGTCACTCTTGTACAACCCATCGTCACTCTCACGATCTCACCTTATCTGTGCCTGTCCTCTTTAGCAACAATCATGGCCATTACACTAACCCCTTTTTGTTATCTTCCTCCATAGAAAACCATTTCATTACTCACATATATTTGCTTCACAATGTGATTTTTTTTACATTCTCCTTTGTTTCACAACATTAAACATGTTACAATGCAAAACAATATATATGTCACCACTAATTATCACGATTACTGATATTTTTAGATTTTCATTTAATTATACATTCAACCAAGTAATTTTGTTAATTTAATTTAAATATGTAATTGAACAATACAAAAATAAGATGAAATATATATCTAGAGTCGCGTTCAAACGAGAACAGTACCTATTTTAGAACATGAGAACGAACAAAATTATTAGTGATTTTACATTAACGTCCGAAAAAAGGACTTTGGTCGTGCCTTCAAGTCCGAATGGTTTTTTTGCACGTTAATGTAAAATCACTGATGATTTTATTCGTTTTCGTGTTATTTTAAATAGTTACCATTGTCGTTTGATCACTCGGTGTATCTACTCTGTAATTTTATTTTTTTAGACAGGGGTGGAAGAAGGCATGACAATGCAGGGGAATGGCAGAGAAATGAAGGTCAACTTAGCTTGTCAGACTCAGAGATGTACGAAAACCAAACAATTAACAGTTTCTACAGATCACACACAGTAACCTCGACAAAACTTTGATCTCTGTCACACATACACACTTCTCTAAACCCTCAACCATCACCGATCTCTACATCTCTACAACAAATGGGGTTTCAATTTCACCTGAGAACCCCGATTTGAAATGCAGCCAAGTAATTTTCCAGCATCACCATTGGCGTTGATTCCAATTGCTTTCAATCATGGCAATTTGAATCCTGAGGGTTTCGAGCTTTCCAGGGTTTGGTTATTGGGTTCGCTTATCTTCTCTCGAGGAGGTGCCGGTGATAGCGGTGGTGGGATGGATTTGTCAAAGGTTGGTGAGAAGTTTCTCAGTTCAGTCCGCTCCGCGAGATCCATCACTCTTCTCCCTTCTACGTACGATCGGCCCGAGGTAATTGAAAAGTTATAGTGCTTATTTGCGCACATTTTTTATGTAACACACTTTCAGATCACTCGTTTTGGATTTTTATGTATGAATTGATCCGTTTCAAACCTCAAAGTAATTGATTTTAATTATAATGTAGTGTTACATTCATTAGTTACTTGAGTTACTCGTCACATTTAATGGTGATCGCCTTGTTATACTTGCATTGTATTATTGCATTTTCAGAATAACTAGGTTTTAGTGCAATTAATATGTTTGGGTTTGAACCCACATATATCCTTAGTTCACCTCTTGAGTTTCATTTCGTAGGTCCCATTGTATGTTGTGATGACAATGGAGATGGAAACCACAAAAATGGAGATGAGAATTGGACGTAAATGCACTTAATAGATGGAGTCTTAATATACAACTTAACAGAGACATATCACCATGGAGTGGAGTATCTTGGGGACTACTAAGATATTAGAACGTATGAATTATCAGACAGGCTTAAAGAATCTGTACTGTAGTTAGCCTTAATATGATGTACCATACCATGATTTGATAAAGACATGCAAACATGCATCTAGTGTGTAGAACCATAAGACTCATTTTGATAATTGAAAACGTAGATACATTTTATATATTAGTTGTTGCGACCATACATTTCGACAACATTACATTTTCATGACCTTCTCTTGGGGTCCTTTGACTTTTCTCCCAAAAGAGGACATGACATCTTATATAATAAGTAATAGCATACAGCTCCACGAAGCTGTTAAGGTCTGACCCATGGAAGAAGTCAATATGTTCACGACTCTATTAGCTAGTCAAATTTGTTGCCCTAAATCCTTTTTCAAGAATAAATATGACTCCCTCCTTCCCATGAGAATGCAACAATTTCTATCTCCGTATGTCCCAAGTTAATTGCAAGTTTCTTTTTCTTTCTAAATCTTGAGTTACAATTACCTATTCCCCTTTGCCATAATACAATGCTATGGTGGCACGGATTTTGGCCCAAAAGGATTCTCCAGTCTGTCATTGTTGAAGGGTATTTTTGATACTTCACTAATAACCGAACACTTGCGATGAAGTACGCTAGAGAAAGTGGTCTACTTGGCATGTTCAACTTTAGGCTTTTTAATAAGTTGATTTCATTCTTCTGTGGTTGGAAAAGTTATCCATCTCTAAAAGCCTTTCTCATTTTCTTTCACTTCTTTCCTGTTAGCAAGTTTGATAAACCTTTCTTCTACTCAACTGCTGTTTTAGCAAATAATCTGGAAGCTAATGCTCACCACATGATGTAATCATGTCTAAGACATATGGTCATTGAATAGTTGCTTGATGAAAACTTTTTTTTTGGGAAGGGTGTCCTAGGCTATGCCTAGACTAATCCCTTGGCAAATTATGACTGTAAGACATCAGCCCTGATTAAACCTCAATGGCCACAATTGTTGTGTACGCCTGGATTAGAACCCTGGGCAGATGGGATATTCTACCACATCCCCCAGGGCTTTAACCAGTACGCCACAACCCTTGTGGTTTTGATGAAAACTTTCCCAATAGGTATTTGCAACATGATCAGCTGCATTTTTTTTGCAGATTCCAGCACGGGCTGCAACTGCAGCAACTATTGCTCGTGCACTTGCTTCAATCCCTCCACATCATAGGCAAAGTCTCTCTTCAAGTTCTGAAGAACTGAGTTCAATATATGGAAGCACGTCCCGTGGCCAAGTAGTAGAGGAGCTTGAAGAAGAATTTTATGAAGAGGTTTAACATCTTTGGGATTTGTAAATTTTCATTTCACGGTGGTCAAAGCATATTCTGTACTGTCTTCTCGTTGATACCACGTAGAAAATGCTATATAAATGGATAATTTTATACATGTCACTTGTTGGGAAATAGGCTTTTTTTCTATACTGAAAAGTTATTTCTGTTTCTAGTACGATTGCCACACTCTAATCATTTAAGATTTAAGCCATGCTATATTTGCACTGTATATCATTAATCAAGCAAATTGGTGTCAATTTAGGTGTTTGGGGAATATTCTCTTACCATATTATGATAAGTTGAGAGATCCATCTGCCAACCAAGATCATATCTCAACCCACACTAGTTTGGTTGTTGTTTGATATTTCTATTTTTGTTGGTATATGTGTTTATTTACTTATTTGTTCATCTTTAGGTTTGGGGGTGGGGTGGGGAAGAGCACCAAACTAAATTTCTTATGAGTTTTGCTACTTAGATAAGCATGTAAACAATGCATCATCCCAACTTATATAAATGTGCCACATTTGCTAAGAGCTGCTGAATTTATGTGCGTAGATGTTTGATCCTGTTCGGCACACTTTAGAGAATCTTCCATCTGAAGAAAATGAACTCACCTATTTTGAAGGGAAGGTAATATTTATGATTCATTTCCTCCAAACAATGAAAGTTGTCAAGGTTCCAGTTCCTTGTACCTACGTATGTTTTTATGTTCTTGCTGAATATCTTATAGCCTTAGTTCTTTAAAAAAATAGTTGTATAGTTCTTTCTAGTATCAAGATCTTCACTTTTGAATTCTTTTTCTCTCACTTTCTTTAAACTTTTTGACAAGCTTTCTGAAACTCTCGGATCAAGTTTTTTTTCTTATTCTTTTGACATCCACTATTTCAAAAGCGGCGGAAACGACTGCTCTACTCTTTGGAGTAAAGGACAAGTCTGCATACATCCCCTAAGACCCCACCTCAGAGTGGGATATGCTGGGCTAGTTTGTTCTCTTTTGGTTAGCGCTAAAAGGGATCAAAGGTTGGTTTGGGTTTAGTTTTTTGATTAACTTTAAAGTTAGGTTCTGCCATATGTTGTTTTATATGTCGCTCTTAGATTATACAACTTGACAAGTAACATAAAGTTTTTCTTGCCAAATGATGAATCACCTCTTATTTAAATTTGCAAGTTCAAGGAATAAACTACTCGGGTTCTCTTCCATCCCTATCCTCTCGTTCCTTTGACATGCTGCATCTGTATGATATCTGGTTCTAATTTTCGCATTGGAAAAATATGTTGCTTGATTAGTATAAAAATGTGTATTGATCTAATATGGATCTTTCCGAGAGCAATCTACCACCTTGTAAGAGAGAAAGGGATTCAGGGGTCTGTTCTAGTGTGCGAGTTGGTTTTCTACTTTGCCATGTATTTAGATTTGTTGATGTTTATTATTTAAATCTGGAATTTGTTGTTTATAGGCTGCTCTTAGGTTATTACAGCTGGATAAAGTAACAGAAAATTTGTCGCGCCAAGTGATGGAGCACCATGAAGTAATGGGTAAGATGATTACCAAGTTAAAATTCATCTGTTGCTCATTATAACGTTGGTGTAATTGTTCTTCATAATCTAGCCAGAAAATACTCGCATCATATTTACTATTTAGTCCCTATCATTTCTTTCAAGTCGCAACTCTTTGGTGGCATGGGATTAGGTTATCTCTATCTTTCACATGTACACACACACATCATATTTACTATTTATGATGGCTGTTATTGCGTCACGTAGATCAAAAGGAGATGCTAATAGTCATTTTTTATCAGTGAAAGGAATGCATTTAGTAAAAGAGTTGGAGAAAGACATGAAGGTTGCAAACGTCATTTGCATGGTAAGCAGGTGATGGTGTTTACATTTATCCACCTTAACCTGATTTAGTTGAGCCATAAGCTTAAGGTAACTGGAGTCTGGAAGTAGTATAGCTATATAATTCAGTATGTGATTAAGGTAGCATTTTTTTTTGTCTCAGAACTTGTTACGCATGTTCTTTTATACTTGCAGAATGGACGAAGACATTTAACTTCTTCAAGGAATGAGGTGTCAAGGGATCTTATTGTTAACAGAAATTCTAGAAGGAAACAAGCTCTTCTGGTATTTCCCATCCTCTAAGACCCTTAAAATTATTATTTCTGGTTATATTTCACAAAAAGAGTAGTCCTCGTTTCTGTGTGAAGGTCTCTCGGCTTATATGGATATAGTGATAGTGTGTTGTTGCAATCTTCATCTGTTCATATGTGGAAACCATGCAATAATGCAAATTAACAAACTGAAGTTTTAAGTTTTTTAGAAAGTTAGGGGTTGAAGATGATGTGGCATTGGAGTTGACTTGTGCTTCTCTTTCATTGTTTTGAAGCTACTGTGGAGAGGGATTTGTTTTAAGATGATTAACTGTATATCCACACCCCACACAAAAAATAAAAATTGCAGGACATACTCCCAGTTTTAGCAGAGCTTCGTCATGCACATGACATGCAAGTAGAACTTGAACTCCATGTCGATGAAGGCAACTTCTTTAAGGTCTGAAACTGCTTTTCTATATTATGACAATTTAGTCATTCTTTTGCTAAGCGTAGAATATTATGCACACACACACACACTCATATATATATATATATATATATATTCAAGAGTGCAGCTTTATGCTAGACTGGTTCACTCCACAGGCATTCCAGGTGTTGTCTGAGTATCTTCAACTTCTGGATGGTTTCTCAGAGCTTTTGGTCATACAAGAGATGAGTCGTGGTGTGGAGGTAAGAATCTCCTTCTCGGTAGCATCTCTGCTATTTCTTGGACGATAAATCAACCTGGCAACTGGGTTACATGAACTGGAAATATCCCTTTACGATTTCCTCCAATAGTGTAAAATATCAGACTACACTCTCATGTAGGCATTTCTTCTTGTTAATGCAGATCTGGCTGGGAAAAGCTCTACAGAAACTGGATTCACTTTTACTGGGAGTGTGCAGAGACTTCAAAGAAACAAGCTTCATAACTGTGAGTACGTTGATTTATTGATATGATATTTTCTATTCTTTCATGGGTCCAAAAGATAGTTAATTTTCTTATATGATCGTATATATGATATACTTCCTTCTTTTACTATCTGGAGTTTCTTAAGTTTAAGTCAAATTCAGTGGTGCTGTCGCAAGACAGATTAGTTGAACTGGGCCAGTTTTAAATCAGAAATTATTGGTTTAATACTCTTTCTATCCAACATTAATAGTTGCTAGAGTAGTAAACATTCCCCTAGTTGCAGTGGCTTCTAGGTCCGGAGGATCTCTTATGCACACCTTAGCCATTTGGTTTTTCTTTTTCCTTCTTTCCTATCATTCCTTTCCTCCTTGATGAGTTTGTTTCATTGTGTAATGCACATTTAATTTTTCAGTAAATGTTTGCAAGTCATAAGGAATATTTGGTGATCTTTACAGGTGGTTGATGCTTATGCATTGATTGGTGATGTTCCCGGTCTTGCTGAAAAGATACAAAGCTTCTTTATGCAGGAAGTTATATCTGAAACCCATGCGGTACTGAAGAATATTGTGCTGGAGGTACACTTTTTTTTACCAGTTAGCGGAGAGCAAAAAAGAAAGAAGATAACATACCCCACAGAAGAGAATTAGTTAATTAAGTGCACTAGATGTAACCAATATAACCATGTCAAGCATTTGTTATTTAATAGCTATAGCATCTCATTGATAATTAACTAACAGCTATGACTACTTGAATGTGCAGGATCTAGAAGCTGCTGAAATTCAAAGCACTAGGTATCATTTTTTTTTTGTATTTTTCATCAATAATTTAATATACTTAAACTGTCTTTGTTTTACATTTATTACTCAGTTATCTTTGTGTTTGCATATTAGGCTTACATATAGTGATCTATGCACACGGGTACCTGAATCCACGTTTAGGGAGTGTTTGTTGGCAACACTAGCTGTCCTCTTCGACTTGATGTGCTCGTATCATGCAATCATGAATTTCAATTCGGATAATAAGGTATAAGTCATAGTTTCTGTTCATTTCTTGATTTACTCTATGGCAAATTTTCCCATAATAAAGTAGCAGGTTAAGGGATTTTTTACGGCAAATTTTCCCATAATAAAGTAGCATATTTTTATCTTATTTAGGAGTCCAGCTGTTTCTAGATTACATTGTCTTTTTTTTGTCACAGGTTCCATTGGACCAGTTGTCACCTGCTATGCAGGGAGAATATGAAGGGACTGGCTCTTCCAAGAATGTCCAACATGCTGATCCATCATCACAAAACAGTTCTGATCCCAAGTCAGATGATGGTTCTCTCTCTGAACCGTTAAGCCAAGTGCCCAATTTAGCTTTGGTGGAGGAGCCGCCTACAACATCTGCCACCACCTTATCTGATGCTAGTCCTTCTGGTTCAGAATCGAGGGATGATGGAACTGGAGCTTCAAGCAGTGGATCCTCTTGGTTTCAACTTCGGAGTGATGCCACCACATTTGTTTCACAAACATTACAGAGGGGTCGCAGGAATCTTTGGCAACTTACAGCAAGCCGTGTGTCGGTATTACTTTCTTCCGATGCAGTTGGTTCTACTAGCATTCATCAGTTTTTGAAAAATTATGAAGATTTCAATACCTTCATCTTAGCTGGTGAAGCTTTCTGTGGGGCTGATGCTGTTGAATTTAGGATGAGAGTCAAAGCTGTTTGTGAATGTTACTATACATCTTTTCACCGTCAAAATATATATGTAAGTTGGCATATAGCTCGTAGAGGGAGGTTCTGGGGAAAACCTCAAAGAAATGGAAAACTGAGAAACACCCTGGTAGCCCTTCATCTGGACGGTATGCACTTGTGCATACAAGTAAATTAAGTTGTTTTTTGGTTTTTATGCACGTGTGCATGTTACGAATTACTTGTATGCACAAGCGCATACCATCCAGATGAAGGGCTACCAGGATGTTTCTCAGTTTTTTTTTGAGGTTTTCCCCTGAACCTGACCCTATGTATATATAGTGAATGAATAAGATCATTGTTTATCTTTCAGGCTCTAAAAATGGTTTTGGAAAAAGAGAGTTGGTTCACTATGCCACAAGAGACAATCCAGGTCGTTAGTTTTGCAGGCCTTGTTGGTGATGGAGCTGCATTGATTATTCAATCTGCTACCTCCTCCACTTCAAAAGAGTTGCAGTCCCAAAAATCAGCATATTTGACGAAAACTATCCCCAAGCAGAGTGGGTTTTCCCATTGGATTAGTAGTGGAAATCCATTTGATCCAAAAGTTGCTTCCAAGGAGTTTGATGATTTTTCTCCACGTGCCACATCAGCAACCTCAGAAGAACCCAATGAAAATTTCAACGAGGCATCTCACAAGAACAATTCATCACTCAAAAGTGATGCAAATCATAGCAATGGCCATGCTGATCTTGAAGATGAAAATGAAGATCTCCATGCAGATTTTATCGATGAGGACAGTCAACTACCGAGCCGGATTTCAAATCCCAACCGTTTAAGAAACCGCTCTTCACCATGGAGTGATGAAGAGATGGAAGCACACACGGGATCTTCAATATGTGTCCTAAGGTTAGTTATTTCTCCAGACTCTTGGATAACAAGTGTTCTAAGTTCACTATACTGAATGCTATTTTCATGCAAATAGGCTGATGGATAAATATGCGAGGCTAATGCAAAGATTAGACATAGTCAATGTTGAGTTTTTTAAGGTATGCTCTTATGTGATATAATATTTTTTTCAAGTTTTTATTCTTACTATGCTAAACAAGTTTATTTTACCTTTACACAACTTTGTCTAAGTCAACAAATTCTTACAGGGGATATGCCAGTTTTTTGGGATATTCTTTCATTTTGTTTTTGAAAGCTTTGGGCAGCAGAACACCAATCCTGGTGGTAGAGGATTGAATGATGCTCTTGGTTGTGAGTATTCTTTAGCTTCTCCCTGCTTATTTCTTTTTCCTCCCTCCAGAAACCAAATATTAAGTAAAAGACATAACTTTTGCCTGATTTGGCCTCCCTTTGTTCTATTTCACCGAGTTTTTTTAATGATCTATTACCTACTATTCTGGATTTATGCTTCTTGTGTATATGAGTTTACTTTATGGTGCTCAGATCGGCTGAAAACAGCCTTGACCAGAATACGGAGAGATTGTGATCAGTGGGTAAAATCCCCATCTACTTCATCCTCTTCGTCTACGCCTTTGAATACACCATTGTCTCATACTGACACAGCGCCTAATGGTATACCCAATTCGAATCTTTGTCATGTGCCCAACACCTCTTTTGGCCTCAAGGTACCCTACCATACGTTTATTATTTGCTGTACACCTTTTTCATATGCTGACAAATTAACCTATCAAAATTCGATATTTGGTTATGTTGCAGGAAAGATGTGCAGGGGCTGACACTATAACTCTTGTTGCTCGATTATTGTGTAAATCTAAGGCTCATCTTCAATCAATTCTTCCAAAGAATAACGCAGCAATTATTGAAGACTTCTATGTGCATTTGGTACACTTCAGTTACTTATTCTAAAGGAGTCAAAATTTGAGTATAGCTTTTGATGTACTTGTTTTTTAGTTATGTAAAGCTGTCATCCTTTTTGACCCAAAGTATAATTTGGTGTATAAAACTTCAGTTGCAATGGGAAAAAGTTGCAAAATACAAACTGAAAGATACTCTACTCAAGTAGCCAAAGACTATTCGAACCAAACGAGCCCAATATATCCCACTCGGGGGTGGGCTGAAACCAAAATTTCAGCACTTATGTCTTGATATTCTACTTCAGAATATGTAGCCCTCTGCAAACCTAACATATGCATGCATTTCTAAGTTCTATTCATAGGTTGAATACAAATATTGAGTTCCTATATGAATGGCCATCGTGCAAGTGGGGATAAGTGTAAAAGCACTAAAATTTCCTTACATATTTTGACTTCTTTATAAGAAACGACCTTTAAGATGGATAGAAATAATCAAATAGATCTACTGTTTGGGTACTTTATGGATGCTTGTCACCATTTGGTTTTCGTTTCTGTATAATATTCAAATTTTAGGTCCTTGATGGAAGTACTTTTCACTTTTTATCAGGTCGCTTCAGTGCCAGATCTTGTAGAGCAAATTCATAGAACAACCGCAAAATTACTTCTTCACATTAGCGGGTAAGACACCATGTGGACCAATTGGATGCGTTTTGTTGATAAAATAAACTACATTATCTGATCATTTGATTATCCAAGGAAAAATCTATGTGATCATTTATATGTAACCTGGATCACTTGGCAGGTATGCTGATCGAATTGCCAATGCTAAATGGGAAGTTAAAGAGCTTGGAATGGAACATAATGGGTAATTATGTTTTGCATCGGCATCTTTTAGACATATCAATAATTATCTCTAGACTCATGCTACTTGGTTAAAGATGTTGGTATAAATGATTTAGTCGACATTTATGGGCTAAATCATCATGGTTAATAGGTACGTTGATCTATTGTTGGGAGAATTTAAGCACTACAAGACAAGGCTTGCTCATGGAGGCATTCAGCAGGAGGTAAAGGCTGCGACCTCATTTTCTCTAACTTCTCATTTTTTGGCATAGGCGAAGGATCGTGTGAGAAGTTGAGGTTAACGTGAGAAGCGTGAGAAGTGGATCTGAATCGTAGGTCACTTTTAATCAAATGCCCTCCCATGAATTGCGGCTTAGAAGGGAATTTATCTTAAAGCATCTCATTCTAATGTGCATTCATTTCTCATCCAACGGTTGATAACCACTTCTCACGCTTCTCACATTAACCTCAACTTCTCACCGGAACCCAACCCGTTTGGCATATACCCAGTACCAAGTTCTCCATTTCTTATCTTCTCTGCTAAATAATTGATTCATGAAAAGGGTAGTGATCTCATCGCTTTTAAGCTGTTGATGACATTTGAATTAAAGATAAAAGACACCAGTGTTTTGCCCCGAAGAATCCTAACTTTTGTTACAAACTATGAACGTAAACCCAGGTTCAAGATAAACTAATAGGGTATGGACTCGAAAATCTTTCCGAAACCATCGTCGAAGGCCTATCTCGAGTGAAGAGGTGTACTGATGAAGGACGAGCTCTAATGTCATTGGATTTTCAGGTTTTTTTTAATTAAATTCCAATTTCATTGATTATGCTGCTTGCTTCTTCTGTTTCTGTGTTTCTGTCCTTCGTATGCCAAAAATGAGTTTCTGTGTTGTTGATTCAGGTTTTAATCACCGGCCTTCAGCATTTTCTCATCATTAATGTGAAGCCGAAATTACAAAGAGTTGAAACTTTTATCAAGGTAACCAACGAGGCAAAGACTGATTTGATTGAAGAGTTTACAATCTTGGGTACTATGCATTAATAAATTTAAAGAAATACCTTTTTTGTTATATGGGAATAATTTGTGATTCTCTCTCTGTCCTTATAACAGGCATTTTATCTTCCAGAAACTGAATATGTGCATTGGGCTCATGCTCATCCGGTAAGATAGGTTCAAGTATAATTCCTACATCACTAGAAATTAAGAAAGTTATATGTGGGATATTGAGATCGATTCTAAAAATTAAGGGGCCAGATCGTGGCAGAAAGAAAACGCATGACCTTATACGCTAAATATATTAAATAAATACATACTTAGACTTAGGTCCTAGCTTGCGTTTACTTATACCTGATGCACTCATTATTCTAAACATATTGAGAAAAAATGTGTTGCATTTACCCTCCTTTCTTTCTAACAAGCATAAGACACAAGTTTTAGTTTTAAGTATTGATCTTAATCTCTAATTTCATAATTTGTAAGATATACGCGAGATAAAAGATATTCATTACTCTTGCAGGAATACACGAAAAGCCAAATGATGGGGCTAATCAACCTGGTGGCCACCATGAAAGGTTGGAAAAGGAAAACCAAATCCGAAGTGCTAGAAAAAATAGAAGCAGCATGTGGCTTCTAGCTAATGTTCTTTGTTTTGAAGAGAAACTGCAAAGACCGTGAAATCGTACATTGGACCTGCAACCCAGTCATCGACACAAAAAAGTTTTTTTTTCTTTCTCATTATATATGGAGGTTAGCTTTCAAATGCTTCATTTTCTCTACGTATGTATTCTGCTTTTATGTTAAATTGAACCCATAAATCAAGGTGCAATATCTTGTCCCATTTGTAATATAACAGCTTCAAGTTGTCATTTTTTACAAATTAATTCCACCATTATTTAAGTTTCAAATTTACATTCTAAATCATTGATGGCATAATGTTTTGCAGCTTAGTAAATTGTAGCATGCAATATCTTTCTGTTAATCCTTTTTTTGGGGCCAAAAATGGCTAATCTTTTTAATAAATGCTGTAATATTAAAAACTGTTCTTTGTTTGAATCTGGCCGTATTGCTTTGATAGTAGACATTTACCTGAATTTGACTTCTAAACTTATTGTTACCTTGAATGTATTAAATTATCATGAACCCCCAAATGCCAAGCATCACAAGTTTATATATATATATATATATATATTTATGTATGCAAGCAAGCAAGCAAAAACATTCATCAAGCCCATGTAGAGATGCACAGGACCTGCGCTTTTTCGGTCCTGGTCCCGGGACTTCTAAGCCAGTTTTCAGTGAGTAGAGAAAAAGGCCCCAGCTTTTGTAGGCTGGACTGGGGCGGGCTGAGTTTTAGCGGTTGAAAAAGGGCTTTGATCGGGATTTTTCAGACTAGGCTTTTTCGAAGGCCTAAGCCTGGGCTTGCTCCCAAAATTTTGGCCTGGTCAGGCCTGACCTGGACTAGGCTTTTGGCTCACTAGGCCCGGGATTTTTCGAGCCAGGCCTGGCATGGACTTTTTTGTCCATTGTTAAAGACATGTAATTAGTGTATATCCATCCTTGATCTCATAAAGTCGCCTCGCATATTAGAAAAAACGGAAGATGACTACATTTTCCGTCTGGAAATATTAACATAGCACGTGATTTGCATCCATCTCGATTGCGTTGCTAAGAGCATCTCCAATGCAATGTTCTTATAAGCAAAAAGTGATGTGCCTTGTAAGAACTACCATTGTGGAGAGTTCTTATAAGAACCTCATCCCTTTTGGGTTCTTATTTAAGAACTTTGGTTCTTGCTACGAAGTTTGTGTGAAATGTCAATGTCCCCATTTTTATTGGTACATAAATTTAATATTTGATATTTATTTATAAATATAAAGTAATGGTTGATGTAAACAAATACATGAGATCCACAAAAATGAGATTCTTATAAGAACTACCATTGTGAACTTTTATATAAAATTTTCAAATTAATGAGATGGAAATAAGATGACACAAAAAATTACAAAAAAAATGTTCTTATAAGAACCTCCATTGGAGATGCTCTACTTCATTCAATATATGAGATTTCGAGTCACGCCTTTAAATTATTTGTCGGTTGCTTGGTGCTTAATTTCATTTTAAGAAAATTAAGAAAAAAGAAATAAAATGTTGTATTTCTAGTTTGAAAAATATATTTTCACAAAAGAGAAATACAAGCCTATTATGTTTCTTCAAGCCATTGTTGTCGAGCCTTGAGACATCTTGAAGCCTGAAATAATTTCAGGTCCAGTATCACCCAATTTGGAATACATTGGGTTTCAATTATTGTATTTATTTGTTTACTATAAATTAATTACAAGATACAAGAAAGCCAGCCTGTAATATTATATATATATATATTACAGGAAAGCATCAATAATTACAAGATACAAGAAAGAAATAAATAATTGCACATAGGAAAGCATCAATAATTACACAATCAAACAAATGAGTTAGTTACTTGTTGTAACCAAAGAATTATTGGCCATGGCCTGTTTGTTTGGGTATTGAATTCTATAAGCACTTTTAAAGTACCACCAGAACATGTCTATTCTTCATGTTTCTTTCTTCAGATCATCTTTTATTTTGTAGACACCGATGGACGGACGAGTAATGCTTCCAACCATTGCCAATGCTAAACACGGTTGATCTACGGGTACCTGAAAAACACAAAATTTAGAGAATTCTTGTTTGATGAACAAGACTCGATACAGAGTTGTCGAAAGATTTTAAAAATAACCCTTGTATTATTAGAAATTACAACCGACACCATGAGATTTCTCATGATATATACTAAAAATCTTGTGATTAGTATGCCGCTCTACTCTTTGAGGCAGGGAACATATCTGCCGCATACATCCCACCCCCAGTATCTGACCTTATTTCCGAACAGGATGTAATAATGGGCTAGTTTGGTTTGACTTCAAATATATAAAATGAGTATTAGAAACATATGGAGGGGGTATTATAAATGTAAAACTTACAAAGTGACCAGCTTCAAGGATCCAATAGAAGTGTAAGTTTCTGTAAGACTTGGTAAACCCTTTGGTAACTTTATCATCTCCACAGTATAATGGAGTTCTATCAATACTCAAAAATGTCTTTAGACCTTCCCACCTTTGTCATGACAGAAAAACACCAAGGGTAAAATAGTAATTCTACATTGGATACTTATCAAAATGAGAGTAAAAAGTGATTTTTACTTGAGTTTTTCCACCCATGCTTCTGTTCCCTTTGCTGCACATATGACATCAAGCTACAAAAACGCATACTCATCATTCTGTAAAATTTTATTCTTTTTACCGCCTTTGGCTTAGCAGTATCCGGTTTATCCCAATCTCGTGTGAGTGTTGTTGTATATAAATATTATAGATTTTAACAAAAAAGAAAGAGCAAAAGAATCTTACTTGACCATTATATATAGTCACATTCACTCCCTTATTCAAGAGTTCATCAACCTATTCAAGAACAATAAATAAAACAAACCGTTAATTGAACTTTTTGATCCCCAATATAACAATATCTTGTTCTTAATCTTTAGAATCTTGCCTCGTTGATTCTTGGTCGCATGAAATCGCCTTCTAAGTATTCAAAAACAAGATCCGACTGTCCTCCCCATCTGTTGAAAAACATAACTCCAATCTTTAACTTCGGATCAAAATGTTTCTTTAACCAACGGTTGTTTTGAATTTAAGAAAAGAATGTAGACTCACTCCACATTATTTGAGATAATCCCAAGTTTCTTTCTAATGGCACCGTTCATCAAGTTATCAAGATCGCCATTTGAACCTGGAGAAGCCTTCAACGAATCAAGATATCTCGAGTAACTCTTCCTCGCGGCTCCTCTCGCCAGTGTTGTCGTTGTCATTGCTACCGGATCCATCCCCGTATCCAACAAGAAATTGTAAAAGTCCTACAATCGACCCAACATAAATTGTTTATTTTCCAACATATATTGCAGTAAAAAGATCCAAGTCTAGCTGATGTGGGACCCCCACCAACTGAGGCTAACTGAGGCAAAGATGTTCTAGAGGTAGATTTTGACTCTAATACCATCTGAGATATATAGAACCCTATCAGATTACTCTACAGAAAAGCTTTCAAGGAGAGGGAGGGGGGGGGGGGGGTATTTTGGTCATATTCTTATTTTTGGATAACTAATTTTCAAAACCGTCATTTTGGTACCTCAGATTATATATCTCGGACATATAGACCGTATTACTTTACACAAAATATGAATTAGACCAAAGTACATTGCATTTTTCATGCACTTATGAGATGTAACTAGACACCAGAAGTCACATCTAAGGTACCAAACTGAAGGTTTTGAAAGTACGTTAAAATTTTCATGCAATTTGCCCTAAAAAGAAGGTTTAAAAGGGGAAGAAAGTGAGATAGGTTGGTAGTTATTGAGTAAAACATACAACGGAGTTGCTACTTGCGCTAATCACTTCTTCAAGATCACTCCATGTTTGTGTAGCATCTTTCCATTTCTCATTAGCTATTTGCTGCTTTATCTTCTCCACTAGACTGTTTCCTGAGATGGATTTGTCAGATAATTGAAAATAACACACACACAAACACCACAATTCACACACTTGTTCATGTACCTGTTTGATTCCTTCAACCCACTGTTGTCTATTCTTGAAACATCCTTCAGAAGAGGACCCCATGATTCCTTGTATTTTCAATTTGAAAGATTTTAGAAAATAGGGATCATATTCCTCAAAAATGACATCTTTTAAAGCAAAAGAAAGAGATCAAGAAAAGTTACCACAAAATCTTGAGGTGAGATCCAAGTATCTCCCAATGCAATACCTGAAAACAAATCATAAAAACCAAATAAAAATGGTGTTGTTTTTGGTATTTTAACAAGATAAATGGTTGGTTTGCAATAAAAATGGTGTGTATACCTCCAAGAATGAGCTTTAACTTTTTAGATTCAATGGCTTTGAGAGCAGAAAGTCCAAGAGTGACTGCATATTTGCCACCATAAGACTCTGCCACTATATAAAGAGGGCTCTTTTGGAGGGTTTCATTTCTATTGAAGATTTCAATTAACAATGTGGTTAAATCAGTTGCAGCTTCTTCATCAGTTTTCACCAGTAGCTCTTTATCTTCAACAAAACTGTATCCAGTCCCAACTGGATTATCCTAATTTCCCACCAACATTATCAAATAATTATATAAGAAATTCAAGAAACAACGTGGGTAAATCTAGAAAAAGGGTCCCTTTATCTTAATTTCCCACCAAGATTATCAAATAGTTTAAACAAAATTCAAGAAACAGTGTGTTAAATCTAGAAAAAGGGTCCTTTATCCTAAATTAACACCAAGATTATCAAATAATTTAAACAAATTTCAAGAAACACTGCGTTAAATCTAGAAAAAGGTCCTTTATCCTAATTTCCCACCAACATTATCAAATAATTATAGAAGAAATTCAAGAAACAATGTGGGTAAATCTAGAAAAGGGTCCTTTATCCTAATTTCCCACCAACATTGTCAAATAATTTAAACCAAATTCAAGAAACAGTGTGTTAAATCTAGAAAAGGATCCATTATCCCAATTTCCCACCAACATTATCAAATAATTTTAACCAATTTCAAGAAACAGTGTGTTAAATCTAGAAAAAAGGCCCTTGATCCTAATTTCCTACCAATTTTTAGAAATAATTAAAATAAAATCAATAAAAAACTGTGGTAAATCTAGAAAAAGATCCTGATTTAAAAATAAAAAAAAAATTGGCCAGTAATTGCATACCACAAACAATAGGTCTGCCTTTCTGAGCCATGTAGAGTTTCTAGGCTTCAAGAAAGAATCCAATGGCCCCACCTCTTCGAAATTTCCAGTCCCAACACCTGAAGCTCCCTAAATATATGTAAAGAACACATAAAGATTACAAATAGATGATTTAGAAACAAATTGCGCATTTGACTAAACACAAATGCTTACAGGTCCACCTTGCAACCAAAGAATTATAGGCCATGGACGGTTTGGATCTTTAGTTCTATAAGGACTTTTGTAGTACCACCAAAACATATGAGCTTCTGTGTTCATAAACACCCCAAAAAACAACACAAAATAAATCAAAAATGTCAATCACAATTGAATCTTGAAAATGGGTTTTTAAAAAAGAACAGAATCTTAAAAGCTTACTAGGTCTAACTTCAACATAACCCCATTGTTCTGATCCATCTGGGGTCCCTGCAGCCATGACCAATCCTCCATGAAAATGTGGAAGAAAGAAGAACAGAGCTGAAACAAAGATCAAAACAACAAAATGCGAACTTCCCATTTCAAGAAAAGCTGAAAGAATCACAAACTCACTTCACCCACTTGTTAAAAAGCTAAAGAATGCAGATTTGAGAGACAAATTAAGCTCTTTATTTATATATAATAAAAAAGGCAATTATTTAGAAGATGGGTCTGTTTACTCAAGTTTACAAGACTGTAACAGAAAGGACAAATCCATGGATGAATGTTTATAATTTATGGAATATTTAAATTCCAAAAAAAACCCTATCTTTCAGGGGAGATAATAAAAGTTTGGATAGATTGCAGTGAAAGTGGGTGAATTTAGGAGCAAGGGATAAGATTGGTGAGGATGGAGTGTAAAGAAAGGTCAATTGCTGTCAAGAATAGACTTCACACAACTATTCCTCTGATCATTAATATACCTTCTGCATTTAATATCAAAAATTAAAATTCAGAAAAAATCCCACCAGAAATTATCGGTCCATCATTGCGTTTATGTCATTGTTCTTTTGAGGTTTTTTTTAAATATAGAATTGACCTTCAACTCGTATAGATTGAATAGTTAAATTTGTCATATAATATTGTTTAGTAAATAGTATATGTGATGATAATGCTTAAAATATGATGATAATCGGATCTATGGGTGTTTATGTGTTGGGTTGATCGGACTGAAGGCATTTCAACAACTTAAATGTTTGTTAGGTTCTCGGGTTACTTTGGGCCTAACCCAATATCAGCCCAATAGATTCGGGTTGTCTTAATTTTGTATCGATTATATGTCGGTTACCTCAAATTAATTTTTTTTCCCGGGTTTGTCGAATTGGATTGATCGGGTTGGTCGGTTTTTAAAGCACCACCAATCAGATCAAGATGGTCCATTTAACTCATATGATATTGATGATGTTTACAATTTTAATGAAAATTGGATAAAGACGAGCCACAGTTTAACCCGCATGGTATTAATATTTAATGAAAATGCTTAAAAATTCTTGATTATTGTTGGATAAAGATGATCCATTTAATTAAATTGCATGGTATTAATTAATATTTAATGAAAATGCTTAAATTCTTGATTATGGTTGGATAAAGATGATCCGCTTAATTAACTCGCATGCTATTATTTTTTTCTTAAAATATATAATATTTATATACGGCAAATGCAACAAATAAATCATACATTCTCCTTATCTTTGATGAGGTTTGAACCCCGGACCTTCTAAGAACAAAAAGGCTCATATACCACTAGGCCTAAGGCCCTTTGGTAATATTAAATATTAATGGTAATGCATAATATCTTTTTGATGATAATTGGATAAATAGGATGAATTTTTTTTTGAAACGACAATATTATATATCAACCAACCACCAAAAATACATCAAAAGTCTCAACACGATACAAAGACAACATGGTCTCGATGACATCCCGATAACCACAGTCAAATCAATTACAAATAACCTCAAATAGACCTGACTGAGGAGCCGCGAAAACAGCAACATTAGTTTGTGAGACGCAAACCGAAAGCAGGCCGCCTTCTTCAGCCCCCCCCCCCCCCCCGAATAGCCCCCATCTCAGCACCACACAGCCCGCTCTTCAGCAGCGTTCCCTCTCTAGCCGTGAGCTGGATTCGCCGACTGCACCTGTATAAACGTGCTCAATCAGCCCCTGCCATTAACCTGCCTACTCGACTGTCCCGAGTCAGCTCCTTTATCCATACAGACCTGTTTCCTGTGACCCACTGCACAACACACCATATTTTACCCCTCCGATGGCCGCGACAACCATAGTACCCAATCTAGTGAAAGGTCTTTCTCTCACTTAGTAACCCAATCGTACGTCTTCAACTAAAACTCGAAAAATTTGTCAATCAACCTACCATTTTCCTTAACGAAGACAACGTCGTGACCCCCTTATTGACAGACCCACATTAGCCGTACCATTCATGACGTCCTCTAAGGAGTTACACGAGCCCATGTCCACGTTCCACCACTTTCCTACCTCTTCCCATAATTTTTTCACCTCCACGCACGTTACTAACGCATGGTCCACCGTTTCTATCTCACAATTACATCTTGGACAAAGGACCGAGTGAAGGTCAATGCCCATTTTATCCAAAACCGAGCGCACGGGTATCTTCCCTCGTTTCGCTCTCCACAAGAAGATGCTTACCTTCTTCGGGATCACCTTACTCCACGAGGTAGCTGCTGCATTTTCTCCACTCGTCATTCTTTTGTCTTCTAGCAAGCACCGCAACTTCTTTACCGTAAAGCCTTCTTGAGGATCCACGGACCATGACACCCTATCCGCAACATCTCCTATGGGACGCTGATGGTCCAATAAATCTCTTAAGTCCTCTAATTCCCCTATCTCCCTCTCTCTCGGCTCCCTCCTTCACCCCCATTCCCATACCCGAGATTCACCACACCCTCTTCTTCTCCCCGCTACCGATACCCCTTTATTTGTCTCTAGATTGTGTAGCCTTCTAAACTCATCCCTTAGTCTCCCTCTTGAAGTCCACCTCTCATCCCAAAACCGAGTGTTCTCCCCATTGCCCACTTTCTTACTAAAAGATGTCGAAAACGAAATCCCCTCCCCATCAATCTCCTTCCCCAATTTAATAATACTCTCCCATACCGAGGCATCCCCCGACCCTCCCCTACGGCTCTCCTCCAAAAGTCCCCCGTCCCACCCATAAAGGCTTTTGATTACTTTGACCCATAACGCATCCTTCTCCTTAAAGAACCTCCACCACCATTTCCCAAACAACCCATGGTTCATATCTCGAAGCCATCCTACGTTTAATCCCCTCTTTTCAAAAGATCCCAAAACCAAGTCCCATTTCACCCATGAACAAGCCTTCTTACCACTCTCATTCGCTCCACGACCCTCCCCACCCCAAAAAAATTCCGTTTTTTAATACACCTATCGGGGTACGAAACAACGAAAAATAATATAATGGAACGCTACTCAATACCGACCTTACCAACGTCCAACGACCTCCAAATGATAGAACTTTTGCTTTCCACGTGGCAAGTTTTGACTTCATTTTTTCCACGACCGGTGTCCAATGGTTGACTTTTTTCATTGATACCCCAACCGGGAGTCCAAGGTATACTAACGGTAGAAGTCCAAATCCACACCCTAACCCATTTGCCCATGTTTGAATTTCTCCTTCCGATACTCCCACTCCATATAACTTGCTTTTTGACAAATTCAATTTCAATCCGGAAACCGTGTGGAAACAATGCAAAATCTTCATAAGGTTTTTCAAGTTCGCCATTCGCCACTTCCCAAAGAAGATCACATCATCCGCAAATTGTAAGTGGGAAATGGAGACGTCTTCCTTCCCTACTTTGATACTTTCGAACAATCCTTTCTCTTTCGCTTCCTCCATCATATTGTGGAGGCTTTCGGCTACTATCAAGAATAGGAAGGGGGCGAGAGGATCCCCTTGCCTAAGCCCCCTCTCCATTGAGAATTGATTAGTTGGAGCACCATTGACTAACACATAAATCTTTGCCGATTTTAAGCACGCCTCTATCCATTGCCTCCATTTCATCCCGAACCGCATCGCTTTCAACGTGTCCAAGAGAAAATCCCATTCCACCGTATCGTAGGCCTTCTAAAAATTCACTTTAAAGATCAAGCCTCTCTCTTTTGCCTTCTTTAAGTAATTCACCACCTCGTTCGCTATTAAAATGCCATCTAGTATTGATCTCCCTTTGATGAATGCGCTTTGTTCGTTACTAATTACCTTTTCCATAACCACCTTCATTCTCTCCGCCAACACTTTCGATATCACCTTATAGAGAATTCCTATTAGGCTAATCGGTCGGTAGTCGTTTAGCCCAATTGAAATTTCAACCTTTGGTATCAATGTCAAAAACGAAGTATTGCAACCTTCATGGATCTCCCCCTTTTCCCAAAACCACTCCAATGACGCCATTAGATCATATTTCAAGTCATCCCAAAAATGTTTGACAAATTCAATTGTGAACCCATCCAGACCCGGTGATTTATTGTTTCCGCATTCCTTAATTGCACTCCATACCTCTTCTTCCGTTATCCTTTTCTCTAGCGTGATCGCATCCTCCTCCGATATCTTTTTTATTCGGTCTAGACTTAGCTTCGGCCTTCTCTTCTTTTCGCTTTCATATTTCTTTTTGAAAAAGTCAAAGACATAATCTTTTATCTCCTTCAGGTCCTCTTTCCAAACCGCATCGATGTTTAGTCCGAGTATCGCGTTCCTCCTTGATCTACTTCTAACCGACGAGTGAAAGAACCTTGAATTTTCGTCGCCGTCTTTAAGCCATTTGATTTTGGCTTTTTGCATCGCCATATCCGCACTTTTTTCTTCCAACTCGAGCCACTTCGATCTCGCATTCAACCAATTCCTTCTTTCCTCTTCATCCAATATTTTTAAACCGACTTTATGTTCCCAATGTTTTGCTTCCTCCCTTTGACCTTTAATTCTTTGTCAATATCCCCCCAATTTGAATGCCTCCAACTTTTTAGCGCATTTTTCACATTTTTGAGTTTATCCCGAAACCGGCAATCCGGTCGCTAGGTTGTAACATCTTTTCCCCACACTTTCTTTACCACTCTTCGAAGATCGTCATCCTTAAGCCACGCATTAAAAAATTTAAACGGGCGCAGACCAAAATCGACCCATTCATCACTAAGCAGTAAGCATGATCGGGCAATGATCTGACCATTTTCTTTCCAATACTTTGACCCCCAACTTCTTCCAAAGAGATCCAAATTCTGTTGTTACCAAGAGCCGGTCAAGCTTGCTAAACTTTTTTCCATCATCACTGAATCTTGTAAATCTATGCCCCCCAAGTCGCACATCTTCTAATCTATTTCTATGGATGAACTCGTTAAATTCCTCAGCTCCTTTCGGATTTGTGACGGAGTTTAGTCTTTCGTCGTCTCCCCGCACCTCGTTAAAATCCCCAAAAAACACCCATCGTACTTCCTTTTTTTCACACAGCCGATCCACTTTTGCCCACAATTCTACCCTTTCTTTATGTTCCCGTGGCCCGTAAACGTTTACACGCCCTATTAATCCTTTCATCACACCCCATTTACCTACCACCGCCACGAAATTCTCCTCCTCTATTATAAATTCACATTTAAATTTGTTCTTGTTCCATATCAACAACAACCCACCAGATCTACCTACGGCCTTTACGTGCACAAAATCACCGTCGTTTGACCCCCATAAGTACTCCACACAACTACTGGCCAATGTCTTCAGTTTTGTTTCCTATAGTCCAAGTACACATGGTTCTTCTGTTTTACATATCATTTTCACCCATTCCCTTTTTCGGCCCGAACCCAAACCCCTCACGTTTAGAGAGACAATCTTCATGAGCTATTAGTCAATACGAAATCTGTCTGCTATCTTACTGATTTAAGGCCGCCCTCCCCCCTTACCGTCTTCTATATTCCCCTCCCAGTTCACTCCTAATTTCGTAGAAAATTCTTCCAATCCTACCGAATCTGTACTTTTTAGTTCGTTAGAGCATGAAGACTTACTTGGAATCGATACCCTTGAACCATGTGATCTCGCACCCTCTTTCCTGGTTTCTTCGTTTGATCTTCCTGCCTATTTTTACCTCCCTTCGCATGACCATTGTTTCTCGCTAACTGTTTTAGGAAGTGAAAACTAACCCGTCCCCTGCCAAAAATACAGTTCTCCATCTTTCTTGTCTTCACTTCCTCCCTGCTTGCAGCCTTACTTCTAGAACCCCTCTCCCCTCTTTGTTTGTGCATCCTTGACACCACCTCCAATTTTGGCTCTGCGTTCGATCCTCCCATCTCGGCCCCTATCTGCCTCTTTTCAGTTCTGACCTGCTTCTTTCCGATTTTTTTTTCCGTCGTCTACTGTTTTGCTTTTTAATTTACTATGGGCCTCCTCAACACTCGAACTCTCTTGCACGTTTTGCCCTTTTGTCTTAGGCCCAAATAAACTTTCCTTGTTCCTTAGTGGCCCTGTCGTATTTTCTTTAGGCCCAAGTGTAACACCCCAAAATCCGGGCTAATTTGAACCTTAAATTTCAACAAGTTATGATAAAATAAACTTCCACTTTCATATACATCAAGTGAATTAACCACTAGGAGTATATTTACAAGTACAGAATTCTCCAAATAACCTATTAATCTAATTATGCCACTATAATCAGATTAACTAAGTTATCTAAGCAATCCTTCAAAACTCCTTCTGTTAATTGACTTTTCCGCTAATCCAAAATGCTCGTCCCACATCCCTTTTACCTTCCCGAGCTAGTACCTGGTAAGAAAACATCATCTGAAACGATTAGGCCAACGCATAGTGAGAACATTCGTTTCCATAATAATATTTGCAAAATCAATGTAAACAAGTTATATCAAACCTGATTACACTTTTTCTTACCATACGTGTAACTCTATTCCGTTAACACGATCTTCATCCAATCCCATGAATATGACTGACACACATTCCATCATCATATCATGTCTAGAATAATACTCTTAATCCAGAAATCGCAATATACACATGCCCATTTCCGTACACATCTATTCCAGAAATTGCAATGTACACTTGCCCATTTCCACATTCCAGAAATTGCAATGCACACTTGCCCATTTCCACATTTCATGAATATGACTGACAATAATTCCGTCATCATATCATACCCCAGAGCCACACTATGAATCTTCAAAGATTCTAGATCAATGCTCTCCACCAATAAATCGCGATTACACACGCCCATTTATCGGTAAGGAAGCAGAGATCACAAGCACTTATGTCAATCTCACTCTCTTCCTTAGAAATCAGGAATAACGATTAATACCACACGCCTATTCCATGATTTCCCACACACACTGGAATAACGATTAAACGAGTTATACCACACGCCTATTCCATGTGATTACCAAACACTAGTGCATATGGATCCATTACACTTTACTAACGTATATGCATAACAACATATTACAGCTCATATCATATTCTCAAATCTAAGAATACTAGATAACCTATCGTATCTTCATCCTCAAATGCACCCCTTCGGCGACTTAGCACGGGGGTTCTGCTACCCGGTTACCCGGTTAGAAAACTTAACCAGACAAAACATCCAGAACTGCATTCAGCCATAAGAACCTAGCTTTTCTCAGTTTCTCAAAAGTGTCCGGACAGCATAGGTTTCCGGACAACATGAGTTTCCGATTAATAGGGGTTTCCGGACAACTGAACTTTCCGGATAATTCATACTTTCCGGATACCTATTTAATCCGGACAACACTCGAAAACTAAAGAAATCCGGGTACTATCCGGTAACTAATTCTATCCGGAAAACTAAAGCAATTCGAAACTTACCCGGTATCTTGCTACATCCGGATACCTTCATCACAGAGGTTTTCCGGATACGACGATTTATCCGGAAACCTTCGACCTGCAGCTTAAAATTCAACCTAAATCGATGTTTGTTCTATTCAGCTCATTCCAGACCATTCCATACAGTTCATAACCAATTTATACAGCCATTTCAAGGTTTAATTTAACACGAAAACACTGATTTAAGCAAGGAACAAATGAACTCACCTCTTAAAGAAGTTATACCCACTTTGCACAATCTGATTCTTCAAATCTGTTGTTTATGATTCCAAACACCTATTCCACATTCAAATTCGTTTTACAAACATAGAACTACACAGCTTTTATCAGAAACCTTGATTGATTTACTTACCAAATTGATGAACAAAGCCAAACTTGCTTTCTCTTTTCTCTCTATCTCCTTTCTCTGCCTCTTGACCGACTCACACACAAGATACTGAGATATTTCTCAGCTTTCCACCCCTTATCCACACCCACTTTCAACATTAACCATACATACCCCCAAGTTTCATTAATTCTACAATTCACACCAAACTTGAATCCTTTGTATTTGTAACCCTATTGAATTATAAAATTTCCATATAATTCAAGGTTTAATCCAAAATACAAATAAATCTCAATCCTCATTAAAATAATATTAATGAAAATTCAGGATGTTACACTAAGACTCTTAGTACCCTCCGGCCCACACGAGCGACCCAAGTTGGGGTTTTCTCCTTCAGGCCCAAACTTGGATCGAGCGTTTACCACGTCTTCAGCTGCCTTCCTCTCGGGAACCGGCTCCACATTCCCCATGGCAGGCATAATGATTGAATTCTGCTCCTCATTCAACTCTTCGTCTCCCATCGCCGGAAATTGGTCGGCCGGCGTTCCGTCCCCCTTCATTAGGTTTTTCGATTGAATTTCATTTTCTCGCGTTTCCCCCTTCTCTTCTTTGTTCCTGTTATTCTCGATGTCTTTGATATTGTCACCCATGTCCATCCTGCTTTCTTCCACCTCCCAATCCTCCTCAAGGTCCTCATCTCCTTCTGACCATTCCGATGGAATTGTAGACTCCTTCCCATCCAGGTCACTCCCCCACCCTTTATTGTCTTCTTCCTCTATCGTGTAGCATTCCATAAGACTATTATCTTCTTCTTCAACTTTGATTACGTAAAATAGGTTGCCCACATGTAGGCTTTTAATTTCATTTATTTTTTATACCAGACCCGTGCTAATTAAGATCTTACCCCACATCAGGATCGAATTCTCCTCCATGTTACAGTTTTGATGCTTCAGGACTTTACCCCATTTCCCTGCTATTTCCATAAAGGTATTTGTGTTCCAAGCATGCAGGGGCACCCCCTCGATTCTTAGCCATGCAAGTCTATCAGCTGGTCGAAATCCGACCGCCCACCTTTTCAGGTCTTTCACCCAATGGTGTAACTCATGTGCCCTGTTTTTTAGGATGTTTTCTACGGCGTTGGTTGACTCAAATTCGATCAGCACACTTCTTCCTGCTACTAATTTCAATTCGCGTGTGTCCAGTTCCTTTGATTTGAACAGGTTTTGGATGTTATCCAGGTTGTCCATTGATACCACATTTCCTACCACACATCTTTGTAAATATCCCAATGCCGAATCGTCTGGTTTCCAAGCTCCCAAAACCTGTTGTGTTTCATTTCTCGGTACGTCATCGCCCTTTGAACCACTTTTTACTATTTCCACATAAGTTTTCCTCCTTTCAGTAATCTTGATTTCGGCTGTTACCGGTGGTTTCCTATGACTATCTACAATCTTCCCCTTCCTCTCCTGCCGCTCTCTTTCCTTCGCCAAGAACTGTTGGGAATTTATGTTCAAAACATGGGTTTCAAAACTCATAAGAAATAAAAATATTACGCAACGGAAGCAAAATAGAGCATTTGAACAAAACATAAAACCATTTTATTCCCACCAAGGATCTTGTTACATGCAAGAAAAGATAAACAAAACAAGCTAAGGAGAGAAAAGAGTAACAACCTTTGTAGTCCTTTGGTTCTTCTCGGGAGGTTGGATGTTGATGATGAATGTAGAACCCAAAAGAGAGCTCCTCTAGCGGTATCCACCACAAACACCAACACCTTCCAGAATGCTAGTTCCTTTTCTAACTTGATGCAAATATTTGAGCCTTCAATCCAAGTCTACAAGAGATTGGATAGCAAAAGAGCTCAAAACCACCATTTCTTAGTGGTTTCGACCGAAAGGAGGGGGAAGGGAGGGAGAGAGAGAGAGAGAGAGAGAGAGAGAGAGAGCAAAATCAAAATGCCTTACATTTTTCAAGTATCCTCTCTCACTTAATTAAAAGTCACAAGACAACACAAGCAATTCTTATTGGACCACAAAAAGGTCCAATGAGCTTTGAGCCTTTCAATCAAAACTTTCACTTAAGCCCTTCTAGTTTAAATTAGTTAAAATCATTATTTTAACTATTTAAACTTATTACATATAGTCCATCCTTTTAACTTCTAGTTAAATATAAACTCATCTTATTTTAATAAACAAGAATCTTTATTTGCATCAAATTATTATGGATCATATTCAATAACAATTTTAGAATTAATAATGTTTATCAAGAATCAAATTCATATAAACATTAATTCGGTGTCTACTTGTTGTTCGGTGTGACCCTATAGGATCATATATTACCGGCAATATTATTTTATAATCATTCTTGAGCATTTATAACCAACAATCTCCCACTTGCTCAAGATTGCATTATAGAATGATATAGACAGTGGTGGACGTCTAGCAACATCCCACTGCCCCCATCAATGTATGACTGTAAGTGTCATTCAACAACATCCAATTCCCATAAGCTCATAGCTTCAATTGATATATAAGGTGTGGTATCAGTTACCCCTTTGTTCGAACATCATGTTGAACGTGAGACATGGATCGCTATCATTCTCATCTGTTGTTCAAATTTTGGTAAGGCGCCTTAGATGTCTTACTCTTAAATCATTAAGAGGAACAAATCCCCTCTTGAATACATATGCCTCTTATGTAGTTCATACTATACCCAATGATGGCCTTTATAACTGTCTTGTTAAGGATCAGCGTTTAACCATATCAAAGCACAGTACTCCTTACACTCAAGTCCCTAATATGTATCTCAGGTCGAAGGATATAAAGATACTACCTTTATTCAAGAATCACTCATGACGACGATCCATGAAGTGATCTTGAAGCGGGTCAGGTCCAGTACTTGTTCCCTAACAAGTACCTATGAACTTGGTTGCAACACTTTGCCACTTTTACTCTTAAAAGTCAACCAATCCAATTCATATTAGTCTTTCTTCATGGTTGCTCCCACAACTATGATCGACACTGGTTTATTCAAGGATTAAAACATGCTAATATAGAACACAACGAGTATGAAAAAGATCATATCCTATATATCTAACTAAATACTATACTTGTTGCTTAACTGTTCCAATATCCAAATACTAAATCCAAATCAAATCCCATCACTAGAATAACGAAGTCCTATAGCTCAAACATGACCCTTCAAGTTTTGCTTATGAAAAGAGCTTCGTGAATGGGTCCACCCAAAAAGAAACTTGATTTGAGTGAACTTTGTGAATACTAACATCTCCATTTTTTTAACTTTATTCCGAATATAGTTAAATGTTTGGAGTAGATGCTTGGTACTCTGATGTGACATACGGTCCTTTAGCTTGTGTAATGGCACCCACATTGTCACAAAAGATTTCTAGGTGATCCTGAATGGGAGGCATCTACCTAGCTTTTCAATGAAATCTTTCATCCAAGCATCTTTCCTTTTGCAGCTTCTAAAGCAGTAGTGTATTCTTATTTTGTAGTGTATTATGCAATTTACCTTCGCTTGGAACCTTTTCAAACGAACTACTTTTTCATTTATAATGAAGACATTCCCCTTTTGTGGTCGAGAACCTTCTCGATCTTTGTAGAAGCTATCACCAGTGTAACACTTTACTATGATCTTCTTCCAACCCTCAATTAAGGAACACTTCCTTGGTTCTTCGTAAGTACCTTAAAATGTTCTTTATAGTCATCCAATGACCTTCCCTCGTATTTCGTTGGTGTCTTCTTCTAATGCTCTAACGCATTATGACATACTCGATCTAGTGCATGTCATGGCATATATGATAGATCCAATTGCCGAAGCATATGGAATACCAATCATTTTATCTAGCTCAACCTTTGTGCTAGAACATTGAGACATGCTCAAAATGATGTCATATCATACTTGCAAGAAACTACCTTTAGAGCCTTGCATCCTGAACCTTTCAAGATCATGTCAACATATGCACTTTGACTTAAAACTATAAGTCGTCTTGATCTAACTCTAAAGATCTTTATTTCAAGAACAAAATTAGCCTTTTCTAAGTCTTTTATTAAGGAAATACTGTTCGAGCCAAAACATGATGTTTTGCTAAGTCAGAAAGTTAATTTCCAAATACTAGTATGTCTTGCACATACAACATTAGGAATTTTACTACGCTCCCACTAGCCTTTTAGTAAATGCATGAGTCATCTTTTATTTTGGTGAAAATTAAAACTTTTAATTTTCCTGTCAAAATGAAGATTCCAGCTTTGAGATACTTGTACTGATCCATGAATGGATTGCATCTTAGTGTTCATGACTCTAAGCCACTCATCAGATTCAGAATCTGATATAGCAGTTTAGTAGTTGATGGGCTTACTAGAAACCTATCATACATCATTCTTCATTAGTCATGAGAAATCGATATTTCTCGAATTTCTGAATGATTCCACTAGATTTGCGAACACTTGGTGTTTTTACTAAGTTTCTGATCAATCAAATTGCTCAGTTTCAACAACCTTTGTTTGATAACTAGTGCCAACCAATAAGTGCATTAGGTTATGAGGTTCTTGATTTCCTTCAAGTTCCTTAAATTTCCCATTTGCCTTGCCCATTAAAAACTTGCTTTCTAAGAACTTGGCTTTGGAACAATAAACAATTTTATTGTTTGTGGGATTGTAGAATCGGTATCTTAAACAATTTATAGTATATTCTACAATATATGCATTTAGTAGATTTTAGGTCGAGTTTACTTGAAGCTTATTGTCTTACATGAGTTTCATAAACCCACACCTTCAACTAAGACTAAGGATGAAAAACTTTCATACGAAATCTTAAAAGGTGTCTTGTCTACCTTTTGGTTGTTATCATAAAATACGGCTTACAGTAACTAGGGCAGAATTCCGAATTGATATAGGAATAGATCTTCTACTCATCATAGAGCGAACCAAATTTAATAAGGTTCGATTCATCCTTTCGGATATACACAATTTCTAAGATGATCCAAGAGTTCTTGGTTTAGTTACTATCCTCCTATATTAGAAAAGACTTTAATGGTCCTGCTGAGTTGTTTTCCTAATCTTCACTTTGAAACAACTTGAATCATCATCAAATGCTTCATTGCTTATGTTTCATAAACATAACTTCAACGTTTGAAATCGTCAGTGAAGATATCGTATTATCTATCACCATATCTAGACTTGGTTTTTAAAAACCATATACATCAACATGTATCATTCTTTACAAAAACTTTTTCTCCTTTTCTATAACTAGATAAAGGAGCTATTCAACTTATCAGATCGCATATATCAAATGAAACATTCTTATTTGCCTTCAAAATACCACACTTTTGAAGTTGAGATATGCGTTTAATATTTACTTGATTAAGTTGACTATTTCATGTGTAGATTTGATTCAAATCACATTTGAGTCTTATGGTGTTTATATAGAACTATGTTTTAGAAAGCTTTTGAGATTCACTTTATTATTCAATTAAGACGACTAGTTCTCGAAATGGAATAATTCATTTTTGAAATATGAATATAATCGTTTTCAAAACGGTTAAGTGAATTTCATTCAATCAATAAACATGTGACTTGAAAAATAATAATTTAGTCAAACTAAATTTAAACATTGTTCGAAACAAACTTGTTTAACAATACAAGCCATATGGTTTCATAATAAAATCTCCTATAAGCTTGGTATGCAATTTTGCTTCCTTGCTTATATGGATCACCATTTTGCTTGTCATTCAGTCACTTACCTTTCTTGATCATCTGTAACATATTACAAAAGTGATTTCTACACTTAGTATCAAATACACAAGTGCAAAATAGAAAGGTAAAAGTTCTATCTAACATAAATAGATACCTGAAGGACTTTCCTTCGTTAGAAAACTTTCATATCACAGAGGACAATCTCTTCCTTCATGACCAATGTTGCCACATCTACCACATGTAACTGTTACCATGGGAAGATTTCTCTCAACAGTCTCTAGCATCGTATGCAATTCTGGGACTGAAAAAATTCTGGCGGCCCAAGTTATTGATAAAAACATCAAATTTTTGGGTCAAGGATCTGAGGACCACATCTACGGCCAGCATATCGGGATAAGGATAACCAAGTTTATCCAAATAGTTAAGGTGTGTCCTTATCCTCTGAATATGGGTGCTTACATCCTGGTCTTCCTCCATCTTAGTTCCAAAAAGTGCCTGTAGAGTTCTCAAGCGTTCAGAGAACACATAGCTTTCATGAAGCTCCTATAATTTGTTCATCATCTCATATGCCGTATATGAGAATATCTCCACTCTTTCCCGTAAGAGTGGATCCATGGCTTCAAGCATGAGGCGTGATATGTTGATTGAATTATCATTATGTTTCAACCAAGCATTGTGAGCTTCTATGGAAGTAAGAGGAGGTTCTTGAGAAGAGGTACGAGAAGTACGTATGATTTTTTTTCACGTCTGAGAACGTGTCTCAATTTTTGAAACCAAATCGGGAAGTTCTTAGTGGTTAACTTTTCTTCCAAAAGAAAAGCTCTCAGGGATGTGTTAATCGTAGTGTTTGCATTTTGGGCCATCTATAAAATTTAAAAAAGTTAATATAGTATTTTCAATATTTTTTTAGCAAATTAATTACCCTTTAGTTTTCTAAAAACATTAATTTGCATAAAATCTAGGATCCAACGTTGCAAAACAAATGAAACGGTTAGGTGACCTTTATCCCGTCCATTTAATCCAACAAGGTAGGTAACCTTTACCAATTACATCCAAATGTAATTCCTAGTTTTATGATATCCTTAACAACGTTTGTTAATCGGCATGTTTGATCCCATATATGCCTTGGGTTTCTAATGCTTAGGTGACCTTTATCACAAAAGATTCTCAATCAAGTCATCCTACTTGAAACAACGTGTGAAACTCACATCCATGCGGTTAGGTGACATTTATCTCACAAAGACATAAGAACCACCTCATCCATCTCAAGACAATCCAAGTGGTTAGGTGACATTTATCCCACAAGGGTGTCATAGTGACGTATTGAGTGTTTCTCAAAAGGACGGCATAGACTTGTATTTTGAAAGGGATTTATATGTTATACAATTCTAGTTTTCAAAATATTTTAGTATCATGTGTTATTGCATGCATCCAATAAATACATGGTACTTTGTTAACTAAAATCTTATTTCTCATCAAATGGTTCATTTTAGTTAAATAAAATCTTTATTTTATCAACTAATTATTTGTGGTCAATTATTAATATCATATGTAACGCCCCAAATTCCGGGCTAATTTGAACCTCAATTTTTCCACAAGTTATGATAATATAAACTTCAAACTTACAAAAATAGCAAGTGAATTAATCATCAAGAGTACATTTACGGATGCAGGATTCTACAAATAACTTATTAATCTAATTATGTCACTATAATCAGATTTATTAAGTTATCTAAGCAATCCCTCAAAATCTCCTTCTGTTAATTGACTTCCTTGCTATTCCAAAACGCTCGTCCCACAACCCCTTATTTTCCCGAGCCGGTACCTGGTAAGAAAACATCATTTGAAACGATTAGGCCAACGCCTAGTGAGAACATTCGTTTCCATAATAATATTTGCAAAATCAATGTAAACAAGTTATATCAAACCTGATTACCCTTTTTCTTACCATACGTGTAACTCTATTCCATTACACGATTTCATCCAATTACATGAATATGACTGACAATAATTCCATCAGCATATCATGCCTCAGAGCCACACTACGAATCTTCAATGATTCTAGATTAATACTTTTATCCAATAAATCGCAATTACACATGCCCATTTATCGGAAAGGAAGTAGAGATTACAAGTACTTATGTCAATCCCATTTTCTTCCTTAGAAATTGGGAATAACGATTATTACCACACGCCTATTCCACAATTTCCACATACACTGGAATAACGATTATTACCACACGCATATTCCACAATTTCCACACACACTGTAATAACGATTATTACCACACGCCTATTCCATGTGATTACCAAACACTAGTGCCTATGGATCCATTACACTTTACTAACGTATATGCATAACAACATATCACACCACATCTCATAACATATTCTTAACTCTGAGAATACTAGATAACGTATCGCATTTTCATCCTCAAATGCCCCCCTTTGTAGAAAACTTAACCAGACAAAACATCCAGAACTGTATCCGGACATCAGAACCTAGCATTCTCAATTTCTCAAAAGTGTCCGGACAACAGGGGTTTCCGGATACCTTATACTATCCGGACAACTATACTTTCCGGATAGATACAACTCACCGGGTAACCAAATATTCCGGATACCACTACTTTTCGGGTAATTCATATTTTTCGGATACTTATCTAATCCGGACAACACCCGAAGACTAAAATAATCCGGATACTATCCGGTAACTAAATTCCATCCGGAAACTACGATAAAAATCAAGACTTACCGGATACTAAATCGCGTCCGGAAACATTCATCACCACGGTTTCCGGATACTGCTTTTTATCCGGAAACCTTCGATCTGCAGCTTAAAATTCGATCTAGATACATATCTGTTCGATTCAGCTCATTCCAGACCATTCCATACAATTAATAACCAATTTATACAGCTATTTCAAGGTTTAATTTAACATATAAACACTGATTTGCACAAACCACAAATGAACTCACCTTTTAAAGAAGTTATACCCACTTTGCACAATCTGATTCCAATCCAATCTGCTGCTGATGATTCTGGAAATCAGTCCAACACACAGATTCGTTTACAATCATATAACTACAACAAATTTTATCAGCAACCAAGATCCATTCCTTACCAATTTTGAAGACCAAAACCTTTGTTTTTCCTTCTTTCTCCCTTTTCTCCTTTTTCTCTTTTTCTCTCTTTCTCTCTGCCTCTTGACCGACCCAGATACAAAACACTGAGATATTTTCCATCTCATTTGTTTTATCCATACACACTTTCATAAATGACCAATTACACCTCCAAGTTCCAATATTTCCAAAATAGCACCAAACTCTAATCACTTGCATTTTAACTCTATTGAATTATAAACTTACTATGTAATTCAAGGTTTTAACCAAAATACACATAGATCCCAACCCTCAATATTTCCAAAATAGCACCAAACTCTAATCATATATTAACGTTTGAATTTGATCACTATAAGAACCACTTATAGTCTCTTAATAAACACTCTTATTATTTAGACTATGAGTTTGTATGAGTTTTGAAATCTCCATTTAAACTCTTTTCATAAAATTCAAAATCTCAATTTTAGTCTTAAAACTCATAGTACCATATTATTGCATGCATCCAATAATCAATGTACTTTTTTAAGAAAAAGAAACTATTTCTCAAAATAACTTTAAAATCTCCATTTTAAATAATTTGGTTCAATTAAAATCCAATATTAAAGTTACGTCGTTTTTAAATAAACAATTTTATATAAAACGTATTTGAACTAATTTGCATGTCATCGATTTAAAATCTCCATTTTAAATTTTGGTTGATTTAAAATCTCTATTTTAAAACTTGGTTCATTTAAAATCTAATTTTAAAATTTGTCGCTTCAACTTTAAACAATTTTTAAATAAGCGCGTTTGAACCAATTTTATGTTCTTTACTAGTTTGTAAAATATCCTATATTTTAAAGCAAATAAAGTAAGAACATAAACAACCACAACATGCAAAAGAATGTGCATAAAACAAAACCATCTCTAATGACATTTCTTGTGAGCCAATCAAGAAATGTCAAGTCCATTCCTAAGGGACAAAATAAAAAACTTCAAGCTCCCACTTGCTTTAGCATCTCCATGCAAACAAGACATCAAGCTCCATCTTCAAGCTCCATGTTGGCCTTCTTTTTGTTACATTTTATAAATAAAAAAAACTAGTTCTAACAACTAATCTAATACTTACAAAATGAACAAGAGAACATGAAATAATAAAACATATTTACTATTACAAACCAACATGAATAATAATAAAAATTACAACCAAATTTAAAAGGAACAACACAACAGCCAACACATTGGTCCATGGCTTGTTTATGCACATATTTCTCATCAATAACATAAATAAAACAACACTTTGTTTTTGTTAGACAACTTTTATGTAACAAAAATGCATGTTAAAAATTTTGTTACATAAAATATAAAAAAAACAAGCAAGTTGCCAAAAAGCCATGCATGGACTTTTCATACAAAAATGAAATTTTACCCATGGCTTCCAAAAACCAAGTTTTATCTAAATAAAACTTATTATCTAATCATGCATTATAACATAGACTCTGATACCACTTGTTGGGAATTTATGTTCAAAACATGGGTTTTAAAAACTCATAAGAAATAAAAATATTACGCAACGGAAGCAAAATAGAGCATTTAAACAAAACATAAAATCATTTTATTCCCACCAAGGATCTTGTTACATGCAAGAAAAGATAAATAAAACAAGCTAAGGAGGTAAAAGAGTAACAACCTTTGTAGTCCTTTGGTTCCTCTCGGGAGGTTGGATGTTGATGATGAATGTAGAACCCAAAAGAGAGATCCTCTAGCGGTATCCACCACAAGCACCAACACCTTCCGGAATGCTAGTTCCTTTTCTAACTTGATGCAAATATTTGAGCCTTCAATCCAAGTCTACAAGAGATTGGATAGCAAAAGAGCTCAAAACCACCATTTCTTGGTGGTTTCGGCCGAAAGGAGGGGAAGAGAGAGAGAGAGAGAGAGAGAGAGAGAGAGCAAAATCAAAATGCCTTACATTTTTCAAGTATCCTCTCTCACTTAATTAAAAGTCACAAGACAACACAAGCAATTCTTATTGGACCACAAAAAGGTCCAATGAGCTTTGAGCCTTTCATGCAAAACTTTCACTTAAGCCCTTCTAGTTTAAATTAGTTAAAATCATTATTTTAACTATTTAAACTTATTACATATAGTCCCTCCTTTTAACTTCTAGTTAAATATAAACTCATCTTATTTTAATAAACAAGAATCTTTATTTGCATCAAATTATTATGGATCATATTCAATAACAATTTTAAAATTAATAATGTTTATCAAGAATCAAATTCATATAAACATTAATTCGGTGTCTACTTGTTGTTCGGTGTGACCCTATAGGATCATATATTACCGGCAATATTATTTTATAATCATTCTTGAGCATTTATAACCAACAAGAACACCCTCAGCCAGAATGATCCAAACCAAATGTCCCTTAACCTCTCCATCAGCATATTTTCGTCTTTCACAAATTTAAAGCGAACAAAACCGAATTTCTTTCCATTTTTTAGCCTTTTGCTGGTCATATAGATGTCTGCCAGCATTCCAACTTTCTTGAAAGTTCTCCACAGCGTTGCAACGTCACAGTCTTCTGGAAATTGTAAAACAGCATCGAAGTCAGGCTTGGATTCCTATTGTCGTTGGTATATCGATTACGCAGCGTTCCGTTATATCTCAACGAGTTCCTATACCCCGAATCTACTCTCTCAGCCTCGCCATCTCTCCAGAGCCGACCCCTTCCTCTCTCTCCCGCTCCATTTCTCTCTCTCTCTCTCTCTCACCATCTCTCTCTCTTTTTTTACATGTATTTAAAATGATTAGGATAACTTAAGTAAACTATTTATACATTTTCTTCAAGGTATATCAGTATATGTATACAAATATACAATTTAAAAGTCATAAAAATTAACAATTAATTTCGCTATTTTATCTAAATCATTAACAAGATATCAATTTTCTCATCAACAAAAATGGTATTTTGCAATTTTGAAGTTCTCAATCAATCATTATTTAGAGGACGTTTATTATTATTATTTTTCTATTCAATTTTATATGAATTAAATTGTTTATCTGGGTAAATTTATTTGTGTACGAGCTAAGAGATTGATGGGTGTGAGAAGGCATAGAAAAAGAGTTGGATTATTTCTTGGATTTTGGGTATTAATTTGCTTGAGGTGACTAATTGGGAGCAAGTGATTGGTCATTACTTATTCCACATAGTGATTTTGGCTTAATGACTTAACAATTAAGACGTAAAGAACACTCATGTATGACAAAACGAATAAACCATACACACTATTAAGCTCACTAATTTATACTAAATAGACCTTTAAAATCAACTCTATGGCATTCTTTTCTCTAATAATGTCTTATCGTATACATAAGAGTCTATCTAAGAGTTTGTTTGTTACCATCTTAATGAGACTTACAGTTTGTTCAGTCAA
This sequence comes from Saussurea involucrata, assembly GCA_033807775.1. NCBI lineage: Eukaryota > Viridiplantae > Streptophyta > Magnoliopsida > Asterales > Asteraceae > Saussurea > Saussurea involucrata. The sequence continues at coordinate 130,665,948 of CM066321.1, read as the reverse complement.
CTAGTGACTTAATAATATAAAAGGTAGTAAGCTTCTATGGCTATCTTCATGAAGAAAGCCAATTTTCCCTCCAAACTTGCTCATCCCAATTAAAAATACATTTTTCTTCTATCTATGAAAGAAAAGCTCTTTCAAGCAAAACCTTTCTTGATTTATACAAACTGATTAATCTATATGTACAATATTATACATATATGATTTAGTACAAACTAATTAAACAATCCCTAAATAAACAAAAGAAATTACCTTGTAACCCACTTTACAATTAAATACTTTTGTATTTTTGGTTTTTTTAGTTAATAAAAGTTGAACTTTTATGAAACGTCCAAAATAAAAACTACCATAAATTTATGATGACGTAAAGAATATAATTTTGTAATTAAAGGTTAAAAGTCGAGCCCTGGACCTACACTTCACGGACCAACGTAATTTATTATTGGGAAATTAATTAAAATATTCTAACTTTAATTTTGACTTACAGATATATCCAAATTTTCTTCAACTTTACCAAAATACCCAAAAAAGTTCGTGAAATACCCTTGATCGTGGACTCAGGGTAAAAAAAATCATTTTTAACTCTGGAGTCCACGATGTTTGTCCGCGGATGCCGCGAAGCCCCCTGAAAACGTTAAGGTTACAACTTTGGTCCCTGGAGTCCGCGAAAATTAATTACATTTTTGACCCCAGACCACGATTTTACATTTTTGCATGGGGGCTTCGCGGACTCCGCTGACAAACATCGCGGACTCCAGGGTTAAAAGAATTCCCCCCCCCCCCCTGAGTCCGCGATCAAGGGGTATTTCACGGAATTTTTAGGTATTTTGGTAAAGTTGGGGAGAGTTTGAGAAGTGTTTTCGTTATTTTCTTCATCTATTAGGCCATCCGTACCCGGCTCGGGATGAGCTCGGGATGGGATGCGGGATGGGCGGGGTCGATGCGGGATGGGCTACGGCCCGGGCGGGGTTGGCGGGGCGGGATGGTATCCGGGGATGGGATCCCGATCCATCCCGAAGGTTTTTAAAAAAAAAAATTTAATTAAATTTTTAAAAAAATATATCCGTTGAACGGCTCTTTCTAAAAAAAAATTCTCAATTTAATCCCACTATATATTTAACCCTCAACCTCTTATTTCTCACACCTCTTATTTTTCACACTATCAAATTCTCTCAATCTCACACCTCTCAAACTCTCTCAAATTCTCTCAACCTCTTATTTTTCACACCTCTCTCATCATGAATTCAAACAGAACACCTACATCCCGTCGTAACCGACCGAATACACCACAATCGCAAGAAGATCAACAGCTTGGTTTCCAAGCGTTTACACAACAAGGTTATCATCCGCAATTCTCGCAACAAATTCCGCCACAATGGTCGCAACAAAATCCGCCACAATATCCGCAACAATTTCCCCAACAATTTCACCAACAAATTCCTTACCAATTTACACGTCCCGGGTTGATTGAACAAGGTTTTACTCCGGCCAACTTCAATCTCGACGACGACATTGTTCCGGAAACCCAACCTTCTACCCCGAACTCACCACAATATATCCCGACACAACAATCTAACCCGGAACCATCAAATCCGAGACCAAAGAAAGCCGCCAAACAAACGTGGACAAGAGCCGAGGAACTCGCGTTGGTGTCGGCGTGGGTTGACGTTTCGGAGGACCCTGTGGTCGGTAACGCACAAAGCGGTGGTAATTATTTTTATTGTTATTATTATTATTATTATTATTATTATTATTATTATTATTATTATTATTATTATTATTCTTATACTTAATTTTACATAAATGTAGGAAATTTTTGGGGCCGAATCGGGGATGTGTTCTTTACTCGCATGGGTCGTGAACCAGGTTATAGATCAACCCATCAACTCAATAGCAAGTTCAACGACCTCAATAAAAGAGTTAATTCGTTTGGCGGCATCTACAACAACTTGCTCAATAATAGATCAAGCGGGATGAGTGAGGCCGATATATCCCGAACGGCACACGAACGATATGTAGCACGCCATAAAGTTGCTTTCACTCACGAACAAGTTTGGGACGTCCTAAAAAAATGTCCGAAATGGGGAGCCGTTCCAACGATGACGACAACTTCATCGCGGGGTTCAAAACGTACCCAACCTTCCGATGATGACGATGACGAGCAAATTCAACGACCCATCGGGAGAAACAAGGCAAAAAAATCATCAACGAGTAATACGTCCGGGGCGAATACGGACGAAAGTGTTACTCAGTTGTTGACGACGTTCAACAACAAGATTGATGATACAATGGAATACAAAATGAAAAAACTCGATCTCGAAATCGAAATCGAACGCTCAAACCGATTTGAGAAAGACTTCGAGTTTTTCATAAGCCCGCATGATCACCTTACGGGAAACGCTTTGAGGGCTACTTTAGCGAGAAACAAGCAACTCCAAAAATTTCATAATTGGTATGAATGATATTTTGTAATTTTTATTTTTAATGAATGATATGAATTTTAATTTTTATTATTTATCTTATTTTTATTTATTAAAAAATATATAAATATTTTTATTTTGTTAAATAATTAAATGTATAAATAAAAGAATTAAAATAAATGAGGTGGCAAAGGGGTTTGAGGGAATGGGGTACGGATGTTTAGGGATCGTGAGGGATGGAGTGAGGGATGAAAGAAAAGCTGATGTGGCGATGATGTGGAGGGGAATCATTGAAAGATTCCCCCCATGGGGTACTGATGGCCTTACGTGGAAGCAATGCATTTCTTATTATTTAAATGGGTGGAAATAAAGCACAAAAGTGATCGAAAGGTTTAACGTAATCACTAGATGTGTATATGACTTTATGTAGATATACGTTTCAGATGGTCCTAGCAAGATAGGATGAATACATACATAGTGGAATGCATTGTGTTAAGTCGGGTCAATAAAGAAAATGCCTTTTATAGTTGATGTTTAAATTAAGAAACAGCTGAATATGAATACAATAACCCATTAGATTATTGGGGAAAATATTAGTATAAACCAGTTATAAAAAACTTAAATAAACATAAAATAACCAGTTATAATAAAAATGACATATAAATTTAGAATTACATAATAATTATATTTTTTTAAATAACTAAATGACATTTATCCTTAAAAATAAAGATGGTTTTTCTTCATCTTATAATTTAGAACAAAACAGAAAATTAAACCTATTCTTTTAAATGATGACTTATTTTAAAATAAATAAAAATATAATATAACCACTTAATTTAGGATCCGAGAGAGGGAACAGGGAAGTGATAAAGTGTTTACTGGTTGATGAATGGTTTAGTGCAGAATGATTAAGTGGTCAGAATGATTAAAAGGCTTTTATGATATAGCGCAAAATGAAATATGGTTGTTTGGTAACTGTTTAGATGAAATCAGGGGACTGAATGGTTAAGGGAGGCCCAAGATGCTAAATCATTCAGAGGGTTTTAGAATCATTAAGAGGCAAACATTTTTTTTTGCCAAACAGGATTTACCACTTAGCGATTCAGAGGTTGTCTCTTAATGGTTCCATTAAGAGGTAAATAAACAGCCCCTAACTTTCTATATGTAAAAGATTTTGTATTTTCTTGAGCGGCCCCCGTTCAAGGCCCATCACAAGATACGTACTAGTGTACTACCATCACAAGGTACGTACTACGTACTTACGTAGCAATAAACCGACGTAAAGCCCACTTACAAAGGCCCATAGGGTTTGTAATTTTTTAATTATATCAAAAAGCATGTATATTTTAAGCCCACTTACAATCATGGATCCATCTCTACGAACTTGTTTATAGATGATTAAAAATCGGTATCGATTCTAAGAGTGCGTTTGGTTCGCAGAACGATTTCTGAAGGAATGAAATCTGTCAAAGGAATTGGAATCTAAAAGGAATTGAAATGGGATGTTATCAGGTTTGACCAAGTGTTTGGTTGACAGGAAATGGAATGCAATCTGTCAAATGAATTGAAATCTGTCTGTTTGATTTACGAAGAAATTAGAATGGAATGATAAAAATTGACAAAAATACCCTTTATTTGATATATATGTTTCAGTTTTTTTAAAAATAAATAATGATAAAATTAATATTTACTTATGAAAAAAAGGTAAATTACTATTGTTTCTATGTATATTGTTTTTAATTAATATTGTTTCCATTTACTATCGTTCCTTCTCCCCCTTTTTGACCTACATCCTCCAACCCCATCACAACACCATTTTCAGCCATCATCACAACATGGATTACAAATGGTAACAATCGAAATCAATAACAGATGCAAAATCGAAGTCAATAACAGATGGTAACACAAAATCGAAGTCGATAACAAATGCAAGATGAAGACGATGACAGATGCTAACATAAAATCGAAGTCAACAGATGCAAGAAAGAATACAATTAACAGTTTGTAACACAAAATTGAAGACGATGCAGTCGATGATGGAGAAAGAACAAGAAATCTCAGTCGATAATGGAGGAGAAGATGTATACATGATCGTTTATGGAGAAGAACGAAGGAAGAAGACGCTCCTTCAAAGAAAATCTTGATCGACAGAAGCAGAAGTGAATGAGAAAGAGTTGCAGCTAGGGTTTTATGTTGGATGAGGGTATTTCTGTCGTTTTCAAAAATTGGGTTGGAATGGATTTCAATTCCATCAGTTTTGTAAAGGAACGATGAATTCCTGATTTGGGTGGAATTCATGGAATTCAATTTCATTCCATTGCAAACCAAACAGCACAATGGAATTTGGTCAATGGAATTGACCATTCCAATTCCGCCAAATTCCGTCGGAATCCGACGAACCAAACGCACCCTAAATAGTATTTCGTAATCGATCCTGATGTCACTGGTTCCGGTCTCAATCCTGACCCAAATACAAAGGAGCAAAATATCCAAGAAATCTTTTTTTTTCTTCAAGAAAACTACTAGTTTCTTAGGGTGCGTTTGGTAGGGTGGACAGCATGGGACAGGACAGGACAGGACACACCTGTCCCATGTTTGGTGCGACCAAATGTAGAACTAAGTGGAACTATCATGGGACAAGTGTGTTCTATGCTTACCCCCTAGAACTAAGTGGAACAAGGATTTTTTGACAAATATACCCCTTCTTCTTCTTCTTCTTTCTTTCCCACCACCACCATCGTCGCCGCCACCACCGCCGCCACCGCCACCACCACCGCCGCCACCGCCGCCGCCACCACCGCCGCCGCCACCGCCACCACCACCGCCACCACCGCCGCCGCCACCACCACCACCACCACCATCGTCGCCGCCGCCACCACCACCGCCACCACCGCCACCACCACCACCACCGCCGCCACCGCCGTCGCCGCCACCATCGCCGCCACCACCACCGCCGCTACCGCCACCGCCACCACCACCGCCGCCACCACCGCCACCACCACCACCGTCGCCGCCACCACCACCGTCGCCGCCATCACCACCACCGCCACCACCACTGCCATCGCCACCACCACCACCACCGCCGCCACCACCATCGCCACCGCCGCCACCACCACCACCGCCGCCGCCACCACCACCGTCGCCGCCACCACCACCGTCGCCGCCACCACCACCACCACCGTCGCCGCCATCGCCACCACCACCACCACCGCCGTCGCCACCGCCACCACCACTAAACAAATCACTAGGGGTAAATGGGTCATTTAACCGGTCATGTTCTGTCCTGTCCAGTCCTATTTATGTGTTACCAAACACTGAACAACTGTCCTGTCCTGTTCTGTCCTGTCCTGTTCCGTCCTGTCCCGTCCCATCCTGTCTGCGTACCAAACGCACCCTTATGGAGTTATTTTCATGACCAAAATATCCAAAAAAAATTGAACGGTGTCCTAAGTTATGCATAGACTAATCCCTTGACAAATTATAATTGATGACATTAGCTCTAATTAAATTTACAGCATCTCCAACAGTTTCCTCAAAATTTCTCCAAAATGGAGAACCAAAAGCCAAAATCTCCAAAAAAATCACATTCATGATTCATCTCCAACAGATTCCCCATTTTGGAGAAAAGAACATTGATTATAATATTAAAATATTTTATTCATCTATTAAAATATTATTTCTCTCTTTACATATTTGTTTTCAAAGTTTTTCCATTGGTCATCTCACTTGGTAATCATTTTTGGAGTGATCTCCATATTTGGAGAAAAAATCATTCTCTCTCCTACTTTCTCCATTTTGGAGATAGTTTTTGGAAAGTTGTTGGAGCAAAAGTAGAGCCCAAAATCCCCAATTTTTTTTGAAAGGGTGTCCTAGGCTATGCCTAGACTAATCCCTTGGCAAAATACGACTGTAAGACATCAGCCCTGATTAAACCTCAGTGGTCACAATTGTTGTGTACGCCTGGATTAGAACCCTGGGCAGATGGGATATTCCACCACATCCCCATATTCTTTATTTTCTCTAAAATAGGGAAGCTGTTGGAAATGCTCTTAGTGGTTATAATTATTACGTCAGCGACGGACCCAGAATTTTTTTTCAAACGGTGGCACCATTTAACTATAAGAAACAAATATAGAAATATTTTCTTCACAAAATCAATGTTGGTCTAGTGGTTAGTCCCTTATTTTTCAAACCTGAGGTCTCAAGTTCAAGTCCCATTATGGCAATTTTTTTAAAAACATAGTAAATATGAAACTAAAACTACAAAAATGTCTCTAACAAGACTTGAACCCAAATCTTGAGTATAATAAAAGTCTCCCAAACCAACTCTACCAAGACAAAACTTGTGTCTTTATTGTATTTTCAAAATATATATGGTGACACAAATCAAATTGATACGATTGCATCTTTCACGAACCTAACTTTTTATACCTTACGGTAGAGAAACAATACGTAACACGTGCCACCGTATGCTCTTACCTAGATCCGCCCATGTATTACGTACGTCTGGATTCGAATCCGCGACAGATATGCTATCCACTAATTTTATTTTTTGGGTGCAAATCTAAGAAAACCTTTTGACAGTTTTACCACACGTAGCAGTTAAACTCGTCGACCTCCAGCCACGTCTCCTCCACGTGTCTTCCCTACAACCCCTCACCCATGCACACTACACCACTTGTACTTATATACCACTCATCACACCACAAAAACACATTCAAAACATCTTCAATTAACAAATGGCTCCAAAGAGAAGTTCACTTAGTACAGTGGTGAAAAAAACCACCAAAAAAACCATACAAGAATCCGTACAAGTTTCCATAGTCAATCAAACCACCAAAAATCCAACCACCAGAGGCGGCAGTTCCACCGTTTCCTCCAAAGAAAAAATCGAAATCTTCACCGTCAAAACCCCACAACAACAAGAAGAAACCCTAGAAGACGATGATGATGACACCCAACCAGTAGAAGAAGAAGAAGGTGGTGAAGATATTTTGATCAATAACGGTATTCGGGAAAGGAGAGAGATCAAAGTTCAAGAACCAAGTACTACCAGAAACGACGGCGGCGGTGGGTGGAGGAAGGCGGCGGCTAGTGGAGATCCGGTGAAGAAGAAGAAGAAGAAGAAGAAGAGAAAGAGACGGAAGGTAGGGGAGAGTGGTGAAGGGTATAAGAGATATGTGTATAGGGTGATGAAGCAGGTACATCCTGATTTGGGGATATCTTCGAAGGCGATGACGATTATTAACAATTTGATGACGGATATGTTCGAGAGGGTGGCGGAGGAGGCGGGGCGGTTGTCGGGATACAGCAAGAAGATGACGCTGACGTCGAGGGAGATTCAGGGGGCGGTGAAACTGGTGGTGCCGGGAGAGCTTGGGAAGCATGCGGTGGCGGAGGGAACTAAAGCCGTAACCAATTACATGTCCTACGGCGGTGGCGGTGGCGGTGGCGGTGGTGGATCTAAGTTTTAATTGGGTTTCATGGGTTAATTAACCAACCGTTAATGATGGTTTGCAGTTTTTGTCTTAGGTTGCTTAATTGTATACAGTAGGATCTGATATATAATCCATGTTTTATCTTCCTATTTTTGCACAAAAATCAGAAATGTCTCTAGAAATCAAAGAATCTTACCCGGTAAGAGCGGAAGCAAGGACCGAGAGTCTTACCCGATAAGTAAGTGCGACACGGTTGATGCTTACCGGTTAAATTGTTGCATTCGATGCCATTTTGGTGGACTAAAATCGTATCCGAAAAGTAAGTGATAGTGTTGAATTTTATCGATAAGCACTTACCCCTAACTATCTTGTGATGACGTAAGCTACGACATGCCCCCGTGATGATGTGAATTTGACTTGCTTTTTATGCGTCGGATAGTCAAAAGGACATAGAAAAATAGTTTAATAATGTGGCGACGCCAATGGCATGGAGCTCAATTAGTAATGGGTGGGGCATCTTTGTACAAAAAATAGAAGATCTCATGTTCGAATCTAAGACACCTCCATAGCCACAACTGTTGAGTGAGTCAGGTATGTCCCACATTATGGATAGGCAGCCGATTGGGGTTGTCGGTATCAAAATAATGGGGCGACAAATAGTGGCTAGGGGAGCGACACCGTTGGTTTTTTAGGAATATAGTTTTTATTTTACTTTAAAATCTTTATAGTTGGTTACAAGTATTTTTGTACATAAAAAGTAAGTAGTAAATTTTTAAAAGTTTGATAGTTTATTTATTAAAAAAATCGTTTTGTGGCTTAATCATTAGATTTAATCATTTAAAACAAAAAGAAAAATTAACGGTTTTTATTCCAAAATAGTATAAAACCTTAATCATTCAAAATGAGTAAGTTGGTTTTTTTTAGGAAATTAATTAAAATACCCAAAGTTTGACTTTGACTTACCAAAATGCTCATTTTCTAAACAACTTTTTGCAAAAATACCCACAAATCCCGTGACCTATCCTGCGATCGCGGGATAGGGGGTTTTCTGAAAAAATTTGATCCCGCAATCCACATAAAATTGTGATTTTCAATTGAATGTTACACTTTCAACCCCTATAGTTATTTACTTACTTTACTTTATACCTTTTACTTTCCTAATTTTAATTTTACATCTTCATCATATTAACACATATAATCGTATTATTAACTAAAATACGTTAAAAATACGTTTTAATTTTAATAAGTTACACCATTGTACTCGTCTCTACGATACGTTTGAAATGAGCCCAATATTGAATATTTTTGGATTTAATTATTTAATTATATATCATATATACTACATAATTTTTTTAATATTTACAATTCATACTCTTATAGGTAATTATTTAATTTATGGTACTCTTATAGTTAAAATACGTTTTAATTTTAACAAATTACACCATTATAATTGTCTCTTCGTTTTACACTCTTATCGCATTAACATAATAATCATATATTAACTAAAATATGTTAAAAATGTACGTTTTAACATATCACATTAACATACATAATTACGTTAAAATATGTTAAGGAGTTCGATAAATATATATATATATATATATATACACACACACACACTAGTTATTTACCCGCTGCAATGCAGCGAGACGTATAATCCAAATAATTTGACGATTTAATCAATTATTAACTAAAATACGTTAAAAAATGTTTTTTAATTTTAACAAGTTACACCATTAATATCGTCTCGTCGATACCTTCAAAATGAATTGTAAATATTAAAAATATTTTTTATGTAGTATATATGATATATAATTAAATAATTAAATAAAAAAAATTCAATATTGGGCTCATTTCGAACGTATCGAAGAGACGATTATAATGGTGTAACTTGTTAAAATTAAAACGTATTTTAGTTAATAAACGATTATATGTGTTAATATGATAAAAGTGTAAAATTAAAATTAGGAAAGTAAAATGTATAAATTAAAGTAAGTAAATAAGTATAGGTGTTGAAAGTGTAAAATTCAATTCAAAAGTCACAATTGTGTGTGTGCCGCGGGACTCATCCCGCGGGATCAACATTTTCATTTTATACCCTATCCCGTGATCGCGGGACATATCGCGAGATTTTTGGGTATTTTTGCAAAAGTTGTTTATAAAATGGGTATTTTGGTAAGTCAAAGTCAAACTTTGGGTATTTTAATTAAATTTCTTTTTTTTCCTGAACTTTTCTCTTTATTAAATATGACACTGTTTGATAGGCTTCAAATATTCCGATTGATTTATTTTATATAAAAAAATGAGTGATGACTTGATAAGATTTTTTTATACTTTTCTTAGGCATCCCTTAAAATTGTATTTTGAAAATAGAACTGAAAATAGTTTTGGATTGAGGTTGTTTGATTGGTTTTTCGTTAAACAATGAGTTGTATGTGTGGATTTATTTTTTTATATAGTGTATACCAAAAAATTTGTTAAACTTATTAAACTACTAAACTCCTACTTGTGTTGTGAGTAGGGTGTTAACGAGTCGAGCTTTTAACGAGCTATTCGAGCTCGGACTCATTTATCTCGAGCTCGAGCCTAATAGTTGTCGAGCTCTAGTCGATCTCGAACACAAAATAAAGTTCGTTTAACTTAACGAGTCGATCTCCATAACACCAATGTTCGACTCGACTTGTCTGAAAGCTCGATTAAGCTTTACGAGTCGAGTCGAGCCGAGCTATTCGAGTATATACTTTTTCGAGCCAAACATATTTATATGTTTACAAACTATATAATCAAAATATAAAAATTATCGAGCTTGGATACATAAACGAGCATCGAGCTCGAGCTCGGACATTAAAAAAATATTCGAGCTCAAACTCGAGCCCGACTTTGAAAAATTAATCGAGCTCGAGTCTGGTATAATCTTTTCGAATATAAAAGTGATGCGCCTAGAAATTGCCGGCCTTTTACCAATTTTCTGTTTGGGGTTTTGGAACATTTATTAATACCCAAAAATAACGAAATATCTAACTAAGAAAAATAAAAAATTATGTTTAATATAACTTATTATATATGTTAAAACGTTTTCTATTTTATTTTTATGTTTTTTATATAAGGTGTTTAAGAAAGTTTTTTTTTACACCACAGGTTGTTTATTAAATGTTGAGTAAATTGTATTTTTGGTCCCTGTGGTTATATGATTTCTTTGAAAGAGGTACCTAAACTTCAATATCTCCAAGAGTGGTCACTGAGTTTTCAATTTTGCTCCAAATGAAGGACCAGGTCACTAACCCTGTCTATTTGGTCCGTTAGTGCCAGGGGTATTTTCGTCCATCTATCTTTTTCCACTCTTTTTAACCAAATCTTCTACCCACTCTCGACTTTAAGAACAAATACACCTGGTTTCTTTCTTCTCACACCTCTCACACTCTGCTATCTTCATTCATTCCAAAAATGGTGATATGCTACTGTGGTTATGAAACAAGTTTAAAAACATCTTGGACACATGTAAACCTGTTCTATTCTTGTGGAAGTATGGTAAGCCCACTGTTTCCTCCAATTTGTTAACATTTCATGGATTTTCTGATATTAACCACCAAACTTCAAAATCCTCCCTATTTTCACTTCTACATGGTAAAAGGTGTTCATTTTTTGGATGGTTTGATCCACCAATTTGTGCTAGGGCTATAGATGGCGTCCCTGGTAGGGGTGCGCAGCGGAACTGGGTACCCGCCTTTGGAACCGGAACCGCTCCGGAACTGCCGGTTTCGAAACCGGAACCGATGTGACTGGTTCCGGTTCCTAAAATAACGGAACCGATGTGACTGGGTCCGGTTCCGGTTCTCATTTTTTTAGAACCGCTACCCGCTGGGTACCCGCCGGGACCGGTTCCGGGACCGGGTACCCGGAACCGCTGGGTACCCAGAACCGGAACCGCTGGGTACCCGGTATATTTTAATAGAAAATATCTAATATTTAATATTTATTACATATTTAATCTATGTGAAAAAATATCTAAATTAGATTAATAATTAAAATTTTAAAATTATCTAAATAAAGATTACTAGTTTAAGAAAAAATTGTTAAAGAACATTAATAAAAGGTTGACAAATTGTGTATATAGTGTTAGGCCTTAAAAAATTTGTTTACTCTTAGCGATGTGGGAGCTAGCAGCACCATCTTTCAGTTTTTGATGAAAGACCTTGTCCCACATCGAAAATTTTGAGAAAATCACGCCTCATCTTTCAGTATATATAACCCTCATCTCTTCCCTTTCAATTGCATCACTAGTTCACTACATTGCTTGGGTTTAGCCTTTGGCTTGAGCCCTTTTTCTTGAGCCCTTTGGCTTGAGGCTTTGTAAAAATATTAATGGATTCACTACATTGCTTGGGTTTAGCCTTTGGCTTGAGCCCTTTCCCTTGAGCCCTTTGGCTTGAGGCTTTGTAAAAATATTAATGGAGCACCCTATTAGAGTGGTTGCACCATTTGTTTTTTTAAATATAAATGTGTTCGATTAAAGTTTGTTTAAGTTCGTTTGTGTTCGTTTAGGTTTGTTTGTTTGTGTTCGTTTAACATTTTAACAAACGAACATAAACGACTATATTTTTTAAACGAACGTACACGAACACCAAAAATGCTTATGGAAGAAGTTGTTGGACATTTAAAATGTTAAAAATTAAAAAAACAATTGGTAGGCGGGTACCCGGAACCGGAACCGGTTCCAAAATTATGAGAACCGACGGGAGCGGTTCCGGTTCCGGTTCCTTCTTTCTAGGAACCGTCGGTTCCGGTTCCATGAAAATAGGCCGGGTACCCGGTATTGCTCACCCCTAGTCCCTGGGTTACTGAGGTCAAAGCACAAACTTGAAGAAACTATCAACTCAAGAGAAAGTGAGATTTTGGAAATTGCAGCTGCTTTTGGGTCTTAGTTGGTTTTTTTTTGGGATTTACATGTATACTTGTATGAAGTAAATTGCAGTGAAGTTAGTGTTGGGATTTTGGTTTAAGATCAATGTAAAGCAGTGAATAGATGTTAAGTTAGTTTTGGGATTTTGGTTAGTAGTCACTGCTTTGTTTATGATGTAATGTTAAGTGCAAATTAGAATCAATGAAATGCTTTCTGTTTGACACAATAGCCCTTGTTTTGGTTGAAAATTGTGTTGACATCACACAATAAATTGAAATGGTTTCTATTTAACAAGTGCACAAAATGGTACCAACACAGTTACAATACCAACACAGTTACAATACCAAGATATTGACAATACCAACACATAACTACCAAGATATTGACAATACCAACACATAACTACCAAAAGACATTAAAGAGGCTAAACATAACTACCAAAATACATTAAACAGGCTAACAACTTTGCATACCATACATACACATATATTGTTTATCAACCATCAAAAACTACCACCAACAAGTACCAAAAACACATTGTTTATCAAACATCAACCACCAAACACATTGTTTATATAGGAAGCTGTGAATCTCCTTCCTTCCCTTTACATGTCCTTGAATTGTGCCCCAATTGTTTACACTTATCACAAGTGACTATGATCCCTTTCCTTGATAGCTTGCCAGTCCTCCTCTGGCTTTGACTTTGAGACATCTCTTCAGCTGTCTTCTTCCTCTTTTTATTTGGCCAACCCACTTATGTATGATGATCTGGTGGAACCAAAGTTGTAATGCAGTTTGATTTGTCCCAAAGCATGCTTCCATTGATTGGCTGAATCTTAAAGTTGTACATGTCCCTCCATGTGCTAAGCCTGTATGATTGGTGCACCCATAATTCAGGGTCCTCATTGATTCCATTCACTGCCATATTCCAGTTAGTAGCCACTGCATGCTTGCAGGGAATTCCTGTTATTTCCCACCTTCTACAAGAGCATGTCCTTGCTCTAACATCAACTATGCACTGGTCATTCCAACGTCCAGATATCTGTCATAACAACAATATCAAAAGCGGGTTCATAAGTATGCTACAACCATTAGACAAGTATAGGGGCATGTGTTTGTAACATATCTGGTACCTATCTCCTCCATTATACACCACCTGGTATTTGCTTACTTCCTTCTTCACACTGTCCATTATCTTGTTTGCAGTCAGGGTCAGTGGTCCATCACAACCATCAATCACTTTTAAAAAATTTACAATTCTTTTCATAAGATACACTCTAATGTACTCCAAGCAAGAATTAATTGGTTTGTCCCTAACATCAATGATTTGCCTATTGAATACCTCACACATATTATTTAGAAGCATATCAGAGTGACATCTACCTGTATGTATCACCAACACATAAACAATTGGTTTGACTTAAAAAACATGTATGATGTATACCCAGATGCATTTATTAAGGTTATTTACCTGTGAAGTGTGATCTGCTCCAATGTTTGGGGGGGGGGGGGGGGTCTTATTCAACCATGCATAACAATCCTTATTGAATGCTTTCAAGTTCTCCATTGTTGTTCTAAATTGGGGGACAGTAGGAGTTGTTGCACACTGCCACAAATGATCCTTGTATGCCTTACCTTTCCAATGAAGCTTCATATTCTCCTGTATGTGCCTAAGACAGTATCTATGTTCAGCAGAAGGAAACAAATTTCGAATTGCTGGAAGAATGCCCTATATGCAAATTAAGACAACAATTAAGCACAATATTTCCAATTAAGACAGTCTATGCTAAATAAGACAAAAAAATATGCAAATTAAGTCCCTGTATGCAAATTAAGTCCCTCTATGCAAATAAAGACAGAATATGCAACTTAAGTCCCTACATGTTAATTAAGATAGATCTATGCAATTAAGATAGAATATGGAATTAAGACATAAATTAAGTAATTAAGACAAAAATTAAGTAGTTAAGACAGCTCATACCTTTTGCCTATCACTGATGAGTGTGAAGTTGGAATTGGCTTCAAGACTAAGGTCATCTCCAAGGTACTCTAAGAACCACTGCCATGAACTTGTTAACTCAGACTCTACCACTGCATAAGCCACTGGGTAGATGCCATGTTGGGGTCAATACCTACTGCTGTCAATACTTGTCCAGGAAAAGGCCCCTTTATAAATGTCCCATCTAATCCCAACAAGTCCCTGTTACCAGCTCTAAACCTCCTTTTCAAAGGTCCCAAACAAATGTAAACCCTTTTGAATTTTCTCATATCACTCTCAGGGTTACCTTCTGCCTCAACTTCCAACTTAACAATGGTATATGGGTTGCACCTTTTCACCTCAGACAGGTAATCCCTCAACTGACTATACTGTAATTCATAGTCCCCCCAATCCTCTTGTTGGCTAACTGTTTTACCTTCATTGATTTGGAAGGTGATACCAGAACTTCAAACTTCTCTGACAAATGGGATTGGATTGATCTCAAAGGCATATTTGGATCTAGCTTCAGCTGCTATGTGATATGCTTGGACAGATAACTTGCAGTTGCCATACCTACCTCTCTTGTTTGGAAACATTTGTGAGTGGAGAAGTAGGTTTTGACTTTCCAAGTTACTTCCCTTTTAGAAGTTGAGAGGTATAAAACCCATGGACAAGTGGGCCCATTGGACTTTCTCCGTTTACTCTTTTTGCCTTTTTCAGACCCACTAGGCCTACATTCATCCTTTAAGTGAGGCAACGTACCCCTGCAAACTGCCCTGAGTCTTGATCCATCATTTTTTACCACAACTATGTCTCTCCTAGTCTCAAATGCATGTTGTTTGATTAAAGCCTTGATTGTGTCTTTGTTACCAAAGGACTGTCCTAAGTAAAAGTCAACACCCTGCCCATTATTCTCTCTATGGCCATATCTTTTGCATTGACTAGCTACATCAATTTCATCTTCAGAATCAAAGTTGTCAAGGTCAAAAGGATCTACATCACCATGTACATTCTGGCTATCACTTTCTTCTCCACCTACTCCTATCCAGTCTCCCTGTGTATCCACATAATCATCTACTAATGCATCAAACTCATCAAATGAATCATAGCAATTGCTATCATGACTCTCAATATCCCCATGGTTCCCACTTCTCTGGCATGCATGATTGTTCAAGTCAACTACATGGTTGACGTCAAGGCCATTGTTCCTGTCAACTACATTGTTCAAGGCAAATTCATTGTTTAAGTCAAGTGTTTGGTTTAAATCAACCCCCTGCCCCAACTGAACCCCCTGGCCTTGTCCTACTTCTGGTAAATCAGATTCCAATCCAATGAAAGGATCAAAGGAAAAGTGAAAATTATCAAAACTTTGGTTCAAATCAATCTTTTCCTCAGCATTTGTTTTGTGATGTTCTATGTAAACCTCAATCTCTCTGACCATAGGGACATACTTTAACAAGTTGAATATATCATCATCATTACTTAAACCTTGCAACCAAGTATCAAGGTCAGTGGATGGAATCAAGAAATGGTAAAACATTACCTCATCCTTGTAACCTAATGCTCTCATCATATCATGGAACTGATGAACCGCAAGGTGATCAGTGTTAATCAAATCAACAAAATCAACCTTACCATTTATGTATCTTATTCCAGGAGCACTAGTAAACAAACCTCCATGGTTGATTTTTGTTGTTATCAACGTTGGGTAAATACCTATGACAAAAGAGAAGAAAAATCGGGTTACAAAATGCATGTATGTAATACATGAAGTAAACACTTAAAACAGAGCATAATGCTTACTATAAACATCTGCAGAAGTCCAATCTTCATCTAACTCAGTTCTTAGTATCTACGATGATGACATTTAAGAGGGTTGTTGTTGATGATTATCCGTTTGAAAGAGTAGTGAGAGTGAGTTTGGTTAGATTCAGTGGGTATACAAATCGACTTAGTTTCCTAAATTAATGAGGTGGTTTTGTTAATTTGAGAGGGAAAAGATAGATGGACGAAAATACCCCTGACACTAACGGACCAAATAGACGGGGTTAGTGACCAGGTCCTAAATTTGGAGCAAATTTGAAAACTCATGGACCACTCTTTGAGATATTGAAGTTTAGGTACCTCTTTCAAAGAAATCATATAACCACAGGACCAAAAATGAAATTCACTCTTAAATGTTTATCAGAAATTACATACATTATCAGGCGAATATGAATGGTCTGGAAATATTATCCAATGAAAAACATAATAAAGATTGAGAACCTTACCTAATAACTGATGGATAAAACTATTACCTAATAAACATTTATCAGATAAACGATATATACCAATAATTCATTTTTGATGTTCCAAAATGTTACCCAATAGGCCAATAACGTATGTGAGGTCATGAGGACGATGACTTTTATCTATAAATGTCCGTTAAATGACCTTTAAGTGAAATATTATTATAATCATATAGATTGATTTTTTTAAAGTTCCCGACAAGAGACTTTCTAAATGTTTAACGCTTTTATAGTCGTTGGGAGGATTAATAGATAAGGTGGCAGGTGTGACAGTGACAAGAGTGCGGGTAGGGGTGGGCTGGGCAGGAGGCAGTTATGATGAAGTACGATAGTAGTTTGGTTAAATTGGATGCAATGTTTAATGTTGTGTTTTTAAAAACCAAATTCATAAAATCGGTTAAAATTGTCAACTGGTGGAATCCGATTCGTTCACTTTCGACAACGAATGATTAGTCGTTAATCTATGGAATTCAAATGAATTTAAAATTCACACATTTCAATAAATGAACCAAACAAATAAATTGGGATTTAGTCATAGAAATTTACCATTCCAATTCGTTTGAAATCTCATAGATTCCAAGACCTCGTAGAAATTTAGAACGCCTTAGTGTGTTTCATTTATATGATTTGGAAAGAAATTGAATTTAATCGTTTATAGGTTCATTTATATAACAACCAAATTATAAATAATTATAAGTATAATTACATTATTTCTTATTTTTTTTATTACAAAACTCTAGCTAAAACAAAAATTTGATACCAATTATGACTAAAAAGTGAATAAAGATTAAAAGAAATGATTATTTTAGTTAATTTTCCAAAAAATTATCATGCGCCTTAAGAGCATCTTTAATAAATTTTAGAGAAAATAAGACTTTTGTTCTCTAAATTGCTTTAATAGATTTTTCATTTTGTAATTTAAAATAGAAAAATTAGCGAAATCGTTAAGTTAAAAGTTGATGTATGACGAGGAAATTTTTATTTTTAATTCATTTCCATAATTAAAATTATTTAAAAAATTATTTTTAGAAAATATTTTGAAATAATATATATTTAAAATATTTTAATAATATAATAAACTTAGATAATATGTTAGATATAAGGTTGGGTTCACGTGAGACCAACCTGTTTTCGTGAGACCGTGAGACCATAAAATTAACACAATACCTTCACAGTGATTCATTGTGAAGGTAAAAAAAATAGTGGACATTCACAGCAAAAACACTGTGAAGGTTTACCGTCACAGTACCTTCACAGTCTTTTGCTGTAAAGGTTTAGTATTAATTTTTTGGTCTCATAGACTTACGAAAATAGTCTGGTCTCACATAATCTCAAGTCGTTAGATATGAGTATAATTCTTTTTATAAAAAAAATTGATTTTTAAGTTTCTATTTCAATTAAAAATCGAAATAATATGTTTACATTAAAACAAAAACTGAAAAGGGTAATGATGAAATGATGAGGAATGTAATAAATAGGTGATAAACTTGAATTTCGACAAAACCTTCCAAAAATGGAGTGTCAGTAGCAACATGGCGATGAGCATCACCACTTCAAACCCTACTTCTTCCTTATCAACACAAACACCACCATCATTCTTCTTCATACTCCCTTCCGGCCACCATGAATAGCCGGAACTTACTACAAGAAATTGATGACACCACCAGATCCATCGGATCGCCGACGCCACCCTTCGCCTCCAACTCCCCTTTCGATTCCTCCTTGGCCCTCACCATCCTCGTCCTCCTCACCGTTCTCTTCTTCATTGCCTTCTTCTCTCTCTACATCCGCCGTTTCTCCAACAACAACAACTCCGCCGATCCCGTCGCCCGTCGCCGCCACGCTCCGCCGCATTTCCGCACCGATAAACGCGGCGGACTCGACCCCTCCGCCGTGAGAGTTCTCCCCGTGGTTCCGTACAGTTGCGATTCGAAGATTTGGAGCGAATGCTCAATCTGCTTGAGCGAGTTTGAAGAGAGGGAAACGGTGAAATTGATCCCGTACTGTCGTCACGGCTTCCACCCTCTGTGCATTGACACGTGGCTTTCATCGCATGCTTCGTGTCCACTCTGTCGGTCGACTCAACTGTTTTTGGCCGTCGATGAGGCGAGGGTAAGTGTGGAGGGAGATCCGACGGTGGTGACGCGACATGAGTGAATGCAAATTTGGACCCGCGTGTTACGGTTGTGAGGAGTAAGACAAATTTGCCGGCAAAAACATTTTTGCAGCGTGGCACGTGTGACGTCATTTACAAAAACGTACCAATTTGTTTTTTTTTCTTTCAAATTTTGTTTTGATTATTAATTTTATATTTCGTGTTACCCTAAAATGAAGTTAAGTTAATAAATAGTGATGTGGACATTACCGGATGAAACAGAAACACTTGTGTCGTGTGATTCGATTTGTGGGTCTCGACCTCTCTCATCCAACTACAATACGCCACCTGGCAAATGAGAATTATTTAGTACCTCCGTAAGACCATCAACATCCATCCCTCACTGACCCACACTTTTTCACTGTCAAATCAGCGCCACATCATTTTTTCCTTCTAACCCATTCTAACCCACAAACCCCCATTCATCCCACACCAACATCCCATCTTTTATTTATTTTTATTTTTATTTTTGTTACAACTACTATTAATTTAAATAATTAATATTTTATAAGTAATTTGTAACAAATAATATATAATATTATAATTTATAAATCAAACTAATATTTTAACCTTACATAATAAAAATTAAAAAAATTAAAAATACATAAATTTCAAATAAAAAAATGATAACTACTCGTTGCCTTGGTTGTTGTGTCTTGGAAGCCGTGAAATGTGTTCGATTAAATCCGCCCGAAGGTTATGATGCGTTTCTCGGTTTCGGACTTCTAACACGTTAGCGTCATATTGTTGGTCACTAATCTCTTCGTCGTCCTCCTCATCAACTTGATTAGCGTTTTCATCGAAACGACAAATCGCGTTACCTTCGTCTTCCAATATCATATTGTGTAATATGATGCAAGCGTACATTACTCTTCGTATTTTATTCGGGTGCCACGATCTTGCTGGGTTTTGTATTATGTGCCAGCGTTGTTTTAGCACACCAAAACAACGTTCTACATCCTTCCTTGCCGCTTCTTGCGCGACTTTAAACCTTAATCGTCTTTGATCCGGAGGGCATTTGAATGATTTCACAAAGGTAGCTCATTCGGGGTATATCCCATCTGCAAGATAGTAGCCGTGTTTGTATTGTACTCCGTTTACTTGAAACGGGCACTGCGGTGCTTTCCCGTTGTATACATCGTTAAATAACGGCGACTGGTTTAGCACATTGAGGTCGTTGTTGGACCTGGCAACCCCGAAGTATGCATGCCAAATCCAAAGATCCTGTGATGCCACTGCCTCTAGCATAATAGTCGGCCGACCATGATCACCTCTGACATACTGCCCGCGCCATGCAGTTGGGCAGTTGTCCCAATCCCAATGCATACAATCTAGGCTTCCTAACATGCCGGGAAACCCGTGCCTAGTTTCATGTGCGGCGTATAAACGTTGAATATCATCATAAGAAGGTTTACGTAAGTATCGCTTACCGTAAAGATTGACGATACCTTTGCTGAACTTTTGTATGCATAAACGTGCAGTTGAGTCCGCCATCTTCAAGTACTCATCAAAGCCGTCAGCGAATATCCCATACGCCATTTGCCGAATTACCGAGGTACACTTTTGCAAAGGAGATAACCCTTTTCTGCCTCTAGCATCCCAGCCCTGTTGAAAATATTTATACTCTCGCTCAAGATCCTCCACTATTCGTAGGAATAGTCGTCTGCTCATGCGGAACCGTCTCCTAAACAACTCGTCACTGTAATCACAGTTTTCCGCAAAATAATCTGCAACAAGTCGGTCGTGTGCAGCTTCACGATCTCTAACTTGATCCGCTCCCCTCCGTCTCCGTCTTGGAGGCGAACTTGGTTCTTCATCTTGATCGAGAAGCCTTTCTACAGCATTGGTTATTATTCCACGAAAAATAACGTAATTCATTTGACGATACGCGGCAAGATTAATTTCCCCGTCCGACGATGACGAAGACGAATCATAACATTCCGACGAATTCACTGATGAAGAAGACATTTTGTTTTTGTAGTAGAGAAAAGTTTGAGAGATTGAGAGAAAATTTGGTGGTGTGAAAAAATGAAGTGGGGAAGATGGGTATTTATAGGAGAGAAAAAACAGAAAAAAGAAAAAAAATTAAAAAAAGAATAAAGAGGTAAAGTCTAGAAAACAAAAAAAAATTAGAGAACCCGCACTGGTTTGCAAACGAGCGCTGCTTGGAACCAGCTCCAACCCGAGCGGTGGCGATGGTGTTTAAAACCAGCCAGCCACAACCAGCGCCACCGATGCGCATGGTCTAAGTCCATAACTACATCTTCATCCAAAGTTTGATTTGAAATATAAGATAAAAAAAGGAAATTAATTAAAATACCTAAAGTTTGACTTTGACTTGCTAAAATACCCATTTTCTCGTCCATTTTGCAAAAATGCCCATTTTTTCCATGGTGGGTACCATGATTGCGGGTCAGTGCCCACGTTGTAACACCCTCGAATTTGGAACGAGCAACTAACTTTAAAATTCAATAATCAACAAAAATAGATAAATTCATTTCTACAATTTATTCCTCAAAATACCTTGGGATTAAAAACGTTATAATTCCCCAAATAAAACAACCTAAACGGGTGTCACTTAACACAACACGAGTTGCTAGTCCAAACAGGTGTGGAAGACTTCACTAGACACTTCACCTCTCGTGCACACTACAAGCACCCGCCACTTCATAATGTAGCTAGAGTTACCCCAACCTGAGCCTGTTGCACATGCCGACAAATAAAAATGGTTAGACTTACGCCTAGTGAGTTCAAACATTTTATCATGACTACATAAAATCATAAATCGGAAGGTTGTGGTTTTAGTCATGATTTAGATAAATCTTTCGTTGAAAGTTGCGACAAAGATTATTATTTTCAAATGGTTTCCCAAGCGGGCATAAATGACTCATTTTCCAATGCACACAAAATCTAGGAGAAAAGTTCCCAAAGTGTATAAAGCGTTTTCTAAAATGAATTCCAACTCCAACTTTCTCAAAACATGTTTAGACGTAAATATCCCAAAAATTATAAACATGGACAAAACTCCAATATTCCAAAACACCCAATAAGTATGAAGCATAGAACCCTGCCAATAACCATGAATACAGTTCGTATAAATAAAGTACGTCACCGAAAATATGGATATAACATATACCCAAAACCACACCTTTCGGTGACGAGGGAGACCCGATTCCAACGAAAGTGACGGGCACGCAAAGTTAAGTCACTCGTGATGTTACTGGATTACACCTCAAGCCCCGACCTTAGTTCCCATGCCATAAAGACATCACAACCTCAAGCCATAACTAGATTGCCTTTATTGCATACCCCGTAGAGTTACACCTCAAGGACTTACAGGCGACCTTATTGCATATCCAGCCTAGACGAGTTACACCTCAAGCCCCGACCTTAGTTCCCATGCCATAAAGACATCACAACCTCAAGCCATAAATAGATTGCCTTTATTGCATACCACGTAGGGTTACACCTCAAGGACTTACATACACGGGGACCATAGTGCATACTCGCTAGTGGCCCCATGGCCTACGCATATAACCATGCGTCCCTACAGTCCACTCCTCGTGCACAAAGAGATAGACCATCAAATAAAGACTGACTCACTTGCCTATGGATCCAATGCAACACAGTCTACCAAAACATGCTCAACCCGGAATGACAGAAACACCCAAGCATGTAATTATCAATAATGAGCAATAAAATGCATCAAGTTGCAATAAATACGAACCATAAATAAGACTCTACATCGAGCCATCAAAATTGGACAATTGTCCCCAAGACCATCTCAAGGTCAAAACCGAGCAAAATGCTCAAATACCCATTAGACCCATAATTACGGTCATCTTAGCATAGAAATGCGTTTAATATCAATTAGGTAAACAAGTACCATAAAATCGTCATTAACCCAAAACTCAACACGGGTTAAACACAAAAAGGGTTTTCCCAAAAGGACTCACGCCCTTACAATTCTCGAAATGGTTAATAACACTAAAACGTGCATTCTCCCATACGGTTTATAAAATCATTTACACATATATGATTAAACCACCAATTAAACCTCATTTTGAGCACTTAATCTTTTAATAGACAAATTATGGTTTCCAACCATCCAAGTATTCAAAAGCCTCCAATACGGGTGTTTTACACATTTATGAAGATAAATACTTCAAAAGAGTTACACCGTTCAAATAACTCAACCACATATACTTTCAAGTAAAACACACAAAGATTTGGAAGATATCATTTTGGCATGTACAAAGTTTTCGCAAAGTAACTTGAACTCACCTTAGCTAGATTTAGCTAAATCTAGAGTTCTCCAAACGTAAGCTCCTTTGATGAAGTTTGCATCCTCAAGCCAAAACTTCCAAAACCTAAATCCATCGATTTTCAACCATAATTATTTATCCTTAAACACTTGGAATCAATTTCCCCAACATATGCCTTCAAAACCACCAATAAATTGAAACCCTAATTTCTAAAACAAAAGAAGAGGAGATTACCTCAATCACAACTTGAATCCACCAACAACATGCTTCTAGGTTACCAAGATGAACTTCAAACTTCCTTTCTTGAAGAGGATGGGTGAGGATTAGAGAAACCCTAGAAAACGGAGATGGCAAAGAACCACGAGCATCTTGCTAGGAGACCTCTAACAAAGCTCTTCAATGGTGGCTTGATTGCAAGATGAAAACCCAAATCAAACTCTAGCTTTGGAGTGAAGAAGGAGAGGGTTTTGGGAGAGGAAAATCGCCTCCAAGCCTAAAGAAATCGGGGTCTAAAAGGGTTTTGGTAGCAAATGAGAACACAATGAACAAAATCGCCATTTTATACCCACAGTCAGTCGGGCGCGACATTGCCCTCGCGACTATGCCCTGGGCATTGTCGCGTGGCATAGTCGCGATCACCTGACCCCTTTCTGTTTGGTTTTCACTTTCGCCCCTCCATCGCGACAATGCCACCGCGACAATGACATGGTCATTGTCGCTGGTCATAGTCGCGATCCGTGAACCAAGCCCCGAAACTCGACTTTTCAACGCCAAAACTCCCGATACTCTTAGAGACTTTATGTAATGTCTTCCAAACATAAATCTCACCAATTTCAAGATGCAACACATTTGGGTGATAATTACTTACCGAAATTACGGGCGTTACAATTCTCCCAACCTTAAAACGATTTCGTCCTCGAAATCTATATCATTTACCACCCAAAGCTACCCGACTTAACGTCGACCATAATTCATCAATTCCTAACTGGAATATAAATTTCCCCACACAATCTAAAACGATAATTCCTCAACAAACTCTTACCAACAATATCCCCTCAAGTACACTGAGCTTATTCCCGGAAAAGCACTTTAACCACTAGAATAACTCCTAGTTAGACGACTTCAGTTGTCTCCCGACCTTAGATGTTCCATACATCTCAATTATACCACATTCACATGTTCTTAATTTTCTCCAATTAGTCCAAGGTTTGATTACATCTAAAACCAACGAACCTCCAAATCTAAGGTTCCTACTATCGAACCGGCGCTTACCTCTAACGAATCCCACTAGACTCCAATACCGACGGTCGTCACTGACTTATTAGTTATACCGTTCCCAAAACACGTTCAACTCTGATCATTCCTACCATTAACTACCGATTAACTCCAACGAGTTCTAATATATTCCAAGAATCTATCCCAAACAATCATAAAACCAACAAGTCCTTTAACCATACACGAAGGTTATTCCACTAAACCACTCATCACAATTGAGTATCTTACGGTTACTACCACCATCACCATCATTATTTTAAAATTAGTCTACAATTCCCCGATCACACTAACGGTTTCTGGCCTCAAACCCACAAAGGTTGATACCTAGTCATACCACCAAGCTTTGTACTCTAATAGGACCCCACACATGAGTTCCGTTTATCGAGTATTTCCACAAAACTAAGGTTGTCAACAAAGGGTCATCAAAACGGTGTCTAATGGGTCCTCCATGCGATAATTGTCTAAGACCCAAAACCAAGTTACTGACATACGGTTATGCCAACCTCAAAATACGTTATCGCAAATCTAATTCTCCAATTACCACAAACACATTAACTTCGCTACCGATATCATTCGGCCTATAGTCACAACACATGCATGAACGTCCAACTCTTCACAGTCGAGGTTCTACACACTTACTTTCAATCGGAGTTACTCAACCGTTTCCAAGATTCTAACGAGTTCAAGGTTTTCAAGTGCGTTATTCAATAAATATGCCAATAAATCGAAATCATTCACAAAATTTTCAACACAGAGATTTTCACATCAAATAAACCGTACGCACGAAAAACTACTGTTATTAATTCGGTAGTTACGTAAAAATGGACACACTCGTCCCACATATGGAAATCGTATTGAAAATTATCTCATTGCAGTTCAGTTTACCCACAAAACGCAAAACGTAATAAACAACTTCTTTAAAATTAACCGCCACGGTTCTAGTATGGATTGACTCATGACATGCACGTAAAGTAACTGCCCGACTTTAAACATGGTGTAACAAAAGGTGTGCACGTATTTCAAAAGAAGTCCAAACGACATTTGACTCCAAAATTTCTTTTTCAACCATAAGATGGCATGGAACAAGATTTACCAATCAAATTCGTATACGTCAGTTTATTATACAAAATAAGGAAACGATTCCTAATTACACCTCGGTCACACAAAATGACTTGTGTAAGCTCCAAATTTAAAGACAAAACCGATCCGTTTCCATTAATTGAAAATATCGACTAGAATATCATGAGAAAATTTCAAGTTGGGGTAGACATGCAAGCTTCTAACACTTCTTAGAAATTTACTTGAAATGAAATAACATGCACCAATTAACTCACACCAACATTTCAAAAGATGAGGTTCTTTAAATTAGTTTCCAAAATTTCCTCAAATGGTCACATAACGACACACGCGCAAAATGTATTTGACAAAACTGCACAAAACAGTGTATTTTCCAAAAACTATGAGGAAACAAGTGCTATTAAATGGTGGACACCAAAAAGGGTCAAACCCACTTCAAATCTCGAATTTCACTAACGGTGTGCGTCAATGTTCAAAACATAAGAAATTACACGCACCATTGTTTTATACAAACAATTTTCTAAAATATGCATCACGAAGTATTTCCTCAAGGTTTCGTACTTGGAACATAAAACGTCAAAATGTCGGTGCTTCAAATGTATTTGTAAAAGATATACTCAAAATACACATTTCCTCCAAACTGAAGAGGTTTTCAATTTTCCAAAATATTCGGCAATTCAAAATTGACTAATGTCATCGACTCATACATTTGTGTTTTTTCAAACATCATACATCGTAAATCATTCATGATTCTCACACCACTAAAACATGCTTTGACCCAATGACCTTCCATTTAAACAAGGAGTTAATAAAGCATTTTCATGCATGACTCGTTTATCAAAATGTCGAGAAACAATGGTTACCAAGCTATGCATACCCCTTAAGTCGATATAACACATTTACACAAAATGATAATAAAACATTTAACTAACCGAAAGCGCACCAAACAAGCCATTATGAAATGTCAACAAAATGTTCTTTCATGCATCACTTAAGCCACGTATAAATCAATCCATACATTGAACTATATGCAACGAAATACTTAATAACACAAACTTTTGAAAGAAAAGTTACGCGACACTAGAGTTCCAAACTCATCTCTTTTTAGTCGCCTTATGGCATAAAATTAATTTTCCTCAACAAAACTCGAGTGGGACCAAATGCCCAACATGGCTCGTAAACTTTTTACATAAGCAAATAGAGTATGCACATTGTAAAATTGTACTCACACGACCCAAAACGTCGTACAACAAAACTCCAAGAAATACAACGAACTCAATGACTCCAAGTCAACTAAATAGCACCAAACATTGTGCTTCCAAAGACAAATTGCTATAAGCAAGATCATGAATGAGACGCCAAAATTCCAAAAATCCCTTTCCATGGTAATACCATATAAACAACATTATTTAACAACCCACCTTAAACCAATTCCCAAAATAACTTTACATAGACAAAATGAAAAATAACTTTTCGCCTAAACTCTAACATATGTGGAGGAGATCCAATGTTAAAGTCACAAGCCGTAGTTATTGCCCAACATTTTAAACATCATAAACTATGATTATCATTATATCCAAAACAAATGTTGAACAACAATGAAATAAGGCAAAACAAATCCAGACGGAATTTGCGACTCTCGCAATAAAGTGGTTTCGTGCACATTAAAACCATTATTCAAAATCTTGTGTGTGTGTCAAACATTTCCCAAAATTCATAACACAATCCATATAAGGATTGGAAACACAAGAAATAGTTGATGAAATTTATTTTCAAAATAGACTTTGTGCATGACTTAGTCGGCATTCAACATCTCAACTCATGCCCCTCCAAAACCCTCCGGTCCACCAATTTCACTCGGATATTCAAACCTCTTAAGACTAAGTCGGAAATTACATCGATTAACCTTACGGTTTTTCCTCAATTCAAAGTCGGCTCAATAAGCCTATGGTTCTAGTCCAACCATCAATCTCGACCCGAAACGGTCTACTTAAAGCAAATATCATGCTTATCGTCACTCAAAGTGACTAATACTAGAATCGTCCATCTAATCCAACGACTACTAGCTTAGAACCTTCTTTTACTACCCCAACGATCATCACGTCAAAGTAATTCAAGTATGCACATGTACAAGTAGGTTCACCATGACACTGGCCAGGTGTCACTATAAACGTAACGTACATGATTATCCTTGTTACTCTCGACGTGATTCTCATTTCTAACAACATTCATCAACTTCAAAACATCCTATCTTAAGGTGCCTAACGGTGAATTTTACTCTCATATACTTAAACAAACGCTAGTTTGAGTCTAGGTATCCAAAATCAACACCTAAATCTCTCAAACTTATGCTCTGATACCAACTTGTAACACCCTCGAATTTGGAACGAGCAACTAACTTTAAAATTCAATAATCAACAAAAATAGATAAATTCATTTCTACAATTTATTCCTCAAAATACCTTGGGATTAAAAACGTTATAATTCCCCAAATAAAACAACCTAAACGGGTGTCACTTAACACAACACGAGTTGCTAGTCCAAACAGGTGCGGAAGACTTCACTAGACACTTCACCTCTCGTGCACACTACTAGCACCCGCCACTTCATAATGTAGCTAGAGTTACCCCAACCTGAGCCTGTTGCACATGCCGACAAATAAAAAGGGTTAGACTTACGCCTAGTGAGTTCAAGCATTTTATCATGACTACATAAAATCATAAATCGGAAGGTTGTGGTTTTAGTCATGATTTAGATAAATCTTTCGTTGAAAGTTGCGACAAAGATTATTATTTCCAAATGGTTTCCCAAGCGGGCATAAATGACTCATTTTCCAATGCACACAAAATCTAGGAGAAAAGTTCCCAAAGTGTATAAAGCGTTTTCTAAAATGAATTCCAACTCCAACTTTCTCAAAACATGTTTAGACGTAAATATCCCAAAAATTATAAACATGGACAAAACTCCAATATTCCAAAACACCCAATAAGTATGAAGCATAGAACCCTGCCAATAACCATGAATACAGTTCGTATAAATAAAGTACGTCACCGAAAATATGGATATAACATATACCCAAAACCACACCTTTCGGTGACGAGGGAGACCCGATTCCAACGAAAGTGACGGGCACGCAAAGTTAAGTCACTCGTGATGTTACTGGATTACACCTCAAGCCCCGACCTTAGTTCCCATGCCATAAAGACATCACAACCTCAAGCCATAACTAGATTGCCTTTATTGCATACCCCGTAGAGTTACACCTCAAGGACTTACAGGCGACCTTATTGCATATCCAGCCTAGACGAGTTACACCTCAAGCCCCGACCTTAGTTCCCATGCCATAAAGACATCACAACCTCAAGCCATAAATAGATTGCCTTTATTGCATACCACGTAGGGTTACACCTCAAGGACTTACATACACGGGGACCATAGTGCATACTCGCTAGTGGCCCCATGGCCTACGCATATAACCATGCGTCCCTACAGTCCACTCCTCGTGCACAAAGAGATAGACCATCAAATAAAGACTGACTCACTTGCCTATGGATCCAATAAAACACAGTCTACCAAAACATGCTCAACCCGGAATGACATAAACACCCAAGCATGTAATTATCAATAATGAGCAATAAAATGCATCAAGTTGCAATAAATACGAACCATAAATAAGACTCTACATCGAGCCATCAAAATTGGACAATTGTCCCCAAGACCATCTCAAGGTCAAAACCGAGCAAAATGCTCAAATACCCATTAGACCCATAATTACGGTCATCTTAGCATAGAAATGCGTTTAATATCAATTAGGTAAACAAGTACCATAAAATCGTCATTAACCCAAAACTCAACACGGGTTAAACACAAAAAGGGTTTTCCCAAAAGGACTCACGCCCTTACAATTCTCGAAATGGTTAATAACACTAAAACGTGCATTCTCCCATACGGTTTATAAAATCATTTACACATATATGATTAAACCACCAATTAAACCTCATTTTGAGCACTTAATCTTTTAATAGACAAATTATGGTTTCCAACCATCCAAGTATTCAAAAGCCTCCAATACGGGTGTTTTACACATTTATGAAGATAAATACTTCAAAAGAGTTAAACCGTTCAAATAACTCAACCACATATACTTTCAAGTAAAACACACAAAGATTTGGAAGATATCATTTTGGCATGTACAAAGTTTTCGCAAAGTAACTTGAACTCACCTTAGCTAGATTTAGCTAAATCTAGAGTTCTCCAAACGTAAGCTCCTTTGATGAAGTTTGCATCCTCAAGCCAAAACTTCCAAAACCTAAATCCATCGATTTTCAACCATAATTATTTATCCTTAAACACTTGGAATCAATTTCCCCAACATATGCCTTCAAAACCACCAATAAATTGAAACCCTAATTTCTAAAACAAAAGAAGAGGAGATTACCTCAATCACAACTTGAATCCACCAACAACATGCTTCTAGGTTACCAAGATGAACTTCAAACTTCCTTTCTTGAAGAGGATGGGTGAGGATTAGAGAAACCCTAGAAAACGGAGATGGCAAAGAACCACGAGCATCTTGCTAGGAGACCTCTAACAAAGCTCTTCAATGGTGGCTTGATTGCAAGATGAAAACCCAAATCAAACTCTAGCTTTGGAGTGAAGAAGGAGAGGGTTTTGGGAGAGGAAAATCGCCTCCAAGCCTAAAGAAATCGGGGTCTAAAAGGGTTTTGGTAGCAAATGAGAACACAATGAACAAAATCGCCATTTTATACCCACAGTCAGCCGGGCGCGACATTGCCCTCGCGACTATGCCCTGGGCATTGTCGCGTGGCATAGTCGCGATCACCTGACCCCTTTCTGTTTGGTTTTCACTTTCGCCCCTCCATCGCGACAATGCCACCGCGACAATGACATGGTCATTGTCGCTGGTCATAGTCGCGATCCGTGAACCAAGCCCCGAAACTCGACTTTTCAACGCCAAAACTCCCGATACTCTTAGAGACTTCATGTAATGTCTTCCAAACATAAATCTCACCAATTTCAAGATGCAACACATTTGGGTGATAATTACTTACCGAAATTACGGGCGTTACACACGTGGCCTGCGGTTGGGCCAATATGTCCCGCGGAACACCCTCAACTATTGTCGCGGTAACAACTTTAGCCCCTGTCCGTGATGGGTTCCGCGATGGGTAAAAAAATTACACTTTTGCACGAATTTTTGCATGTTTTTACTGTTTTTTTCACAATTATTGTACTTGAAAGACCAATTTATGGTTGTCATTCACCATCGTAACATCAAAATAAGTGAATGGCAACCACAAATTGGTCTTCAAATTACAATAATTGTGAAAAAAAAACCCCAGTAAAAACATGCAAAAAATCGTGCAAAAAGGACCAAAAATGTAAAATTTTGCCCCACCGCGGGACAGGGGCCAAAGTGGTTCTTTGGTCACCGTGGGCATAGTTGGGGGCCTCCGCGGGACATATTGGCCAAACATGGGGACGCGTGGGCACTGACCCGCGATCGCGGGGCTCACCGTGGAAAAAATGGGTATTTCTGCAAAATCAGCGAGATTATGAGTATTTTGGCAAGTCAAAGTCAAACTATGGATATTTTAATTAAATTCCCTAAAAAAATCGATGAATTCATTTTAGTACTTTTTATAAAAATAAAAGGTAGGCTTAATGTATTCTTATTATCTATGGGGCCGTTTACTAAATGCTTACTCGGGTAAGCGGTTACCAAGTCACATTACCTTATCGGATCAATATGACAAGGACCAAAAATCTTACCCGGTAAGAGTTAAGGCAAGGACTGAGAGTTCGAGAGTCTTACCCCAGTAAGTGATGGTGAAGAATCTTACCACGGTTAGCGCTTACGGGAAAAATTGTAGTGTATGATACCGTTTTGGTGGACCAAAATCTTATCCGGTAAGTAAATTATAGTGTTGAATTTACCGATAAACGCTTACCCGGATAAGCGTTTGGTAAACGGCCCCTATTATTTTATTTCTTATATACGTTAATGTAAAGGTCTATTTTTTACATGTATGTTTTAAGCTGATTTTGAAATAAATGAAAGTGTGTATAGAAACACTTTAAATAAATTTGGGATTGTTAGAGCATTTCCAATAGATATTCTAAAATGAAGATTTTATGAATTCTTGTTCTCACATGTTATATAGGTTGGAAAAAACAGGAGAAAAAGGATCAAAGTTTTCAAATTGAACTATAAAAAACATTTGAATATTTTAATAATTTAGAAATTGGATAACTGAGTTTAAAATATAAAAAACCAATTAAAGCCCGATAGTGATGGATATTGAATGCACATCGTGAACCGGTGAATACCAAACATTCAACTCAAACCGATTTCTATTTATCATCTTCACGAACAAACACAAACAAACAAGTTTTCTCAATGAACGAATACGGTCACGAAAAGTTACGTTCGTTTATGTTCGTTCGTTTAGCGACTTAATAAACGAACATTAAGGAACACATTTTCCAAACGAATGAACAATAATACACAAAATTCCGTTTGTTTACCGTTCGTGTTCTTTCATTTGTTCGGTTAAGTTAAGGGACTGAACAAGGACACAAAGACTTTCGTTCCTTTACCATTCATGTTTGTTTGTTTTGGTGAAGTTTAACGAACAAACACAAACAGGCATCTGTTCCTGCCCGTTCAACTTGTTTTGCATATTGATATTCGCAACGCACATAAGCGCATCACTGTATCAGCACAGTTAAAGCACGCTGCACAATAATAACAACATAATATGATATTGCCTTACTGGGATTTGTTCTTTACAATGCACAATAGCATAGATTATGAGTTTTACCATTTATCATTGTTCTTTTGACTTTTCTTTACTTTGAGGCTCAGGATTACGATATTAGATTTAGAATAGTCTTTAGGCCTGTAACTTTCCGAGTTTTACTCTTTGCTTACTATAACATTAACTTTGATGTTACTTACTATTTTAAGTTAAAACTAATTATATTTTCCTAATCTTTTAATTTTAAGTTCTATATACATATTGAAGTAAAGGTTCTACTATGCTATTTTCAATTTGGAAAAAGGAAAACCGGAAAGCACGGTTTTAATTCAGGTTTTTATCCTTTTATCATTCTATATTTTGTAATTCGAGGTTTTGGTTTTTCCATTCCCCTTTATAATTATAATAAATAAAAATAAATGTGAGGATAAGTCATCTAGCTTGAACAAGTTCCAAACATTTTAAAATTGCATGTTTTGTCATTTCATTTGCTTAAAAAAATTAGGCAGAGAGGCATTCTTTTAGCATTTTCGCACAGGACATCAAAAATCTTAGGAAGTTTTTTGTCTTGAAGAGTTGAATATATGTTGGAGGTCAAAACTAGTACATTTTTGTGTTTTGAATGTGGGTTAGAGATGAAGACAAGCATAATTACTTGAACTTTGTCTTCAAAGTAATAACTCTTCTTATTAACAAAAGTAAAATACAAATTGCTATACTAATTACAAAATGTATTAACTAGAATGAAACCTTAAAAGCTAAAAGAGAGAGAATAGATGAAAACTCTTAAACCAAAAAATGATCTGATGGGGTCAAATGAGGAGTGACCCCTCCATTAAATACATCAGCCATATTTCCACATTTAGTCCCTGAAGTTTCACTAATGTGCTCCGCTACCCTCCAAGAAAACATCCATGTGAGGCGTCGTCCAGTAGAAGCAGAAATGTCCCATTTCAGCCCTTGAACTTCAGTTTCATCCTTTATTTCTTTATCTACTAAAATTCCTGAAACATTACAATTTAAGTCCAAAGTCAAGATTGATTAAACTCAATATATTTCAACATCCCCCCTCAATCTTGAGCTTTGAATAAATCAAGCATTCTCAACTTAGAACATAAAAAGTTGTGTTGAATTATCCCAGGAGATTTTGTAAAGATATCAGCACTATTTTCAACCGAATGAATTTTAGAAACTTTTAACACACTCACACTAATTAGACGTCGAACTTGATGCACATCAATTTCGATATGTTTAGTGCGTTCGTGAAAAACAAGATTATAGACAATTTGGATAGTTGATTTATTATCACAAAACAAATTTTTACAGACAGTAAATTTTTTATATGTAAATCATCTAAATTTTTCAAAACCCAAATAATTTCACGACCAGTTGCAGCCATTGCACGATATTCAGACTCGTCGAAGGAACAAGAAACAATATTTTGTTTCTTGCTTCTCCACAAAATCAAACAATTTCCAAGAAACAAACAATAACCTGTAACAGACCTTCGAGTAGAAAGACACTTACCCCAATCAGCGTCTACAAAACCTTTTAAACAAAATATATCTGACCTGGTGAAGTTAACACCTCTTCCCTAAGAAAGCTTCAAGTATCTAAGCACTCTAAGGGCAAGTTTCAAGTGAGATTGTCTAGGAGCATGCATAAATTGGCTAAGACAATGGACTGCAAAAGCTATGTCAGGACGCGTAGCTAATAAATTAATTAATATACCAATCAACCTTTGATAACCTGAAAAGTCAGACAAAGGAGGATCTCTAGAGTTATTTGAATCGATAACCACCATATTCATATACATAGGTGTATTATAAGGTTTACACCCAAGATATCCAAAATCATTAAGCAATTCTAGACAATATTTTCTTTGTGACATACAAACACCATCAATACAGTCTAAAATTTCAATACCAAGAAAAAAACTTTAATTTTCTTAAGTCTTTTATAAGAAATTGACTTTTCAGTTGATCCTTTACTTTATTAATTTCATCTAAACTATTTCCAGTCAAGACAATGTCATCCACATAGACTAATAAAGCAAGGAAAACAGACCCAGGAAATTTTGTAAAAAGAGAGTAATCACTTTTACTTTGAATAAAACCACAGTCAATAAGGCAAGAAGACAGTTTAGCATACCATTGGCGTGGAGCTTGTTTTAGTCCATAAAGGGACTTAACAAGTTTACACACATTATGATCATCAGAATTATAATAACCTTCAGGTAAAGTCATATAAACATCTTCAGACAAATCCCCATACAAAAAGGCATTATTAACATTTAATTGACAAAGATTCCATTTAAACTGCACAACTAAAGCAATAATACACCTTACAGTTACCATTTTGACCACAGGAGAGAAAGTCTCATCATAGTCAATACCCTCTCTTTGACTATAACCCTTAGCAACGAGTCTAGCCTTATATCGCTCAATTTCACCCGTAGGCTTGTATTTTATTTTATAAATCTATTTACAACCTATAGGTTTTCTATTAGAAGGTAAATCACAAACTATCCATGTACCATTTCTATGAAGGGCTTCCATTTCCTCATTCATAGCATTTATCCAATTAATATCATTACAAGCCTCTTTAAAAGTTTTGCATTCAACAGATTTATTATGACTAGAAACAAAACAAAAATTCTCATTGCTAAGACAAGAATAATTCACAACCTTTTCTATCCCGTATTTAACCTTTCCCTCTACCACAAAGTCATCAAACTTTTTTGGAAAATTTGATACTCTTGCAGATTTTCTAGATGAGTGAGAAGAAGAAGAAGAAGAGGAAGGTTGGGACAGATTTCCCTTAGAATAGGAACCCAAATTTTTATAATTAATATTAGCATTACATGGCCGACTGGCAGCCACATCGGTGCCACTCAGTGGCTGCCAACCAATGTCTTGTTCAAGGTCACTTCCAGATGGCATGGATGTGCTTTGATTAAAGCAGTCATTTGACCTGCATGGAGGCAGCCTACAGTCAGCTCTACTAGGGCTACCTACTGTCAGCTCTGATACTATCTTCAAAGTAATAATTCTTCTTATTAACAAAAGTAAAATACAAATTGCTATACTAATTACAAAATGTAATAACTAGAATGAAACCCTAAAAGCTAAAAGAGAGAGAATAGATGAAAACTCTTGAACCAAAAAATGATCTGACGGGGTCAAATGAGGAGTGACCCCTCCATTAAATACATCAGCCTTATTTCCACATTTAGCCCCTGAAGTTTCACTAATGTGCTCCGCTACCTTCCAAGAAAGCATCCATGTGAGGCGCCGTCCAGTAGAAGCAGAAATGTCCTATTTCAGCCCTTGAACTTCAGTTCATCCTTTATTTCCTTATCTACTAAAATTCCTGAAACATTACAATTTAAGTCCAAAGTCAAGATTGATTATTTCAACACTTTGAGTCAGCCTTGTCACATAACATATATAAAACAATTTCTAATTTTAAGATTTTTGGTTAAATACAGGCCAATTTCTTACCACTTATAAAGCAAGTCCAATCAAATGGACACGATCAGGCTTTGATTACAACTTCTCTCTCCAAAAAGGAGTAATTGCTGGGTAGACACGGAAATTGTTTGCATTTAAACAATTTATAAATCGTGTAATGAGAGATGTAAGTCAAAGATCATTTGACTTTTAGACCAGGGTCGTGCCAGGGGTAGTGCGGGTCGGGCGTGCGCCCAGGGCCCATAAAATGTAAGGGTCCAATTTTTTTTAGTATATACTATATAGTACTATAGTAGTAAGTAAAAGAGCACAATATTTTTTTAGTATCTAATAGAACCCAAAAATAATTTAACATTATATTAACGGCCCACAAAAAGTAGGGGCCCAATTTTTTTTAGTATATAGTATATAATACTAGTTAAAAAAATAATCAATAAAAGAGACACAATTTTTTTAGTATCTAATAGGACCCAAAAAAGTTTAACATTATATTAAGGACCCACAAAAAGTAGGGGCTCAAACTTTTTTAGTATATATAGTAGTAGTTCAAAAAAATTAGTCAATAAAGAGAACACAATTTTTTTAGTATTTAATAGGACTCAAAATAAATTTAACATTATATTAAGGGCTCAAACATTTATATGAGAATATAGTAGATTTCTTGTTATTTACTAAGAAAGTCCATTCCTTTTGAAAAAATTATCAACCATATCGGAGTATCCACCATATATCTATATTTAGGATTTCAAAAACTAACCTTGTTTTTCCATACATTATGGACTTCCTGATTACCTAATATTAGATGTATAATTTAAGTATTATCCTATGTCTACAACAGGAATAAGATCTCAAGTTATAACCAATATGAACTTTTAATTCTAAGATTGATAGTTCGTAAAAGTATGTATTAACCCTAAAAGTTTAAAATGGTGAAAACATTAGTATGAGGTGATATGGAAACCCAACCGATTTATATTAATTTGCATATAGTGTTACTCTAAATAGCCAATATTGTGATATAAAATGACGGCGGTCTATATATTAAAGGTATATCATATGATGTGTTTGACGGTGGAACGAATTTATGATGTTAAGTAAAATGATATGATAGATAATATTAACATAGAAATAATTATTGATTGATTTTGCGTCTAGGAATTCTCGGAAAAACAGTTTTATATGAATTATTAATATTTCTTGAATTCAATGTTATTTCTGATAATAAAAGACAACATATTAAAAAAATCGTACTTATCGAGGGCCCATTTTTACATCTCGCCCAGGGCCTACAATATGTCATGAACGGCCCTGTTTTAGACTAAGAAAATTTGTGATTTCTCATTAAAGGCTGAAGGCAGAATGGTTAAGAGCATAATGGTTGAGAGGTCAGAATGCTTAAAAGGCTCTGTGACGGGTGTCGAATCCGACAAATAATAAGTAGTTTATATGATTAGCCTATTATCTCTTAAACACAATAAATTGCGATAATGATAAGTAGGATCGTTTCCTCAGGGACTCGTTGTTAATTGTAGAACCAAAACATATTCATATAAGATACCAAATGGGGGGGGGGGGGTTTAAGTTGTTGATTAATACTAGACACGAAATTGAAATAAGATGTGATAATAATGAGAAAGGTCCTAGTGATGAGTATAACCAATTCTTTGTTGAAATCTTATATCATTGATTTGAATAAAAGTACATTTGTTACCAATAATTTCAGATTGGTCGTAAGTGTTTGACAAGCGTCACACACTCCGTTTGTCTTAAGAATAAACTAACATGAGAAGCTCGATGTAGTTCCTAATTGACTAAGGTTAGTTTGGTTACGAGCTCAAATTTATCTTGTCAATTGCAATATGATCAAACAAACACCAATCCTAACTAATGATCGGAAGCCCAATCATTAAAGTTAGATTATACAACCCCATAATACAAACCAATTGACTACCACAATTGGTGTACTATCTTGCTACTAAAATGAGATTAAGAACGATTACGTATTCCAAATCTCAACTAGTTATTCAAGATTAGATGTAAGATTTAAGTGATCATTCTTAAATCAAAAACCTAACAAATGAAGAACATGCTTTTAGACAAGGTTTGCATAAATGAAATTAGATAGATAACAAAGGTATATCAAACCTCAACAATATTCATACAAAGAAATAGTTGCAATCTCATCACTAGGGCAGAAAGTTTTAGCTACTCATAACTAATGTAAACTTGATTAATATAAACTTGAAAATAGATTACCAAAATGAAAGATACAAGGCTGGAAGAAATTGCTCTGCTCCAAAAACTCTATTTCACCAGTGAGAAATTATATCCAACCCTAGAACTTACTTAGAGAGATTATATAGGAAGAGATGAGATATTATCTAAAACTACAACAACTCTCTAATGAATGGCCCAAGAATCATCATTAGCAGGGGAAAGTAGGCCTCAATTGCAGGGATAATCAGCTCCAAAAGTAGAGTAAGTCGGCCTCTATTTTGCAGAGATAAAAGCCCTGCGGCCATTTAAATCAGCCTTTCATTCTGCGTTCACACAGGTGCTCGGCGCCGATTGCTCCGCGCCGATGCATCGGCGCCGAAGCATCGGCGCCGAAGCATCGGCGCCGGCTTCTGTTCGTTTTTCAACATTTTGCCGTTTTTCGCTCGTTTCTCTGTTTCGCGATCCCGCTTTTCGACGTATGCATCCTTTTCTCCTAAAAACACCTATAAAACATATTTATACAAATAAACGCAATTACAAGTAATAAAATAACAAACTTAACGAAATGGGGTTCTTTGAGTATCAATTCTTCCAAAATGATGGGGAAAATGATGCATAAATATGTATGAAATTGGCACTTATCAAATACCCCCACACTTAGATTATTGTCCGTCCCGGCAATGACTTAAGTTAGCATGTCGTGATAAAAACGAATCAAACGAGAATGTCAATACGTATAGCATATCATGAGATTTGAGATTTGCAATTAAGCATCAAAAATTTAGCACACACAACCAAGTAGACACAAGCTAATCACGAGAACTCTCACGAATGGGATAATCAAGATAAAACTCAATTCACTCCTCGGGATTAAAAGTGTATCGCTCAAACCGTCACTACGCTAGTAGGCACCTACCATAAGCTTGATAAACCTCTCACTCTCCACTACTTTGATAACATACATGCATATAAATAAAAAGGGCTTTTTACGGGTTGTAATGTAAAATAAGGCTTTGGGTAAGGTAGGGATTTATTTGGGGAAAAGTGGTTAAGGACCGCACACCAAATGGGAAACCCGGTTATACAAACAATTGACTTTCTTTCAACAAGGGCTTAACATCTTTATCTTTGAAGCACATTTCCCTTTGGATGATAGGGAATAAAGATGAAACTTTTATAAACAACCATATCATCGTTTCCGTCGTCGTTATTTATTTATTTATTTATTTTTATTATAATTTTTTTTTTCTTGACGACATATATTTCTCTTTGATTTTTTCTTTTCCGCTCTTTCTTTTCTTTCCCGACATATAATTTGTATATTTCAAGCATACGGGATATCGGAATCTCCATTGGTGGTTGGTCGGGTGAGTTGTGTTTTGGTTTGGTTTATGATGTAGGTGACAAAAGAAATAGGCTAAGGCTCAAAGTGGCGTACAAAAAGGTAGTAATAACATATAGGGTAGGCTTAAGGCTTAATTGGCTAAAATAAAATTTAACAAATGATGGCCTTTATCATATTTATTAGCATGTAATATCCTGTAATCTTAAGGAGAGACAAATCAAGTTCTAGAGGTGCGTAACTAGGTATGACGTAATCACACAAGAAATGAATTAGAGACTAGCATAAGATGTTTAGTCTAATAGGCTCGAGTCTCACGGGGTTAAGATAGTTCAAGAGATTAGCAATAGTCTACTTTTGACCGGTATACACCACTAATTGACTCTAAGTGCTATCAATCAAACTCAATCATGCTATACATGCGTCAAAACTTATCATCATCAATCATTTAAGCTCATTAAAACATGCTAACAGATTTCCAAAACAGACAACAATCTACATTTAAGCACAAAATGTTTGGAAAAAATTACCCCCAAAAAGCATTTTTAACCCAAAACAGACCCAAATCATGCGAATGACATTAAAAAGATTGAAACTATCCTACCCCCACACTTTGATCCAACATTGTCCCCAATGTGTGTGTATATAAAGCAAAGGACATTCAAAACAGTTAATAATTGAGGGAAATAGTAAACTCCCCTTATGGATCGTTGGAGTTTGGATGTATCAAGGCTTTTCTGAGCTCATTGTCATTCATTTCTTCTTCTTCTTTGATGCCTTGCGGGTCTTGGGTTAGATGGACCTGCATCATCAGGTGCCGGGAATGCGTCATCCGGCACCTGTTGTCCTCGAATCAACAACGATAGGTTGTAAAACCCTCGATTCATATTGGCTTCAATCCGGTCTAGGCGAGCAACTATCCGCGGGTCCTCTGGCTCCTCTCCCGTGTCCTCAGCTGGGTCGTACTCCACGTCAGCACCCTCCTCGTCAGATATCAAAACATCTTCCTCTTCTTCACCACCCCCTCGTCCGTCGAACCTATGAACGGACTTGATGTGCGCACGATATGTCGCTCGATCAAATGGTGGTGGTGGGGGAATTGTTGGTCCAATCCTCACTCCCGCGTCCCTGCATAGCTTTGTTATTAAGCTTGGGAAAGGAAGTATACCTGTAGCCCGCTTGGCCGCGGTGTCCATCATATGGAGGACGATGATATGCCCGACATCTAGGAGCATGCCATTCTGGAGGCAATATAGGATGCGCGCTACATACCAATCGACTGTTGAGTAGTGCGTTGAAGGTGCTAGACGGCACTTGACAAATCTCAACCACATGGCAATTTCTGGCCGAAGTTCCGTCTTCTTTATCATGTTCTGCTTAGGGGCCCAATCGTCACGACCACTTCGCCTTAAAGTTGCTGCAATGATTGGACTGTATTGCTCGTCTTGAGCAACATTGGGGATTGGTGGAATGCCATAGGTACTGTCAAGATTTGCGCGTCGAGGCACATTGTAGTGACGACAGACGTCGTCCATTGAAATTTGTACTCTCACACCTCGTACGACGACTGTGGACCACTCGCCAAATGCGGGTGGTACCATTGCGGCATAGAATTCCTTAACCAAATCGGGATCATATGGCTCAGGTTCTGTGATGAAATGTTCCCATCCTTGAAAATATGCAATATCGCGTAATCGTTGGTTGTTCATTTCATCAATATTCATCCCTTGTTCGGGATGGATATTCCTGCTCCTGTTTTTCACGATCCGTTGTTCATAATCCTGGTTTGGTGCCCTTGACAATTGACGTATTTGTGCCGTTTTTAATTGATAATATTTTGTCCACCTCCCTGGAAGATCAGGTCGAGTATGTACCATGATTCTGCAAAAATTTAAATGAGTTAATTAGTTATGAATGATTAAGACAAACTACCCCAAAACATAGTCAAAGACTAGATTTGTGGTTTAACTCATGTTCATATCAAAGGATAAGAATCATACTACAAACTTTGGCAGAGTTAAGACAACCTTTTAGATACACAAGAAATCAGTGACTTAATCATTAAGCACTGTCATTAAGCACTTCTAAAAGTATACAAATTTTAGCATGCCAACAACAAGATGTTACCAACAATTTCAACCCTTAAGGGAGTTTTATGCTCTCTACAATACACAAATATAGAAAGTGCATAACAAAAATTTTGATAAAACTTTCTCTAACACTTTCTTCACATTCAAACCCTAAGTGGAAGAACACTATCACATTGTTGGCCAATCTCTATATGGTAAACAAAATCACTAAGAACACACAAAAATTGAAGAACAAACCCTAATATGCATACCTTGGATTTCTCAAGAATAAACCATCAAAATGTGAAATTGGAACAAGAAATCATACCTTTGATGGATGAAATACACGTTAGTAGCAAGAGATTTGGAGAAATTTGACCCAAAAATTCGAATTTGGGGTTGTCTTGTGGTTCGGCGCCGAGAGAGAGATATAGGGTTTGAGTTTAATGAAGTTAAAATGAGAAAAATGGTATTTAAAAACGACCAGGTTTTCGGCGCCGATTGATCCGCGCCGATGCATCGGCGCCAGCCTCTGTTTGTTTCGACCATGTGTTCCGCGCCGATTGCTCCGCGCCGATTCATCGGCGCCGAAGCATCGACGCCAGCCTCTGTTCGTTTGTTCCTTTTTCGTCTAACTTTCTTCGTTTTTCTCCG
This sequence comes from Saussurea involucrata, assembly GCA_033807775.1. Taxonomy (NCBI): domain Eukaryota; kingdom Viridiplantae; phylum Streptophyta; class Magnoliopsida; order Asterales; family Asteraceae; genus Saussurea; species Saussurea involucrata. The sequence goes on along the minus strand of CM066321.1, from coordinate 130,623,621 downwards.
AATCTCTCCGTAATACATCTCTAAATTCCCAAATATATCCAAAACATGCTAAAAATAATATAAAAAAAATAAAAAAAAAACAACGGAAAAAAACGAACCTACCATGGGTTGCCTCCCATGTAGCGCCTTTATTTACCGTCTTTGGCTAGACCCAATTCCGTTTATTCATTGTAGCTTGGTGTGTCCAAAGCTACTTTCTCTAGGTCCCTTCCATCAAAGCCTTCATAGAACGGCTTTAGTCTATGACCATTAACTTTAAAAATCTGTCCAGTGGAAAGACTCTGAATTTGGACTGCACCATGCTCAAAAACATCAATAACCACAAAAGGTCCTATCCATCTGGACCTTAACTTTCCAGGAAATAATTTCAACCTAGAATAGTAAAGGAGAACTTTCTGACCTTTTGTAAACGACTTACGTGATATACGTGAATCATGGAACGCTTTAGTTTTTGCTTTGTATATGCTTGCGTTCTCATAAGTGTCGTTTCTTATTTCTTCCAACTCTTGGATTTGAAGCTTCCTGTGTGACCCCGCTTCATCCAAGTTCATGTTACTTGTCCTCACTGCCCAATAAGCCTTATGCTCCAATTCCACCGGAAGGTGGCAAGGCTTACCGTACACTAATCGGAAAGGAGACATACCTATGGGTGTCTTGTAGGCTAAACGATATGCCCATAAGGCATCATTGAGCCTTAGACTCCAGTCTTTCCGATTCGGGTTGACAGTTTTCTCCAAAATGGACTTTACCTCTCTATTGGATACTTCGGCTTGCCCGTTCGACTGTGGATGATATGCGGTGGAGATGCGATGGATAACCCCATATTTCTTGAAAAGGCCGCCAATGGCCTTATTGCAAAAATGGGTGCCTCGATCACTGATGATGGCCTTTGGTGTCCCGAACCTGGAAAATATGTGAGATTTGACAAAATCTGCAACAACACTTGAGTTATCAGTTCGGGTGGCCTTTGCCTCAACCCATTTTGAGACATAGTCGACGGCCAAAATAATATATAAATTACCAAAAGACGAGGGAAAAGGTCCCATGAAATCCATACCCCAAACATCAAATATCTCGCATATTAATATGGGGTATTGGGGCATTTGATTTCGAGAGTTAATGTTTCCTGTCATCTGACATCTTGCGCAACTCTTACAGAAACTATAACAGTCTTGCATAAGGGATGGCCAATACAAACCGCACTCAAGGATCTTTCTAAACGTTCGTTTATGGCCGAAGTGGCCTCCACAAGCCTCGGAGTGGCAAAACCTTAGAATAGATTGAAACTCACCTTGGGGAACACATCGACGGATCACTTGATCCGAGCAATGTTTCCACAAATATGGCTCGTCCCACATGTAATAGCGAGCCTCTCTTTTAATTTTCTCTTTCTCGGTTTTAGATAACTCACTTGGAAAGGTCTTTGAGACCAAGTAATTCACGATATCGGCATACCATGGGGTTTCTCCCGAGACGGAAAAAAGTTGTTCATCTGGGAATTCCTCACCGATTGGTTTGGAATCATCATCCAACACAAGCCGGCTAAGGTGGTCGGCAACTAGATTCTCGGCTCCACTTTTATCCCTTATCTCCAAGTTGAACTCTTGGAGTAGGAGAATCCATCTAATTAACCGTGGCTTTGCGTCCTTTTTCTTGAGCAAATACTTCAAGGCTGCATGGTCAGAAAACACAATCACTTTAGTGCCTAACAAATAGGATCTAAATTTTTCTAAAGCAAAAACTACCGCCAACAATTCTTTCTCGGTGGTCGAGTAGTTGCATTGGGCGCTATCAAGTGTTCGTGATGCATAATGAATAACGTGAGAGTTCTTACCATCCTTCTGTCCTAGTACCGCCCCAACTGCATGATTGCTAGCATCACACATGATTTCAAATGGTAGTTGCCAATTGGGTGGTTGAATTATAGGAGCAGAAGTAAGCATGTCTATCAATAAATCAAATGAACTTTTACATACCTCGTTGAAGTCGAAATCTACCTCCTTTTGTAAAAGCTCACATAGGGGTCGGGTAATTTTTGAGAAAATTTTGATGAAACGCCAGTAGAAACCTGCGTGACCTATAAAAGAACGGATTCCTCTAACACTTGAGGGGTAAGGCAAGGATTTTATGACATCGATTTTTGCCTTGTCAACCTCTATGCCCCTCTTTGAAATAACATGACCAAGCACTATTCCTTGATTGACCATAAAATGGCATTTTTCAAAATTCAAAACCAGATTAGTTTCAATGCATCTTTTTAGAATTTTGGTCAAGTTATCTAGACATACTATAAATGAATCACCATATACGGTGAAGTCATCCATAAAAACTTCAATGATATCCTCAACATAGTCAGAAAAAATGCTTACCATACATCTTTGGAAGGTAGCGGGTGCGTTGCAAAGACCAAAAGGCATTCGTCGGTATGCAAATGTACCGAAAGGACATGTGAATGTGGTGTTTTCTTGATCCTCTCTTGCCACCGGTATCTGATGGAAACCTGAGTACCCATCCAAGAAACAGTAATGAGTGCGACCAGCCAATCGTTCTAACATTTGGTCTATGAAAGGTAGCGAGAAATGATCTTTTCTAGTCGATGCATTTAATTTACGATAATCCATGCATACCCTCCACCCGTTTTGAACACGAGTGGGCACCAACTCACCTTCGGCATTTTCTATCACAGTAATACCTGATTTCTTGGGAACTACCTGGACCGGGCTTACCCATTTGCTGTCTGAAATTGGGTATATCATGTCGGCGTCTAGAAGTTTCAGAATTTCCTTTTTCACCACCTCCATCATAGGTGGGTTCAACCTTCGCTGCGCGTCTCGAAAGGGTTTGTAATCATCTTCTAGCAAAATCTTGTGTTGGCATAGTGATGGACTAAGACCTTTGATGTCGGCTATGGTCCATCCGATTGCTTTCTTGTGCTCTCTCAACACGTCAACAAGCTCCTTTTCTTCCCTAGGTGAAAGGTGTGCGGAAATGATTACCGGAAGTGTATCTTTTTCACCTAGGTATGCATGTTTTAAATGACCCGGCAACGGCTTAAGCTCAAGTTCAGGGGCCTGTTCAATGGAAGGTAAAAGTTTTGTGTTAGAAAAAGGTAAATCAACCTTAGAAACTTCATACCTTACTTTCTTCTCGTTCTCCATTAAAGATACCAACTCGGCATACTCTTCTTTCAAATCATATTCTTGAGCTAGTTTCTTTAGACTATCGCTATGCAGATCCCTTCTAAGTATCACTTCCAACTCATCTTTGTTAGATAAATCATAAACATTATCAGATAGAGATTCAATTATATCCACAGAACATAAAGATGAAATATCACTTGGATATCGCATGGCATCGTATATGCTGAATTTAATTATCTCACCATCGAATTCCATTGTCAAAGTACCATCATGTACATCTATCTTTGTTTTGGCGGTCTTGAGAAATGGCCTTCCCAATAAAATCATTCCGGCCTTGGAGGAATTCTTCTCCTCCATGTCTATCACATAGAAGTCGGCCGGAAAAACTAATTCGTTTACTTGTACAAGGACATCTTCTAACACCCCTTTAGGATATACAATTGACCTATCTGCAAGTTGAATTACTACACCTGTTGGATTGAGGGGGCCCACATCCAAGGATGTGTATATAGCATATGGCATGACGTTAATCGATGTCCCCAAATCTAGCATAGCCTGATTTACTGCGGTATTGCCTACCTTACAAGGTATGGTGAACATGCCGGGGTCTTTACAATTAGGTGGTAGTTTTTTCTGTAAGACTGCAGATACGTTTTGACTCATGGTGAGTTTCTCATCTCCTTTTAACTTCTTTTTATTTGTACAAAGTTCCTTCAAGAATTTAGCATACCTAGGAACTTGTTTAATTGCATCAAGAAGCGGAATGTTTACCTGCACCTTACGAAAGGTTTCTAAGATCTCTTTTTCTTCTTGTTCTCGTTTTGTCTTGGCAAATCTTTCCAGAAAGGGTGGTGCTTGTGCTATTACCTCGGGTGTTTTTTTCTTCGTCTCTTCAATCTTCTCTTCTTTTTCACCAGAAATAGATTCCTTAATCTCCAGCTCTTTTTCAACCGCCTTCTTTTTCTCGGCATCATCTTGGATTTCCTTCCCACTTCTCAAAGTTACCACACTTACATTTGCGTTTGGGTTGGTCTCTGTTTGGGAAGGCAATTTCCCTTTGTTTACTAACTGCCCTACGGAGTTTCGAAGCTCTTGTATGCTTGCTTGTGTGTTTTGAGAATCTTGCTGAAGTTTAACCATGTTAGTAGTTAAAGATTTTACAATATCCTTAAGGGACATACCTGATCCGCTAGGGAGTTGAGACGATGCTTGTTGTTGTGGTTGGAAGGGTGGTCTTTGTTGCTGAAAGTTGGATGGTTGATTGGATTGTTGTTGAAATCCTGGTGGTGCTTGGTATTGCTGATTTTGTTGATACTGTTGAGGTCTTTGGTAAGGAGTTCTTGGTTGGTATTGTTGACTTTGAGCATGTCCTTGTTCTTGCTTAGGGACATAACTCAAATTGGGATGTTGTTTCCAACCGGGGTTGTAGGTATTTGAAAATGGATTAAACGCCCGATTATTTGAGCCTTGAAAATTGTTACCTCCCATGGCATTCACCTGTTCTTCCTCTTCATGTAGTGTGGGGCATGCGTCGGTGGGATGAGCTACCGATGAGCAAAATCCGCATGACTTGACTTGAGGCATGTTCCCTACAGCAAGCTTCTTAACAAGGTCAGTCAAATAAGAAATCTTAGTTTCTAAAGATTTTACATGTACCTCACTAGCTCCTCGACCAACATCACTACGAGCTCCAAATTGCTTGGAGTTTTCCGCCATGGTGTCGATTAAAGCCCTTGCTTGAGTCGGTGTTTTGTTTACGATTGCCCCTCCGCTTGCCGCATCCATCATTTTCCTCTCTCCATTGGTAATAAACCTTCATAAAAATATTGGATTAGAAGTTATTCGGAAATACCATGTTGAGGACAACTTACACAAAGGCGCTTGAAGCGCTCCCAATATTCGTATAGAGACTCCGTGTCCCTTTGTTTGATTCCACAAATCTCCCTCCTTAGCCCGGCGGCTTTAGATGCGGGGAAGTATTTGTCTAAGAAAGCCCTCGCCATTTGCGTCCACGTGGTGATAGAACCTGGTGGTAGGTAGAAAAGCCACTCCCTAGCCGCGTCGACTAGGGAAAAAGGGAATGCCTTTAGCTTTAAGTTCTCAACTGTGATGTCTTTTGGCTTCATTCCCAAGCACACCATATGGAATTTTGTCATGTGCTTGTACGGGTCTTCGTTGGCTAAACCATGAAAATGAGGTAATAAGTGAATTAAACCTGTTTTGAGTTCGGTACTTACCTCTTCCGTTGGGTATGTGATACATAGAGATTGCTCATCAACATTGGGTGCTGCCCATTCTCTTAGAGTACGCTCGGGATTCGCCATGTCCTCTTCTTCCTCTCCTTCGGTCTCGGTGACCGATTCTTCTTTTTCAGAAAGAGGTTTCTCCTCCTTTTCGCTTTCTGATTCCGTTGATAGTTCGATATCTTCCCAAAAGTTGGGCTGCGTTGAAGAAGTTGACTCGCCTTGCTTCTTTTTAAGCTTAGCTTGCTTTCTTAATCTCTTGGCGGTTTTCTCAATTTCTAGATCGATTGGGATCGATGAACCTGTACGAATAGATCTTGGCATAAAACGATTAAACTTGCCGAGTCCCCGGCAACGGCGCCAAAAATTTGACGGGTGTCGAATCCGACAAATAATAAGTAGTTTATATGATTAGCCTATTATCTCTTAAACACAATAAATTGCGATAATGATAAGTAGGATCGTTTCCTCAGGGACTCGTCGTTAATTGTAGAACCAAAACATATTCATATAAAATACCAAATGGGGGGGGGGGGGTTTAAGTTGTTGATTAATACTAGACACGAAATTGAAATAAGATGTGATAATAATGAGAAAGGTCCTAGTGATGAGTATAACCAATTCTTTGTTGAAATCTTATATCATTGATTTGAATAAAAGTACATTTGTTACCAATAATTTCAGATTGGTCGTAAGTGTTTGACAAACGTCACACACTCCGTTTGTCTTAAGAATAAACTAACATGAGAAGCTCGATGTAGTTCCTAATTGACTAAGGTTAGTTTGGTTACGAACTCAAATTTATCTTGTCAATTGCAATATGATCAAACAAACACCAATCCTAACTAATGATCGGAAGCCCAATCATTAAAGTTAGATTATACAACCCCATAATACAAACCAATTGACTACCACAATTGGTGTACTATCTTGCTACTAAAATGAGATTAAGAACGATTACGTATTCCAAATCTCAACTAGCTATTCAAGATTAGATGTAAGATTTAAGTGATAATTCTTAAATCAAAAACCTAACAAATGAAGAACATGCTTTTAGACAAGGTTTGCATAAATGAAATTAGATAGATAACAAAGGTATATCAAACCTCAACAATATTCATACAAAGAAATAGTTGCAATCTCATCACTAGGGCAGAAAGTTTTAGCTACTCATAACTAATGTAAACTTGATTAATATAAACTTGAAAAGAGATTACCAAAATGAAAGATACAAGGCTGGAAGAAATTGCTCTGCTCCAAAAACTCTATTTCACCAGTGAGAAATTATATCCAACCCTAGAACTTACTTAGAGAGATTATATAGGAAGAGATGAGATATTATCTAAAACTACAACAACTCTCTAATGAATGGCCCAAGAATCATCATTAGCAGGGGAAAGTAGGCCTCAATTGCAGGGATAATCAGCTCCAAAAGTAGAGTAAGTCGGCCTCTATTTTGCAGAGATAAAAGCCCTGCAGCCATTTAAATCAGCCTTTCATTCTGCGTTCACACAGGTGCTCGGCGCCGATTGCTCCGCGCCGATGCATCGGCGTCGGCTTCTGTTCGTTTTGCAACGTTTTGCCGTTTTTCGCTCGTTTCTCTGTTTCGCGATCCCGCTTTTCGACGTATGCATCCTTTTCTCCTAAAAACACCTATAAAACATATTTATACAAATAAACGCAATTACAAGTAATAAAATAACAAACTTAACGAAATGGGGTTCTTTGAGTATCAATTCTTCCAAAATGATGGGGAAAATGATGCATAAATATGTATGAAATTGGCACTTATCACTCTGTATGGCATAGTGCAGAATGAAATTTGATTGTTTGGTAACTTTTTCTGAATAATGGGTCTGAATAACAACAAATTACCATTTTAACCCTCTCCAATACAAAAAGTTTTTATCAACCAACACTTGCTAAAAGACCAAACACAGTGAAGAAAATAAATACAATTTTTGATCTGAGAAACTTCTGAGACGTTGGTTTTCCTTTCTCTTTCTTCTCTCCAAAACCCTTGCATATATTCTACTAATTCAATCATCGAATTTGACTCGATGCATTACCCATTCGATTCAACCAATTTTACCAAACCCTAAACTGACTTTCTTCTAGTCCTCAATTTCCCCATCCACCTCTTCATGCTCGTTCCAAGTTCGAAGTACCAATTGTACAAATAATAATCCACTTTACAGGGATTGTATTTCGATTTTGTATAATGGTGGTGGTTTCGAGTGGTTTTGATTTACAGGATTTGTGTTTCGATTTTGTTAAATTTACAGGGTTTGTGTTTCGGTTTCTTCTTCGATCCATTCGGTGTTTGTGTGTGTTTTCAACGATCAACTGTGTGTTCCTGAGGACTTAGAGAAGAAATTTGGTGGAAATTAGCTGAATCGTGATCGATTTCTCGATTCATAGTTGTAGATTCTGAGGATTTAGAGGGGGTTTCTTCTGCTCCTGTTTTCTGGAAATCTCGGAAGAAGATGGGGTTTCTTCTGCTCCTGTTTTCTTCGTCTTCTTCTGGTACGTTTCTCCATTGTAATTCCTCTTCTTCTTCTTCCTTGGCTTATGTTTCTCCTCAGCTTCGTGTTGGGATATCGATTTTGGTAGGGCAGTTGTTGGAGCAGCGGGAGAAGGCGAGAGAAGTGAGAAGGGCAAAAGTGGAAGAAGTGTAACTCTGAATGGTTGAGTGTAGCGTGGGAGTCAAAATCGCTCAGAGGTTCTTGTAACCATTAAGAGGACAAATTTTTCTGCCAAACACTATTGACCTCTCACCGGTTAAGAGATCAGCTATGAATGGAACCATTCAAAGCTAAACAAACAGGCCCTAACTAATTTTTTTGTTGGAAAATAGAAATACCAAGAAAAATTTCATGATATAACATACGAAAAAAAGTAATTTGAGCTGATTAAAAAGTAATAGATAAAGAGTTGGGTAATTGTATTTCTTGATGCCGCCATAATAAATTACATGTAATTGATCAAAACTAGACAAAAAGCTTAAAAGGCTAGCAGCATCGATCGGCCTTTGTTATCATCATGACATTACCATTTGTTTGCCATATATAAAAGATCATTTTATCAACTTCATAATTAATATTAACGATCAGATCAAATCAAATCAAAACTCGCTCCTTTAATTTTAATTATGTATACCCTCCCTCTTATCACCTGTCATAAATCAATCCAACAAATCAGTAGATTTACCTGATCGGGTTTTGGAGAAACACTAGACAGAAACTCAAACGAGGTCTTCTTATTCCATCGGCTATTTCTCTTAATTTGTTACCGTGTTAAAAATTGTATAGTAAGAGTATATGTATGTATGTATTCACCCCAGCTTAATTCACGGGTGCCTGACACTTTCCTTTAACTTCGACCAGTCTATCTTCTCTGCACATTTTGAGCATACATACACATGTCCACCACACCTACAAAAATGTACAAGAATTTAGAGTTTGAAGAAGCAGCTGCATCGAAACTGTTTTCTTCAAGTACAAATTATCATTCCGTATTTTACCTATTGGGTAAACTACTGTTACAACATAAGAGGCAAGCCTCTTCCTTCCCAGCATTCCGTTTAGATTCATCTGTATGCAAACGATCATCCTCTGAAATAGTTTCATCATAGTTAAGTATGGAATAGGAATAAAAATACAAATACCAACGATATCATCATCTGGTGTACAAGAACAACTCAACTGCGGACCTGAAGTAGATGATCGATTTAGAGCTGACGAAACCTCTTGTTGCACTGAGCGTTGCAACTCAAGTTGCACATTCATGCATGTCTCCAGCATCATCTGCATGTTATTCATCCGTTCTTGAAGCTTAACCATATCAATACGTAGGCCATTCATCATCTCCCATTCCTGATACATATCACATCTTAGGCTTGGTTTAAGACCAATATAAGAACATTCCAAAAATAATAATAGCATATAATTCAGGAATACACAGACGTTAAAAAATTTAAAACATTTTGGTGAGCGATGTAAAACTCACAGTATTATCTTGGCGAGTCTGAGGGATGGCGGGTTGTGAAGAGTGAGCACCTTCTTCTGGTCCCTCGACAGCCTCAGTGGCATGATCGTCATTTTCATCGACAGTATGCTGATCCTGATCTTGCTCTTCTCTTTCTAGCATCCACTCATCATCAGATTCAGAGGCCTGATCTTGCCGTTCAACGTACGATTGTATCAGCTGGTCCAGTCTAGCACGAAAATCACTTTGAAGAAGATTCGAGACTCTTCTCCTACACCACCAACACTTTTCTTAGTTTAAACTATTTAGGAATGGAAGTGATCGATTTCTGGTGATTAAGATATGTACCTGCTCATAAGTTCTCGAAGTTCTAGCCGGTTACCATTATCATCATCGGAGGTATAGAACGCATCTGTTCTAACGACCTGAGGAGCAAACCAACTTTCTGTAGTATCCTCCATAGTGTTTTCGTACCATCCGTCATGCGATTCTTGATAATCACTCGCGGCTGTTTCTTGGTACCATTCATGCTCGTTCTCAATTGAGTTTGCATCTAAACCACCATGTGACTCGGTATTGGTCAAATGATGCCATTCACTAACATTGTCTTCTGTAACTGGTTCCCGCCACTCTTCTGCAGAACCATGCCAAGATAAGCTATCTGTATTTGTTTCTGAATCACGATGGTCAGATGCCTCATGAACTTCTAATTCCTCCCAATTGGACTGAAATAGACAAGCACCCTCCTGGTCCTGGTCCAGGGTTCCAATAAACTCAGTTGGTGGTTGTTGCTGCCTTCCTTCATCTTCCAAAACTCGTTCATTCCTTTCGTCCGCTGGAGCAGAATATTCTCGGGGATTTCCACATGTGTCGGTTTCCCAGTCAACTTTGTGAGTTCCACCGATATCACTTCTTATATTAGGGGTCTCAAATTCATTAACAACATCAACTGGTAGCTCCTGAAAGTTTTCTTCATGGTATTTTATGCCACTGTCGGATGAGGTATCAGACTGGGAGCCATCAGGAACAGGTTCATAGTTATCCAACCTGGACAGGAATCCTTTCCTGTTTCAAATAAAGGTTGCAAATTGCAATAATCATATTGTAACATTCCGGAAAAGACTAAATAAATAGACTAAAATGGTATATGCAGTTATAAACTTCAGTCTTACTTGATACCATCCAATGTTTCAAGAAGAATTAGACTCTATGTAACTGAAGCTATGATTAATCTACAATGGGCTTTTTATATGGTATTATGCATTCTTCCAAGAGCAAATTAATGACCACAAACAAAGTTACCAAGACAACTAATTATTCGCTTTTGAGAACCAATGGTCGTTATGCAGGTTGCTGAAAACAATGATCCGACATGGGAAGTATACAGTTTATATGATTAATCATACTAGATAACTCCACTGTCTCCACTCACAGCTAATTGGTTTGCCACAAGTCAAGTAAAGTTAAAGCATCTAATATGTGGGATGATCTCGGTTGTAAATACAGCAAAACAATCACCCTAAGATCTCTAATAACCTCTGACTTATGAATCTCTAAAAGTGGCATGCTTTCCAACCTGCTGAAGCAATCCTCCATCACATCCAGATGCTTGAAGTTCTTGCAATTAAACCCTTTTTACTTTGGCCATCATCCTAACCTCCAAATTCACTAACATTAACATGGCATTCAAGTGGCGGTAACCCATTTATTACCACAAATCGTACAGTTTTTCTTGGGGTTCTCTCCACCGCTCTCCACCGGCCATGATCTTGCCTCCATGTCAATCATGCTCTCTCATACCAACTGTCACAAGGTTGCGGCATCTCTTTTGCATGTTGATATTGTCAAGTCAATCTGAATTGCTTCCTTAGGGTTGCAAAGACAAGAGTACACAAGATTTTGCAAGCCATCAAATACATGAAATGCAGTAGAGAGTTATCGTGGTTAATTTGTTGGATTCGTTCTTGGATGATTAAATAAGGGAGTTGGTCTTTGCCTTGTCAAAAGAATAACCTGCCCCTAGAAACATTCTATATCCCATTTACAAAGTATCTATGATATTTATAAGCATCAAGTGGAGTGTAGAAAACATATGATACATGGGCATAACTATTTTGAGAACACTACAGTTTCCTAGTTCTAGAAGAGTAGAAGGTAATCCAGCCTTTTATTGGGCAATCCAGTAATTCCGAATTGGATATACAATGGATAAAGCATTCAGGTGCTGTATCATTGTCCAAACTACATAAACCATGAGACAAGCTCATATTGTTACTGGAGATTTCAATTTTATGACTTTATCCGCCTCAACCTCAAACAAGTGTTGTGGCTGATAGGGAAATCTCGTCCAATATCTAAAGCACGTTAAAAAGTACAAATAATGAACATAAGGTGTCAAATAAAACAATATGTCAATATGCAATTTCCAGGCAAAGCATAACAGCAAAAAAGTTCAATTCCTGATAAATCAAAAAGAGAATGCTTCACTGGCAAGCCAATTAATAATATTCTCTGCACTTCAGCCAGGTGTATTAAATGAACTGTGAAAAGAGAACATACCTCAGATCAGATACCGTGTGTGTTTGCCTCAATAACCCCAACTCACTTGCTGCAACAGAAGTAGACTTTTTATCTTGTACAAATCTTTGGTTCCACAGGAATCTACCTCTGAGCAATGACTACAGCATAATTATAGCATCAATGCAACATCAAGAGAAATGCCTCAAAACAAAGTAACACATAAAAGCACCCCATACATAACTTTAAACAAAAAAATAATATCTAGATTAGATATATAGAAAAAGAACATCTCTATTCACATCAATAACCTCATCTGGGCTATTAAACTATCCTAGACAACAAGTATATAAACAATATATGTATTAAACAGATCGAGAATCCTTCATTCGACAAAAGCATCACAGAGAGCATCATAATTCTTTGTATCATGGACTAAGACGTTAGTGGTCATCATAGCATGCTAAGCTATGAGAAACAACATGACGTTTTTCCCTACATAATACTTCCTCTCATTCTACTAGCCAATTACCCAAAATTAGCAAAAGATGATAAATGAATGAGATTGAGTTGTAAAATTAAGTAGATGGAATCGTCTTACTCTAAACTTGCTTAATCTAGTAAAGTGGTGGTTTAGTTTAACAAATAAAACCACAAATTTTCTCACTCTATGTTCCACAACCATCTTTATTCTAGAGTTAGCATCTTTGCGCCAATAAATGTGTCTATGACTAACGGATACACATCCAAACCATGCATCCCAGCATATGGAGTCAACAAAACTATTGTTAATGCATTAGTGCCACTGGAAGCACATACCACAGAGATGGAGCAATACTACTAATCATCACCACAAATGATATATGAACCAACGCAGCGGAATGAATGAATAAAATGTTCAAACCTGAAGCCGGTTCCGATGAGCAAAATTTGTTACCCGCCTATTCTCCAACAAACTCTGCAGTTCTCTTTTCCTTTCCCTCTCAAACCTAGTTAGTAAGTCAAGAAGAGCCTGTCTGCCATATAGCCTACAGATAGACCTTCGAGCACCAACCCGAGTTTGAGGAACACCCAATCCATCTTGAACTTGTTCCATCTGACAACCAATTTCAGTAGCTTGCTCTTCTATACCAGAGTAACCTGTTTCTGCTTGCTGAGCGTTCAACTCTATCCATTGTCTCACTGTCCTCACCCTCTTGCATTCATTTTCACAAAGCCTTTGAGCTCTTGAACAGTTGTTCTTACGTGAAACATTTAATGCACGCCCACTACAGTTTTTGCTTCCCCACTCACGGAAAACTTGCCTCACACGCTGTTTTTCTGCTACACCAAAAGCAGGCAAGCGCTGTAAGCACGTGTTCCCATCATCCTCTTGTCCATTCTGATGCCCCATCTGGTTCTGGTCCCTGGGACACTCATTTTCAACTTCACTGGTATTCACCGACACATCCTCACCTTCAGCCCCACCTGATGAACATGAGCATACGCTTCCAATGCTACCATTCACCATGCCACTTGTCTGTTGCCTTTCATTCTCCCTAAATCTGCTCTCGCCTTCAAGATCCCGCCACATTTTCCGGATAAAAGATGTTCGGGAGATTGGCCTCTCTTGATTACCCCACCTCCTTGGTACTGGGGAATAATTCTCACCAAGATAAGAAGATTCGAGCACCGAAACATTATTTATTCCAGCAATAGCCATTTTTATACAACGACTGCGACTGCGCTCAGCCCATATCCTGAGACCAATAAGAAAAACCTACAGATTCAAAATTTAGAAATAAATAATATCATACAAATCACCCGCATGAGACCGACAACACAAAAATTAAAGCCATCAAATAAAATCCTCCGATTCCAGCCATTATTTTTATTATTCGTAATCCACAAAATCAATTTCTAAAACCGCATAACTATGCATCAAAATAGTTATGATTTGGGATTAATTTAGTACCGCATAAGTTGATCCATATCTAAAATACATTTAAAATTCATATCTATTCCCTATAACTGAAAAAAAAATCTGCATCAAGAACAAATCTACAATTAGAACAACTGAATTCAAACACTAGCAAGTTCATAAAAAATCACATCAATACGTAACAAATTAACAACGATCAACAGATTTGAATAAAAAGAAGATTCGATTCAGAAAAATAATCATTGATAAGAGCTGATACACCATGTATATGCGTGTGTATGTGTATCAAGGAAATAGTAATAATAAGCCACATTAATTCCCACGGCATTCAGTAAAAAATTCCATATATGACACAGTCATAATCCAGGCAACACCATAAAACAAACAGATTATGAATCGATTCACACGAAGAAATTTATAAAACAATAAACCTGCTTAAATGCTTTCTCTCCTACGTATCAAAATTCTCTAAAATCAATGAAATTAAAGAGTAGTCGACCATAACCAATCAGAGTAGGTAAAATAGCCACACAACATATAATCTCACCGTAGATTTCCATCGACAACACATTCATAAACCAAACCACAACAGATTATGAATCGATTAAAACGAACAAATTTAGGAAACGAACTTGTGAAATGCTCTTTCTTCTACGTCTCAATATTCATCAACATAAATGAAAATAAAGAGTCCTCGATCGATCAGAGTAGGTAGATAGTCGCACACACACAATCACACAGTAGAGAGAGAGAGAGAGAGAGAGAGAGAGAGAGAGAGAGAGTAAATGAGGGAAGAGGATGACACGTTTTTCGGTTGGGAGGTGCGTATATTATGCCGTAGCTGTAACGTCTATTTTTCTAAAGAAGGAGATGGAGGAAGGGAGCCATTGCCAATTGACCATTCTGCCCTTCTGGAAATTTCTTTTTTAATTATTGTGGACCGCCTTTTCACTTACGCGATTTGTGGAGTCTTGTATTCAACGGTAAGACCACGGGCGGTGGGTGGTAAACCATGTGAAACGCTGCCGTATTCCTTACAAGATTTAACAAGATAAACAAATAAGAAATAAGAAATAAGAAATAAGAAATAAGAAATAAGAACCTTGAAATTAAATAATTCTATGATGACTATATACGAAAAAATATACATTAGTAATTTAATAATTACCATTTGTAACTAAGGTGCTGTTCGGTAGCGGCTTAATGGTTTGTGTGTGTAACAACCCTAGTTTCTAAAAGAAAATGAAAATTTTGGTGGCAAATTTCAATAAAATAGAGTTGGAATTGAGGGACCTTCTAGCAATTTGAAGAAGTTATAAAAGGGTACATTATTCTAGGTTTCAATCATTTGGAGCATTATTGATTTGGTTGGCGGCTGAAAAAAAGAAAGTTGAGGAGCAGTTTTCGTTCAGACATAAATTGGGGAAGAGAAACTAACTGTTTGGTAAGCATTCAATCACTCAATGCTAATTCTTGCTTAGTGCATAGTTAGATAAGTTAATGTTCTATAGGATTTCTTGTTTAGCTATAATTTTGTATCAAGCACTGTGGAGGTTTCGACTCACGAATGGGATTTGCTAATTAAAGAAATCAGCCGATTAGGGATTTTTCTGGTTAAGGAGTAAATGGAACTAATTGGTAAGTTTGTGTTTTAAAAACCTCATCTACTGAAATGTTTAAGAAGGATTGAATATTAGAAAAGTCTGCAATCGATGTCTGATTCAAAACCTGCAAGTGCGCATGAAGAAGAAAACCAGTTGGCGCAAAACTCCTTTTTGCGCGAAGCCCTGGTGGCGCAAATTCCGGTTTGCGCGAAACCCAGGTGGCGCAAACCTGGTTCAGCGTGGACCTAAGGTCGTTTGGGCCGAGAGGGTGGTTGGGCCGATTTGCTTTGATGGGCCGAGAACGTCTTAATCCATTGGACTTAGAATCTAGTTGGGCTTGACTATATTTTAGGCCCAAACTTATATATTAGGGACCTAATATGAAGTTAAGCGTTCTAACTATTTTAGGACCGAGTTAAGAGAAGAAAGTTAAGATCCGAGGTTTAGTTAAATCTAATTATTTTACAAATAAATTATTAGGTTTACGGACGGAACGGGACAGAAGGCTAGGAAGAGATTGCTATCAGGTGAGTTCTCTCAACCCACTTTTTATGACGTACTATGTTTTACTGAATATGGTTCCTTTTTCGAGCATGAACTGATTTATAAAAGTTATGCATGTCTCCATGATTTGCCTGTTTATTTGCAAATGAAAATGATGTTTAAGGTTCTCATGAATATGATTTCAAATGTATGTGTATGTTATGTGGAGTCGGTTACACCGTGGGGTTAGGGTACCTTGGGATTTCTAATCCCTTGGGCATATGGAGGTTAGCTTGTAGGTTGGAATCCGTTTCCTCCTACATGAAGGAACAGGGGGTCCACTTGGACTCCAGTGTAGACGAGAGGGTGTCTGTTAGGCCCCGATCGGAGTAGCTTATGCGATCCCTGAACCCTGTGTTGAACCTTGGATGATGTTTACGAGAAAGATGTGAATGTATTTTCAATGAAATGATTTTATACTGTGATAAATGTTTATGGAGGGAATTCACTAGACCTTTTTGGTCTAACCCTCGCTTTTCAAAAACTAAACCATTTTCAGGTAAGCGTATTGTGCGTTCTTCTAGTAAGGACTAGGAGAAGGCAAGGAGGATGTGGAGCTCTTAGTGACTCCAAGATTTTGACGGTTGACTATAGATAGAACTTGGCTCTGGATTTAGAGACTTTCGCTGTCATTTTCGTTTAGTTTGGTTTGTTGTCGATGTAAAGACAAGCTTAAAATTGTAATTCGAATGCTATTTTATGATATTGCATGTTTATGAATTTGGGACGTTACAAATGGTATCAGAGACTTAGTTTAAGGGATTTAGGTGACCAGTCGGGCCTAAACTTAAACTGTAAGACGAGGAACACAGCCGAGACATAGGATTGCCTCTAGGAACGATCACTATAAATGCGCTTAGGAATAAGG
Organism: Saussurea involucrata; assembly: GCA_033807775.1. Lineage (NCBI taxonomy): Eukaryota > Viridiplantae > Streptophyta > Magnoliopsida > Asterales > Asteraceae > Saussurea > Saussurea involucrata. Next base: position 130,606,798 of record CM066321.1, on the reverse strand, counting down.
TGCCAAGGACAAACGGGTAAGGTAAGTTTGGGATTACACATGGCCAGTGTAATTACGAACTTACAGGTACATGTGCGTGCTTACAATACCTTACTTATAGCAAATTTGTCGTGTCATGTCTAGCAAGGATTAATTATCGGTTTCTTCCAGTTTAGCGCTATGGCTGGGAGAACGTTGAGGAATAGGTCAGCACGATCCCTGAGGGATAGACAGAGCTCCATTGTTTGGGGAAGTGTCGTGTAAGAGTCATCAGGATGAGATGTATGTATACATCGTAGAGAAGAAACGTTGTATAGAGTGTTATGGGTCGTCTAGAGGTAGCTCTTCGAGGATTCGGAGAGGAAGAACGTTTGAGTTTGAGTAAGACTCCTGTTTCGGGAGAGTCATAGTTCTAGAAATCATGGGATAGATCAGTCAGGATGGTAAGATAGAACAGTGTAAAAAACCTTGAAAGTATCAATGGAGCCCTGACTTTTTTTAGTCGAGCTTTTCATTGGCAGGATAAATGAGATAAGACACTTATAGTGAATTGAAAGCATGTAGAAGTAGAAAGTGAGATAGTCGATCAAAGCAAAAATAGTGTGAAATGGTTAAGTAAGTGAGATGTGGAACGCATGTACAGGAAGTTATTGCTTGTCCGAGAGGGCGACCCTTGGTCGAAGGAAGAGTGTCAAGGATAAGTTGCGTGGGTAAAGCGGTTGACCTTGCTAGGGTAAGTAGCCTTCAATTGCAAGTAGAGTTTCATGCATAGCTCTCTTAAATGTAATATGAAAATTTTCACGATTTAAGTTAAATATATAAATATCAATTTTGATCAAAAAGGAATCAGAACGTGCAAGCGTATGTTTAAAGAAAAGGTGATTTCATTCACATTGCACAATGAAATTGTGAGCCTAACGATTTGCAAAGTATTTCACACTTTTCATGATAAGTTAAATTATTATAAAAAGGTCGAGAAGACGTGTGCCAGTAAAACTTTTACAGCCAAATGAATTTAACCGGTTGATATCATATAAAAGGGTGTGAGAACCGACTGGTTTACTTGATGTCGGTAATTTCTTTCGAAATTGTGTCGTATGAAAGGATTTTCATTCAATGTATTACGGTCGTAATAACATCGTTCGGAATTGAGTAAGATTAAGGTTCACGGAAAGATGCATGCAAACGATTCTCGAATCGTTGTGTAGGGCGTTGAAGTTATAAGAGTGATGGGGTCATGTGTACCCAAGTGTTTTCCAAACGTTGTTTATTTAACATGATGAAATGTGCGAAAATATTTATTTACTGTATTGTCATGCATGAAGGCTATGAACCTACTAGGTCGTAGAATATTACATTGTAAGTTAAGGAAGAACTCCGAGAGAGGTAAGGGGTTGGACAAGTCAGGGGAGAACGTAGGTAGTTTTAGTATATGTGTTCTAGAGGAAAGGTGAACAGTGGTAGAATCGGTAGTGGACCTTGGTACCGGTTGTATGAGGGTCTGTACCCTTGTTCGGTGACTGGAAATACAGTTGCCAAGGGGCGATGGTGTCCGGAGGAAGGACTAGGAGTCATCAAGGTGTTGATTTTAGCAACTTTTTATGAGTAGTGTTGTGAGCCAGAAATGAAACGTGGGATATAAGTTTTGAGGTGAGCTAGTAATATTGATGTTACATGAGTGAGTCTTGAATTAAGGGCGGCGGATTTTGAGGGTGATTATGATATGTTGGTAGGATTAGGTTCCGTAAGGGAACCCTTGTGAAAGAATAGGTTAAGAAAGTAGTTACAGGTCGACTATTGGCGTTGAAGTCGGCAACCGTGCAAGATGGTTAAGGCCGAAGGCCTGAACCAGAAGAGCGAAAGTGGATAGAACACCTTGTGGGGGTGCTAAGTTAGTGAGAGGCCGCGGTGTTGCATAAGCGTTCTAGTTACGAGGTGTGGAGGGTCCATAGAAGGATAAGGTGTGTAGCACAAACAAAGTGAATGTAGACTGTATCAGCCAGTAAGGAAATGTGCCGTGTCTGTGAAAGGGCTTGGATCGTAGGGAGCCAGCGAGAATGATTATGTTTAAGTTAAGTGGGAACTCGTGAGTTATAGTTCAACAAGTTGGGAAAGGACTAAGTAGTGGGATAGACTCGATTATGTATACGGGAGGATATGAAGGCAAGTTCGAATTGGGGTGAATGATCATGAGAGATCTGGTCTGCAGTGTGATGTTATGGGCAAAGAGTGTACGGATGTGTAGTGACATTAATTGTCAAGTTAAATGTGCCAGCTAGTGTCGTAGTGGTGTGATGTTAGAGAGAGAGGAAACATCAGATAGAAGCCTTTTGGGGGTTTCGGATGAGGTGTACGAATTGTTAACCAGATTGTGGGAGCACGTAGAGTGTAAGTAGACGTTGTGGGATGATCATGTTCGGGATGGAATGATGGAGTGGTGGTGAGTGGTTACCCAAGGGAGAAACCAAGCGTTGTTAGTTGTAAGAATCGCTAAGTGTAACACCTTAGGCATATCCCACATCGGCCGTGGACAGGAGAGATGTTGGGTATATTAGTAAACCTTGGCCTTACCAGACACAACGCGTTTTGGGGCCACAAGCATGCGGGTTCCTTGGGAACTCTGTGGTTAAGCGTGCTTGGGTGGGAGCAGTACCAGGATGGGTGACCTCCTGGGAAGTCCTTGCGAAGTCCTTGCCAGGTCGCCAAGAACAAAGCCGTGAGCCAGTGGGGCAAAGCGGACAATATTGTGTCGTGGTAAGGGGGTGTTACAAATGGTATCAGAGCCACTCCTGTGCCGTTCGGGATGGTGGGGCAAACCTCATCGAGGACGATGAGTCCCTAAGGGGGGGGGGTGTGTAACACCTTAGGCATATCCTACATCGGTCGTGGACAGGAGAGATGCTGGGTATATTAGTAAACCTTGGCCTTACCAGACACAACGCGTTTTGGGGCCACAAGCATGCGGGTTCCTTGGGAACTCTGTGGTTAAGCGTGCTTGGGTGGGAGTAGTACCAGGATGGGTGACCTCCTGGGAAGTCCTTGCGAAGTCCTCGCCAGGTCGCCAAGAACAAAGCCGTGAGCCAGTGGGGCAAAGCGGACAATATTGTGTCGTGGTAAGCGGGGTGTTACAAATGGTATCAGAGCCACTCCTGTGCCGTTCGGGATGATGGGGCAAACCTCATCGAGGACGATGAGTCCCTGAGGGGGGGTGTGTAACACCTTAGGCATATCCCACATCGGCCGTGGACAGGAGAGATGCTGGGTATATTAGTAAACCTTGGCCTTACCAGACACAACGCGTTTTGGGGCCACAAGCATGCGGGTTCCTTGGGAACTCTGTGGTTAAGCGTGCTTGGGTGGGAGCAGTACCAGGATGGGTGACCTCCTGGGAAGTCCTTGCGAAGTCCTTGCCAGGTCGCCAAGAACAAAGCCGTGAGCCAGTGGGGCAAAGCGGACAATATTGTGTCGTGGTAAGGGGGGTGTTACACTAAGTAAGCACATTTTGGGATCATTGGAAGTTTAAAGAGGATGATGGTTGTGTCAGTCAAAATGTGGTGGGGTAGATGTGAAATCCTTAAAGAATGTGAGTTGTTGCTTATGTGTGAAAGAAACGTCTGATAAGGTAAAAGTTGGAGGTTAAAGGATGTGTAGTGACGTCGAACACTGGTGTCATTTCAAGACGACTGGGTTGAATGCCTTAAGTTAGGATCTTGGTGCAACTGTTTGGGTATGTGAGTAATGAGAAAGTGATATCAACATGTGGAAAGGTCGAGAGAGAGGGGTAAGTAATGTTTGGTGGGCAGTGCTCCACGCTAACGTGGGGAGGTGAAGATAGTATGTCGGAATAAGTGAGTAAGTTGGAAGTAGTAAACTTGACAGCAATGCCGAAAGGTGCAGTGTTGTGTAGACTGTCTTTGATAAGTGTGCGAATCGTTGGAAAGAGTATTGAGGAAGGGAATTGTGTATGAGTTTGTGTAGGAAATGAGTGAATAAGACAGCTGAATAAGTTAAGTTAGTGACTTTATGAGAAATGTTTAAACGAAGTGGCCGTGCAGTGTTTAAGCTAGTGAGAATAGTATGGTGTGACTATGGTTACTCCTCCCAGTGGAGTAAGGATAACCGGAGTTATGTTTTATATGAATGAACGAACGTGGCAATCAGGGAGGAATTGATGTGTTTCAGGATAAGTTTAATTTGAGTAGGCGAACACTTCAACGATGGGTTTGGAGGTTCCTACTCTTAGTTACGTTTAAAGTATGAGGTGGTGAAGTAGTGAGGATGGGAGAGATGATTGACGAACTGTGGTCTAGGTGGTCCGAGAAAAGGGAAATGTTATCTGCATAGACGATTGTTGGGTGGTGCAAGGTAGTGAGTTGTGATACGATGAAGGAACTCTGGGTTGTTAGTTGTCGGGATGTGCAGGGTTGGCCTTGTGCCAAGCTGTCAAGTGAGTGACTGTTTCTTAGTAAATGAATCTCGTGTTGTAGCGAGGGATTTCGCTAGGTTCCTCCTTAAGGGAAGTAAAGATGCAAGAGAAGCCTTATTTAATCTTCTATCGTTAAGACCGATCGAATAGGAAAAGTAGCCTACGAGTTAGAGTACCGTAAGAGTTGAAGGGAATGCATCCAATGTTCTATGTTTCGAATTTAACGAGGTGGTTGACTGAGTCAGAGGTGACATTACCTTGGGGAAGTGTCAGTTGTGGTGTGGGCATGATACCCGCTTCTTTTCCAATAAGGATCTCTGGGGACGGAATTATTTTAAGGGGGGAGTGTTGTAACAACCCTAGTTTCTAAAACAAAATGAAAAGTTTGGTGGCAAATTTCAATAAAATAGAGTTGGAATTGAGGGACCTTCTAGCAATTTGAAGAAGTTATAAAAGGGTACATTATTCTAGGTTTCAATCATTTGGAGCATTATTGATTTGGTTGGCGGCTGAAGAAAAGAAAGTCGAGGAGCAGTTTTCGTTCAGACATAAATTGGGGAAGAGAAACTCAACTGTTTGGTAAGCATTCAATCACTCAATGCTAATTCTTGCTTAGTGCATAGTTAGATAAGTTAATGTTCTATAGGATTTCTTGTTTAGCTATAATTTTGTATCAAACACTGTGGAGGTTTCGACTCACGAATGGGATTTGCTAATTAAAGAAATCGGTCGATTAGGGATTTTTCTGGTTAAGGAGTAAATGGAACTAATTGGTAAGTTTGTGTTTTAAAAACCTCATCTACTGAAATGTTTAAGAAGGATTGAATATTAGAAAAGTCTGCAATCGATGTCTGATTCCAAACCTGCAGCGCATGAAGAAGAAAACCAGTTGGCGCAAAACTCCTTTTTGCGCGAAGCCCTGGTGGCGCAAATTCCGGTTTGCGCGAAACCCAGGTGGCGCAAACCTGGTTCAGCGTGGACCTAAGGTCGTTTGGGCCGAGAGGGTGGTTGGGCCGATTTGCTTTGATGGGCCGAGAACGTCTTAATCCATTGGACTTAGAATCTAGTTGGGCTTGACTATATTTTAGGCCCAAACTTATATATTAGGGACCTAATATGAAGTTAAGCGTTCTAACTATTTTAGGACCGAGTTAAGAGAAGAAAGTTAAGATCCGAGGTTTAGTTAAATCTAATTATTTTACAAATAAATTATTAGGTTTACGAACGGAACGGGACAGAAGGCTAGGAAGAGATTTGCTATCAGGTGAGTTCTCTCAACCCACTTTTTATGACGTACTATGTTTTACTGAATATGGTTCCTTTTTCGAGCATGAATTGATTTATAAAAGTTATGCATGTCTCCATGATTTGCCTGTTTATTTGCAAATGAAAATGATGTTTAAGGTTCTCATTAATATGATTTCAAATGTATGTGTATGTTATGTGGAGTCGGTTACACAGTGGGGTCAGGGTACCTTGGGATTTCTAATCCCTTGGGCATTTGGAGGTTAGCTTGTAGGTTGGAATTCGTTTCCTCCTACATGAAGGAACATGGGGTCCACTTGGACTCCGGTGTAGACGAGAGGGTGTCTGTTAGGCCCCGATCGGAGTAGCTTATGCGATCCCTGAACCCTGTGTTGAACCTTGGATGATGTTTACGAGAAAGATGTGAATGTATTTTCAATGAAATGATTTTATACTGTGATAAATGTTTATGGAGGGAATTCACTAGACCTTTTTGGTCTAACCCTCGCTTTTCAAAAACTAAACCATTTTCAGGTAAGCGTACTGATGTATGCGTGCTTTGAATACACCTACAGACGTGTGCTAATAGAACCAATAAGCAAGTATACTTATTTAGAACTATGTCGTCTTATCAAGTAATAAAGTGGTAAAATACCGATTATCGTTCCACAGAGATTGGAGTTAAAATGTCTATTAAAGTATGATGAAAGAAGTGATTTCAGATGATGATTTGGAAGAAAATCTTTTGGTTGATTGGCTGATGATTAACACAGATTCTAATTAACAAGATTAAAAGAGAAGCAAGGGTGTAAGACTTGTGATGTTATGATAAACCAAATTCCAGCAGACCAATGCTGCAACAATGCTACAGCATGAAGCTGCAGTGATGCTGCAGCATAGCAGTGACAAAAACGAGTTTTATTATCTACTTTGAGACACGTTCCTCTCGGACTCTCACCATCCCATGATTCCAGTAGCTAGAGCAATCTCATCTCTGAGCAGAACCCAAGATAATGGAACGATGGAAATGGAGTTCTCAAAGCATATGGCAAAACAAATTCTCTTTGTTAAAAGTTACTCTCTCGATATAACCCCCATACCTCCCAAGTTGTTTTACTCCTAAATAGCTTATCTCTAAGTCTATTCCATTTTAATCCTTTGAGAAAATGACAACTTATCAAGAATGAATCATTTTAGAAAACAAAAGTAACAACTCTCATTGCAAGTTACTCTCTCGATATAACCCCTTAAGTCATCCAAATTGACGTGCTATTCAATGGCCTATCTCTAGGTCCATGACACTTTAACACTATCAAAGTGATCAATTTGTCAAAGGATTTTGTTATCTTGAAAGAACTTGGATTGGAATAATAAAACATCATTTTTGCCACAAAAATGCCTACTTTCTTTTGGTCATCATAACACCCCTTGTCTCACACCCAAGCTACAAGATTAGCTACTCATTACACTAAATGAAACAAAATAAATGCAAGATACTAGGAAAGTAAACATGATGATTGGAAGTGTAAAGTACTTGGAAATAAAAACTAACTAAAATAAAAGGCTAAAAATGTAAAGACAAGAATGTAAGTAATAAGCAATAAATGACAAGAGTACAAATGGAATGTAAATCTATGACTAACAAGAATATATACTGAAAAGTAAGAACATTAAACATAAGAAATAAGATGCAAGAACATTAAAGAGACTAACATGTGCAGTGGGATACTGCCAGTGCTGCAGCAACGCATACGTGTATCTAAGAACAAAGAAAAATTAAAGGAAGAACACTTGAAGATTTGAAGAACATGAAGAAGATTTCTGGAAAATAAACTACTGAAGTGTATAACTGATTTCAGATCAAGTCTAAAGTGGGTTATCCAAAAGGTAAGATGTCCCCTCTATTTATAACAAAAGGGGGATGGCATCTTAGGTAATAAAGTACAACTAAGCCTAACTAAATAGTACAACTAGTTAGCCAAAAGTACAATACCAAACTAAACCATTACTTAAAATACCATTACAATCTAAAGAGTGTTTCAAGGGGTTACAAAATATCAGATTTAATCACAAAATATCAATTTCCAGCTCATTAAGCCGTCTCCTTCAGCCCCTTTATCACCAGATCCCTGTTGTTCCAATGCTGCAGCAATACCCTGTTTTGGCTGATTTTCACAAAAATGCTTATATTAGCCTACCAACAAAGCAAAACAAGCTAACCATGATTCCTAGCTCCAAGAAAGTAAAACAAGATAAAAATGACTCAAAGTTGGGATTTTAGAATGAAAAAGTCCTAACTAAACTAAAGAAATAAGTGCTTAAGTACTCAAAATTGAGCACTTATCACCACCCCAAACTAAGAAATTTGCTTGTCCCCAAGCAATAAAAAGACTAAAAAGAAAATGACTTAAATTTTGAAAGCTTTGCACAAGGATGGCATTAAGTGCACATCATGAGTGTGAGCATGTTAAGGGTGCATATCATAGCCTTTCATAAATCCCAAGTAACCAAAGTCCCATTCTTTTGTGAACATAAACCATAAGTTAGCCTCACATTCTTTTTGTTCTAGTCAACACATCATACATATCACAGATTACTAGGACTTTAAGTGAACTGGATCTCTCTTTTTGGCATATTTTTCTTTCTCACTTTGCCTTTTCTCTCCCCATGCATCAAATCACATTGGATTTTTCAATTTTTTATTCATTTTCTGTTTTGATGACATACACCTGCCCCTATGGGGCATTTTTGGTGTTTTTTTGGTGTTTCAACCACTTTTTCTTGACGTGCAATATTTGCTAAGGCTTTGCCTTTGATTGTCATTTTTAGACACCCCCCACCCCAAACTAAGAGATTTACAATGTCCTCATTGTATGGAGGAAAGGATGTATTTTCAATGGTTTTAAGTGGCTAAAAATCGGAGAAAAGAACAATGGCCTAGATCATTTCTGTGATGAATGTAGAATGTGGACCAAATTGTGTCCCAAGCAATTCTGAGGCTAATTCTAGCATGAACAACCTAAAGAAATGGTCTTGGACTTGTGAAATTATTTGGGCTATGTAAACATGCTAACACTACTCATTCATGACCCAAATGCAAGAAAATAAACCTAAAATATGCAAAAACTAATCCCCGACTCAAATAACAAAAATTAAAACAATAAATGGAGCTAAGAGTTCATGATTAACCTGCCCTACTCATTGGGAGTAGGCTATTTCTGCCCAAAAATGGTAGTGCCCTGAGGCCCAACAGCCTTGAGTGCTGCAGCAGCATTCTTGACAGGAACCACTGCTTTCAGCTTTCGGTTTTCCTGCTGCAGTTTGGCAATCTCCAGGTTCTTTTCTTTCAGCAACCTTCTCAGCTTCGGCAGTCCCGAACTGCCCATCTCTCTTGCTTTCCTCTTTCTTTCAGCAACAACAGTCTTCACCTCGAACCTTAACTCCTCAACCTTCTCTATGAACTCATTCCTCTGCTTCAAGATGGTATCCAAAAGGGTGCTGTTTTGGCTCAGCACGTCCTGCATCATATTGACCATGTCAAGGGTTCCAACACCTTTCTTTCTTCTATCCCGCAGCCTTTGCACTGCTCTCAGATCAATCTCAGCCTTCTCCCTTTGTTCTTTCACTATCAAATCATCCTTGTATTGCGGGACACCTATCTCCACCAGCAACTTTGTCAGCATTCCTGGAAAATAGAACTTCCCTTTTGCTCTTGTGGCGCATTCTCTTATACTTCTCAGCATTTGTTTTCCCAAGTTCACTGTTTTACCTGTCATGACACAGAATAGCAGAAACATTCTCTCCACAGATATCGTGCTATCATGTGTGGTTGGTGAAATGGAATGTCTCACCAAATTTATCCACACATTGGCATCTGCAGAGAGGTTAGAAGCTTTAAAGGTCCTCAGCATGAGATTGGAGTGGTATTCCCAAGTGGTTCTAGGCTTTCCTACAGCAGCAGCCACCTCATTTAAATCATTTAAAGTTGCATTGTTTACTAGCTTATAAAACTCAGTCTTGGCTGGTGGAGTAAGTGACAGAAAGCTGTTGATTCTCTTGGCTGTAAGGTGGACTGGAATGCCTCTAACAGTCAGTCTAGAGGATGAGTTGGTTGCCACCTCACAGTAAAACTCTCGGATCAATGTGAGATTGTAAGAGTGATGGACCTCACAAAGTTTCTCCAGCCCTTGGGTTTCTACCACCTGTTTGATAAAATGAAACTCTCTAATGCTTTGCTCATCGAATCCCTTATCTGGTAGACCTATCCTATTCTGAAATTTTTGCCACATTTTGGCAGCAGCCGTAGAGCTGAAGCCACGGTTTGGTCTAACAGGTCTCTCTACAAAGTTAGCAGTCACATCATCCTTCTTTTTCTTTCCTACAGATTGTTCATGCTGCACAGTTGCTGCAACATAACAATTTGTCTCTAAGGGCTCTGTTCTAGATGGCTCACCTTCCTCAATAAACCTTTTACTTCTTTTTCTTAAATGCTTAGCCCCTGTGGTTTTTGTTGCATGAGTTTTACCCAAATACTTTCTTTTTCTAGGGGCTATTCTCTCAATCAATGGTTCGTCCTCATCTTCCCAAATGGTTTCATTTAAACTAGGAATGGTGTTGATTGGACTTTGGCGAACCACAAGTGGCATTTCCATGGTCATTTCTTCAAATTCTTCCACCACATTGTTTTTAGGAATAGCTTCTGAAATGTTTGTGGTGGAGTGAAGAGGTCCAAAAGACCAATCAAACTCATTTCTTTTAAAGAATCTTAAATCCACAGAAGTAGAACTAATGGGCTTTAGTTGAATCTCAGGAGATGTTTGCATGGTTTCTATCTCAAAGTCTTCCACCTCAGTGCTTTTAGCAGGAGATTTTTTAGTATCTGAGATGGAGTCCGACGGTCCAAATGGCCAAACAAACTCCAGAGGCTCAAAGAAAGGCACATTTAATTTTGTGGAAAAAATGGGTTTACCCTGATCATTCTTTGAACTGGAAGCAATCATTTCATTCAAATAGGTGATTAGAGAAGATGATACCTTTGCCTTACCCTTATTTTGTAGAAGCAGAATGCGGACCTCTGTAGGGAACGATATCAAGATGGTTTGACGTGCTTTCTCGAACTTCAGCTGAAACAGGGGTTGCGATTGTTGCTTTTGCTTGCTTCTCCACACCCGAACCCTCATCTTTCTCTGGCTTTTTCTTCGGTGAAAGTTTTGCGAATGGCACCCGACATAGAGGAGGAGTAGAATCGTCCTCCAAGACCACCATTTCAGGGCTTCGATTCGAAACAGGAGGGCGAACCACATCCCTATTTCTTCCACTGCGTCGCACATTTAGGGCTTCGCCTTCTGCATTTGGGTCTCGAGGTAGGGTGCGCTTTATTCTTGCCATGAAATCGTAGGCTTCAATCGACTGAGAAAGAGGGTATTTTGATTTTGTGGTTGAGTGTGGTGGTTTTTGTGAAGAACAGAGACGAGAGAGATAGAAGATGAAGAGAGTGGGTAATTAGGAAAAAGGGTTTTAGCTGAGGGTTTTGTTAGGTAGAATATGAAAGGACCTTGTACTTATCAGATATTGGGAGTAGTGACCAGCTGTAAATTGGGTAATACCCAAGGGTTAATTTTTAAGGAAGGTACATCTTAGAGGCTAGGGTGTACTTGGTGTGTACCTGATCCCAACATCATTTTTTATCAAGTTGAAAAAAGGTAACTGACTTAGTTAGTTTCTTTTGAGATATCTTTTCTGCCCTTTTTTCTTTAATGCCTTTCCTTAAATTCCCTGGAATAGAATTTAATTTAATGCCCCTCTGATTTTCCAACTGATTTGTCTGAAAAAAATCGAACCCCCCCTGATGCTGCAGCATTGACTCAACATCCTTTGGTTTCCCTTGTTTGCTTAAATGGCTGCACATCAGTAAACATATCACTCTTAACTAATACAGAAATATAACAATCCCAGGCAACGGCGCCAAAAACTTGATGGGTGCGTGCTTTGAATACACCAACAGACGTGTGCTAATAGAACCAATAAGCAAGTATACTTATTTAGAACTATGTCGTCTTATCAAGTAATAAAGTGGTAAAATACCGATTATCGTCCCACAGAGATTGGAGTTAAAATGTCTATTAAAGTAGGATGAAAGAATTGATTTCAGATGGCGATTTGGAAGAAAATATCTTTGATTGGTTGGTTGATGATTAACACAGATTCTAATTAACAAGATTAAAAGAGAAGCAAGGGTGTAAGACTTGTAATGTTATGATAAACCAAATTCCAGCAGACCAATGCTGCAACAATGCTACAGCATGAAGCTGCAGTGATGCTGCAGCATAGCAGTGACAAAAAACGAGTTTTATTATCTACTTTGAGACACGTTCCTCTCGGACTCTCACCATCCCATGATTCCAGTAGCTAGAGCAATCTCATCTCTGAGCAGAACCCAAGATAATGGAACGATGGAAATGGAGTTCTCAAAGCATATGGCAAAACAAATTCTCTTTGTTAAAAGTTACTCTCTCGATATAACCCCCATACCTCCCAAGTTGTTTTACTCCTAAATAGCTTATCTCTAAGTCTATTCCATTTTAATCCTTTGAGAAAATGACAACTTATCAAGAATGAATCATTTTAGAAAACAAAAGTAACAACTCTCATTGCAAGTTACTCTCTCGATATAACCCCTTAAGTCATCCAAATTGACGTGCTATTCAATGGCCTATCTCTAGGTCCATGACACTTTAACACTATCAAAGTGATCAATTTGTCAAAGGATTTTGTTATCTTGAAAGAACTTGGATTGGAATAATAAAACATCATTTTTGCCACAAAAATGCCTACTTTCTTTTGGTCATCATAACACCCCTTGTCTCACACCCAAGCTACAAGATTAGCTACTCATTACACTAAATGAAACAAAATAAATGCAAGATACTAGGAAAGTAAACATGATGATTGGGAGTGTAAAGTACTTGGAAATGAAAACTAACTAAAGTAAATGGCTAAAAATGTAAAGACAAGAATGTAAGTAATAAGCAATAAATGACAAGAGTACTAATGGAATGTAAATCTATGACTAACAAGAATATATACTGAAAAGTAAGAACATTAAACATAAGAAATAAGATGCAAGAACATTAAAGAGACTAACATGTGCAGTGGGATACTGCCCAGTGCTGCAGCAGTGCATACGTGTATCTAAGAACAAAGAAAAATTAAAGGAAGAACACTTGAAGATTTGAAGAACATGAAGAAGATTTCTGGAAAATAAACTACTGAAGTGTATAACTGATTTCAGTTGTTGTGTAATTGATTTGAGCTTCATTTAGGGTTTTGCTTGCATAGTGGATGGTATGAAAAATCTTTTCTTTTCTTTGACCTAAAACTGCACCAACAGCCCAATCACTTGCATCACACATGATTTCAAAAGGTTTGTCCCATTCAGGAGCAACAACCACTGGAGCAGTTACCAAAGCTTTCTTTAAAGTAAGGAATGCATTTCTGCAATCCTTATCAAAATCAAATTTTTGGTCTTGCTGTAATAATAGACATAAAGGTTTTGAAATCTTTAAAAAATCTTTTATAAAACGTCTATAAAAACCAGCATGACCAAGAAAGCTTCTGATTCCTTTAACAGTGGTTGGTTCAGGTAGTTTTTCAATAACTTCAAGTTTAGCCTTATCTACCTCAACTCCTCTTTTTGAAATTAAATGACCAAGGACAATTCCTTCTGTAACCATGAAATGACATTTTTCCCAGTTAAGAACCAAGTCAGTTTCTTCACACCTTTCAAGACTTTGTTTTAGATTTTCCAAACAATGATCAAAAGATGAACCATAAACAGAAAAATCATCCATAAATATTTCAATGGATTTTTCAAGCATGTCAGAGAATATGGACATCATGCATCTTTGGAAAGTAGCAGGTGCGTTGCAAAGTCCAAAAGGCATTCTCCTAAAAGCAAAAGTGCCAAAAGGACAAGTGAAAGTAGTCTTCTCTTGGTCTTCCGGTGCTATGGCTATCTGATTGTAACCTGAGTATCCATCCAAGAAGCAGTAGAACTCTTTTTCTGCTAACCTGTCCAACATTTGATCAACAAAAGGTAAAGGAAAATGGTCTTTTTGAGTAGCATTGTTTAGTCTACGGTAGTCCATGCAAATTCTCCATCCGGAGACTATTCTAGTTGGGATGAGTTCATTCTTGTCATTAGAAATGACAGTGATCCCACCCTTCTTAGGCACACATTGGACTGGACTAACCCAAGAACTACTGGCTATTGGGAAAATAATTCCTGCATCTAACCATTTTAAAATTTCCTTTTTTACTACCTCTTTCATGACAGGGTTCAGTCTTCTTTGTGGTTCTATGGACTTGAAATTCTTTTCTTCTAGGATGATCTTATGTTGACAAATAGAGGGGCTAATTCCCCTAAGGTCAACAATAGTCCAACCTATGGCTTTGGTGTGTAACTTCAACATATCCACCAACTTCCTTTCCTGATGCAGTTCTAGGGTAGCTGATATTATAACAGGTAATTTGTCTTCTTTTCCTAGAAAGGCATATTTCAGGTGAGACGGGAGTTTCTTCAACTCCAGGTCGGGTGGTGAGACTATAGACGGAATGGTCGGGTTTTGCTCACTATTTTCCAGCAGCTTAAATGCTGCAGCAACCAAAGGGACAGTTTCCTTTTCTATGGGAATTTCATGATCATCATCATATTCCTCACTTTTTTCCTCATCCTCCTCTTCTATCCTACAAGTCTGATTGTCTTCTTCCTCATGACATAATGACTCAATGGTACTTAGGCTTGAACAGTCTTCCATATCATTAGGGTACTTTAAGGAATTGAAAACATTGAATGTGACTTTTTGGTCGTGAAGTCTCATGGTCAATTCTCCTTTCTGGACGTCTATCAAAGTTCTACCCGTGGCTAAGAAAGATCTTCCTAAAAGAATAGGAATATCTTTATCAGCCTCAAAGTCTAAAATGATAAAATCAGCCGGAAAAATGAATTTGTCAACCTGGACTAACACATCTTCAATCTTACCCTTTGGATAGGCAATGGTCTTGTCTGCTAAGATGAGTGTGACAGTGGTAGGTCTTGCCTCTCCTATCCCTAAGCTTTTAAAAATTAATAAGGGCATGAGGTTGACACTGGCACCTAAATCACACAAGGCTTGTCCAACTTCCTTCCCACCTATTGAACAAGGAATGGTAAAACTCCCTGGATCTTTTTGCTTAGGGGGTATTTTGTTGGAAAACAGAGCACTGCAACCTTCAGTGAGGGCGACAGTCTCATACTCAATCAGCTTCTTCTTTTTACTCAAAATATCCTTCAGGAACTTGGCATAATTGGGCATCTGCTCGATTGCTTCAACAAGAGGTATGTTGATGTGCAATTGTTTGAAAACATCCAAAAACTTTTTAAATTGCAATTCTTCCTTCTCATTCTTCATCCTTTGGGGGTAAGGAATGTAAGGGGGAACTGGTTTGATAACAGATTTGTTTGAAAGTTTTGAGCCAGATGGTTCCAATATGCTTGTGGTGTTGGACATGTTGGATGGACTTGAACTAGTGATCTTAGGGTCTTGGTCCTCTTTTTGATTTGGAACAACCTGAATTTCTGGAGTAGAATTGGCTTTGGATAATTTATCAAAATCTGTTTTGGTCAAAGGGCCAAATTCCTTCTCCACAATTTCAGGTAATTCTTTTCCACTCCTAAGAGTCACAGCCTTCACATGTTCCTTTCCTGGGGCCTTTGGGATTTCAGTATTACTAGGCAAAGTTCCCGAGGCCCTAGTGCTTTGATTTAAAGCAAGTTGACTGACTTGAGTTTCAAGATTTCTGATTGACGCTTGAGTTTGGGTCATAAACCCTTTCATGAGTGCTTCCAAAGAAAGATTTGAGTCATCATGTGGAGGTGCATGATTTTGGTTTTGAAAAGGTGGTTGATTATTTTGAAAACCTTGATGACGATTATTCTGATGATGGTTGCTTTGAAAATTTCCCTTGTAGTGGTTTTGAGAACTGCTTGCTTGATTTTGAAAATTAGAATTCCCTTGTGGTTTTTGTGCAGGTGGATTTAAACATGGACTATTCCAAGAGAAATTAAGATGCTGCTTCCAACTGGCATTGTATGTGTTGGAGTGAGGATTAGGCCTGTTTTGAACATAGTTTACAGATTCATAATTATGAGGACAGTGTTCATAAGAATGTTCATCACCACAACATACACATTGCACAGAAAGGACAGGTGCAGGAGATTTGGTGACAGGTGGCTATGCTCCTTGACCTGAAGTGATGTTTTTAAGCATATTAGTCATGGAAGCAAGCTGAGCTGTCAATGCAGTGTATGCATCAATCTCATGCAACCCGACAGACTTCTTTTGAGTTGAAATTTGAGCTCTTGGATCAGCCCATTGTCCATTGTTTGCGGAAATCTTTTCAAGAATTTCATACCCGGTATTGTAGGTGTTAAAGGTAAAGGCCCCTCCTGAAGTCCCATCGAGCATTTGTTTTGTGTTGGAATCAAGTCCATTGTAAAAAGTCTCGAGTTGAATACAGTAGGGAATGCCATGATGAGGGCATTTCCTTAACAATTCTTTAAACCTTTCCCATGCATCGGAAATTGCTTCATCGTCCATTTGTTTAAAAATGCAAATTTCGTTTCTGGACTTAGCATTCCGGGTAGGTGGAAAATATTTTCGCAAAAACTTTTCAGCCATATCACCCCAAGATGGTACTGAACCTGGTGTTAATGAATTGAACCATACTCTTGCCTTATCCCTTAGAGAAAATGGAAATAAAGTAAGCCTTAAGGCTTCGGGAGATACTCCAGGGATTAGAAAAACATCGGTGATCTCCATAAAAGATTTTAAATGAGAGTGGGGATCCTCCGATGGTAATCCGGCAAATTGACCATTAGCTTGCAACATATGAAATATGATGGGTTTTGGTTCAAAATGTAAAGTATCTAAATGTGGCCTAACAATCCCAGAATTTAATTGCTCAAAATTTGGGATTGCGTAGTCCATAATTCTTCCATCTTTCGAGTTTGCAAGATCAATGATGTTAAGTGGTTCTTCATTACCAATAGATCCATTATCATCCCCTTCCTCATTGTTATGTGGTGGGTGTTGTTGGAAAGGTGGATTTTGTTGAAATGGTATAAACGGTGGATTACCAAAAAGTGGTGGGTTTTGTTGAAAAGGTGGATTTTGACGATTATTTCCAAAGATTGGTGGAGGCCGAATTGGATTTTCTAAAGGTGGTCTCATTTGATTTTCCAAAGGTGGCCGAACGGGATTTTCTAAAGGTGGTGGATTTGGTGGTCTATTTTCAAAATCAGGTGGGGGTCCGTCCATATTGAGAGAGTTTGATATTCTTTGAATTCTTCTTCTTTGATGAAAAGTTCTCTCAATATCCGGATCTAACTCGAAAAGTTCCCCACGTGATATTCTTGGCATACACCACTTTCAGAAAATCTTTAAAATTCCCAACGGTGCTAGAAAAACCAAATCTTTAAAAATACTTTTATAGACTTTTAGCTTACCAATCCCCGGCAACGGCGCCAAAAACTTGATGTGTGCGTGCTTTGAATACACCTACAGACGTGTGCTAATAGAACCAATAAGCAAGTATACTTATTTAGAACTATGTCGTCTTATCAAGTAATAAAGTGGTAAAATACCGATTATCGTCCCACAGAGATTGGAGTTAAACTGTCTATTAAAGTATGATGAAAGAAGTGATTTCAGATGATGATTTGGAAGAAAATCTTTTGGTTGATTGGCTGATGATTAACACAGATTCTAATTAACAAGATTAAAAGAGAAGCAAGGGTGTAAGACTTGTGATGTTATGATAAACCAAATTCCAGCAGACCAATGCTGCAACAATGCTACAGCATGAAGCTGCAGTGATGCTGCAGCATAGCAGTGACAAAAACGAGTTTTATTATCTACTTTGAGACACGTTCCTCTCGGACTCTCACCATCCCATGATTCCAGTAGCTAGAGCAATCTCATCTCTGAGCAGAACCCAAGATAATGGAACGATGGAAATGGAGTTCTCAAAGCATATGGCAAAACAAATTCTCTTTGTTAAAAGTTACTCTCTCGATATAACCCCCATACCTCCCAAGTTGTTTTACTCCTAAATAGCTTATCTCTAAGTCTATTCCATTTTAATCCTTTGAGAAAATGACAACTTATCAAGAATGAATCATTTTAGAAAACAAAAGTAACAACTCTCATTGCAAGTTACTCTCTCGATATAACCCCTTAAGTCATCCAAATTGACGTGCTATTCAATGGCCTATCTCTAGGTCCATGACACTTTAACACTATCAAAGTGATCAATTTGTCAAAGGATTTTGTTATCTTGAAAGAACTTGGATTGGAATAATAAAACATCATTTTTGCCACAAAAATGCCTACTTTCTTTTGGTCATCATAACACCCCTTGTCTCACACCCAAGCTACAAGATTAGCTACTCATTACACTAAATGAAACAAAATAAATGCAAGATACTAGGAAAGTAAACATGATGATTGAAAGTGTAAAGTACTTGGAAATAAAAACTAACTAAAATAAAAGGCTAAAAATGTAAAGACAAGAATGTAAGTAATAAGCAATAAATGACAAGAGTACTAATGGAATGTAAATCTATGACTAACAAGAATATATACTGAAAAGTAAGAACATTAAACATAAGAAATAAGATGCAAGAACATTAAAGAGACTAACATGTGCAGTGGGATACTGCCCAGTGCTGCAGCAACGCATACATGTATCTAAGAACAAAGAAAAATTAAAGGAAGAACACTTGAAGATTTGAAGAACATGGAGAAGATTTCTGGAAAATAAACTACTGAAGTGTATAACTGATTTCAGATCAAGTCTAAAGTGGGTTATCCAAAAGGTAAGATGTCCCCTCTATTTATAACAAAAGGGGATGGCATCTTAGGTAATAAAGTACAACTAAGCCTAACTAAATAGTACAACTAGTTAGCCAAAAGTACAATACCAAACTAAACCATTACTTAAACTACCATTACAATCTAAAGAGTGTTTCAAGGGGTTACAAAATATCAGATTTAATCACAAAATATCAATTTCCAGCTCATTAAGCCGTCTCCTTCAGCCCCTTTATCACCAGATCCCTGCTGTTCCAATGCTGCAGCAATACCCTGTTTTGGCTGATTTTCACAAAAATGCTTATATTAGCCTACCAACAAAGCAAAACAAGCTAACCATGATTTCTAGCTCCAAGAAAGTAAAACAAGATAAAAAGGACTCAAAGTTGGGATTTTAGAATGAAAAAGTCCTAACTAAACTAAAGAAATAAGTGCTTAAGTACTCAAAATTGAGCACTTATCACGTACCGTGGGTTCTTCTAGTAAGGACTAGGAGAAGGCAAGGAGGATGTGGAGCTCTTAGTGACTCCAAGATTTTGACGGTTGACTATAGATAGAACTCGGCTCTGGATTTAGAGACTTTCGCTGTCATTTTTGTTTAGTTTGGTTTGTTGTCGATGTAAAGACAAGCTTAAAATTGTAATTCGAATGCTATTTTATGATATTGCATGTTTATGAATTTGGGACGTTACAGTGTGGGAGATATGGCTGATTCGCTCAGCCATATCTACCCGTTCGGTAGCGGCTTAATGTAAAAAAACTTGGCTGACCGAATCAGTTATGGAAGATGTGTCCTTACCACTCAGCTACTTTATTTCCCCTTTTACCCCTCTCTCTCAACTACCCACTTCACAACCCACCGCCTGCCTCCTCACTTGCAAATCCATCGACACTCTCACTGCTCGCCACCACTGCTCGCCATTTTCTCACCGTCGGCGCTACCCTATCGCCATCGCAGGTATATCTCATTTCTCAATTTTCTAATTTCTTTCATACATCTATATATCTGATTTCTCCATACATCTGGATATTTCTGATTTCTCCATTTTCTGAAGTAGCCGGCGGGAGGGGGGAGGAAGAAGTAACCGGCGGGAGGAGGAGGGCGACCATTAAAGAAGTAGCCGCCGTAACGAGGGTTTGGGTTTAACCTTGGAAATTTTCTTTATTTCATTTATATATTTTCTTATTCATTAATTTTCTTTTTTTTTGAAGGCCTTATTCATTAATTTTCTATACCATGTAATTACTTCATTTATATAATTTTATGTATCTGTTGATTATCTTTTCTTCATTTCTTTTTTCTTCTTTTCATCTTTTTAGCTGCAATTGTATGTTTAAAGTATAAAAATTACTACATTTGATGTTTGTATGAATCTGTTTGTTGATATGGATTTGTTTGTTTGTATGAATCTGTGTTTGTATGTTTAAAATATAAAAAATAAAGACTGAGGGTAAAATGGTCATTTCTGACATTCTGATTGTTTATTCAGCACAACAACCGAACACCAACATATCTGTTAACACTCAGACAACCAAATCCACTCAGACAACCAAATCCACTCAGACAGCCATATCCATTCAGGTCTTAACAGCAAACGAACCGAACAGCCCCTAAATAGATTCTTAATTAATTTAAGAGTGAATTACACCGGTGGTCTCTGTTGTTTATTCAAATTTTGGATTTGGTTTCTAAAATACACAATCTACGGTGGTGATCCTTAACCTTTTAATTTACTTTCACTCATGATCTTTTTATATTTAATTTACTTTCACTCATAAAAAGTTAGGGATCACCACCGTAGATAGTGTACTTTAAAAACCAAATCCAATTTTTGGGTAAACCACAGGAACCACCGATGTAATTCACTCTTAATTTAAATACAAATCAGTTATGAAATGTTTTAAATTTTTCCATATTATCTGATATTTTAATTAATATATATATAGACGTTATGAAATCTTTTTGAATCTTCTATTGTTATCCATTTCAATTTAAAACCACCACCATGATGTGTACAAAGGTTCTAAAAAACGCGTTATGGCGGCGTTATGGGCTTATGGCACGCCATAACGTCGAGGCGTGGCCTTGCCGCCACGTTAAAGCCCATGGCACGACTCTGAGGCGTAGCTTGGAGTATGGCGCGTTATGGCGGGTTATAAGGTGTGTTTGAGGCGTGAATTTTTGTTTTTTTTGTTTTACTTATATATAATTTATGGCTTATTAAGTTAAATATTAATGATTAATTAGTCACTAAAAACGGGAATTCATTAACCACAAGTTGAAGGTGAGGAAGATTTGTGTATGATATTAGAATTTTAGATTAGAGATGTATGAATTATGAATTATGAAGCCATGAGTAAAACATTCTTTTGGTTATGATCTATTGATATCATTTTTGTAAGCCTTGTATATACGATATAAAATTATCAATGTATGGTTCTTCTTTTGCTTATAATTTTATATGAATCTAATTTGTTTAATCATTGTTGTTCGTGACATTGACACAAACATCTATATATATATATATACATATATATTTGTCGCCTTAAGCCACGCCTTGAAAAACGTTATGGCCTCGCCGTAACTCGTAAGGCTTGGGCTTGACCTCGCCGCCACGCCATGCCTCACGCCATTTAGAACCTTGATGTGTACACCACCAACTGGATTGTGCGCAACCAATTACCATACGCTATCACAACTGGAAAAATGAAGACTGAAAAACAAATAGTGGAAAAAACGTTAAAAATCAGGATTCCAAAAGAAAATCATATTATTGAATATACACATTATCACACTACGCGAACTATCGAAGTTGGTGTTTGTCATATCCCTCGATTCCCATTGATGCACAATCTACTTTACGGTTTTAAATTATCAAAACAATATTTGATTATGGAATATGTCTAAATCAGGGACGGACCTAGACAAAAATTCATACGGTGGCACAATATTTTTTCATACGATTTTTATCGAAGTGTCTTTCATCTTTTTATCAACGTTCAATAACGTCTGATGTGTTTTTAGCCAAATTTTGGCGTTTTGAGAGATTTTTAACGTTTTTGCTTGATTTCGAGAGATTTTTCGGTATTTTTTGTTGATTTCAAGAGATTTTTTGGTTTTTTTGGTTGAATGAGTATAAGATTTTGGTCTTTTTTTCAGTTTAGGTGCACCCCTTGTAGTTTTCAAATGAATACGGTAGCACCTCCTAAATCGTTACGGTAGCACCTTCACAACAACAACAACAAAATTACACTTCGCCGGAAAATTCTAACGGTGGCACGTGCCCCAAGTGAGGTCCGTCCATGGTCTAAACGATTTTATTTGAATTTTTCGAATGTTATAGTTGAGACGAGAGATTCCAAGAATCTCAATACCGCCAAGTAGTAGATCAATCGTCGAATTACAATCCTCTGAAATCTAATTTATTAATCTCGCAAGATTTGTTTTTAGTTGCAGAATCTGAGTGATGATGTATTGATATATATGAAATTATGGGATAATTATAGAAATATAACCATGGAATTTTTTAAAGTATTCCAAACAGATTTGGAATTATTTAATTAAGATGTAACGAGTTATAATTGGTAATTATCAAATTACCAATGTGTTCTTTTATTTATTATAGAGTCAATTACACGGGTGGTTCCTGTGGTTTACTCGAATTTTGGAGTTGGTCTCTAAAGTACACCATCTACAGTGGTGGTTCCTATCTTTTTATTTTACTTTCACTCATGGTTCTCCTATGTTTAATTTACTTTCATTCATAGTCCTCATATGTTTAACATAGAAGAACCATGTGTGAAAGTAATCAAATAGTTAAGGACCACTACTGTAGATAGTGTAATTTAGGGACTAAATCCAAATTTTGGGTAAACCACAAAGACCACCGGTGTAATTCACTCTTTATTATAAAATGTTTGTCATAACCAATAGATTAAATAAAGTTAATGGATTTGATGTATTCACCGTATTCACACAATAACACATTCTTATATGGATAGCCCTATGTGAACAAAACAAGTTGTTTGTTTACCTCTTAATAGTTTCATTAAGAGGCAACACCTGAATCGTTAAGAGGTGAATCTTGTTTGACAAAAAAAATCTGTTTCTCAATGGTTCTAAAACCCTCTTAATGATTTTGTATCATGGGTCTCCTTTAATCATTAAGTGCCCTTAATTTTATTCTGAATAATTACTTTTGCACTATATGCTTAACTATTCGGACCACTTAATCATTCTGGACCAAACCATTCAGCAACTGCCAAACATCCCCTAAGTATTGAGGTTATGTGTTTTGAAATTAAAACATTGCAAAATAAATAATATAAAGATAAACTTGGAAAATAATAAAATCGTAAAAAATAAATATTGATTAAAAATATATCTCAACAAGCAAGAAGGTGTATATTTTTATCATATAAAACAAGGGTTGGGTTCACGTGAGACCAAAATGTTTTCGTGAGACCGTGAGACCACAAAATAACACTAAACATTCACAATAATTCATTGTGAAAGTATGAAAAACAGTGAACCTTCACAACAAAACACTGTGAAGGTTTACCTTCACAATACCTTCACAGTCTTTTGCTGTGAAGGTTTAGTGTTATTTTTGTGGTCTTACGGGTCTCACGAAAATAGTTTGGTCTCACATGATCTCAAGTCTATAAAACAAATTATAAATCGCAATAAATATAATATCGAAAAAACAAAAACATATTAGAAGAGATCTATCCTAGAAAAAAAACATGTATAAAAATAATAATAAAACAAATTATAGCAACGTGTACACATTTGCTTCACTTGCATGCGATTTTCTTCATCATATATGAATGTTGAAGATAATGAGATGCATATATCAAACACATCTCTATTTTGATACGTGGCCGAAAAATTGTATGAGAAGCTTGTTGCTCGTTTGTCTGCCATCTTATTGTAATTGTAGACTTTATTTATGATATATTTAAATTCTTGATCATTTTTAATTTCAAGCTCATTCATAAATGACGTTTGATACGGAGATTTATCTGGTGCATTTCATCCTAACGTGCATCAAACGGTTGATAACAATTTCTCACACTTCCCACGTTAACTCAATTTTCACAAGAACTCAACCCTTGTCAACTCTTGTATAGATAAAACTCTATGTGTGGATTAATGTGAATGGATAACTTAAAAATGTTTTTGTTTGAGAGGGTTTTTTTCATTGATGGAAGGAGCATGTTTCTTAATTGGGAGGAACATGTTTGAAAAAAATGACTTTCTTCATAAAGTTATCCTCTATAAGCTTATTGAATAAGTCATTTTCTATATCATTTCGTCACTATCACTCATATTAAACTTATTAAGTTGTTAACAAAAAGAAAATCAAAACATGTTGTATGTCTATTAAGCACTATTTGTGTTTTTATTTAATAAACCTAACAAACCTTTTGTAAACATGTTAACAACTAATATATATGAACCAAAATCTTCATATTATTTACATGTTTGCATTTCAATAATAAAATAGTTTTTTTTTTCGTTTAATGCTGAATAAAAAATTACAAGATATAAAGCAAAATTACTAAATTAGACATGGTTGTGTAATGTATTTGTTGTCGGATTTGGGTGGATGTGTCCTTTTTTGTGGCTCGATGGATGACCGCCGTTTGTCGGAGCACTATAATCCTGAAAAAAAAAATCATTTTAAATATATCAAAAAAATGAATATTTTATTTAGACTAATAAGGGAAATTAATTAAAATACCCTAAGTTTGACCAAGTGTTACCAAAATACCACAAATCTTTCCCACTTTGCAAAAATACCCCTTTTTCCGCGATGGGAGCCCGCGATCGCGGGCCAGGGACCATTTCTGACACTTTTTTAAACTTACAGGGACCATTTTTGAAAAATTCAATCCCGCGATCGCGAAGGAATCCCACGATGAGATTATTTTTGTGACTTTTCAATTGTAAGGGATCATTTTTTGAAAATTTCCAGGGACCATTTATGAAAAAATTGACCGCCCGTGTTGACCCGCGTTCGTCGATGAATTTGATTTGGAATGTTACACTTTCAACTCCTATACTTATTTACTAAATTTACTTTATACCTTTTACTTTCATTATTTTAATTTTACATTTAACACATATAATCGTTTATTAACTAAAATACGTTTTAATTTTAACAAATTACACCATTATAATCGTCTCTTCGATACGTTCGAAATGAGCCCAATCTTGAATTTTTTTGGATTTATATATTTTAATATATATCATATACAGTTATACACTACATAAAAAAAATATTTTTTATATTTAAAATTCATACCCTTATAGTTAATTATTTAATTTATGGTACATCTCTTATTTATTTTTTTCAATTTTGTTTTACACTCCTATCGCATTAACATAATAATCATATATAAATCCAAAATTCATACCCATACGTTTTAATTTTAACAAGTTACACCATTATAATCGTCTCTTCGATACGTTCGAAATGAGCTCAATCTTGAATTTTTTTGATTTATATATTTTAATATATATCATATACAGTTATACACTACATCAAAATATTTTTAATATTTACAATTTATACCTTTATAGTTAATTATTTAATTTACGATACTCTTAGGTAGCGTTTGGTACGCATACTAGATGGGACGGGTCGGAACTGGACGGGGTGATCACGACCTCACGTTTGGGGTCGATGATGTTCGTCTCGCTCTTAAGATCGACGCCTTTTCCGTCTATGAAGACATGTATTTAGACACCATCCATGAAGACATTGTACTTACCACCGGTTATGTGCTCGACGACTCCTCCAAAAGCTCCAAAGGCCCCGGTACTCTTCTTCGTAGCAAAATGGGAGGCATTTGGAATTTTTTCTTTGCCCACGTTATCCATTGCCTCTCACGCAAAACAAGTGGGCATGATCAATCGCCTTCACACGTCAACAAACTCGCTCATGCCCTCATTTTCCAAAGGAAAGTGGATTTCGCCCAATATTTCTTCTCAGAGCTTGTCGAGGTAATCAAAACTCCCAAGAAGTGTTACGTAGCTTTTCCCCGCTTCATCTCCATGATCTTACAACACAAACTTTCCAAAGCTTTGGAAACCGATCGCCGCTCTTCCTCGCCCCGGTTCTCTTATGAATGGTCATCTCCCGTTGTGGGCACCAAAACCCTCAATGTCAAGCCGCTCGCCACCGATCGCCCATTACGCCCAGGTATAATTTCCTTCGCCCTATCTCCCGAACTTCATTGGGGTGATGCGGAAATTCCCGGGTTTCGCCACCTGGAAATTCCCGAGGTCACTCCAAATGTTGTGGTCCCTTCTCCCCGTTCCCGAGTGACGTCGGGTGGCACTCAAAAGAAACGACAAAAGGCCACCGACACCTCCGCTCCCGCTTCTCGAACCACGTCACCGAGAGATCCCTCGGAGACTTCCCCGGTTCACACCCCTTCTCACAAGCGGAGGCACTCACCTTCCCCTTCGGGATCTCTTCCAAAGAGGTCTCGGAAACCATCGGCCCAACCGACTCATCCAACCGTCGATTCTCCAAAATCGCCGGTTGTTGAACTTCATCCCTCCGGGCCAAGGGTACCTGCTACACACCCCACCGTCTCCTCTGTTGCCTCTCGAAAGGCCTCAGTTACATTTCAGGAGGACCCCCCACATACCTCCCCACTCGACTCTTTGGGTGGTGGAGATGACCTCGAGATCTCTCCGCTCGAGGGTTCTGACTTCACACTACACAGCTTTACACCCGATCAGTTTTCGATCGAAGACATTGCACAACCCTCTAAGGGTTCCCCCCCAATTTCACCCTTTGATTTTTTCGATTTTCTTTTAGCGGACACTGGTTCTCCCCAAATGTAAAGCCCGTGTCCCGGTACGTTTTTTTTTATCTAATTATTTTTTTTCAGTAAATTAAAGTGTTTGCATCTAATTGTTTGTGGTTAGTGAGTTGGTGTAAATAAGGACCAAATGCCGACAGTTGTGAGTTAGTTGTAAGTTGTGAATGTTTTGGATTAGTCTAGGGGCTGATTATGTTTCTTTTTCAAAGTCCTTGCATGGGGCTCGGCCCATGGAAGAAACCGAGCCCCTCCCGTATTCTTTTTCCCTTCGTGATCACGCAACCACACAAGGTACCTAAACCCTAATCGTTTTTTTCCCCTAGTGCGTGTGTGTTAAGCCGTGAAGAGAGAGAGAAGGGCGAAGGGAGAAGAAGAAGCTGCCGGAGATCGCCGCCGCTAGTCGCCGGTGTCTTCTCCACAGGTCCGACCGGCGAGAGAGAGGTGGGAGTTGCGGGAGTGCGATTGTAAGAAGGAAGTTTCAGGCCGTTCAAGGTAAGTCTCGTTCCTTCTTGTCGTTCCTTCTTGCTTTATCGTCGATTTTCTTCCGTTCCAGCCACGACGCGGCAGCCTTGGCCGCCGCCGACCTGGCCGCCGTGAACCACCTGGGAGGTGGTGGCGTTGGGTGGTTCTGTTCAGCTGTGTGCGTGGATGTGCTTCGACGATAGGGTAGGGTCGAGGGGTCTCATGTGTTGTTTTCGAAAAAAAAATTATCGTCGGTCGTCGCCGCCGCCGGCAACCACCGCTGCCGAAGGTGGCAGTGGGTGGCGCCTGCGGCCCAAAACCTAAAACCGCCTCGTTGGGACCCTAAGGCTGCCGGAGTCGAGCACTAAACCGCTTGATCTGTTTCAAAAAAAAAAAAATCACCGGTTATCATTTTATGTAAATTCTTTGTGTGCCGTCCAGTTTTCGTGTGACCGTAACTTTTCCGTCATAACTCCGATTGAGCCGAAACTGGCGCCCACGCTTCGAGCTCGGGACCGGGCACGTTTTCTGTGTTTTAGCCGAAAACTGGTTCGGCCTCGAGTTGGGAGAAAAAGTGGTCGCAAGTTCGGTGATTCGTCATTTTATGTAAAATTTTCTGGAATCTGCCACTGTTTTGCATGGACCATAACTTTTTACTCGTAACTCGTTTTGAGGTGATTTTGGTGGCCATAGTTCCCTATTCGAGTCGGGAAGGTTTTTCGTGTTTTTCCGAAAGTCTGATTTAAACCGTAGCTAGGCTGTTTTGGACCGTTTTTGCAGCTGGACCGAAACTGGCAGTTTCGGGTAACCGTTCGTATTTAATTCATAGTAAATTATAGAAAAATCGTTAGGAGGCGTATAATATGTCCTTGGAACCCTAACTCAGAGGACTTTCTGGTCATGAAATATTATTGGGATTTTTCTGGATTTAAGAGGGTCGAAATGGGTCCCGAACAGACCTGTTTTGGGGTGATCGGAAATTAGTTTAGTGACGTTTTAAGCGTGTGTCGTGTCCTAGGGTCCGGGTCTCGTGTTGACACGTTTTGACATGCGTTTAGGTGCTGGAAGGTGACCGTGATTGTGAAGCTTGATTCGTGTTGATTAAGCTAGGCGCGCATTTGAGGTGAGTTCTCTCACTGTGTAGTTAGGGGTTGTATGCATGTCATAATAGTTGCTTGTACTTCTGTCTTGGTGGTGTGAACTACTTGTTGTGGTGCATATTATTTGATTGATTTGGATGTTTGGTATACTTGTGTTACCTTACGATTCGGTGGAACCGAGACCTCGATGGTACTGAGGTGTTGGTTACGTGACCGAGGCCTCGATGGTACTGAGGTGTTGGTTATGTTATAATTCGGCGGGACCGAGGCCGCGATGGTACTGAGGTGTTGGTTATCTTGCAATTCGGTGGGACCGAGGCCTCGATGGTACTGAGGTGGTGGGATACATAATTTCCTGTGGATGTTTACTCATTTTATGTATCTGTGATATTGCTGCTTATGTGCGGGTAGGGGTGATGTGTATATAATTCCTACCTGCGCATGTGTTTGAATTCACTAAGCTTCGTGCTTACCCTTTCCCAATAATCTGTGGTTTCAGGTACGAGTGGCTCTAAGGCGTGACGGGTACACACTGGCGCGCGGGATGAGCTGACTGTTATTTATTTTAATTATTAAACTTCGTTTCCGCTGGTTTCTGATTTCTTGAACAATATTTATGTCCTTGCAATTAATATGTTGGAATTATTTATTGAGTTTTTATATAAAGCGTTTAATTAAAAATTTTAAATTTTCTTGAAATTTTGGGGCGTTACAACTTGGTATCAGAGCACAGCTTGAGTGAATCAAACGCACCTCGGTGTGTTTGGTCTCAAGTTGCGGCTGGGAAATTTTCAAATTCTTTATTAAATCTTTTTGGAAATAAAGGAAAAAGTAAAAACCCGTTCGAGGAACGGTGATCGAGGGCGCAGTGTGTACAGTCAGCCGGAGCCGAAGGGAAAGGTACAATGCTTAGTGGTTTTTTGCTTTCTAGA
This sequence comes from Saussurea involucrata, assembly GCA_033807775.1. Lineage (NCBI taxonomy): Eukaryota > Viridiplantae > Streptophyta > Magnoliopsida > Asterales > Asteraceae > Saussurea > Saussurea involucrata. The sequence goes on along the minus strand of CM066321.1, from coordinate 130,577,901 downwards.
TCATAGAGTATGCATGCTAGATTGCCTGTTGTTGACACTATGCGGTATGTTGAATTGCTTGCTATTAGGAGTTTATGCTAATTATGATAGGTTACTAAGTGAATGCCCTCTAGGTTGTATGCAGTAAGAGACTTATAGCCTTAGAATATTCGATTTAGTTCTATTGCGCAGCTCTTGTTTGAGTCCAACCGTTCTAGGATAGAATCTTGTATTCGACTGTCTATTTGTTTTGCACTGCATGTAATCGGGTATTCGCGAGGCCACTTTTTATGATTAGTGAGGGTTCATTAGTAGCAAGGGTAATGATTAGGATGGAATTCCTAGGGAGCTAGGAAGAGTGAGTATATATGCCGGTGTGGGCATATGTGTGTAATTGCGGCGAGAAGCTACTTGGACCCCTCGGGATGGGACTCGGAACGAGCGATGATAGGCGTGGAAGGTAGTAGTAGAGCTCCTACTACCGGAAGCACAGGATCAGTGCTCGAGTCGGGAAAGTCGCGAGGATTCCAAGGAGTTGAGCGTGAGTGTTGTTGATGTGAGTTATTAGGTACTAATAACTCGTTGTATGTTTCTTCTTTATAGAATGGCCATCACTAGGAGGAGCAACGCGACTGAGCCGCGAACTGAGGCGGGGATCACGGAGGAGCAGATCCGAGAGATGATTGCAGCAGAGGTAGCGCATGCGGTCGGGGAGGCAATCCCCGAGATTATCACCGCCATACAAGATCAGGTGACGGTTCTGTTAGAGGAGCGCATTGCAGCGATTCCGCCGCCTGCTGGGGGACAGCCCCGTAATCGAGAGTTCCAGTACCGGGATCTCTCTGCCTGTTCTCCCCCGGAGTTCAGGGGAGACTCGAACCCAATTGTTAGCATGCGTTGGGTTTCTGATATGGAGTGTGCCTTCTTGACCTGCGGCTGCCCGGATAATCTGAAGGTCCGCTTTGCCGTGAATTTGCTTCGCGATGGGGCGAAGGATTGGTGCGCCTCAGCGCTGACTCTTACTGAGCGTACTACCCTTACGTGGGAGGAGTTCGTTACTCGTTTCCGTGCTGAATACGTGCCTCCGGTGGAAATGGAGAGGATAGCGAAGGAGTTCTTGGAGCTAACCCAGACCACGGAGACTATTAAAGAGATGAACAAGAAATTCACTGAGATGGCGCTGTTTTGTCCTCAATATGCCGCTTCGGAGGAAATGAAGATGGCTCGGTATAAAGATATGTTACGTACCGAGATCAGGGAGTTCGTGAGCACGGTACCGTACGCTTCTCTGTCAGCAATGATGGATGCAGCCCGGAGAAGGGAGCTGGAGCTAGAGACCCAAGCCAAAAAGAGGAAGGCAGCACAGGCTGTGACGCCAATCTCTGCGGTGCAGAAGAAGTCAAAGTTTTCTGATTCGCGCGGAAGTTCGAAGAGTGGTGGGTTTAATCACGGGGTTTCTAGTGGGAAGAAAACTGGCGGGTGTTTCAAATGTGGGCAGTCCGGTCATCACAGCCGGGATTGCAAGTCGCCATTGATGATCTGCTTTAGCTGCAAGCAGACGGGCCACGTGAGGGCCAATTGTCCGAATGCTAGGGCAACTGATGGGGGTGGTGCACAGAGGGCTCCTGCAAATGCCCCACTGCGCATCACTGACGGTCGTACGGGTCAGCCGGGGACAGAGGCAGCCCGAGGTAGAGTCCACCAGCTGAAGGTGGAAGAGGCGCAGGCGACGCCTAAGGTGGTGACAGGTATGTTTTATCACCCTCTTTCCTTTCGTCCTCCCTTTTCATGCCTTGTTTTCTTTGTTGTTGTTTATATATGTTGTTATCTGTATGTTAGGTACGTTTCTAGTTAACTCGGTGCCTGCGGTTGTAATGTTTGATAGCGGGGCGACTCATTCATTTGTGTCTCGCACTTTTAGCGAGAGTTTGGGCCGAGTGGTGGGACGGTTAGGATGTCCTTTGGTAGTCGAGGTTGCCGATGATCGAACCTTGACGGTTACGGATGTGTATCGGGGATGCACGTTGGAAATCTCGAGTGTGAGGTTTCCCATAGATTTGATTCCGATAGCTATGCGAGGGCTTTGTGTGATTGTGGGCATGGATTGGATGGACGCGTTTGATGCGGAAATTGTTTGTCGCCACAAACAAGTGCGGGTTCGAACCCCAAGCGGGGGAGAGCTGTTGATTCAGGGAGACTCGCCCAGACGGTCTACGGCAATATGTTCAGCGGCGAGGGCTCGGAGACACCTTCAGCATAGTGGTCAGGGGTATTTGGCGTATGTGATAGATACGCGCTTTGATGAGACGAAGAAGACTGCCGTAGATGTGCCAGTCGTGAGGGAGTTTGCCGATGTATTTCCCGACGAGTTACCGGGGATACCTCCCGAACGACAGGTGGAATTTCGAATCGATCTGATTCCGGGTGCTGCTCCGGTGGCCAAGGCACCCTATCGCCTGGCTCCACCGGAAATGAAGGAACTGTATGATCAGTTGCAGGAACTTCTCGAGAAAGAGTTCATTAAGCCGAGTTGTTCACCGTGGGGAGCTCCGATCTTGTTCGTGAAAAAGAAGGATGGATCTCAACGAATGTGCATTGACTACCGGGAGCTGAATAAGCTTACGGTAAAGAATCGTTATCCTCTGCCAAGGATTGACGACTTGTTCGATCAGTTGCAGGGAGCCTCGTGGTTCTCTAAGATTGACCTGAGATCCGGGTATCATCAGATGCGGGTACGAAGTGAGGATACGGAGAAAACGGCCTTCCGGACGCGGTATGGCCATTACGAGTTCGTGGTGATGCCTTTCGGGCTCACCAACGCACCAGCAGCGTTCATGGACCTCATGAACAGGGTATGCAGCCCGATGCTGGATCGCTCGGTGATCGTATTCATCGACGATATTCTCGTATACTCGAAGACGAAAGAAGAGCACGAGGTGCATTTGCGGGAAGTTTTGGATGTTTTGAGACGGGAGAAGCTTTATGCTAAGTTCTCCAAGTGTGAATTCTGGTTACGAGAGGTCCAATTCTTAGGACATGTCGTGAATCAGAACGGTATCATGGTCGATCCGGCCAAGATCTCAGCGGTAATACGGTGGGAGGTGCCGAAAACTCCTACCGAGGTGCGGAGTTTTCTCGGGTTAGCAGGGTACTATCGGAGATTTATCCAAGATTTCTCCAAGATTGCCTTGCCTATGACTCGACTGACGAAGAAAACTGCAGCTTTCAGTTGGGGTGAAGAGCAACAGAAGGCGTTTGAGGAGCTACGCAGGCGTTTATGCGAGGCTCCTGTGTTAACTTTGCCCGAGGGTATGGAGGATTTGGTGGTTTATTGTGATGCTTCATATCAGGGGTTGGGTGTCGTGCTTATGCAACGCGGCAAGGTCATAGCTTACGCTTCGAGGCAGCTGAAGCCTCACGAAGCGAACTACCCGACTCATGACTTGGAGTTGGGAGCAGTGGTGTTTGCTCTGAAGATTTGGAGACACTATCTTTATGGTGTCAAGTGTACTATCTACACTGATCATAAGAGCCTTAAATACCTGATGGATCAGCAAAACCTTAATATGCGGCAGCGAAGATGGCTTGATGTGGTCAAGGATTACGACTGCGAGATACTTTACCACCCGGGTAAAGCGAATGTAGTCGCGGACGCACTTAGCCGACATCCGGTTGGGAGACCGCTGAAGGGTCTGTGTCAGCGGTTGACAGTGGTTGCACCTCTTTTGGAGGCGATAGGTGTCGCTCAGGAGGTGGCCGTGTTGGCGGAAAATGCAAAACGTGAAAGAGTTTCGGGAGAAGTTCCGAAATTAGTGCGGGATAGTCGAGGATTATTGACCCGTTATGGTAGAGTTTGGGTCCCATTCACCGGGGGAAACCGACAGATACTATTGGACGAGGCGCATAAATCCAAGTTTTCGATTCATCCGGGAGCGACCAAAATGTACAGAGACTTACGGGAAGGCTATTGGTGGCCCGGCATGAAGCGGGATGTAGCCAAGTGTGTGGAGGTATGTTTGACCTGTCGGAAGGTCAAGGCGGAGCACCAGCGACCGCACGGGAAATTGCAGCCTTTGGAGATTCCGGTGTGGAAATGGGAGCAGATTACGATGGATTTCATCACGAAGCTTCCCAAAACTCAGCGAGGGAATGATACCATCTGGGTAATTGTGGATCGTCTGACTAAGAGCGCTCACTTCTTGGCGATTAAAGAGAGCTTCTCGGCGGATAAGCTCGCGGAGGTTTTCATCCGAGAGATTGTAACTAGGCACGGGGTGCCAGTCTCGATTGTCTCGGATCGGGATACTCGTTTCACCTCCCGGTTTTGGGAGAAGTTTCAGAATGAGATGGGTACGCGGTTGCATTTCAATACAGCATTTCATCCTCAGACCGACGGGCAGAGTGAGCGTACTATTCAGACACTTGAGGACATGCTGCGAGCATGTGTGATTGACTTCGGGGGTAGTTGGGATCAGTATCTTCCACTAGCTGAGTTCTCCTACAATAACAGCTATCACGCTAGCATCGGTAGAGCGCCGTACGAGGTGTTGTATGGCAGGAAGTGTCGGACGCCCATTTGCTGGGGCGAGGTGGGTCACAGGGTGCTGGGAAGCACCGATGTGGTGCTGAAGACGTCAGAGATGATTCAAATGGTGCGGGATCGGTTAGTCACTGCTCAGAGTCGACAAAAGAGTTACGCCGACAAGAGACGATCGGACTTGGAGTTCCAAGTCGGGGATTACGTTCTTTTGAAAGTGTCACCCTGGAAAGGGGTAATCCGTTTTCGCAAGCGGGGAAAGTTGGGTCCCCGATATATCGGACCGTACAGGGTCATCGCGCGTGTGGGGAAAGTAGCTTACCGATTGGAGCTACCAGAAGAGCTGAGCCTGATCCACAACACGTTCCATGTCTCTCAGTTGCGGAAGTGTGTGATGGATGAGTCTGCAGTAGTTCCCCTTGAAGATATTCAGATTGACGAGCGACTCAACTATGTGGAGAAGCCAATAGCCATAGTCGAGAGGAAGACGAAGACTCTGCGAAACAAAGTCATTGGATTGGTGAAGGTCCAGTGGCAGCACCGGAAAGGTTCAGAATGGACGTGGGAACCAGAAGCCGAGATGCGGGAGAATTACCCGGAGCTGTTTGCGGGCGTGGACTTCGGGGACGAAGTCTAATCCAAGCGGGGGAGAGTTGTAAAGCCCGTGTCCCGGTACGTTTTTTTTTATCTAATTATTTTTTTTCAGTAAATTAAAGTGTTTGCATCTAATTGTTTGTGGTTAGTGAGTTGGTGTAAATAAGGACCAAATGCCGACAGTTGTGAGTTAGTTGTAAGTTGTGAATGTTTTGGATTAGTCTAGGGGCTGATTATGTTTCTTTTTCAAAGTCCTTGCATGGGGCTCGGCCCATGGAAGAAACCGAGCCCCTCCCGTATTCTTTTTCCCTTCGTGATCACGCAACCACACAAGGTACCTAAACCCTAATCGTTTTTTCCCCCTAGTGCGTGTGTGTTAAGCCGTGAAGAGAGAGAGAAGGGCGAAGGGAGAAGAAGAAGCTGCCGGAGATCGCCGCCGCTAGTCGCCGGTGTCTTCTCCACAGGTCCGACCGGCGAGAGAGAGGTGGGAGTTGCGGGAGTGCGATTGTAAGAAGGAAGTTTCAGGCCGTTCAAGGTAAGTCTCGTTCCTTCTTGTCGTTCCTTCTTGCTTTATCGTCGATTTTCTTCCGTTCCAGCCACGACGCGGCAGCCTTGGCCGCCGCCGACCTGGCCGCCGTGAACCACCTGGGAGGTGGTGGCGTTGGGTGGTTCTGTTCAGCTGTGTGCGTGGATGTGCTTCGACGATAGGGTAGGGTCGAGGGGTCTCATGTGTTGTTTTCGAAAAAAAAATTATCGTCGGTCGTCGCCGCCGCCGGCAACCACCGCTGCCGAAGGTGGCAGTGGGTGGCGCCTGCGGCCCAAAACCTAAAACCGCCTCGTTGGGACCCTAAGGCTGCCGGAGTCGAGCACTAAACCGCTTGATCTGTTTCAAAAAAAAAAAATCACCGGTTATCATTTTATGTAAATTCTTTGTGTGCCGTCCAGTTTTCGTGTGACCGTAACTTTTCCGTCATAACTCCGATTGAGCCGAAACTGGCGCCCACGCTTCGAGCTCGGGACCGGGCACGTTTTCTGTGTTTTAGCCGAAAACTGGTTCGGCCTCGAGTTGGGAGAAAAAGTGGTCGCAAGTTCGGTGATTCGTCATTTTATGTAAAATTTTCTGGAATCTGCCACTGTTTTGCATGGACCATAACTTTTTACTCGTAACTCGTTTTGAGGTGATTTTGGTGGCCATAGTTCCCTATTCGAGTCGGGAAGGTTTTTCGTGTTTTTCCGAAAGTCTGATTTAAACCGTAGCTAGGCTGTTTTGGACCGTTTTTGCAGCTGGACCGAAACTGGCAGTTTCGGGTAACCGTTCGTATTTAATTCATAGTAAATTATAGAAAAATCGTTAGGAGGCGTATAATATGTCCTTGGAACCCTAACTCAGAGGACTTTCTGGTCATGAAATATTATTGGGATTTTTCTGGATTTAAGAGGGTCGAAATGGGTCCCGAACAGACCTGTTTTGGGGTGATCGGAAATTAGTTTAGTGACGTTTTAAGCGTGTGTCGTGTCCTAGGGTCCGGGTCTCGTGTTGACACGTTTTGACATGCGTTTAGGTGCTGGAAGGTGACCGTGATTGTGAAGCTTGATTCGTGTTGATTAAGCTAGGCGCGCATTTGAGGTGAGTTCTCTCACTGTGTAGTTAGGGGTTGTATGCATGTCATAATAGTTGCTTGTACTTCTGTCTTGGTGGTGTGAACTACTTGTTGTGGTGCATATTATTTGATTGATTTGGATGTTTGGTATACTTGTGTTACCTTACGATTCGGTGGAACCGAGACCTCGATGGTACTGAGGTGTTGGTTACGTGACCGAGGCCTCGATGGTACTGAGGTGTTGGTTATGTTATAATTCGGCGGGACCGAGGCCGCGATGGTACTGAGGTGTTGGTTATCTTGCAATTCGGTGGGACCGAGGCCTCGATGGTACTGAGGTGGTGGGATACATAATTTCCTGTGGATGTTTACTCATTTTATGTATCTGTGATATTGCTGCTTATGTGCGGGTAGGGGTGATGTGTATATAATTCCTACCTGCGCATGTGTTTAAATTCACTAAGCTTCGTGCTTGCCCTTTCCCAATAATCTGTGGTTTCAGGTACGAGTGGCTCTAAGGCGTGACGGGTACACACTGGCGCGCGGGATGAGCTGACTGTTATTTATTTTAATTATTAAACTTCGTTTCCGCTGGTTTCTGATTTCTTGAACAATATTTATGTCCTTGCAATTAATATGTTGGAATTATTTATTGAGTTTTTATATAAAGCGTTTAATTAAAAATTTTAAATTTTCTTGAAATTTTGGGGCGTTACACCAAACCATCCCGTCCACCGAAGAACATCACACCGAGTCTCCCTCGTCTTCACACCAATCACCCCCCCGATCACCTACTCCCCCCCGATCACCTACCCCCCCCCCCCCCCCCCGAATGTTACACACCGACGACTTGGTACCTTACCTCCATATTCCCATTCCCGAGCCTGACCCCCACCGACTCCTCTTCCAGTTTCCCGAAATCGGTGGCCAAACTTCCCCGCACATCGACCGCACCTCTACCTTTCTTAAATCTACCATCACCTTAATCTCCCAAGCCAATTCCCGCATCTCTACCCTCGAGTCTCAGCTACCGCATCTTCTTCTTGATGCCATCACCGAAGCCCTACGCCCCATTCAAGAAAAATTATCTACCCTTTCTACCACAGTGGAGTCCCTCTCCAAACCTTCCACCGACTCACCCAGTCCTGAACGTTCCCAGTGGGAAATGGATCTCGGTGACTTTGCCTTGGTTCCCCATACCACCGAAACGAGTCTGGCCTTCCTACACTCCAAGTTTGATAAGGCCTTCTATGAGTTGGGTTTCAAGTTACCGGCTGTTCCTGAGGGGGAGAAAACCACGGCTCCACCGAAACTTCCATCCATAAAGAAACTTTCCAGTAACCAGCCTTCACCGAAACCCTCTCCACCGAAATCCTCCTCACCACCGAAACCCTCTTCTCCACCGAAACCCTCCTCACCACCGAAACCCTCATCTCCACCGAAACCCTCCTCACCACCGAAACCCTCTTCTCCACCGAAACCCTCTTCTTCACCGAAACATGTCTCACTCTCACCGACCCATACTGGCTCCACCGAAGCTCTTGACCTTAATGCATCAGTTGAGGGGGAGCAGTCCAGCAATGCTCCCGAAGACAAAGGAAAAAGAACTCTTTCGGCCGAAGAATTGGCCAGAGAAGCAAAGAAGAAAAAGGACCTGGCAAGATATGGGGCTCGACCAAAGGACGCCGAAACTCTCAAACTCAAGCCTGCTTCTCAACCTATCACCACCGAACTTGGCCTCTCTGCTCAAGAAATTGAGGAAGCAAGAATAGCTCAAATCGAATTAGACAAATCCAGAGATCTGTCTCTCAAAGCTGCCGAAGAAGAAGCTACAAAAGTCAAGTCCACCGATGCCATCCAAACACAGAAATCTGTGCTCAGTGCCTTGGAACAACAAAAGAATGAAGAAATAAATTGGTACAAAAAGACCATGCACCACCGAAGCTATAGATCACAAATTTCTTCAGTAAAGATTGCCACCTCCAAGGCAAACCCTCAAGACATGTAACGCCCCAAAATTTCAAGAAAATTTAAAAAAATTTAAACGCGCATCTTTAATAATAAGTCTCCATTTATTAAACCCAAAATAATAATTGCAATCACGAGCGTTATTAAAACATAAGTCAACAGCGGAAATTAAATTGTTTATTCAATAACGGGAAAATGTTTAATAAGCAAATCCTTCGACTCATCCATCTTGTGCGTCAGTGTGTGCCAGTCATGCCTTCGTACCACTTGTACCTGCAGCCACTGTAAATTGGGAGGGGTAAGCACGAAGCTTAGTGAATTCAAACACAACAATTAACAATGGTTATCTCATATTACCCCTAAAGCAAAAAGGATCACACCACCACATACAAGTCTACGAACAAATCATAAACAAGTATAATAACCACCACATAAAAAAATCCCCGGGCGGATGTCGGGTCTACGGCCCCCGCCGCACGTTTCCGCCTACTGCGGGAAACACCCGTTTTACGCCTACTGCGTGTGACATCCTTTTTACGCCTACTGCGTAAACGCCCCTTTTACGCCTACTGCGTAAAACACCTCCGTCCCCGTCGGGACTCGGCCCCGCCGAATAATGTAGCACATAATGTTAACTAGACGTCCCACTATCTAGCCCCCAACAATCCCGCATACAATTTTCACACACGTGCTACAGTAATAATAAACAACTATTAATTAATTGTAGTGAGAGAACTCACCTCGGGTGCGCGCCTAGCTAAAAATAGTAAGTAGCTCCACACAACGACGATCACTTTCCGGCACCTAAACGTACGATAAAATACGTCAATACGAGACCCGGACCCCACGACGCGACACATCCCAAAACTGTCACTAAAACTAACTTTCGGTCACACCGAACAGGTCTGTTCGGGACCTGATTTGACCACTAAAACTCCAGAAAAAACTCAGATTTATTACACGGTTGAAAAGTGCCCTGAAATACCTTTCCGAGGATATATTACACGCCTCCTAACGATTTTTCTATAATTAACTATGAATTAAATACGAACGGTTACCCGAAACTGCCAGTTTCGGTCCAGCTGCAAAAACGGTCCAAAACAGCCTAGCTACGGTTTAAATCAGACTTTCGGCAAAACACGAAAAACCTTCCCGACTCGAATAGGGAACTATGGCCACCAAAATCACCTCAAAACGAGTTACGAGTAAAAAGTTACGGTCCACGCAAAACAGTGGCAGATTCCAGGAAAATCACATAAAATGACGAACCGCAGAACTTGCGACCACTTTTTCTCCCAACTCGAGGCCGAATCAGTTCTCCGCCAAAACACAGAAAACGTACTCGGTCCCGAGCTCGAAGCGTGGGCGCCAGTTTCGGCTCAATCGGAGTTACGACGGAGGAGTTATTACCGTCACAAAACAGGGGCTGGACCATTTTACGCATAAAAGAAAGATTTTAGAAACGACGGTTAAAATTACACGGCTTAACGATTAAGTTACGGTTTAAGGGTTCGATAGGAACAGAGGTCAGGTCACGCCACGCGCCACCCACTGCCATCTCCGGCAGTGGCGGTCGCCGGTGGCGACCGGCGGCGGCCAGCGGCGGCCGGCGGTGGTCTTTCTTTTATTTTTTTGATTACGATAGCACGCGACAAAACCCGATCATTCTCCCTCTCACTCTCGACCAGCCTCAAGCACACGCACCCACGGCGGCAGCCACAGCCGTCCGTCCACCACCGCCACAGCGGCGGCGAACGGCGGCGGCGACGGGAACAAAAGGAAAACAAAAACGAAACGAAACGAAACGATTACCTTATGACGACGCTACACAAACACACGCGATCCTCCCTCCCTCGAAACTCCGGCGAACAGCAGGTCACGAAAACAGTGACCTCCGGCGGTCTCCCTCACTTTCCGGCAGCAAAACAGCGGCGTCGCACTCTCTCTCCGGCGTTACGCTCTCTTCTCCGGCGAACTCCCTCTTCTCCGGCGAACTCTCACACTCTCGGTTTTCTCTCTTCCTTCACTTCTCGGCCGAACACGACAAGGGGGAGGGGAGGGGGTAGCAAGCCGTAGGGTTTTGGTTTATTTTCTTGTTTCTTTTCCTCCCTGGTCACGCCGCAACACACCACCAAAAATACAAAATGGGTTTAGGTTTATTTTCTTGTTTTTCTTGCTAATCACGACAAACACACACAAAACACAAAGTCACGGTTTTGGGTTTTGCATGGGCCACACACTACATTGGTCCCTTGACAATAATGGTCCCTCAACTACATCCTTCTCACAAACTAACCAACGTTTGACATGTTTAACCATTTGGGTCCAATTCGTCTAATCCCGTTAACGGAAACCACAATAAATAAAACTTTTAAAAGAATTAATACAAAGAAAATTACATACCGGAAAACGGGCTTTACAACTCTCCCCCACTTGGATTAGACTTCGTCCTCGAAGTCTAGACCGGCGAATAACTCGGAATAGTTCTCGCGCATCTCCGCTTCGGGTTCCCACGTCCACTTGAACCCCCTCGGTGCGGCCACTGGACTTTCCTCAACTAGAATCTAAATTTCTCACCCTGTCTAGAAATTCTCGAATACTTTTCTTACTACCAGAACTCCTTCAAGGATACTGAAATTATGACCGGAGGAACACTCCAACAACTGGATTCATTCCTAGCCAAACGACTTCGGTTGCTTTCCAACCTTAGATGTTCCATACATCCCGATTCAACTTTCAAGCTCTAACCATTCTAAAGGTGCTCACCAATATACCCTACCGGATACCCGAATCCGATCATTCCTATCATTCCTAATAGACTCCCAAAATTTATCTCACACGGATCATCAAGCCAGTAAACTTATGATCACCCACGAAGGTCATTCCACCATAACCATTCATCACAATTAAGCATCTCAGGGTTACTACTACCATCACCATAATTATTTTAAAATCGGCTACAACTCTCCGATTATACTAAAGGTGTTTGGCCTCAAGCCCAAAAGTCGACACCTAGATATACCACCTACCTCAAAATGGTTGATGCGCATTTATTCTCCTAATAATAAAGGGCCTCAATCCCTTAACCGATACTATTCGTCCTACATTACTAACGCGCGTGGAATACCTATCTTCCACCGATGACGTATCATCCACACTTGCTCTAAGAAGCCAAGCCACACCGCATCGAGGATACACCCTGACGTCTACCTCCCAGGTAACGTCTCAAGTCCCAGCACGCCGGAACTACCTCCCAGGTAAGTGCCCACAACTATATCCTCCTAGTACCTACTGGAAAGTCTAGGTTAGAACACATGAATACCGGGGTCTCACCCCGAGATACCCAACCGACCATTAGCAACGACTGACTAACGCGTCTAAGGATTCAAAGCAAACAGCCTACCTACAACATGCATATTCCTGATTGTCTCCTTCCCCCAAACGTGTATATACTCGACGTACAATGAATGCCAAACGGTGTGACAAAACAATTTATCAACCAGACTCCACCTTGAGTCATTAAAACCGGGCAATTGGCCCATGACTAACTCCAAGTCAAAACCGAGCAAAATGCTCCACGCTTGCTAGACCCATAGGTCGGATAAATACGTTTAAACAAAGTTTAAGCAAGCAATACTTTGAAATCAACCTTAGTCTCAGACTCAACACGGGTTAAACAAAAGAGTTTTCCAAAAGGACTCACAACTAAAAAAAAAAAATTCTCGAGATGACACATGACACTTAAAAGCACATTTTCCCAAATGGTTTACCAAAATCATTTCCAAAATATTTCCCACATCAGGATTTTCATCTCAAAAGATCGCATGTAATAAAAACTACCATTACCTGATCGATAGTTATGCAAAACTGGACACGCTCGTCCCACATAGAAAAATCATGTTGAAAATCGTTCCATTGTAGTTCAGTTTAGTCACACAAAAGCAGGTGTAATAAATAATTTCTGTAGAATGAACCGTTTCGATTTCGGTATGGATTGACTCCTGACGTGCACTTAAGGTAACCGCTTGACCTTAAATAGGGTGCGACAAGGTGTGCACATAGTTTCAAAATCAGTTACACGATATTTGACCCCAAAATTCCTCCTTTTCAACAAAAATGTCGTGGCACATGGTTAACTAACAAATCTCACGCGCGTCGGGTAGTCATACAAAACGATGAAACGGTTTACAAATATATTTTTGTTAAAACACAACTGTCTCGTGTAAGTTTCAAACTTAAAGATAAAAACCAATCCGAAAATTTTTGTGTGTGCTGAACAATTCCCAAAATCCCAAAACACAATCCATAAAGGATTGGAAACACAAGATTTAATTAATGCAATTTTATTTTTAAAATCACTTTGTGCATGACTCATTCGGCATTCAACGTCTCGACCCATACTACTCCGGAACTCTCCGGTCTACTATTGTCATCCAGACATTTAAACCTCTTAAGGCAAGTTGGGAATTCACATCAAATCATCTTACGGGTTTTCCTCAAATCAAAGTCGGCTCAAATGCCTATGATTCTAACACAATTGCCAATCTTTGACCCGAATTGGTCTACAAATATCACCTCAGCAACCTCATCTACAAGTGTGAGGCACGAATTAATGGGTAGCCCCGCTATCAAACATCACTACAGCAGACACCGAGTTAACTAAGAACGTACTTAAACACACAGCTTAAGCAAAAAGCAACCACATACCAATATCAAGCGATGAAATATACCTGTCACCACTTTAAGCGTGGCCTGTGCCTCTTCCACCGTCAGTTATGAACTCTATCTCGGCCGCCTCGGGCCCAGCCTGACCCACACGACCAACAGTAATACGCAAGGAAGCAGCCGCAGAAGTTCCTGGTGCTCCGTCCCCAACAGTAACCCTCGGATTCGGGCAGTTGACCTTCACGTGGCCCATCTGTTTGCAGTTAAAACAGACCACGTGTGGTGGTTCCTTGCAGTCGCGACCGTAGTGCCCCACCTGGCCACACCGGAAACATTTGACATTCCTCCTTCCGCTACCATTCATGGTTTTAAACCTACCGCTCCCTTGATTCAAGACCGAGTCCGAAAACCTCGCTTTCTTTGGAACTGCCGGTTCCGGTGCAACGGCCAGCGCTGTTTTCCTCTTCTTAGTCTGTTCCTCTGACCCAGGGTCTTGGCTCCGAGCGGCCTCCATCATCGCTACTACCTCAACACAAACGGCGGTAAAAATCTCGGGGATTGCCTTCCTAATAGCATGCTTTACTTCAGCCGTGATCCACTCACGTATCTGCTCAGTAGTGATCCCGGCGCCAATCCCTGGCTCAGTAGTTTCGTTTCCCTCAGTGATGGCCATTTCTGGGGTAAAATTACAACGAGTTATTAGCACATAATAACTCACACTAACAATACTCACGCTCAACTCCTTGGATTCCTCGCGACTTTCCCGACTCGAGCATTGATCCTGTGCTTCCGGTAGTAGGAGCTCTACTACTACCATCCACGCCTATCATTGCCCGTTCCGAGTCCCATCCCGAGGGTCCAAGTAGTTTCTCGCCGAAACTATACACATAATATAATTAATCCACACATGCCAGTTCAAGAACATATCCTAAACAGGCAACTCATACAACTACTGTATATATAAAACCATCGGTCTCCCCGATTAGACAGCCACGATTGTATACTTAATAAACCATCGGTCACCCCGATCATACAACAACAATTAAATATATAATTAACCGTATGCCTGCACCAGCATATATATACATCCACCCTTCCTAGCTCCCTAGGAACTTCCATCCCAATCACTACCCCTTGCTACTAATGAACCCTTACTAATCATAAAAAGTGGCCTCACGAATACCCGATTACATGCAGTGCAAAACAAATAGACCGTCGAATACAAAATTCTATCCTAGAACGGTAGAACTCAAACAAGAGCTGCGCAATAGGACTAAATCGAATATTCTAAGGCTATAAGTCTCTTACTGCATACAACCTAGAGGGCATTCACTTAGTAACCTATCATAATTAGCATAAACTCCTAATAGCAAGCAATTCAACATACCGCATAGTGTCAACAACAGACAATCTAGCATGCATACTCTATGATCTAGAAAGCAATAAAATACTAAGCATTGTACCTTTCCCTTCGGCTCCGGCTGACTGTACACACTGCGCCCTCGATCACCGTTCCTCGAACGGGTTTTTACTTTTTCTTTTATTTCCAAAAGATTTAATAAAGAATTTGAAAATTTCTCAGCCGCAACTTGAGACCAAACACACCGAGGTGCGTTTGATTCACTCAAGCTGTGCTCTGATACCAAGTTGTAACGCCCCAAAATTTCAAGAAAATTTAAAAAATTTTAAACGCGCATCTTTAATAATAAGTCTCCATTTATTAAACCCAAAATAATAATTGCAATCACGAGCGTTATTAAAACATAAGTCAACAGCGGAAATTAAATTGTTTATTCAATAACGGGAAAATGTTTAATAAGCAAATCCTTCGACTCATCCATCTTGTGCGTCAGTGTGTGCCAGTCATGCCTTCGTACCACTTGTACCTGCAGCCACTGTAAATTGGGAGGGGTAAGCACGAAGCTTAGTGAATTCAAACACAACAATTAACAATGGTTATCTCATATTACCCCTAAAGCAAAAAGGATCACACCACCACATACAAGTCTACGAACAAATCATAAACAAGTATAATAACCACCACATAAAAAAATCCCCGGGCGGATGTCGGGTCTACGGCCCCCGCCGCACGTTTTCGCCTACTGCGGGAAACACCCGTTTTACGCCTACTGCGTGTGACATCCTTTTTACGCCTACTGCGTAAACGCCCCTTTTACGCCTACTGCGTAAAACACCTCCGTCCCCGTCGGGACTCGGCCCCGCCGAATAATGTAGCACATAATGTTAACTAGACGTCCCACTATCTAGCCCCCAACAATCCCGCATACAATTTTCACACACGTGCTACAGTAATAATAAACAACTATTAATTAATTGTAGTGAGAGAACTCACCTCGGGTGCGCGCCTAGCTAAAAATAGTAAGTAGCTCCACACAACGACGATCACTTTCCGGCACCTAAACGTACGATAAAATACGTCAATACGAGACCCGGACCCCACGACGCGACACATCCCAAAACTGTCACTAAAACTAACTTTCGGTCACACCGAACAGGTCTGTTCGGGACCTGATTTGACCACTAAAACTCCAGAAAAAACTCAGATTTATTACACGGTTGAAAAGTGCCCTGAAATACCTTTCCGAGGATATATTACACGCCTCCTAACGATTTTTCTATAATTAACTATGAATTAAATACGAACGGTTACCCGAAACTGCCAGTTTCGGTCCAGCTGCAAAAACGGTCCAAAACAGCCTAGCTACGGTTTAAATCAGACTTTCGGCAAAACACGAAAAACCTTCCCGACTCGAATAGGGAACTATGGCCACCAAAATCACCTCAAAACGAGTTACGAGTAAAAAGTTACGGTCCACGCAAAACAGTGGCAGATTCCAGGAAAATCACATAAAATGACGAACCGCAGAACTTGCGACCACTTTTTCTCCCAACTCGAGGCCGAATCAGTTCTCCGCCAAAACACAGAAAACGTACTCGGTCCCGAGCTCGAAGCGTGGGCGCCAGTTTCGGCTCAATCGGAGTTACGACGGAGGAGTTATTACCGTCACAAAACAGGGGCTGGACCATTTTACGCATAAAAGAAAGATTTTAGAAACGACGGTTAAAATTACACGGCTTAACGATTAAGTTACGGTTTAAGGGTTCGATAGGAACAGAGGTCAGGTCACGCCACGCGCCACCCACTGCCATCTCCGGCAGTGGCGGTCGCCGGTGGCGACCGGCGGCGGCCAGCGGCGGCCGGCGGTGGTCTTTCTTTTATTTTTTTGATTACGATAGCACGCGACAAAACCCGATCATTCTCCCTCTCACTCTCGACCAGCCTCAAGCACACGCACCCACGGCGGCAGCCACAGCCGTCCGTCCACCACCGCCACAGCGGCGGCGAACGGCGGCGGCGACGGGAACAAAAGGAAAAAAAAACGAAACGAAACGAAACGATTACCTTATGACGACGCTACACAAACACACGCGATCCTCCCTCCCTCGAAACTCCGGCGAACAGCAGGTCACGAAAACAGTGACCTCCGGCGGTCTCCCTCACTTTCCGGCAGCAAAACAGCGGCGTCGCACTCTCTCTCCGGCGTTACGCTCTCTTCTCCGGCGAACTCCCTCTTCTCCGGCGAACTCTCACACTCTCGGTTTTCTCTCTTCTTTCACTTCTCGGCCGAACACGACAAGGGGGAGGGGAGGGGGTAGCAAGCCGTAGGGTTTTGGTTTATTTTCTTGTTTCTTTTCCTCCCTGGTCACGCCGCAACACACCACCAAAAATACAAAATGGGTTTAGGTTTATTTTCTTGTTTTTCTTGCTAATCACGACAAACACACACAAAACACAAAGTCACGGTTTTGGGTTTTGCATGGGCCACACACTACATTGGTCCCTTGACAATAATGGTCCCTCAACTACATCCTTCTCACAAACTAACCAACGTTTGACATGTTTAACCATTTGGGTCCAATTCGTCTAATCCCGTTAACGGAAACCACAATAAATAAAACTTTTAAAAGAATTAATACAAAGAAAATTACATACCGGAAAACGGGCTTTACAAGACATCAGATTGATTATTAACTGGGAAGATGGTTCTATAAAAAGTGTGAAAGAAAGCCATCTCCAACTCTTCGGTCTCTCGGAATGGTATGAAATCACTCAACACCTTGTCAGAAGTCCAAATCCAAGGAAAGACATCTTTGTCAAATACATTGATGGTCTAATGAATAAAATGAAGGAGATCAAAAGAAAACATAACATCATCCTCTCCACCGAAGAAAGAGCCAAACTGCTGTCTCTGAAAGAGAAGATCATCCTCCCCAAAGTCAAAAATCTTCCTGACTCAGTCTTCAAGGAAATGGCAAGAGAAGGTAAAATCCCGAATGTAAACAATCTTAACCTTACCATTCCCACTTCTGTTCCCTATCCTACCACAACCTTAAGCCTCTCACCAATACCAGGATTGTTCTTTAACGACGGTCTCGGTCGTCGGGCATTCTTCAGATTTGCCCAGATGTCCATCGCCGATACTATATTTCTGGAAGGCATTCACAACCTCTTTCCGAACATCCCCGAAGCTCAACCGTTCTATAGAAACTTACTGGATGAAATCAAGCGCCGCAAAACCTCAAAGAAGTAAGTTCTCTCCATTTGGTACTTGTAAAAGTTAGTTTCTCATTTTGTAAAATTGTACGAGAACTTATCTTAATACAAGTATCTCTATTTGAATTTTATTTCCGTACATACTTTATCTTTCGTTACCTGTAAATACTGTACATAGTATACATACGCATACAAAAGAAAAAGATCAAAAAGAACAAAAAGAATGGCCTATGTGAAAAGAACCCAAAAGAGTAAAAAAGGGTCAAAAACGCACTTACTTTTATTTACTCTTGAATATTCTAAGATAAGGAGCTCAAATTCAAATAGGGGGAGATTGTTGGGTCACCAAGGATTTGAAATTGACTCACCGATGTTTTCCCTAAAACTCCTACTTAGAATATTTTAGTTCAGTTCTTTGAATGACTTGTACAAGATATCAAATGTTCGGTGAAGTCGAAGATCAACCGAAACCAAGCTTGAAGACTCTCTACTTGTGGAAAATAGAAGACTCTCAGCAACATTCAAACAAGTCATCACCACCGAAATCCTTGACATTTCGGTGGCTTTCTTTCCACCGAATTTATAGGACATTTTCGGTGGCCTTCTCCCACCGAAGTGTATGGACAGTTTCGGTGGCCCCTTCCACCACCGATGACCATTTCGGTGTTTCTCTCTTGTAATTTCGGTGGTCCTCTCCACCGAAACATGCTCGCAATTTCGGTGGACTAGTTACCACCGAAACATGCTTGCAACTTCGGTGGACTAGTCTTCTTTCCACCGAAGATTTCTCAAATCTCGGTGGAAACCACTTCGGTGCTAAAGGCTCAAGACAGAAGATCATTTATTATGGGACAATATCCTCCAGCAGAGAAAAGTGACAGTTTGTCTCTTTATCCACTTTCAGTTAAGGTCCCTATTATCTGCTCAAGCTACTCTGTCTGCACCTAGTGAAAAGTGACAAGGACTTCACAGTTCTCCTGAAGTCAACATTATCAGCATATGTGAAGATGACAAGTGTCTCAAGCATTTAATGCTTGGGCACTCCTTGGCACTATAAAAGGAGAAGTGCTCTTCATGCAATTCTCACGCTTTCAAGAAATTCTCTCAGTGCAAGAAACCTTCTTTTAAGCCTTAAAACTCAATAGCTTTGCTCTTAGTGTTCTTAGTTGTTTTGTTGTATACTTTGTGTAAGATTGTTAGAATAGTTTATCTGTTCTTTTCCGCAATAATCTTAAGTTTTCTGTGTGTAATTCTTTTGAAAGTTTTTCAAATATAAGAATTAAAATTGTGAAATTTTTGTGTATTGTATTCAACCCCCCCCCCCTTCTACAATACTTGTTAAGCCATCTGGGACTAACAAGTGGTATCAGAGCAGAAAGTTTAATTCCATAAACTTGATCTGCGATGGCTGCCTCTTCTTCTTCTACTGTTGAAAACTCTTTTCAAAATAACTTCTCTGAAAATGGCTCTATTTCAAAACCTCCTAAGTTCAATCCCAACAACTTCTCTTTGTGGAAAAGCCGCATGATGCTATTCATGGAAGGAGTGGATACTAGATATCCAACCATTCTCAACGAGGGACCCATTATCCCCAGAGTTTGGGCTCGCTATGACACGCAGAGGCCAGGTAAAGAGACCTTTGAAAAGGAAATCTCAAGTGATTCTGATGAGGAAAAATCCAGTGCTACTGGTCGGTATATTCTCAAAAATCCTAAAAAGTATACTGATGAGGAGAAACGTTTAGTTACTCTTGACTCCAAGGTAAGAGCTATTATTGCTCTCTCTCTTCCTGATGAGGTCTACCACTCTTTGGTGAACTTTGAAACTGCCAAAGAAATGTGGACCACTCTATGTGTTCTGTACGAAGGTACAGAGGAAGTCAAGAAATGTAAAAAGATTGGTCTTATCAGAAAGTATGAACTATTTTCTTTTGAAAAAGGAGAATCTCTTCCTAGCTTCTATAACCGCTTCAACTCTCTTTTAAATGATCTTAAGTTGTTGGGCAGAGTCTATGATAATGAGGAAGTCTTGTGCAAGTTCATGGATTGTCTCCCAGATTTTTGGGAAAATATATGTACTTGCATCAAAACTACCAAGGACCTTGAGTTCATGCCCTTAACCGTTTTATATGGTACTCTTTTCAACTTTGAGCAAACCAAGCTTCAACGGAAATCTTTCATCAAGGAAATAAAGAGCTCCTCTATAGCTCTTGTTAGTGAAAGTTCCAAGAATTCTCAAAATCTTCCTAGAATCACCTATCCTTCATCTGACTCTGACAATGACAGCCAAACAAATGTAACCCACCAAACGGAAGCATATCTTAGTGATGCTGATGATGAAGGTGAGGATATCATGGTTGAACAGTTGTCGGATGAGATGGCAATGATGGCCGGTTCTAAACACAAGTTTCGTCCCTTCAACAAATCTCGAAGTCTTAGAAAAACTTCATCTTTCAAAACTTCTTCTGACAAGTCTAATGAGGAATGCTACAACTGTGGCAAGAAAGGACATTTTGCATCTGAGTGTAGAAGCAAGCGTATCTCCAAGTCCAAATTTACTTCTTCTGACAATCCCTCTTCAAAAAGGAAAAAATCCAAACACATGCCTTTCAAATCAACCTTTCCCAAAAAGGAGTCCCCACCATCCTTCTTAAATCATCAGGAGCGTGCTGAGAAATACAAGGCCAAGTACAGGAAAGAGAAGGAAAGGAGTGAGGGTCTAGAGAGAAAAGGGAAGGGTCTCATGGCAGAAACCCACGATTGGGACGACGAAGACACCTCCGACAGTGATTCTCAGAATAGATGCTTCGTGGCCATCTCAGAAGAAATGGAAGTTTCCGAAAAGGCCACTTCACCTATGGCTCTAGTGGCAACTGGGTGCTCCACAGCCTACGCTCAGGTACATCCCTTCAATAATATGTCTGATATTGAAAAGATCAATGCCTATGAATCTTTAACTCAAGATTTTTATTCTGTTAAAGACAGTAAGAATAGAAAATCTGCTCAAGTGAAAGAGCTCAAAGCTGAACTTGAAATTTGCATGTCTAAGCTTAAAAGGTTTGAGGAAATAAAAAATGAGCTTGAGGACTTGAAAACAATAAATCATGTGATCTCAAAAGAAAAGAACTCTCTGTTTAAGAAACTAAAAAGGGAACAAGAAGTCATCAAAAAATGGTCAAGCTCTTCCAAAAATCTTGAACAAATCTTTCAAAGTCAAATCTGTAGTTCAAACAAGTTCGGACTAGGATTTGGAAAAACTGATGTTTGTGAGTCCACTCTTGCTCTTGTTCCCCCCACCAATGCATGTGATGATCTCTCTGATTCTAGCTCTTGTGATTCCATCTCTTTGAATTCGTTAGATCTGTGTGAAGCCTTAACGTATGGCATATCCTTAAAGGCCAAAGACTCCTCATTGCAAGTTATTGAGAAGCAAGATTCAAATGACGTTTCCAAACCCATCCATGATCAGCTCAAATTTTCGGTCATGGATGAAGCCTCCTCCTCAAACTCTTCAAAAGCTAATCCTTCCAAAAGATCTAAACCCACCGATCTTATCCCCTTTGTGCCCACCGATCCCTCAATCTATGACCCTCCAATTCCTCTTCATGAAGTGTTGAAATCTATTCACATAGATACCTACACTGAACCTAAGCCCTCAAAGATCCCCAAAAGAGAAACTCATGTTCACTCAAAAAGGATCTCCTGTGCCGACAAAGGAAAATCTGTGGTCAACTGCATGGCAAGCTCCCATCCTAAAAGTTCTACCCCAAACATTCCCTCTAACAACACTTATGTTCCTAGATCTGTGCTTTTAAGAAAATCAACTTCCAAAGATTTATCCAAAGGAATCCTTGGGTCCAAGCCTCCTGCTCTGTTCTCCTCTAACAAGGTTATAAGAACAAATGATAAAAGCCAAAACATGAAAAATGCTAAAAAGGTGTTTATCTATAGAAAATGCTATAACTGTGGTGACACTTTTCATATGGCTAAGGACTGTCCCAAGGATAGGATTGATAGATCCAAGCTTAAGGAATCATGCTCTTCTAACCCCAAAGGACCCATTACAAAATGGGTACCAAAGAACTAATATGTGTTTGCATGCAGGCCTTTGAGCACCATCAAATTTGGTATTTAGACAGCGGGTGCTCACGCCACATGACGGGAAACAAGTCTCTTCTCATCAACTATGTGCCGGGAAAAGGTCCATCTGTAACTTTTGGTGATAATTCTAAGGGTTACACCAAAGGATACGGAACTCTCTCTAATGGATCTGTAACCTTCAATAAAGTGGCTTTTGTGGACGGCCTCATGCATAACCTCCTCAGCATTAGCCAACTGTGTGATCTTGGATACAAAGTTATCTTTGAACTTTGTGTCTGCTCCGTGGTAGACAAACAATTCAATGTGGTGTTATCGGGAAGACGGATGGAAAATGTCTACGTCATAGATATGGGACAATCCAATTCTTCTTCAAATGTCTGCTTTGTGTCAAATGATGCATCCAAAAGAAACTGGTTGTGGCACAAACGTCTCTCTCATCTAAACTTCAAGACCTTGCATAAAATCTCCAACAAAGAGCTGGTGACGGGCATGCCAAAGTTGAACTTTGTCAAAGAGAAGCTGTGTGATGCATGTGAAAAGGGAAAGCTCACCAAAACATCCTTCAAGACGAAGCAATGCTCTTCCATCACTCTTCCTCTTCAATTGCTGCACATGGATCTATGTGGACCAGTCAGCACTCCAAGTCTTGGAGGAAAAAGGTATATTCTTGTTATTGTTGATGAATTTACCAGATATACTTGGGTGTTCTTTCTCAGGTACAAAAGTGATGCTACTGAAGAAATCATCAACTTTGTCAAGAAAAATGAAGTTCTCAATGGCCAGCTTGTCCGCTCGGTAAGGAGTGACAATGGCACTGAATTCAGAAATAGTGCTCTTGAAGACTTCTTCACCGAGAAAGGGATCTCTCAGAACTTCTCTGTTGTTCGTACTCCTCAGCAAAATGGAGTGGTGGAAAGGAAAAACAGAACACTGTGTGAGGCCGCTAGATCCATGCTGAGCGAATCAAATCTCCCCACCTATTTTTGGGCCGAAGCTGTGAATACTGCCTGCTTCACTCAAAACAGGTCAGTAATATCCAAAAGACATGATAAAACCCCGTATGAAGTTTTTCATGGCAGAAAACCAAATATTGGCTTTCTTCATGTCTTTGGGTGTATCTGCTTTATTCTTAATGATCGTGAAAATCTTGGGAAGTTTGATCCCAAGGCAGATGAGGGAATATTTGTTGGGTACTCCTTATCCTCCAAAGCTTATAGGGTGTACAATCTCATAAGAAAATGCATTGATGAGTCCATTCATGTCAAGTTTGATGATCTCAGATGTTCATCACTTTCAAGTGATGAGGATGATTTACACAGATGGATCTCATCATGTATTGGTGATACCCCCTTAGTCACTTCCACCGATATCTCTTCTATTCCCTCAAATCCATCCACCTCAAAAAACCCAGCTGGATCACCCTCTCCCACCGAAATTGATCAACCCATCTCTCACACCAATTTCCCTATTCCCACCGAAACTCCACACCGAAGCCCTTCTTCCATCCCTAATCCCACCGAAAATCACATGGCTTCCACTACCGAAAATCCCATCTTACACCAAACCTCTGATCCCACTACTCCAGTTCACTCTACTCCTCATACCCCATCACCTTTACCCCCTGCTCTAAAATGGACCAAAGATCACCCCATAGATCAAATTATTGGTGATCAACAAGCAGGTGTCCAAACCCGCAGAGGAGTTGGAAATATTTGTCTCTATGTGAATTTCCTCTCTCTCTCTGAACCCAAGAAAGTGGATGAAGCTCTATCAGATCCTTGTTGGATCACTTCCATGCAAGAAGAACTTTCTCAGTTCCAGAGAAATAAAGTTTGGAGATTGGTTCCCAAACCCAGAAACAAGACAATCATTGGAACCAAGTGGTATTCAGGAACAAAATGGATGAAGATGGTACTGTTATCAGGAACAAGGCCCGATTAGTAGCTCAAGGATACAGACAGGAAGAAGGCATTGACTATGATGAAACATTTGCTCCTGTTGCAAGACTCGAAGCTATAAGGATCTTTCTGGCTCATGCTGCCTACCGAAATTTTAGGGTCTTTCAAATGGATGTTAAAAGTGCCTTTCTCAATGGGGAACTTGCAGAGGAAGTCTATGTGAAACAACCTCCTGGCTTTGAAGACCCAGCTCATCCAGACTATGTGTACAGACTTGACAAAGCTTTGTATGGTCTCAAGCAAGCTCCACGTGCCTGGTATGACACTCTTGCCAACTTTCTTCTCAAGCATGGATATTCCAGAGGTAAAATTGACAATACTCTCTTCATCAAAGAAACCTCAGGTAATATCATTCTTGTTCAAATCTATGTTGATGACATCATCTTTGGTGCCACTGATGAATGCCTATGTGATGAGTTTGCTTCTCTCATGATGAGTGAATATGAGATGAGCATGATGGGAGAGCTTACATTTTTCTTGGGCCTTCAAGTCAAACAATCTTCAGAAGGGATTTTTATAAATCAAAGCAAATATATTCGGGACCTTCTGAAGAAATTTAACTTTCTAGATAGCTCTCCTATGAAAACTCCCATGGCACCTCCCTTGAAACTGTGTGCCGATCTAAAAGGTGAATCTGTGGATGTTACTCTTTACCGAGGTATGATAGGCTCTCTTCTTTACCTAACTGCTAGCAGACCGGATATTATGGTTGCTACCTGTCTATGTGCTCGTTATCAGGCCAATCCTAAAGTATCACATTTAAAGGCTGTAAAACGAATTTTTCGGTATCTCAAGGGCACACTGCACTTGGGTCTTTGGTATCCCAAAGACTCGAGTTTTGAACTAATTGGTTATTCAGATTCAGACTATGCAGGTTCCCAGATTGATAGAAAGAGTACTACAGGAAGCTGTCAGCTCCTTGGGGGAAAATTGGTAAGTTGGTCCAGCAAGAAACAAAACTCTGTATCAACCTCTACTGCTGAGGCTGAATATGTAGCTGCTGGGAGCTGCTGTGCTCAGATTCTATGGATGAGAAACCAACTAAGGGACTATAATCAATTCTTTTCTAAAGTCCCAATTCTGTGTGATAATTCCAGTGCTATAGCTATAGCAAATAATCCTGTTCTTCACTCTAGATCTAAACACATCGATATCAGGTATCATTTCATCAGGGATCACATTTCCAAAGGTGACATTGAACTGCACTTCATTCCCACCGATTTGCAGCTTGCTGATATTTTCACCAAACCTCTTGATGAAACCAGGTTCAACTTTCTCATCAGTGAACTTGGGATGTGCAATTTCCAAGAATAAACATGTGTTCATGCTCCACCGATCTCACATCGGTGGACACCTTCTCATCTACCTCTCTCTCTCTCCACCGATCTCTCATCGGTGGACAAACCTATGTGTTAAATTATTTCTATCTCTTTTCCAACACCGAAGTCCAATTTCGGTGATAATCTCAAGTATCGGTGAAGCGTGTCTACCACCGAAGCTCATTTCGGTGAAAATCTTCAAAATCGGTGAAACCTGTCCACCACCGAAGTCTCATTTCGGTGGTCATCTCAAATCGGTGAAACTTGTCCACCACCGAAGTCTCAAATCGGTGATCATCTCAAATCGGTGAAAACTTTCCACCACCGAAGTCCCATTTCGGTGGTACTATCCAAATCGGTGAAACCATTCTACCACCGAAGTCCCATGAACACCGAATCCACCACCGAACTTCCACCGATCGTCTACCGAACGACCACCGAACTTCCACCGATCGTCTACCGAACGAACACCGAATCCTCCACCGAAGCATCACCGAGCCTACACTGATCCACACGGTTCCCAAAGCCCACTTGTGACCACTCAATTGCAGTTGTGTCAGACCCTTCGCCTATCCGCCGTTCCGTGTCCCGATTCCCAATAACCCTTTCACCTCAGGAGCCGCATGTCCCCTCTCCCCATACAAAATCATCATCACAGTGCCTTATCATTTCCCTATATATACATACCTCCCTTCACTTCCTCCCCACTCCTTTCTCACAATTCAAACCTGCAACTCTCTCTTATCTTTCAAACATATCTCTCTCATGGCATCCTCACGATATCCAATTCCTACACGTTTTGAAGACCTCCGCTTCAACCAGTGCAATCACGTTGCCCGCCTCGAATCCGATCCCGCTCATCCCGAGTTCTCTACTATTGCTAAATTTCTGTCTTGCTCTCCTCTTCTTCATGCCTTCACATGCAACCCCAAGATGAGCAAAATGCTCATTGGACAGTTCTGGCTCACCTCCGTGTACGATCCATCTAATGAGGCCATTCACGCCTCCATCTTCACCAATGCCGAAGGTGATCACGACCTCACGTTTGGGGTCGATGATGTTCGTCTCGCTCTTAAGATCGACGCCTTTTCCGTCTATGAAGACATGTATTTAGACACCATCCATGAAGACATTGTACTTACCACCGGTTATGTGCTCGACGACTCCTCCAAAAGCTCCAAAGGCCCCGGTACTCTTCTTCGTAGCAAAATGGGAGGCATTTGGAATTTTTTCTTTGCCCACGTTATCCATTGCCTCTCACGCAAAACAAGTGGGCATGATCAATCGCCTTCACACGTCAACAAACTCGCTCATGCCCTCATTTTCCAAAGGAAAGTGGATTTCGCCCAATATTTCTTCTCAGAGCTTGTCGAGGTAATCAAAACTCCCAAGAAGTGTTACGTAGCTTTTCCCCGCTTCATCTCCATGATCTTACAACACAAACTTTCCAAAGCTTTGGAAACCGATCACCGCTCTTCCTCGCCCCGGTTCTCTTATGAATGGTCATCTCCCGTTGTGGGCACCAAAACCCTCAATGTCAAGCCGCTCGCCACCGATCGCCCATTACGCCCAGGTATGATTTCCTTCGCCCTATCTCCCGAACTTCATTGGGGTGATGCGGAAATTCCCGGGTTTCGCCACCTGGAAATTCCCGAGGTCACTCCAAATGTTGTGGTCCCTTCTCCCCGTTCCCGAGTGACGTCGGGTGGCACTCAAAAGAAACGACAAAAGGCCACCGACACCTCCGCTCCCGCTTCTCGAACCACGTCACCGAGAGATCCCTCGGAGACTTCCCCGGTTCACACCCCTTCTCACAAGCGGAGGCACTCACCTTCCCCTTCGGGATCTCTTCCAAAGAGGTCTCGGAAACCATCGGCCCAACCGACTCATCCAACCGTCGATTCTCCAAAATCGCCGGTTGTTGAACTTCATCCCTCCGGGCCAAGGGTACCTGCTACACACCCCACCGTCTCCTCTGTTGCCTCTCGAAAGGCCTCAGTTACATTTCAGGAGGACCCCCCACATACCTCCCCACTCGACTCTTTGGGTGGTGGAGATGACCTCGAGATCTCTCCGCTCGAGGGTTCTGACTTCACACTACACAGCTTTACACCCGATCAGTTTTCGATCGAAGACATTGCACAACCCTCTAAGGGTTCCCCCCCAATTTCACCCTTTGATTTTTTCGATTTTCTTTTAGCGGACACTGGTTCTCCCCAAACCATCCCGTCCACCGAAGAACATCACACCGAGTCTCCCTCGTCTTCACACCAATCACCCCCCCGATCACCTACTCCCCCCCGATCACCTACCCCCCCCCCCCCCGAATGTTACACACCGACGACTTGGTACCTTACCTCCATATTCCCATTCCCGAGCCTGACCCCCACCGACTCCTCTTCCAGTTTCCCGAAATTGGTGGCCAAACTTCCCCGCACATCGACCGCACCTCTACCTTTCTTAAATCTACCATCACCTTAATCTCCCAAGCCAATTCCCGCATCTCTACCCTCGAGTCTCAGCTACCGCATCTTCTTCTTGATGCCATCACCGAAGCCCTACGCCCCATTCAAGAAAAATTATCTACCCTTTCTACCACAGTGGAGTCCCTCTCCAAACCTTCCACCGACTCACCCAGTCCTGAACGTTCCCAGTGGGAAATGGATCTCGGTGACTTTGCCTTGGTTCCCCATACCACCGAAACGAGTCTGGCCTTCCTACACACCAAGTTTGATAAGGCCTTCTATGAGTTGGGTTTCAAGTTACCGGCTGTTCCTGAGGGGGAGAAAACCACGGCTCCACCGAAACTTCCATCCATAAAGAAACTTTCCAGTAACCAGCCTTCACCGAAACCCTCTCCACCGAAATCCTCCTCACCACCGAAACCCTCTTCTCCACCGAAACCCTCCTCACCACCGAAACCCTCCTCACCACCGAAACCCTCATCTCCACCGAAACCCTCCTCACCACCGAAACCCTCTTCTCCACCGAAACCCTCTTCTTCACCGAAACATGTCTCACTCTCACCGACCCATACTGGCTCCACCGAAGCTCTTGACCTTAATGCATCAGTTGAGGGGGAGCAGTCCAGCAATGCTCCCGAAGACAAAGGAAAAAGAACTCTTTCGGCCGAAGAATTGGCCAGAGAAGCAAAGAAGAAAAAGGATCTGGCAAGATATGGGGCTCGACCAAAGGACGCTGAAACTCTCAAACTCAAGCCTGCTTCTCAACCTATCACCACCGAACTTGGCCTCTCTGCTCAAGAAATTGAGGAAGCAAGAATAGCTCAAATCGAATTAGACAAATCCAGAGATCTGTCTCTCAAAGCTGCCGAAGAAGAAGCTACAAAAGTCAAGTCCACCGATGCCATCCAAACACAGAAATCTGTGCTCAGTGCCTTGGAACAACAAAAGAATGAAGAAATAAATTGGTACAAAAAGACCATGCACCACCGAAGCTATAGGTCACAAATTTCTTCAGTAAAGATTGCCACCTCCAAGGCAAACCCTCAAGACATCAGATTGATTATTAACTGGGAAGATGGTTCTATAAAAAGTGTGAAAGAAAGCCATCTCCAACTCTTCGGTCTCTCGGAATGGTATGAAATCACTCAACACCTTGTCAGAAGTCCAAATCCAAGGAAAGACATCTTTGTCAAATACATTGATGGTCTAATGAATAAAATGAAGGAGATCAAAAGAAAACATAACATCATCCTCTCCACCGAAGAAAGAGCCAAACTGCTGTCTCTGAAAGAGAAGATCATCCTCCCCAAAGTCAAAAATCCTCCTGACTCAGTCTTCAAGGAAATGGCAAGAGAAGGTAAAATCCCGAATGTAAACAATCTTAACCTTACCATTCCCACTTCTGTTCCCTATCCTACCACAACCTTAAGCCTCTCACCAATACCAGGATTGTTCTTTAACGACGGTCTCGGTCGTCGGGCATTCTTCAGATTTGCCCAGATGTCCATCGCCGATACTATATTTCTGGAAGGCATTCACAACCTCTTTCCGAACATCCCCGAAGCTCAACCGTTCTATAGAAACTTACTGGATGAAATCAAGCGCCGCAAAACCTCAAAGAAGTAAGTTCTCTCCATTTGGTACTTGTAAAAATTAGTTTCTCATTTTGTAAAATTGTACGAGAACTTATCTTAATACAAGTATCTCTATTTGAATTTTATTTCCGTACATACTTTATCTTTCGTTACCTGTAAATACTGTACATAGTATACATACGCATACAAAAGAAAAAGATCAAAAAGAACAAAAAGAATGGCCTATGTGAAAAGAACCCAAAAGAGTAAAAAAGGGTCAAAAACGCACTTACTTTTATTTACTCTTGAATATTCTAAGATAAGGAGCTCAAATTCAAATAGGGGGAGATTGTTGGGTCACCAAGGATTTGAAATTGACTCACCGATGTTTTCCCTAAAACTCCTACTTAGAATATTTTAGTTCAGTTCTTTGAATGACTTGTACAAGATATCAAATGTTCGGTGAAGTCGAAGATCAACCGAAACCAAGCTTGAAGACTCTCTACTTGTGGAAAATAGAAGACTCTCAGCAACATTCAAACAAGTCATCACCACCGAAATCCTTGACATTTCGGTGGCTTTCTCTCCACCGAATTTATAGGACATTTTCGGTGGCCTTCTCCCACCGAAGTGCATGGACAGTTTCGGTGGCCCCTTCCACCACCGATGACCATTTCGGTGTTTCTCTCACCACCGAAATATTCTTGTAATTTCGGTGGTCCTCTCCACCGAAACATGCTCGCAATTTCGGTGGACTAGTTACCACCGAAACATGCTTGCAACTTCGGTGGACTAGTCTTCTTTCCACCGAAGATTTCTCAAATCTCGGTGGAAACCACTTCGGTGCTAAAGGCTCAAGACAGAAGATCATTTATTATGGGACAATATCCTCCAGCAGAGAAAAGTGACAGTTTGTCTCTTTATCCACTTTCAGTTAAGGTCCCTATTATCTGCTCAAGTTACTCTGTCTGCACCTAGTGAAAAGTGACAAGGACTTCACAGTTCTCCTGAAGTCAACATTATCAGCATATGTGAAGATGACAAGTGTCTCAAGCATTTAATGCTTGGGCACTCCTTGGCACTATAAAAGGAGAAGTGCTCTTCATGCAATTCTCACGCTTTCAAGAAATTCTCTCAGTGCAAGAAACCTTCTTTTAAGCCTTAAAACTCAATAGCTTTGCTCTTAGTGTTCTTAGTTGTTTTGTTGTATACTTTGTGTAAGATTGTTAGAATAGTTTATCTGTTCTTTTCCGCAACAATCTTAAGTTTTCTGTGTGTAATTCTTTTGAAAGTTTTTCAAATATAAGAATTAAAATTGTGAAATTTTTGTGTATTGTATTCACCCCCCCCTTCTACAATACTTGTTAAGCCATCTGGGAC
Source organism: Saussurea involucrata (assembly GCA_033807775.1). Classification (NCBI taxonomy): domain Eukaryota; kingdom Viridiplantae; phylum Streptophyta; class Magnoliopsida; order Asterales; family Asteraceae; genus Saussurea; species Saussurea involucrata. Next base: position 130,547,185 of record CM066321.1, on the reverse strand, counting down.
TAACAAGTATTTTTAGTCAATCATTTCTTGCCGTTTAATTGGAAAAACACAAGAATATATTCGGGGTAAATTGACTCAAATAGCCAAAGGGACAAAAAGTGTTTGATAAAATAGCCAAAAACTCTCTCGGTTTACAAAAATAGCCAAAGTGTCCGCACACGCAATTGCGGATGCGGAGCGGTCGGATGAAAGGTTGACACGTGTATCCCAGAAGTAGTTAACCAAATGCGGTCCGCACCGGGTCGGGTCAGATCGAGTGCGGACCAACCCGTTTCAATGTCCTTTTTTGTCTCATAGTGATCCCATTGCGGTCCGCACTCACCGGGTCGGGTCAGAGTGCAGACCCTTTGGCTAATTTTGTAAACCGGGAGAGTTTTTGGTCATTTTGTCACTTTCCTTTGTCCCTTTGACTATTTGAGTCAATTTCCCTATATTCGGCTTGTCTCAATCTAGCTTTTATAAATTAAATAAAGTAAGATACATGGGTTAATAATTTATTATATGTATAATTTATATTTAGAAAAATAAGAATTTGATGATAAATTTAAGGGGCCGTTTACCTAATCACTTATATGGGTAAGTGTTTACGGGTAAAATTAACACTATCACCTACTTCTCGGGTAAGATTTTTATCCATTAAAATGACATCGTATGCTACAACTTAACCGGTAAGCGCTAACCGTGGTAAGCGTCGTCGCACTCACTTACCGGGTAAGACTCTCGGTCCTTGCTTTCGCTCTTACCGGGTAAGATTTTTGGTCCTTGCCATATTCATTCGGTAAGCTAATATGACTTGGTAAACACTTACCCGGGTAAGCGTTTTGTAAACGGCCCGGCCCTTAAGAGTAAATTACAAAAATGGTTTAGTTTTGGTTTTCGGCCATGGACTCCAATAACTACACCAGTAATCTTATGATTTGCAATAGTCTTAACAGTTGTTAGTATTTTTTTTATTTATTAAGTGGTCCTTATGTGTACCTTCTTTTTTGACCAAAAAACGAAATGATTAAATTAATTTTGTTGTAGTGTATGACACCACTTAGGTTGTGGCCAAGTCGTCTATAGACCACTAGGGCCCCTCACGTGTTTTATCACATGTGACAATTGTGTACTCGTCGTAAGCCGCAACCACGAAAAGTACGTCGAAGTGGATGGCGGTTAAGTGGTCATTCATTTATTTGATTTGGTCGAGCAGGAATAAGGCGGTCTTTAAGGGTGAAAAGAGGAACTTAGCTGACATGTTTTTTGAGTTTCAAAGACTAACGTTCGAGTGGTTGAATGCGAGAGTCGAAAACTCGCGGCTAGAGTGGGTCGAATGGTTGTCAAATCCAACGGAGTAGGCGGCAGATTTCTTATGTTTCGGGGCGGTGGTTCGGGTTTCGCAGCGGCAGTGGAGTGGTTTCGGGGCTGCAGGTGATGCAGTGGTGATGTAATCGTCGTGGATGCGGTTCGTGGCTGGGGAGACGATCGTTGGTTCAGACGTAGATTTCGGCTTCATAGGGGCTGCTGGAGGCCGCGGTTCTGTTTGGGTGGGGCTGTTAAGTTCTGGCAGCAGCTTAACCATTCAGCTGCGGTTCAAGAGTCTCGCCACAGTGTGTTCTCAATTCATGGTTCGGGTGGTGCGGCTGTGGTTTACCTCTGGTAAACTGGTGGCTCATTTTTGGCCTGGTTAATTCTTGGTTTGGTTTTTGTTTGCTTTGGTTTAATGCACAGGGGTATGTTCTGTGTTTTTTTGCCTGTGGGTGGTGGCATTGTTTTGGTTATTTTGGGTTGTATGAACTTGGTTTTGGTTTGGTTATAAGATTGCTTTTCAAAAAAAGACAATTGTGTACTTGAGGTGATACCATAATTCAACACACGTGATTCTAACTCTGAAACATTGACAACCTTTGGGGCTATTAAAATATAGGGAATCAAAAGTCAAAATCTCTAAAAAAAATTACATCCATCTCCAACAGATTCTCCATTTTAGAGAATTCAACATTAATTATCCTATTAAAATATTCAAAACATTATTACCTCCAACAAATTTTTAGAAGGAAAAATAATAAAATATTATTTCTCTCACTTGGGAATGATTTTTAGGGTAATCTCCATATTTGGAGAAAATTGTATTATCCCTCCTACTTTCTTCAAAATGGAGATGGTTTTGAGGAAGCTGTTGGAGCATATTTTAGACCCAAAATCCCCATATTCCCCATTTTCTCCAAAATGGGGAAGCTGTTGGAGATGCTCTTAGGACGCAGATCAAGTAGTCTGCACACCATAGACCCCCTTACGTGTATTACTATATTATCATATTTGATAGGGGTGTTATCACATTTTTGCTAAATAAAAGTGTTCTCGTTTGATCATTTTACATTTGTCAACTATTTTTGACAAACATGATTAATTCATTAGCTAATTACCATTCATCAGTTAACTTATCAACCAACAAATATATTATTAATTAATAATTAGTTTGTCCCTAGTTTATCAAACAAAATCTTAAATTAGATGACAAGAACGGCCTATTTTACTTTTTGCAAAGTTGAGTTCCCTGCAGATTTGTTATACAATTAATAATATATATATATATATATGTTTCGTAAAATGCAAAACTTGTATTTGTTGCACACCTTACACACCAGTGCATATGTGAACAACCAGTGTGTATATGTGAACAATGTGCATATACATATGCATATGTATACGTGTAAGAATATACATATAATGAACACACATTCATATGGGATAATGCATATATACATCTCAGATTATGCATATATGCACACTGGTTTGTAAGGGGTGCAACAAATACATGGTTTGTATTTGATTTGTATTATATATATATTTACACATTTATCTAACGATTATTTTAATTTTATATAATAAAATACAATAAAGTATTGTAAAGAAATCATTAAACTAAATAAAAAGACATTTCATATAGATTACCTTTATTATTTTAATTAATTAATTATTATTAGACATTAGTAATAATAATAAGAATAATAATAATATTAATAATTTGTTTTTTCTATTTTTCTTTAAAGGCAATCCAAACTCATTATTTATTAAAAAAAACTAAAACATAATAGAATAAACAACTTCATTACAACATAGTATTCGAAGTTGTATAAACAATTGCTTGCTTTTTCCAGAGCAATCATGCAAAAAAAGGGGAAGAGAATACGGTGTATCTAGTGTTTGTTTTTGAACTAAAAGTAACATCATATTATTACATTTTAATATAAAATAATTATAAAGTTTGTACAAGTTTTTTTTAATTAATACGTATGTATAATGATGACAATGTGTTCCAAGTTTTGGCTCACAATGTACAATAACAACTTACCGTTAGATGTAATATACTCTCTTAAACAAATAATGTGAGCCCCATAAAAAGGTTGTGTGTGATAAGACTACATAATGCGTGTTACAAAGTATTAACGTTGGGCGTATGTGAAGATCTAAAGAGTTGACCTAGCAAGAACCATTGAAAAGAGGCTGGTACCTTTCGTATAAGAGATAATAGAGAAAAAACCTAACTTTGGTTTGACAGAAGAGAGAAAGGAAGGGCCCAAACCGTTAGGGAGCATATGCTTCCGATAGCAAGAGTCGGTCCAAGCAAAAACGTGTTACTGAACAACGATGGGGAAGCTACGTCTGCCGAATATAAACCAATTAAGGCCTTGGTGATTTTTCAATTTTGAAATATGAAGATAGAAAACGATAATTATTCCAAATTGCTCAGTTATTATGACCTGACTAGTTATAAGTGTATAACAAAGCTCTAAACTATATTCCATTTTCCATTTAGAAATGGATCTAGCTGGAAAACTGTAACAACCCAAAAGTACAATAGAACAAACATGGCATTTAAGCATAAATTTACAAAACTGGGTCCCAACATTTTCGTCACATCATACGTAAACTAAGGTTGGCGGAAACAACATATACACAACTGAGAATAGTCTACTTCTATAAGAGATACTGGTACAGTCTCTAGCTGCGTCTGCACCCTATCTTGCTCTTGCTCACTTACCCGAGCCTTCCACTAAAAGCTTACCTGAAAATGGTTTAGTTTTGAAAAACGAGGGTTAGACCAAAAGGTCTAGTGAATTCCCCTTTAAAAGCGTGACCACAAATCATTTAAAGAAACACGTTTCATTTCAAAACAGTAACATATCAATCATGTTCTCAACAAGGGTGTACACAGTGGCATAGACTAATATCACCTTACAAAGCCAGGCACGGCAACTCAACACCTTACAAAGCCAGGCACGGCAACTCGACACCTTACAAAACCAGGCACGGCAACTCGACACCTTACAAAGCCAGGCACGACAACTCAAGGAGTCTTCCACTGTGCAACCCGACTCTACTATGGCAATAATCATAAAAGCATGTATTCAACATTCACGCGTAACTGTACGTATAAACAACTTGTATGCGATTGTAAACATTTCTATGTCATGCGCAATAAAATCTTTCCAAAACGTTTAATCATGTAGTCATGCTTAAAACCATATTCAGTTATGAAAAACTTTAGCAACACATTTTATTTGCACCAAAAAGGGGTTAAGGGAACTCACCTGGCTTGCTTGCTCCAAAGCTCCTCACTTACACTTCTGATGTCTATGTAGAACACCTATTATATAGGAAGGTATATCAATATCTAAAATTTATATTCGAACTTGCCCCGAACTTAACCCAAACTTATCTAAGTTGGTAACTTCCACTTCTAGTCCACAAATCGTAATTAATGGTCTTTGCTTATTTTTCCAATTGAAATGCCATACCGGATCCATTAATTTACCCGACTCTAGATTTCCCCCCGACATAAAATTATAACTCCAGATTCTAAATATCAAAGCCGGTTCATGATAATAATAATATGACCAAATTTAATAAATAGACTATCGATTACGTACTAGGCCCCTTTAAATAATTATAGACTTTATTAATTAACTAAGCCCAATCTTAATAACTAAGCCCAAAAGGACTTAATAATTCTCTCGGCCCAACACTCAATTCGGCCCAATAAACCAATCCCGGACCAAACTTGAGTTACGGGTCAACTCCCGGAACATACCGACTTCCGATACACACGGTTCAAAACAAAACCCACATTCTTCGTCATTATTCTAATTCTACACAAAATTTGGCGACAACCTCTTCTTTTATTAATTAACCGATACACGATTCCCTAACCAAGAATTCACATAACAATGCTTAACATGACAATATGAATTAGGAAAACTCTATTAACACTTTTACTTGCTTTCTAACTTTACATAACCGAGCACAATAAGAATTTAACCAATCTAACATTACTTGCTAAAGAGAAAACGCAAGGGAATGGTTTCTTACCCGCGAAAAACTTCACGAAACGGAAAGTTATTGACCAACCATGCCGCCGCCGACGACCACCGTCGGCAGCCGACTGGCGGCGCTCCCAGCCGCCCCTCCGGTCATCTTCTCCGTCGCCGGCGAACACAGCCACCCTCCCCTCTCGCAGCTCTATCTCTCTCTCTCGCTGCTCTCTCTCTCTCTCACGCGATCTCTCTCTCCCTCTCGCTGCTCTCTCTCTCGCAGTCTCTCTCTCCGGCTGTTTCTCTCTCTCTCCTCGCCGGCGGTCTCTCCCTCGTCATCTCTCTCTCCCATCGCCGGCGGTCTCTCCCTCGTCATCTCTCTCTCTCCTCGCCGGCAGTCTCTCCCTCGTCGTCCCTCTCTGCCGGCTGCACACACAAAACACACACACGACCCATTCTCTTTCTCTCTTTTTGTCTATCTACATGGCAGCCTCCACAAACCCTAAAACTGATTTTTTTTTCTTTTCTAATACCAAAATACTGCACACTCCAAAAAGAAAGGAAAATTATTTCCTACGTTTTCACATATTGCCCTCAATCTTTCTCACAAAGAACCAATTCAACCCCTATCTTTTATTTAAATCGAAATATTAATTTGGGTTATTACAATCTCCCCTCCTTAATGGAATTCCGTCCCGGAATTCACTCCAAGGATAACTGGCGAAAATTATTAACAAAGCTTAAATCTCAGCTCTCGAAATAGTCTTTCTAATAACAAAACAATAGTAACATACCTTCACGCCCTAGCTGCGCAATCCTGATTAAACTCACAATCTTTGCTTATAACTGAAACATACAATCATCCCATCCTTCATCTTCCAAATCGGATCTATTACTTCAGGAACACCATGAAACTCGGGTTCTAAAACTCTATCGATTAACCACAATGACCATAAAATCATATAGATATATTTAAAGTCATCCCGGCTTTCTTATTTAGATTACTCCAAACAATTCCACTAAGTAACCCAACAATTTACAATTTTCAACATAGATTGAGAATTGCTTATCCCATCCTACTATCATCAACCCTTTACTTTAACATAACGATCCTCCCTTATCAATTCTTAGTAAGAATTTCAGTAGAATTTCAGCGCATCCTGTAGTAACTAATAAATGTCACTACTTATCAATTCCATAATTTTAATCAACCAGCCCAAGGCTTATACATCTAACCTGACAATTCCAAACAATTAATGCTTACATTACCATTTCGACCCATAAACGTCATCATGCCATTCGTTAAACTTTAACCATATCTCTAACTGACTCTTATCAGGGTCCTTCCCTCTCACATACGAAACATTTCACGTTCTTTAAAGATCTGGCGTTTACTATAACACACTCTGACCGATCCATTTCTCATCTTCCTTTAAACTTCTAGTGATTCCAAAACATGCTTACTAAGCGACTCTTACCATCATAACACTTGGTTTCTCAATTGGGTAACCACCCTCCATCACTCTGTCATTCCATCCCAAACAAAAACATACCATAACGTCAACTTACCCCTACGTGCTCAAACATTCTGGTTAACAATCATACATCTCACACGAAACCCCCAAAATGCTTCTATTTAATGCTTTCATTCTCTCTATCACCACATCACTACGACACTAGCTGATACATTTACCTTGGCAATTAATGCCATTACATAACTGTACATTCCTCACCCATAACCTCACCCTTCCGACCAAATCTCTCATGGTTATTCGTACACACTTCAAACCTGTCTTCATATCCTCCCGTAAACACAAGCAAGTCTATCTCGCTAAGTAGTCCTTTCCCCAAATTGTTGAACTATAACTCACGAGTTCTCAATTAATTCAAACATACCACTCTAGCTAACTCTTTACGATCCGAGCCCTTACATAGACACGACACATTCCTTACTGACTGATAAAATCTACACACTCGCTTCGTTTGTGCTACATACCTCATCTTTCTACATATCCCTCCATACCTCGTAAATAGAACGCTCATTCAAAATGAAAACTTCTCGTCCTCTTAACACCCCTACAAGGTGTTCTATCAACTTTTAACCTTCTGGGTCACGCTTTCGGCCTCAGCCATCTTACGCAACTGCCGACTTCTACATCAACTGACAACCTGTAACTACTTTCTTACCTTAATTTTTTTTAACAAGGGTTCCTTACGGAACCTAATCCTTCCAACATATCAAAATCAACTCCCTGATCTGTCTCTCTCTTTTCGATACCTACTCACGTGTCATCAACATTACAAGCTCACCTCGAAACTCCCCTATCCACACCACGGGCATTTCATTCTTCCTGGCCACCCTACTCTTTAACGAGTCGCTAAGACCATCACCTTGAAGACTTCAAGCCCTCCCTCCGAACACAACCGTCCCTTGACAACCGTACTTCCAGTTACCGAACAAGGGTGCAAACCCTCCTACGTCCGAGACTATAATCCACTACTGACGGAACACCTATCCCGATACTACAACGTTCTCTCCTGATTTGACCAATATCTCTTCACTCTCGGAGTTCTTCCTCGGTTTAAAATGTAATACTCTATGACCTAGTGAGTTCATAGCCTTCATGCATGACAACGCATTAAATAAATCATTTCGCACACTTTATCATTTTAATTAAACAACACTTGAAAACATCTTGGGTACACATGCCCCCATCACTCTTATAAATTCAACGCCCTGCACAACGATCTCGAGAATCGTTCGCAGGCAACTTTCCATAAACTTAATGTAACGTCCCAAAAATTACAAGGAATTTAAAATTTTAAAAACATGCATTTCATTATAAAACAATCACAATTTAATAATTCGTAACTCAAATGAAGTTAACGTCGTTAACTCGAACAGTCAATAAAGTTTATGCAGCGGAAATTTCATAAAATAAAATCCAAAGGTTTGAAAGTGAAACTTAAACAATTCTTGACACTCCGCGCCTAGTGTGTGTACCGTCAAGCCCGACTGCCGCTCGCACCTGAAATCACAACATATTGGGGAAAGGGTAAGCTAAACGCTTAGTGAATCCTATCACACACGCAAGTAGCAACCCCACGTATATCGCCCCTACTCGCCAGTAGGCAACATCACCATCACCACGGATATAAATCCACATAACAATTAGCATATAAATACGAACCTCGGTCCCACCGAGCACACCAAAAATATATCGATACAAGCTCAGTCCCACCGAGTAAAGACATTGATACAAGCTCAGTCCCACCGAGCTCTCGGTCCCACCGAGCCCCCCAGTCCCACTGAGGTGTACACAAGCATACATAATTCACATACACATTCAACATATCACAACTAGATATCACATCCCAACTAATTCACGTAAACACGTAACAACACATAATAACACGTAACACAAAATAACGATATGCATGAAATTCCTAACTACGCGGTGAGAGAACTCACCTCAAAGCAACGCGACGCGCTCCCGAGCCGCAACACCAGCACGTCAACCTTTCTCACATTTTCCCACCTAATTACGCACTAAAAACGTCAACGGAAGGTCCCAACTCATGACACTTTTACTAGTTTAACGAAACTAAAAATTCCAGCTTTTATACTAAAAACGCAGGTCTGTTCGGGACCCATTTTACCCCTGCTAAACTGATCAAACCAAAAATCTAATTCCACAATCAGGAAGTTCAATGTCTTACGGTTCCAGGGACGTATCGCACGCGTCCTAACGATATTCCTAGCACTCTATATGAATTTTACAAAAACACCTCTCAGAGCAGCTAAAACAGGACATGTCCGTATAAAATGGCAATTTGACACTAGCTATGGCCCGAACTGGTTTTTCCACAAAACATATAAAAGTTACTAGACTCAGAATGGGAACTTTTGGCACCAGCTCCATCCCAATCCGACATTCCTAGCAAAAGTTATAGCTTTTACAACACAGGGCAGAAACTATACAATTTGCATAAAATGATAACCTTTTGAACTTGAACCCAATGAGACGTCTTAATCCAAACAGACCCGCAAAGCAACATGACTTACTGTTTTAGGGTTGACATGGGCTGAACCACACCATGCACCACCCACTGCCGCCTCCGGCGGTGGTGGTGGTTGGCGGCGACGACGGTGGTTGCGGTCGATAACCTCCGGCGAAACCTCCCAACATCACCCGCAACCCCACACCCGCACACACCCACACACCCGCAAGCGCACGCACTCTCTGCCGCCATCGCGGCGGCGTGCAGCGGCGGCCCCACCGCCGGCAGCCGTGGCTACGGCGGTGGTGGTGGCGGTTTACATTCTCCGACGAGGAAAAACATCAAATAAAACGAACGGGACACTTACCTTAACGGAATCCCTCTTCCTCCTCCTTTCCGACCACTCCCGACGCTGGTTCCCTCACGCCGGCGATCGCCTCCTTCCTCCTCTCGACCCTTGCTCTCTTTCTCTCTCGGTTTTTCTCTTCCTCCCTCTCTCTTCCGATTCCTCTCTCTCTCTCTTTTCCTTTCTCGGCCGAAAACAACAAGAAGGGGGAGGGGAGATGGCTAAAGGTTCTTGGGGGTTACTAACATGAAACCAAAGGGGAAGGGGAAGGGGTGTCTCTTGGCTGATCCCATGCACAAGTTTGGCCCCCTTGCCACTTTTGGCCCCTCAACTAAACTCTTCTCGCAAACCAACAAAATAGTTGACATATTTAACAATTAGGTCCAAATCGTCTAATCCCGTTAACGGAAACCACGTTAAATAATAGCTTAAAAAAATTAATAATACGAAAATACATACCGAGATACGGGCTTTACACTTAATCTTACTCCTACCGAACGGTGTCAATACGACAGTGATATATTGCATGAAAATCTTTTTATTCGGCACAATTTTGAAAGAATTACCGTCGCCAGGTAAATCAGATGGTTTTCGTACTCATAAATAACTCCAACATGCCATTACTCACTTTGGCTATAAAAGTTTTGCATTTAATCGTTTTATTGACTTTTGCAATAATTTAACTCATCATGAAAAGAGCGAAATACTTTACAAATCATAAAACTCGAAACTTCATGGCGCCATGTGCATGAAATCACCTTTTTCTTTAAACGTACGCGTGCACATTCTGACTCATTTTCGATCAAAATTTATCTTTACATATTTAACTTAAATCGTGAAAATTTCATGTTACATAAAAAGACACCATACATGAGACTCTACTTGCATTTGAAGGCTACTCACTCTAACAAGGTCAACTGCTTTACTCACTTAGCTTATCCTTGACATTCTACCTACGACCAACGGTCGCCCTCTCGGTCACGCAACAACTTGTTGAACACACTTCCCACATCTCACTTACTCAATCCCTTTCATACTATTTCGTTTTAATCACTATCTCATTTTCTACCTCTACATGCTTTCACTTCACAATAGGTATCTTATTTCATTTACACTGCCTTTGAAAAGCTCGACTAAGAAGTGATACGTTCAAAATTTCAACACTGTTATTCCTTATCATTCTAACTGATCTCATCCCACTATTTCTAGAACTGGGACTTTCTAGAACAAGAGTCTTACTCAAAATCAATCACTTTATCTCTTCGAACCCACGAAGATCTATCTCTATACGATTCATAACATTCTAAACAACATTTCGCCTCTACGATGTATACATTATTCACTTCATAATGATTTCCCATGAAACTTCCCCAACGAGGGGTCTCAGCCTACACCTCAGAGATCTCGTTGACATTCTAACGTACTGAAACACGACATAAACACTGGGTAGGTTAATAAGGTAGGTTAAGCACATACATGTACCTGTAAGTTTGCAATTACACTGGCCAGGTGGAATCTCAAACTTACCTTACATGACAGTCCTCAGTACCCTATTAGTCCTATTTCTACAATAGGGTCATCCTAACGCATTTCCTGATTCTCAGTTGTGATTTCTACTCCCAAGTTTAAGTTTAGGCCCGTCCGGTCACCTAAATCCCTTAAACTATGGCTCTGATACCATTTGTAACAACCCAAAAGTACAATAGAACAAACATGGCATTTAAGCATAAATTTACAAAACTGGGTCCCAACATTTTCGTCACATCATACGTAAACTAAGGTTGGCGGAAACAACCTATACACAACTGAGAATAGTCTACTTCTATAAGAGATACTGGTACAGTCTCTAGCTGCGTCTGCACCCTATCTTGCTCTTGCTCACTTACCTGAGCCTTCCACTAAAAGCTTACCTGAAAATGGTTTAGTTTTGAAAAACGAGGGTTAGACCAAAAGGTCTAGTGAATTCCCCTTTAAAAGCGTGACCACAAATCATTTAAAGAAACACGTTTCATTTCAAAACAGTAACATATCAATCATGTTCTCAACAAGGGTGTACACAGTGGCATAGACTAATATCACCTTACAAAGCCAGGCACGGCAACTCAACACCTTACAAAGCTAGGCACGGCAACTCGACACCTTACAAAGCCATGCACGGCAACTCAAGGAGTCTTCCACTGTGCAACCCGACTCTACCATGGCAATAATCATAAAAGCATGTATTCAACATTCACGCGAAACTGTACGTATAAACAACTTGTATGCGATTGTAAACATTTCTATGTCATGCGCAATAAAATCTTTCCAAAACGTTTAATCATGTAGTCATGCTCAAAACCATATTCAGTTATGAAAAACTTTAGCAACACATTTTATTTGCACCAAAAAGGGGTTAAGGGAACTCACCTGGCTTGCTTGCTCCAAAGCTCCTCACTTACACTTCTGATGTCTATGTAGAACACCTATTATATAGGAAGGTATATCAATATCTAAAATTTATATTCGAACTTGCCCCGAACTTAACCCAAACTTATCTAAGTTGGTAACTTCCACTTCTAGTCCACAAATCGTAATTAATGGTCTTTGCTTATTTTTCCAATTGAAATGCCATACCGGATCCATTAATTTACCCGACTCTAGATTTCCCCCCGACATAAAATTATAACTCCAGATTCTAAATATCAAAGCCGGTTCATGATAATAATAATAATATGACCAAATTTAATAAATAGACTATCGATTACGTACTAGGCCCCTTTAAATAATTATAGACTTTATTAATTAACTAAGCCCAATCTTAATAACTAAGCCCAAAAGGACTTAATAATTTTCTCGGCCCAACACTCAATTCGGCCCAATAAACCAATCCCGGCCCAAACTTGAGTTACGGGTCAACTCCCGGAACATACCGACTTCCGATACACACGGTTCAAAACAAAACCCACATTCTTCGTCATTATTCTAATTCTACACAAAATTTGGCGACAACCTCTTCTTTTATTAATTAACCGATACACGATTCCCTAACCAAGAATTCACATAACAATGCTTAACTTGACAATATGAATTAGGAAAACTCTATTAACACTTTTACTTGCTTTCTCACTTTACATAAACGAGCACAATAAGAATTTAACCAATCTAACATTACTTGCTAAAGAGAAAACGCAAGGGAATGGTTTCTTACCCGCGAAAAACTTCACGAAACGGAAAGTTATTGACCAGCCATGCCGCCGCCGCCGACCACCGCCGGCAGCCGACTGCCGGCGCTCCCAGCCGCCCCTCCGGTCATCTTCTCCGTCGCCGGTGAACACAGCCACCCTCCCTCTCTCGCAGCTCTCTCTCTCTCACGCGATCTCTCTCTCCTTCTCGCTGCTCTCTCTCTCTCTCTCTCTCGCAGTCTCTCTCTCCGGCTGTTTCTCTCTCTCTCCTCGCTGGCGGTCTCTCCCTCGTCATCTCTCTCTCTCCTCGCCGACAGTCTCTCCCTCGTCGTCCCTCTCTGCCGGCTACACACACAAAACACACACACAAGACCCATTCTCTTTCTCTCTTTTTGTCTATCTACATAGCAGCCTCCACAAACCCTAAAACTGATTTTTTTTTCTTTTCTAATACCAAAATACTGCACACTCCAAAAAGAAAGGAAATTTATTTCCTACATTTTCACATATTGCCCTCAATCTTTCTCACAAAGAACCAATTCAACCCCTATCTTTTATTTAAATCGAAATACTAATTTGGGTTATTACAAAAACTTAATGGGGAATTAATGATGTGAGACCTATAGCCTTACAACTCCCATAATCACTAGTGGTTATAGTAAAATAATTCAATTTTCATTATGTTAGTAATCAATTGGCATCACTTTGTGATCAATTTTTTGCCTTTTTGTTAGAGTTTTTGGTGTTCTAATTTAGAGAAGAATGTGCAATTTTCTTTGCAAAATTATAAAATTATACTTGATAGAAAGTTCATTCGTTGTATTATGCAAAATCAACAATCCAGTTGGGACGGGATTGAGTCAGTTTTAAAGCAATGGGGTCCGATACGAGCCTCGACTCAAAACCGTGTTTCCTCTTCTTTATTTGTTTTGTTCAAGCAAACAACCTATTGGTTTGAACTAATTCTCTACTATTCACAACATATTCTACTAGTCAACTCTACTTGTGACCTAAGTTGGTACCCACAATCACGACCAAAAGTTAATTAAGACCAAACATTGCTCACATAGTCTTTGCAGCTTTCGTCTGTGGTCGAATCAAATTCTAAAGGAAGATTGATAAAATACTTCATGTTCGTTTCCTCTAGAGGACAAGTATAAAAGACCAACAATCTATAATGACTTTTGTCATCATTAGAATCATCACAAATAAATCAAATATTATTTTAGATATACAAAGTTATTTATTTTGTTTCTGGTTACAGGTATTTTATATATTTGATAAACTATAAAACAGTTTTCGGTTTATCAAATTTCTTATATCGGACAATAAGTTAAATGAAAGTTATAAAGTGAATTATGGAAAACAAATGGCGCTAACCAAGTTTGATCTAAAAGGAAACATATATGTTATAGGTTTGGGTTCCTATGAGAAATTGAGGTTAACGTGAGAAGTTTAAGAAGTGGTTATGAACCGTTGGATGAGATCAATTCTCTTCTAAGCCGCAATTCATGGAAGGGCATTCGATTAAAATGATCATTGGTTCAAATCCACTTCTCACATTTCTCTCAACTTCTCACAGTCGGAAATAAATAAACTATGATACAAAAAGCACTCAAGTAATCACTTAAGGAATGCATACAAATAAGAAAGGTATACTAACAAAGTTTGCTCCCCTCCGAAATCCAAACAAAAAAAAACAACTATTAGTATTGCCCGGAATAACCTTTGAAGTGTTAGTTTGTTGGAATAGCCTCTTTTTGTCCACATGCATTGCCTCAAAAGTATAATGTAATAGACAAATCGAGTACACAACAATTCATCTAGGGTTGGTTTAACAATTTTATCTGTTGTATTGCAGTTATCATACTTTACAAATAAATTGTAATATCTTAGACCAACGGTATCAGATATTGTCCGTTTTGTCCACGCACCTGGACTCACGTTTTTAAAACGCGTATGATAAAAGATGTATCAACTCCCTTATAAGACAACTTTTGTTCCTCTCCCCAACCAATGTGAGATCTTACAATCCACCCCCCCCCCCCCCCTTGGGAGCCTAGTATGCTCGCTGGCACACAGTTCGGTTCCCGACTTTGATATCATCTGTAACATCCTAGGACTACCGTACCAGATATTGTTCATTTTTTCCACACACCTGGACTTACAATTTTAAAACACGTCTGATAGAGAATGTATTAAGTCTCTTATAAGACAACATTTGTTTTCCTGCCCAACCAATGTGCAATCTTGCATAAATATATTATGGCTTAAAGGCTTAATAGTGAATAGATACACCTTGATAAATGTATTTAGCCATAGCTGATTAGCTGGATATTAAGGGTGGCATAATCATGTGGAAGCATCTAAAAGGGAGAAATGTATATTTTTGGTGGTTCAAGAGAGAAAATATGGCATGATGAAGGGCACAGATTTTGCCACGTCATTCATGATTTTGATTTTTAAAGTGGAAGTATTTCCTTTTTGTCTCTTTTGTAAAGATGGGCCAGTGATTTGTCGCCATGTGGTCGTTGTTTGTTATTGTTGAATGGTCCTAGTGACCGTCTGATGTTGCCAAGCTGGCAGATTGGGGATGACGTGCCAACATCAAGGGTGATCTTGTAATTAACCCGACGATGCCTTCCGACAT